>JAZARR010000048.1:0-690000 GCA_037389465.1 Baylisascaris procyonis | reverse complement strand
GCAGAAACGTTTCATGTGGTCAAGTAGCCGTAATGGGACAGTCGATGGCGAGGTGAATATTTTTATGGCGGACTGGATCGATGGATGATGTGGCTTACCCGAAGGATACTTCAGAATCAACCGTAGAAAAAATCTTAAAATAACATTTATTTTAATGTTCCTTCACTCAGCTACTGTTGGGATGAATAATCCCATCAGTTAAAAATAATTTCCATTCTTAAGAGAATATGGTCTACTGTGATGCAAGACATTAAGGCCTGAATTTTTGGCTGTTAACCACGCTACCGAAAAAAAACTTCAAGCTCGCTCATTGCAATGCAAGTAACTATATGATGGTGGTACCTTTTCTTGATACCATCGTGCACATATAATTTTAGAACAGTATAATGCGATTTAAAAAATCACTGTAAATCATCACCTCAATCCGATCAATATGCACAGGATTATGGCGGCCACAAAAGATCATAGAAAGTTATTCAAAATGGTTTGTACTACAGTAAAATTAGTTGAGTACAAAATACCGCAGTGTAATGTTATTCGAGAACTTCCTTATTTTGAAGTTTTTAAGAGTACAATGAGCATTTAAAGTCATTATTGAGGAGACTCACATAAAGCTCTGAAAAATAAGAATCTCGCTGTGTTGCTATGTAATGTGATTTGGTCTTGCAAAATATTTGCGTTTTTTGCTTCCTTCTCACGATTTGTGTTTAATCCGAGTACTTCTGACGAAAATGATAGTTTTGTAGGGGAACAATGAGCACAAGGTTATTTTTGTTCATCATCGGCTAGAGGTGTTCCTTCTACGATTTGCTGTGATATTATCGATCACTGAAATTAGCATTCGGCTGGTTCTTATTGTTTATGCGAAAATGTTCACGAATATAGGCTCTTAGCTTCTCTTATAATAAATAGAATGGGGCAGCTCACCTTAACTTTGCCTCAGAGTTTTGATATTAGGAATTTCAAGCCTAGAAGATCACTTTTTGCTTAGTTATTGAAAATTCAATAGAGGGCAATCTGTGTGCACATATGCCTCCGTGTGCCTCTCCTCTAATTTCAACTCGTACATTCTAATAGCAGGAATAAAGAGCCTCAAGTGGTATACTTGGCAGAAAGGATTTTTGGCCAAAGCAATTCTCTTTCTACAATGATACACCTACGCAACCAATGCCCAAAATTTTTCACGACCCGTTGCACCCTCCACAGTAGTTTACTGTTGAAAGCGCCAAAAAACAGGTTGAATTTTTTGGGAACAGTGGGTAAATGCGACCCAACAACCAATATTCTGCTTCAAGATTTCTGTGCAGTTGATCGACTTCGTTTTGTCGACGTTGTTAGCTAACCATCTGACCCAGTGGGCATAAATGAGCAATTATGTTATCGTCCTTGGCAAGCTTTGATATTTTGATGTCTATACAATTTCTATACAATTCCTGAATTCTTTCAAATGTGCGTTTGCTATTTTCGATGTCTATACAAAACATTTGTTTGAGACTATCGACGATGTACGATGAGAGATGGAAACCACTGAGCAAGTTTACAACAAACACCCATCCAGCGCCACCAAAAGAAATGATGATTCTAAGTACCAGCGAATATTTGGAGCGATTCCAAGTGACCCATAGTGTAAATCAAGGTTGACCAAATATGTGGCACTAAAAGTTCCAGACTGTCAAATTCTTCCACTTTTCGAAGTAATATTCGCTACCTTCTAAGTGGATGTATTCGTTTACGACTGAACGAAAAAGACACAGGCGCATGTCAAAAGAAACGAGTTTCTTCTTCAGCGTCGAGGGGGCCGCAATTAATTACTACAGCTCTTTGAATCTTGCCTCTCAGTTACTGTGATGTAACACCGCACGAACGCAACCTAGCGGAATGTGAAAGGGGTAATTGCTCGATATATGTAGTCGATGAAGAAATCGCATCAAATAATCCGAAAGCCTTATCACCATCTGAAAGGTTCTTATGGGATTGAGATGGTGCAGCAGTGAGGATGAAAATTAGTAATAGGTATTTCGAGATCGTTTTACTAAGCGAACGTCTTTATTTGGATCGTCTGTCACATGTGCAAAAATACGTCTCCTCATTTTACGTGATCTGATCGTTTCACGAGTCATCCATAAAAGTTTAAACCTTTTTGCGACCTAGTTGGTGTAACATGAAAATCTGACCAGGTGCAAAGTGAGCGGGCTTTTTTCATCTTCAAATGCCAAATGCTATTTTTGAAATTGATAGATCGGTCTAAAATGCGGAGTAGAAGGTCACTTTATGGCGTGCAAATGCATCACACCTGCAAAATATAGTAATTCCAGCCTCAGTGATTCTTGCCTTGAAAGCACTGCACGGAAAGGTACGCCAGCGTGCGCACTGACGAGACATCAACATATCAAAATTGAAAAAGCGCTTTGAAAGCACTCCCGTAAAGACTGGTTCCAAAGAATTTGCATTTAGACTGCTTGAATTCGCACTGGAGCAAACTGCACTTATTTTCCGGCAACATCGACCATTTGAACTAAACTGTGGCAGAAAATAGCGTCAGACCCGACCGTCAACATGCAAATTTCCTATCACGTTTTGGTCTACCTCAGTAGTTTTTTTTACTATATGCAGAACGTATATGCATGTAGGCGCAAGCGCTCATTAAGCCCTTCATAGACATTTTAGAAAGCCTGTAAAGAAGCTGCAAGGTATTTCCGCTTGAAGCGCACCATCACAAGCAGAGTAAAAATTTGTGACCATGAATGTGCATTTCGAGAGAGCGTAGGAATGGGAATCGTGGCCACTTCGGAGAAATGATGAACTACTTTGTGACATACCAAGTTGATAAATAGAAATTTATTGAGGAAAGAAGTGTTGCTCGGGTATTGGAGATAAATTTTTTCAAGCCCGCTTTAAAAGACATTAATCAATTAAAAAGCCGGTTCCTGAAAAGTCGTTAGCAATACAATAGGTCGCCTGTCGGGAGGTTGGCTAGTTCCGTGACATTAATATCTGCTGACCGACCCGAAGCGAGACTGTCGCCACTCGGCGTCTCAGTCCCTAAATAGCGGTTTCAACAAGTCGAACCCTTAATCCTCCCATGATAGCCAGAATGAAACGTCAAGCAGATGAAGTCAAGAGAAGCAAGGGATGAAACATGGCATATGAGCTTGCAACACAAGTGTTTTTCCATGTCAGCTAAGAGTAAAATGTTGAAAATAACAGCTCCTTTCCTGACTTACATGAATGCCTTGCAAACGTTGGATGAAAAAGCGGCATTTTGCTGCTAGATCGGTGTAAAATAGCACTTCTAAGCACAATCCTTTCCGTAGTTGATGGAAGAATGTAATTTACAAGACTGAAGGTCCTCCTATCTTGCGCAATCTTGCGCATCAAATTGTGTAACCCCAGCATGGCCAGCTTCCCTCTTCAAATCTCGGGATAGAAAGGTGTGACATCCATCGTGCACTTTTGAAAAGGGACCGCGAAAGTGCATAGTGAGAACTATGCTAGAGCAACTGGCACGATATACGCTCGTATTTAGCTTATTTCATTGCGAAACACTTTCACTAGTATCATAATAGTCTTATCAGCTGCCATAAGACAATAAAATGAGTGTAATAAAACGTTCCTATGTTAAGTGACCTTATCGCTCGAAAAATCTACAAAAGATTCCTCATTTCATGCTTATTCGGCTAGCCTACAATACGTGCGAATTATTTGACTGCTTAGAATCGTCCAAATTGCTGGACGAGAGTGGGAGATGGTATAAGCAGCAGTGCGCTAAAGAGTACAGTGTGTGAAATCCTATGTGCATGCTTCGGTTGCGTAGGCATTAAACGCACCACTGTATAGTTTACGCCCAAAATAAGTCAAACTTATTCATTTCCTCTTCATTCCTTCAGCATCAATGTTTCTCTTCCCTATAATAAGCCTTTAAAACTTCTTCAGTGGTGTGTTGGACCATTACTGCACATTTTTAGCACATTAGCAGCAAAAAAGTTTTTCATCTTCGAGTGTTCACATCTTCATTTAAGCCTTCAAAAGTGAACAGCCACAAACTCGTGTCACCAGAAAAAAACTTAACAAAGCCGCAGTGATATACTCCATTCTTTTTTTAACGAGATAAGAGAATTTGACGTCAAGCAATCTCATGAGAGCATCCCCATCCAATCGCGGATAAGTGAATACTTGGCAAAGAAACGCTCAGAGAAATTCAGTGGCACTTTAATATGGAAACGATTGGCCAACGGACGTATGAATACATGCGCAGACATACACGCAAACGCAGACGCACGCAGACATACACACGACATCGACAGCCCCATAAATCGGATCAACTGCAATTGTGAAGTGATATGAACCTCATGTTTTGTGTTCTTTATTTACGCAGATATACAAGAAGTGTTGCAAATCTGCGTACCCAAGGCAAAATTATGAATATGCGTAGGCATGTATGTGTGCTTGCTTGTACGCACATTTGCATGCTTCTACGTGTGTTTGTCTATGTTTGGTGTGTGTTTCTACGCGTGTGTGTACTTGCCTCTATGTGTGGGTGTTTCAGCTGGGAAGCCACTGAAGGTAAAGCCGATACAATTTCTTCACTTTATGTCCTACAACAACTTCCGAACTAATCCTTCAACATCAGACTGAATCATGAGCAGTTAAATATGTGGTCAATTTGCATGAATGTTGCAGTCAGTTATGTTTAGGTACTATAGCTAGCTTGTTCGAAAACCAGCCGAAAATTCAGCTGAAGAGTATATCCATGTAATCGCAATCTACAACTTTTTTGATTTTCATGGCACTGATTGCCCTCGTGAACGAGACTACAAAACTACATCATGCTAGCTAGCTTCTTTGGTTTCTCTTTCCGCTGGTTGATATTTTGCACAAAACTTAAGCGGTATGATAAACGATTTCGTTCAAATCTTATTAAAAGCCCTTTACAAATGCGAATATTAAGTATTAGCAAAAGACTACAGCGTAGTTTTATCTGGAACCTTTGAAAAGTTTACAAATATGACAACGATAGACCATTTATCTTCGTTTTGTGGGAATCCGGAGAGCAGCAGAAATGTTTTTCACAAGTGTTCTTGCGAAATGCACTGATGCGATGGCGTGTTCTACCTATTTCGCCGCGACTTCACTGTCACATAAAATGTGCAGGTTGTTCGACTGTATCAAAGAAAGTGCTTTCTATTTGTGTAATTCTTTCACTTCTGAACGTAAAGTCGATTACTGCTCCCTCGGGCACTGTTGCTGTCACATTCGTCGTTAGTTGAATGAGTTTAATCTTCAGTCCACAATTCGATATCAGCATGTCAATGTTTCGCTTCCTTCATAAATCTCAGCAACATCAGGAAACTTATTCGGTCCTATGCTGGTGATACAAGAATCTCTATCTCTGTCATTCCTTTCCTGATTTTACTAAAATCAGCTCCTTTCCTCCCCCTTTTTTAACAGATAGACTTTTGATAGATATCAAGTGAAAATCTTTGTGTGCTTATGAGGTGTCGCAATTTCAGGTGTGAATGAACACTTTGGAGATATTTTAATGAGTACATATAAAACTGTGCCGTGCCGAAGTCCACGACGTAGCAGCGCCATCTAGCAGCTATCATGAAATGAAGTGCTGAATTGCTGCATAACAGAGGTTACGACGCCACACTTATGCTCCAGTCTTGCGTTACAGACGCTAGGGTACCATTCGGCGCTTGAAAACTGCGAAAATGCTAGAAAGTTTTGTGCTGTTCTGCTTCGCTTTATATACGATCTATCATCATATACCATTTGCAGTGGTGGACTTTCCGCCTTGGTATAGTACGACTGCAGGCATATCCTTTTCCTCCTTTCTTCATCGACCCATCTCTTAACCAAATATTCTCTCTCTCTACAAGCATCTCCTATAACTCTCTCTCCTCTTTCCCGTGTTAACCCCCTCCCTCCACCCGGAAGAGAGAATATTAAGAGCGCTATCTGATAGCAGTTTTGCCGTGAGGCAAAAGTGCTGAGAGCAAGATCGTCGCGGGTTTTCGAATTCTGTTTACAACAACATGCAGACGCTGTATTGTTGCTACTATACGGATCGTTGGGTACTACTATTTGATCACGTAACGCTTGTAATGTGAGTTGCAAAGGATTGTAACGCGGTATTTGCGGAGCGTTGCGGTGGTATCGTAGCATTATTGTCTGTGCACAAAATTATATGTCTGCACTGCTCCACTTGTACAGAACACTGAAATTGAGAAAACCAAGGAACAAAGGAATCAAAATCCGTAAGGTGCGCGCCACGTTATAACCTTTTTATGGCCTTACTTGAATTTTTTTTTCAAAGAATGTGGTCGCTCGAGAGTGCTACGAGATATTCTCGAATTTTTGAAAGAAAGAAAGACCTCATAACGTCCAGCAAAGTATGAAGCTGCGAGATATCTGCTAGAGATGGTTGGTGAGGCATTTAATGTGTCAAATTGTTCTCTTTTAGCATTTATATTCCAATTTTAAATATCTCACCTGCTCATTTCAAGGGAAAGTGACTGACTGTCCTCATGAGGATATCGCAAGAATAACGAAGCAGTTGCCTCTCCTGCTTCTCATCCCCCCTCTTCCTCCATCGTTCCACAACAAAATCCTCGTAGGCCCATCTCTATAACCTTAACTATAATTCTGAACAAGTTCAGTTTTCCTTTCTGAGAATGGTTTAGTAGAGAATCACCATTCATGAAAACCGATCACTTAGTGCGTATCATTAACGCTTAATCTCAAACATGAATCTGGTTTTCAGAAAGCAACAGTTCATACATTCATCAAACATTTATGTTTCCCGCAATTTTCGATGTAATGACAAAGGGCAGCGATGGTAGTTGGGAAAGTTGGTGACTGATAGTCACCTTTTCCCTTTTCTGTCCCTTTCAACGCTGAATGTATCATCCATGCTAATGTGATTGATTGTTGGCCACATTTTGCTGCACGTCGTTAATAGCGTTACAAGCCTTCCATTCTTTGTGCGCATCGACAATGTGCCACTGTTTTATAATGCTTTTGGTTAGCCGATCCACAAAAGCGACTGAATTCCAAAGATTGGGCAGTTTCTTCATCATAAGCCTGACTCACAAATCGAGAACGTTCAGAAAGTTTGCGCATAAAGAATGAAATCGTGTTAAATTCGATATTTGCAGGAAATATAAATGAAGGCACTCGTGATTGTGTGTCTTCTCTTTACCTTCCAGAAATATGTTTGCGGCAATATTGTTTTCCCGGAAGAAAAACACTTCAGAAACGTTCGGCAAATGACATGGGGCGGCGAGAACCTCGAACCATCGCTAAGGTAAGATTCAATCCCTATGAACCGAATGCCTTCTTCAAATCTATCTTTGCATCGCAAAAGGAAATGGAAAATTCCATGCAACACAACCTATTCGGCTTTATTTATTCAGTCCACGTCGCTCCAAATGACCAACAATTTCACTGTACAATTTACAAGTGAATCATGTGAATTTGGAGCAGGGCACAAGGAAACTAGTGGTGATCCGTCAAATATGACCGTTATTTTCGAAGGTACAGCTTCAAAGATTTTTTCGACGGTGAGATGGCGCGGCAAGCACAGGATCGACCAAGTGGATAAACGCTGCTTTAATAGGCAAACGTTTGCGGTAATAGGTCACGTCCTCGAGTAGCCAGCTGCTAGACGGTAGGCCGTTTAGCCAAGTTCAAGAATAACTTTCTGCCTCCCTATTATTTGGCAATTATGATCGTTTTCTTCCGTGCCCTGCGACAGTTTAGAGCAGAAAGCGTTGAAATTCTCAACATTGGGGCGAATGAGTTTAACGGAAAAAGTTAATATCATGTTTTTTACTGCAACAGAAGAAAGGCGCTATAGCATGAAGACCATGAATGAAATATCCACAAAATTGACGGACCATACCAAGCGAGGGAAAATTTCTAGAATAATAGAGCCATAAAATATTTTTCCTACTACCCCATCTTCGCAAGTTTCGTCATTTGCGATATTTGTTTCCCTCTTCGTTGCAAATGATCTTTGCACATACGTAACCTTCCGCACAAAAGTAAGCTGCATGATCTTGAACGCTTCATGTATTCAACAAGGACGATGCCCCTTGTGATGTATAAAAGTGCAATGACATGGTCTCCGTCTTTAGCACCTGCCCGATTCTCATACGCTACGTTTGCGCAAAGTGAAATTGTTTTGTGCTTTCCACAGGTAGGTGGGAATTAGTCCTCCGCATATCACCTCGATGATAACTCTTGGTCTTGATAGATATAGTTCGAATGCTTAGAATTTCGACGGAAAGTAGTTGGCTTTTGAGAGGCGCAGAGTTTCATAGGTTTGATAGTGATCATATTCGACGTGTTTGAATGCTTACAGTCCCGATGGAAAATGGTTGGCTTTTGAAGGCGCAGGGCTGGATGCATACGGGCTCTGCTGTGAACAGGTTACTTCTTCTGAGTCATTTGTAGCTTTGTTTTCAATCTAGCACAAAACTGGAAATGCAGTCACAGAGTGAGTCTTAACAATATAAGAATATGTGTGAAGGTCCATAAGAATATAAAACATATATGTGGAGAAGCACGATAGCATAACGAATGCGATCCGGCTTGGCTAGAGAATGTTCATTGCAAGGTATCGGAGTCTCCAAGAAGAGAATGCTGTGATGAGGCTCCTAAGATCGAAAGTCTATCGAGATCCGTCGCCTAATTTTGCAAAGAAGCAACCGTTGTTGTGAAAGTTTGAAGATGCCATTCTTGAACAGGGTATTTTTGATCACATCGATGGCAACGGTATATAGTGATTAAGCACTGAGGAAATGCATCTTGGGTGATAGTGATCAAAGAATGGGTTACAGAGTGAACCCAAATATTACCTGCAGCGAGCAAATTTTGATGGTAGTATGAACACAAAACTAAAAATTAACTGCTGCTGTTATACAGCTAGCAATAAATTCAGGTTCGTCAAGCAGTTTTGGCAGCTCCGTGGTGTGACATATTTCTGTGCAAAAATTAGTGGGTGCCTGATTAATTCGAAGAATGGGTGCCTGGAACAACAAAACGCATTGGCAAGCAATTGTGTCGTGGTTATTATCTTTTCGAAATAGTTATGAACAGAGGAAAGCCAAAGGAGTAGAATGCAAATTTGGTTGAAGCCGAAGCGAGCTTCGTGTTCATTAGGGATTTCATAGTTCAAGGGCATGCCTTATGGTATTTGAAGTTGACCACCGACTCACTTTGAAGGCAATCGGTAATAATAAAGAGGGGTAAATTACTGTCTTGCGAAGGAAATTCTTCCTAAGTGGACAAAATTTGGCTTCCACGTAGAGCGAGAGAGTAATTTTTTGTTTCCTATAGGGACGCCGTCCTTTTGCCGTCGTGGCATTCACCGCGGTATTCCACATTTATAAGCACGGTAGAGGGGAGAAGAGGAAGAACGCGTTCTTCACCTATTAAAAATTTGCATTGAACCAAGAAAAATTAGAGTTGAGAACATACTGATTTTAAACTGATTTTAGATTTACAAAATGCGTACTGACGTTCCCGGCGATAAACAGACGGCACGAAGAATAACTTCAGGTAGAGCTTCAATATAAATATAGTAAATAAGATCATGTTAGAATAGGGCAAGCGAATCGTGATCTTTCACTAAACAGATATCTTGTCCAAATGATTTCTGCATTTTATGCAAAGAAGGCAAAATATGCACCTCTGGGCATTGCTGGCCCATACATATCTAAGATATTATGCTGTATTAAAATGGTGCCGTATATTACGAACGTACGCCGTCCAGTTCATTTCCATGCAAGCTTACTGATGGGGACGTAGCCATATCCAACGATTAAATGTGAAACCAGAGAAATGCAATAACGGCAATAGTTCCGAATTAAGAAGAAAAGTAAATTTTAGATGCGCATGAAGATGAAAAGTGCTATGATGCTTTGGTATTTTTTAGTGCAATACTGTACATGAGCCAGCCTTCGAAAATCAAACTGTGCCGTACGTCTACTGTGGTTGCAGCCTGAGGTATGGTACAACACTGTATCGCAGTTGGCATAAGTACACGTACAGCAGAAAACTATAATCTTTTTGGCAAGATGACGTCACTGAGCACTATATCTCTCTATATCTTTGCAAATGAGTAATTTTCATACACTTTCAGTAATGAGATTTTATTTTTCTTGGATATGAATTTACTCGCCATGTGCGTTCATTTAACCAATCGATTTTCCTCTCCAACTTTAAAATATAGAAATCGATCCCTATAGACACAAAAAAATCCCTCATTAATATCGGTGGGTTTTATCCCTTCTTTGCTGCACATTTGTATAGCATTAAATTTATTGCTCATACTTCCCTACCTTTGTCATGTACATGAGGTAAAGCTGTTCAAACTATTTATATGAGTGCAACCCACAATTGGCAATGCACGGAGGCAGGCAGCCATTTTTGGAATGGTCAATGATTTATTTAGGTCATATACTTACTTTCCGAGCTTTTTAATAAGTATGCAGGTACGAACGAATCGTTGCCTCAGGCGCTAAATACGTGCTCATTCGTTACATCATAGAAGATGTCCTTAAAGAAGGCTGCACTACTTCAAACAAAATTTTGAGGTTGCTGATTTGAATATGATTCCGTTATTGCACCTTGCAATATAAATATAGGGATATCTGTTACAGGTATTGGTATGGCAAAGCGTGCGGTGTTTTGCCCCGATAATAAGCATATCATTTGCGCGAGCACTGTTGAAACAACGCATCAGAAGGCAACTTTCCATGGTTGCCCAAGGAGATTGTGTCTCACGGACGCAGAAAAAAATGAAACAAAGATTGATCATACGTGTAAGAAACCTTTGTTTTTCCAACGAATCCCCGTCTGCCACATCGCTGTGAACAAAATATACTAATACGGTGGGATTCTGCACCCACCTGGTCCTTGCACTGCTGAGTGGAGTAGCCGATGCGCACATGCACGAAGGGCCACAGATTTTTTGTGAACTGGCATGAACAATTCCTTCAGGGGATCGTCCACAATGGAACACAACAGGAAGGGATTTCGCAATGCGCAAGCAGAGAAACCAGAAAAAGACACGGATCACTGCGCAAACGTAGAACAGTGGGTGAATGCGTGGGCGTCTTGAAAAATAAACTTACAAAATAATCGGTATGTGGGCGTCTTCCACAACATTTAATAAGCAGTGGACACTTATGGAAACATTAGGCGGCATGAATCAATATTCGGTTAAGACAACTAGCTAGTTCGATCGGTAAACGAACACCTCTATATATTATCCGGTCGCTTTTGTTACCTAATGTTTTCTCTCTGCAAATAGCTGGGATAAAATCTCAAGTGGAAAATTGAGCGAATTCTTCGGAGAGGAAGAAGTTTATAAAGTCTTTTCGTGTAGTAGACTCGGAGTAGGAGGACAGTCGGATGCGAACAATTTTGATAAATTTTTCGTGACATTTTTTCGGTCTAAGCGACAAAAAACGCCTAATATCATTCCATTGGTTGTTGTATATGACATGAGGGCACAACTGCTGCCTGATAAAGAACAGCAAACACAGCAGACTAAGACCGTCAGTTGTTTAATTGCTACTTTTTGAAGCGCAATTGCTATTTTTGAAGAACCATTTATTTTTGATCCTTAAATTACCGAAGATGGGTCCATCAATAAGGAAAAATCATTTATTTAATAAAAAACCATCGAGCAGGGATGCATACAGAAAAATGTCCAGGCGAAGCATGAGCGGTTTTTTTATACACGGTCCTCTAACTAGGATCGAAGTTTGGGAAGTGGCAAAAATCTACAGGCACTGAGGGTTATAATTGCTGATGCATATATCGCAACACTTTTCACTTTCAAGTGACATCTGCCAACATTTATACTACATGCTTAGTGCATTTATAGAATCCGAGAATGCAAATGTTCCCAGTGGTTCATATATTTTGCACAATTTGGCGTCATCCGTAAACATTTCCCACCTTCGGCTGACAACTTTACTGAATCATTTACGGATACTAGATACCGCAATGAACCAAGAGCAAAACACTCAAAGTCACAGGACGGTTGTGCAGATGCACCACAAGTAGCACTTAACCTCTACTCCTGTGAGAATCAATTATCCAGCGCGTTACACGACTTTGAAACCGTAGCTTGCCAGCTTGTAAAGAGGTCTGCTTAGCAAACATTGACAGATCTGTTTGAAAAATCCATATGAAGACATCAACATGTTTAGAGGCGTGAAGTGCATATTGAGAACAATACAACAACTTAGCAGTTAGTAATATGTGGAATTACCAATTAATAACCCCAAGAAAAGAAGGTGGGAAAGAACAGTTTCTTTGACGTCACATTATATATATTTGCAGTGCTTCTGACTAGAGTAATTACCGAAGTGTTGCCTACCTTATTCCTGCTATCTTTTTTGAACACGAGGCAAATAATGGCGGTATTTCCTCACCGGCCTGGAGACGCCAAATAACAGTTGGAGCATAAAGGATGAAAGCAACGAATGTCGTGAACAAAACGAAGGTGGTGGTCGTATGTAGACGACAGAAAAAGATAAAGAAGAGATCGACGGTTTATTAGAAAAGAGATCAACAAAGTTAAGGTCACAATGCACGTGAAGTAAAACCAACAAGCTGCGCAGGCCTGTCAGAATAATCGGCAATATAAAAGCAATAAACGAAACAACGACAATCGAAGGCCAAAGCTTTGACTTGGGGCAGGTTGAGCGAATTGAGCGATATAATACTGAATGAGCGGGACACATCTTTAGAGTATGGCACTTATTGTTAACTGTCTCACGGCCTGATACAATGAAGCGTAATATAAGCACAAGAGAAACGAGGTGTCGGGCGATTGCTTTCGTGCCGACACCCAGTTATCAGGTTATCAAGGTATCAGTGCCTAACTCGTGCGGTTGATTCCGTTCACCGCAATTTGTTTTCTCCCGCGCTGGGGGTTGATTCTTCGGGCTTGTGGGTACTCGACAGCTTCAACAGTGAATGAACTATAATTGCTTTGAACAAAGAAACCGGCCTGTTTTGATGAGGGCTCGTCCGCTTGCGCCCTTTTTCTTCTTTTTGCGCTTGGCTACACCAACCTCCTGGTTGGTCTGTCCCAAGTTTGTTCACACGGTTCGGGGGACACCTTTCTGCTTGGCGATTCGCCCGACACCTCAAACTTGGGTAATTAAACCATTAACGTACTTCGGAAACGACGTGAAAACGCGATATACTCGAAAGACGAATACAAAACCATCATAAAACATGATCTGAGTCAAATGCGATGATTCTGGTGATGAGCTAACGAAAAGGTACAAACCAATGACGAGGAGAATGCAAAAAACGTCACAAACTACTGACGAGATCGCAGAACTTTGAGGCAATCAACAAGTAACCATGAGAATCAAGTTTAAATTCAGAAAAAAAACAATAAAGAAAAAAGTGCTGACAATTAAAGCAAAGCCGCTACACTTACACGCTTCTACACGACGCATTAGAAGACACGCGCTTACACACGACCGCAACGCCGCATTAGAAGACGATATAGTCGCTACAGCCAGAGATCAACTTAGATCGTTCTTTGAGTTATTGCGTTGATACACAGTTTGATTTACTGTGTGCAGCAGCCCACTAACTCACTCGCGAATCTTCGCGACAACGAACGCCGTAGATGCAACAAAGTCACTAAGGAATACACGGGGGCCATTATGCGAAGTTCGGGGGATGGTTGGAGACAATGATGAAACCAAGAAGTGTGGAACTGTCTTTGCGAGCATCGTTGAACAGAAGCACGATCTTGCCTACAAACTTTAGTACATTACAAGGAGCACACTATATTAGTATGCAATCTCTTTCCCTAAAGGCATCCTGACCAGCTGAGCCAGATGTAATATTACAACGATTTGTTAAGCTAGTGCTGTTCATTAGTATCATGCTCCATCAATCCCTTCTTCCTTTAACTGCATCCTCAGTCCTCTCACTAAAACCTTTCATGCTTTTCACAACTCTAATATTTTCCAGTTTTTCTCGAAATGCCATAACAAAAGTGAAAATTTATTCGTTGGATGACCGAGCAATGTTTTCAACTGATCACAGGAATTAGTTTCTCATTGATGGCATTCTCAATTATCTAGAAGTTTTGCTCCTCTTCTCAACAAACGGGCATTCGTCTGAACAAAAGTGTTGCTGTGCTGAAAGTCGTGGCATGCGTCTATGAGCATGAGATGAGTGGATAACCAGATCACGTTGCCTAGTTAAAGCTGATCATTACTGGGCCTGTGGCCAAGTGGCCAGCACTCACTAATAAAACCAACTATATGTCGTCAAAACGTTGCTTCCTTTATTCAATCTGATCCAACCTAAGGTGATTTTTGATAGACAAAGTTACGGGTATCGTGAGTTATAATCAACTCCCAGGTACGCTTTGTTCGAAATACGACGATGAGGTAAAGTAAAAAATTGTATGTTCATAATTGAAAATTGCATCTCGAAATTTGCTGAGACTGAAATTCTTTTCAGGTCGAAAGGGTCTCAAGTGGGATTTATTCCCTGATTTCGACATTTTCCAGGTAAACTATTTCTCAGTAACATTCTATTTATTTTACCTACTCTAAATTTTGCCGGATACCAAGTTGACTATCATCATGACTTCCCTTTTCTCTATCTGAAAACTACTTTGAAATTGTGGGCATAAAACAACCCTTAATGTGAGATAAGCTGCGAAAAGAGCGATGATTCGAAAAGACATCGTCTCTCAATACAGCTTACTAGAGACTTATCATTTTGCTGCGTTAACCTAGCAAACTCGAATGCAATACAAGATGAAATTTGTTCTTGCAACATGAAGATATTTTACAGCAGCAGAGTGGAACATGAACCGCAACTTATAGTGCTGACAAAAATACATGTGGCAAGTCGTAAATCAAGGAAATGAATATAAAACGGACACATTGTGCAAAATTTCAAACGAATAATCTCCCATTTTGGATATTTTTTTAAAATTCCGTGTCTTTCCATGAATTTGACGCTATCGGTACCATATTTGAAAGGATTGAGGAATGTGAACCATCACGAAGTTACAACAAACTCGGTGGTGAGATATGTGGCTTTACAGACACATTCAGGTAAACGAATTCGGCAACGCAGTCAAAAAATTAACTACAACTGATGGCTACGATGCTGAGGTTGACGTGTCACCAGACGGAAGCAAAATCGTATTCACATCAATGCGCGGCGGAGATCCCGACCTCTGGATTATGAATGTAGACGGAACGAATGCAAAGCAGGTTTAAAATTAAATCTTTTTTAAAAACACTTGCCAGTAAGTTTAGTTCCCATATGAATTCTTTATGTGAATATGGCATTCCTTCATATGAAATAACCCTTTGGAGGTAGTGCTCTCTGACACTGAGCCGCAAAAATATGTTTGAATGAAGTATATTGCATTTCTTGATACCTTTTTCGAAGTCCATACTGATAGTATAGTTAGGTGATCACGCTTTGAATATATGTTGGTGGAAATTCGGCTCATAGAGCAGCAGAAGGCAGAATACTGAAGGGATGCTCCAACATTCAGCTTTGTCATACCCATCAGCCCTTTTCATAAGAGCTCAGTAAAACAAACAATCCCTAGTAGAGCATTGAATGCAGTGACTGTGTGATTGTTTCAGCCTGCATCTTTCTACGAAGCTCATGCCAACCTGATCGTGAGGTGGTGATTGTGGAAGTCGTCTTTCGGAATCTTTCAATAGTACAGTATAAGATACCTGAGTCGTTTCAGCAAAACTATAGTTCTGAGATCAATAGTAACATAATAGTAAGCATATTTACTATAATTTAACACCAAAGTTGCCGATTTTGTGGTTCAGTGAATAAATAAATTTCATATTATAGAATGTTAGAAAATGATTTTGGCATTGCATCTATTCGCATCCATCTGATTCTCCTTTGCTTTCAAATGATTCACATCTTAATGCAAACACATCATAATCACGTCCTGTCGACAATGAATCATTTGCCCATAATTTGCAAAATCAGTTTCTTTCAGACATAAAATCGTTTCCTCCAATATTTTGTGACGGTTCCACGTCAGCAATTCAGAATGCAATTTAAGTCAAAAAAGCGTCATTTTATTTCTCTCAGCGACATCATTGGCGACAATGCACACCCAGTCTTTTGGTATCTTCTAGGTTTATGAAGGAGCTTACCGAGGCGCATTTCTGGTTAATGCTTAAAAGTATCGTCACAATATATAATACATAGATACTGGCGCATCATAATATCAAATACTATAATGAGAATAGTTAGGAATGGGCTTTGATATTAGCAAAATAGCATGAAATTGAGGGGATAACCTCATAAGAGAGCGAAATTTCTTCTTTCATAAACGTCACACTCGCTCACTTTCAGTGATGTCAATGCAGTCTTTAATGAAATGATTGAATAGCTGTTAGTATATTTTGACATAAAGTTTCCCTTGTAACCTTCAAAAGATTAACAGTGAAAGCAAGTTGCCTTTTTCAGCTCACTGATGAACTCGGCTATGAAGGATCTGCAACATTCAGTCACGATGGAACCCAAATTGTCTATCGTGCATCTCGACCGAAGACGCTTGAAGAAATTCACGAGTATAAAAACCTGCTGGGGTATGATTTGTACGTATCGAAGGGCTCAATACTATATAGAATTGAGGAAATCCCGTTTGATCCTTCAATGAAATCAGCGCATCTAGCCAACTCTAACCGACGTTATAATAATTTATCTGGCATTCAATGTGTGCTCAAAACAGGTCATGCATGCATAAAGAGTTGCATAGTTCGAACAGGAAGATGAAAACATTTTTTTTTTTCGCTGTAATGATAGCACGTTCTCTTCTTCAATCACAGTCTCCAAATTTTTTCGCCAGTCTTCTAAAAACGATAATGTTCGAGTGGCTCTTTTTAGCTGCTGATATTATAATGTAGGTGTACCCGTAATAGGATATTCATAGTGATATAGATCCTAGGTTGCCAAGATGCAGTGATAATACTTTTTTAGACAACCAATAAAATGAGATAAAGTATGCGGCATCTAAGCTGCCTAGATCGCCCTATGCATACGTCTTTATTGCAAGTGAAAGTGAACGAGGGCTATAATAAAAAAATTACCTCATTTCAACCATTACAAATTGTTTTAATCAAATGGGGTCCGTAACAAACCAAAGATTGGGGTGATATGTAACATCAACAGATGAGCTGAGCAGGATAAATATGGAATAAATATGAGGATAAAAATGGCATATACAATACGCGAAGTGCATCGAAGCAGCCATGTGGCGATACAGAAGGGGAAGTTTCACATTGGTATAATAGCAATATTGTCCTCTTTCGACGTTATCCTCAAGTCAAATCCAATATGCAAATCTAATTGCTGCGTATCTAACCACTCCAGGTCACCTTTTTATCTAACGTGCAATGTGTAGTCACCCGTCTCATGTCGCATCCCAACCCTTGAACATTGTGCCAATTATTTAGAAGTTCTCGTGCATATGAAATAAACCCTTCCACGGCAATACATCGGTATTCCTTATATCATGAGCTGTGCCTCTCTATCTCTATGTGTAGCATATTTTTGTTGTTTCTTTCTCGGATCATATGCTCACAGTGACTGCCCCACTGCTTTAAGCGTGATTTTCCATTCGAGATAACTTAAAGTGAGTGGAACTGATTCGAGGCACAGAATGGTGGAAAGAGCATCTGAAACCCGACGGTTGACGTGTCGATAGATTTTATAGTGTAGGAGTCACACTTATTGCAGGGCCTGACGACAGCTTCAGTGAAATATCAACAGGTGAAGCTCTCAAATTAAAAAGCAGGTCGGCGATAAAAAGCAGCCCATAGCTCTATATCCATGCGCCTTTCTGCGCTTCCCTGTTTCCAGTCGGCATTTACGCGTCAAATCGCTTAGTAAAAAAACCTCTCCGAACACCATATGAAATATGTCTAATGTTTTTAGTTTACTATGGCCTGATTAGCAACAAATTACACAAAATCATGGGAGTTTCAACTTTCGTTCTTTTACACTTTACTCTTCTTTGCTTTCTTCGGCTTCAATATGCAAATTGCACCCTCAACTATGGGCAACAGCCCACGTGAAATAAACGAGTAATAGACAGTTCTCAACCGTGAACACTTTGTGATTGTCCTGTTGTGGTAGTAGGTGGCGGAAGCGGAATGACAACCCAGATCCTACCGACAATCACCTGCAAACTTATGGAGGCGCTCAATTATCTGCAAGCATTTATGCGTTCACTTACATTAAGCGTAGCGGGTATCGCAAAATCCATTTTTTCCCGCAAAAAAAAAAACGATGCAAGGGCGAATGAGAGTGCCAGTATTGAAGTGTTTGCCATTATTGAACACCGGGAAAGAAGGGAAAGAGAAAGAGAGTTCGGATTCCGGAAAATATAAATATTCACATATTTACCCCTTTCCGTTCTCGATATTTTGCTATCCGTCGCACTTCCGTTCTCATCGCTCATTCCGGTTTTCTGTCGCATATTGCAGTGCAAAATAATCATTTCCTCTGTTTTTTTTCTGCTCGGTCATGGAATGATAGAGGTGAAGAGATGAAGAAATAAGTCAAATGAAACTGAATATTGTGTCGCTCTCGAGATTCAGCACTGACAAAATTCAACGACCAAAACCGATGAAAGTAATCGCTATAGCAGTTTCATCCTGAGCAGTATTTTTTACTATATATATTTTTCGCAATGAACAAGATGCAAATGTAGTATACTTTTATCCCTTGCTGCTAAGCATATGCAATTAATACTGTAAGTCATGCTTTGAAGGGACCACACAGTATCACCGCTAGCAATGGAACTATTCATAATGAATGCGGATGGTACTGGAAATCGTCAACTTACAAAACTCGGTGGCATCAATTATACGCCAATCTTCCTGAAGGGAGACAAGCGTGTTATTTTTTCGTCTAACTTTGAAGCGACTGCTGGCTGTCATAACTTTGATATTTACATAATTGACGTCGATGGCAAAAACGTGGAGAGGGTAAGTGCGTCATCATTTTAAAGATTAGATCGTAGAGGCTCATTGCTACACTGGAATAAGTTGCTCACATGAGCACAAAACATTCGTTGTACAGCTATAGCCAATACAGAGATACAGAATCTTTCCGTTGGAATACTACTGAAGAAAAAGCACTACAGACACATGCAGCTGATGAACTAACCAAACATTGCAGAGCGTGTCGTCTTATTTACACAAACTTCTCGATGCTCATCTACAACTTGTGACCTCATTAGGGTAGAACACTATTTTTTGTTTTATTTTTTGTTATATATATATATATATATATATATATATATATATATATATATATATACAGAAGAACATATCTCATACGGAAGTGTACAAGAGTGTGTACATAGCATAGCGCGCAGCGGTCGGTTACGCATTGGACGGAAGAAGGGAGGGGGAAGGGGGGGCGTTCGATTTCCTGTGAGGTGTTTATGGTGTATGGTAAGGGATGGGATATGTGCATGTCTGTGTGTCTGTATGTGCGTGTTGTGTGGGCCATCGTGTGTGGTCCGTCGTGTGTGGTCCGTTTCAGTTTGTGTGGCATAGATTCCGTTTGGCATGTGCGTGTGGGAGGGTGTGGGATGTGTGTGGAGGGGGGAGAAGGGAATATGTGCGTGTATGAGTGCATATGTGTATTGTGTGTGTAGGGGATGGGATGTGATATGTGGTGCTTGGGGTATGTGTCGTGTGTGTGGTGTGTGGTGTAGTGTGCTGTGGTGCGTGAGGTGTGTGTGATGGTGCGGTATGTATGATGTGTGGTGTGGTCGTGTGGGACCACCAGCTATCTCAAATCATATCTCCAGCCCAGATGGACAAATTTTGATCCGGTCTTTTCCAAACTTTATATAAGACGATGAAAAGTGTTTCGGTGTTGGTTCGCGTGGAAAGCTGGTAGTTGCTTCTTATGGATGCAAACTAACCGACTTCTTTTTTCATTGCGTATGCGCCGAAACTTTTTGCATGATGTAGCGCATTTGAGAAAAGCTAAGACGTGCTTGGGTGAAGGTAAATTCCAAAAGAACTTACGCTTAAGAAAGATGATGGGCTTTATGACTGCGAAGCGATGCTGACGCAGAATAACGAGTTGCGTGATGTTGTTATGTGGATTAATGGTTTGTTGCGTCAGGTGGTTTGAGATCATCATGTTGCAGACTAGTCTATCAGGCGATACACGGTGAAACCGTCAACTGAATAAATGTTGTATCAAAAAGGAACGATAAAACAAGACGGGTGCAGCCAAGGTGTGATATTGACATTCAGGACAAAACAAAGTTAAAATTGTTAACAAACGAAGTAACATTACATTGGTAGCTATCACTGGCTATTCACCAAGGGAGCTGTCGCTGTCTGAGGGGAAATATCGCATCAGTGTAGGAATAGTGAGCAATTCGCAGGTGAGCTTAGTAGAGAGGCCTCTTTCATTGTAAGGGTCTGTTTTACATTTCTGTAGAAATTGCAGAAATGATGACGGTTTCGCCGACTTCAAACATGGCAAGCTACCTTCTATTCTACGATGTAATGCATAACATAGCAGTGAACCAATAGCTGATAACGGCGAATATCAGCAAAAAGATAGAGTATTAAAATAATTGCTAGGTTTCTGCCTTGTGCACGCTGTTTCTGCCTTGTGCACGCTATGATAACAGGCACTTCAATTGCGAAGGTGTGAAAAAATGAACCAAAAGTCTGATAAACAGTGAAAAAGGCAATGATGAACTCTTTTCGATACGTGAAGACGAGTGATATTGGGGATTTTTTGGATCCGCTTGTTGTTTCTCATGATCGATTTATGAGAGCCAACTTAATTTGCAAAATTAGATTCGAAATTTTACATTTTAGCGCTCGTGAAGAATGGTTACTCCCGGTATGTCTATGCATTATCTGAGATCTCATCATTCAGCTAAAGAATGAATCTTTTGTGTTCGGCGCATGTAATGCCGTTGCCTGCGCTCATCGATTCGCCACTATAAGTTAAGCGCGTTCATTGGCATGCATTCACCATAACTACAATTGATGACAGCCGTCAAGTGTTGGTCGCTTTGAGGCTAATAACGTCTAAATTTTATTGAATGATTATCTGAACAGCATCTTTTTTTTCATATGACATCTGTCAATAACGGATTTTTGGCCACGAGAGCTTTTCAAATCAAAATTAGTGCAGTGATAAATTGCTAAAGGAGCCGCCGACCACTGTTGTTAGTGATGCTATCCATCTGTTGAAAGCGATTCAGTTTTTCGGTTCCCAAGTAATGCGTGGGAGACCGCTGTGGTGTAGTTGGATAAGTCGTCCAGTCGGCTCGTTCTTTTTCTTGTCAATTGTCCATGCATGCATACGCTACCAATTGTCCAATGATAGTATCGAAAAGCAGCTTTCACGCATCGCCTGTCATCATTTCGTTACGTTTTTGGACCTCTCAAATTATCGTATTTCCTCAGAGCTGCTCTGATGTCGTCCAGCAGCTCGTCAGCTCTTTATACAATTTCTTAGTGAACGATCTGAAATAGCATATTGAGCCTTTTTTCGTTATTTATTAGCGTATCATTTCAACTGCAGCAGCTTTGCAACGTTCCAGTCGTATGTAGACGATGGGTTTTTCTAACAAATATCCGAGCAATTTTTAAGGTAACTAGGAACGCAGGGTATTACGACGCGTATCCAAAATTCGACCGTGATCAAAAAACAATTATATGGGTGAGTGATCGTAATAGTACCGTACACGGTGAGGTGAACATTTTTATCGCGGATTGGATCGATGAGGTTCCGGATAGTGAGAAGCGGAAAGTCGAAACGAACAACTAAACGAGGGGACCAAAAATACTCGTCCATTTTTGTAAGCTTTTTTTCCGCAACTTAGAATTGAATAAACGTGATAACATTGCTGGGCGACAACTAATACTGCACGAAAATCAGCGCTTATTTCTAATTGCCAGTGAATCACCAAAAACTTGACAGAATAGCACTGTAAGCGGCTGCTAGAGTTAGTTGAACCTGTCACTTCAGCAAAACGCTTTCAGTAAACTATGCAAGACTTCATTACTTGTTTTTCCCTATCTAATTGTGTTTGGAAGTGAAATAAATTTTACGAGCAGATGAAATAATATTATTGTCATTTTAAAAGATTTATGGAACTACCTTGATTTCAAATGGCACAGCCTAATTTCCTAATTGCTAGAACACTGGTCTTTCTCATAGCGCCCCAAGTCTGTGAAAAGTAGGTGCAGAACTGAAATGCTGTTTCTGTCAGCGATACATTCTCATTACCTGCAAAACTAATTTATATGGAACGAATATTTACAGTAAGCGCAAATCCCTGCTCCATTACTAGGAACCCTAACTGGGGTAAGTTCAGTCCTGGCATCGTGATAAAAGGATCGAACAAAAAAATGCAACATGAAATCTTTGCAACAAAAGGAAGGCCATAGTTAGGCATTAGGGACTGAGTACAGTGGAAAAAGTATTTTTTGTTGCATGAACTGAAAAAGGTTTCTTTCAAAGAGTGAAGCGAAAAATGAACTCGCAAAAAAGAAAGGAGCAACAAAAGATTATAGTGAAGATTTTTCAATGGAAAACAAATGAACTGACTGTTATGCATGTTCAAGTTTTCGTATTTATTGGGAATCCGGTACTACAAGCTGTTTCAGTATCCAAGCAATCTTTTTTGAAGTTTGCATCATTAGCCTTCTTCCTATTTGTTTTTCATAGTTTGTTTTCAGTTTAGCCGAACTGATTCGAAGCATAGCACAGCTGAAGGAATACATAAAAAGAGGTTCTTGGGAAATACGTCAATTTACTTATTAATATGGGGAAAGGATTTGCTAGAAGTTTTTGACACAAATTAGGTAACAATATTGCTGTTATATGAAAAAGTAGATGGAGAAGTAAATAAATATACCCAACACAAGAATCGTTTTCATGCCGCTCCCTGATTTGATTTTGCACTAAACCTCAACACAGACACGGGAAACAGACGCATCTCTTCCTGTTCCAGTTTTTAAAGGCTGCTATTTGAGTCAGCTTTTATAGCCAATACTCTCGAGCAAAACGTGCAGTCAAGTATTCTCGAATTTGTGGCTTACTTTCTCGTGATTTTTGCGGCTCAAAAAATACTAAATTGCTACGGATCGATCGATTTATACAATCTCGAGTTCAAATCTGAGCAGCAAATTTGCCAGGAGCAGCAGTGACTTTCAAATGGTGAGCTGCGATAGCAGACTAATTCTTATAGGAGAGATAACGAAGGTGTCAAGAACTTCACATTTGCAGATGATGATTTTCCTAAAATGTTGAAATTCCTTCATTATTTTCGGTTGTTCCCAGCTTGAGTCTATAAAACTTTCATTTCTTTCGAGTGCTTGCTTATTATCTGACTGCCGTCTGTCTTCTGGAAATCCGAAAATTTGTGACTAATCTACTCGGTCCTAATGTGGTGGGTGGTTATCCGTCCCCGTTTCAAAGTTAAAGGAAGTGCGGCAAGGTCTCATGCTTTGAGGGAAGGTTCAAGTGATTCATGAGGACATGTGGAAAATGTTTAGAACTGATGCGCTTCACAAGTGAAGGTGAAGTATTTTTTCATCTGAAATATAATCTGTAAAATGCTTTTCAGGAAGAACGAAACCATAGAAGGTAGTGCATTCGATCGTTCGAATGATGTGATTTACACTTGTCTATAATTTTTTTGCAGCGTTCTTATCGTTCTTGAGCGAATAAATTATTTTTTAGAGGTGGTTGCGATTATTACAAATCATACAATGCAACAAAAGCAGTATACATACAATGCGCATCAAGCGGACATTTTATTGGTGTGGCCAATTGTGATGAAGTGGCCGATGATCTCTAGTCACGAATACGATGTGTTTCTTGAGACCGTTTACTGGTCGCTTTTGTTGGAAACTCCGGACGTTCACGATAGAGTCATTTATTGAGTGTTTGTGCTCATCGTCCACAAACCTATGATCAGACCCGTATACTGAGGATGGAAGCGGGAAATTTGGTCTCGCCAAGAATCTAATAAAGTTTTGGATGAAATATCTGTGATAACAATTGTTTTCGGGTATTACAAATAAAGAAACATCATTCAAAGTTAAATGCAAAGATTCACGTCGTATCTTTTTGCAGTTGTCTCCTTCAATCTGGGTGAGCTATGCCCTGCCTTTGCGAAACGCAAAAATTATTCGACCATGGCCCACTACTGCGTTGATCTGTCGTAAAAGCAAAGTCGCTAATGATTGCATTTCAAAATTCAGTCCTCCGCGGTGCAGATAGCGAGTGGTAAAAGACAAGGTTTATAGGGATACACGAGTTTAAAATTATTTACATCTCACAAGAGGACGAAAGATGTTGTGGGAAGGGTCTTAGACAGCTTCAGCTTCATCCACAATTTTGCGAAACTTTTTACAAAAACAAGAAATTGTCATACTTTGGTAGGAATCGGCCTGCGATCTGTCTACAGCACGTTGCACTGAGCACTTTGCAAAGTCCGAATAGTGAGGCTCCGCGATGAGGGGGGGAGGTGCGGACAGGGTGCCACCAAATGGTAAGTTTTCACAATGCCCTCGATGAAGAGGAAGGAGGGGGGGGGGGGGGAGCGAAATGTTGAGCAATGTCTAAATAGTCGTGATCGAATTTCTACTATCGGGATTAGTGCTTACAGTGTCCGAATTCTGAGGCACAATGCTTTAAACAAATTAACGTAAGGAACCAATATGAAAGAATATCTGCATAATAAATAATAAATAAAATAAATAACGATAGTATTCATTGGAGTCGAATATTTCAGATACACTACTTATCTCGAGGCTTTCAGTTATCTGAGTACATTAGGAGAAAAACCCTTTCACACCACCACATCATACTAAAAAGCCTTTCCTCTTTTTTCCTGCTATGAATAACCACGCTTACAAAGTTTTATCAGGTATAAGTTTTATCAGATGTCTTCTTGAAGATGACGCATCTCGCTTATTTGATGACAAAATTATCGCAACGATTATTTATCTATAAACATTTAAGAAAACGTTTCAGAAAGGCAAATGTTTGGTGAAGGTTTGTTTTCTTTTCTCATATTTCTGTGCAATATTTACATGCGCACCTAAAAACGCTCACAACACTGCAGATATCATCATGATTGCGGTTATCATCGATGCGAAAGTTGAGTACTTTTATTCGCTTTCTTCATCATAGGATATGCATGCAAAAATCAACATTATTTTGCCCTTATAAAATTAAAACGAGTGCCACAAATGGAATGCAAACATGTATGTGTCAACGATGCACTATAAATCTCATATTCTCCTAGAAGCAATCCTAAACGTTGCGAACATTGTCCTTTATATGGATGTTGTTCTGCCACACATCTATGGAATAAACTTCATTCTTGTGATTTCAGGCGTCAAAGTGGCAGCTTTTATAGCTCCATCTTTCGAAGGATTTGCAGCGGAGCATTTGAATCATATTTTAGCGGTCACTCTGCATTATATCGAGTACTACCATGCTGTTCGTAACTGTTGGTTTTAGTGATGATTGACTTCCAAGACAATTGTTGAATACAGCGTGCAACATTGTGGTATCTCCTTCCTATACGTAAATTCAAAACGACTCGTTAGCTTCTAGAAGAGTTGAAGAATTTTAATGCTTCTAAAAGTCATCCTCCACACACAATTGCACAATTATGCTAAGTTCTCCAAAGGATTAGTGTCTTGCGCATCCTAGTGCTTATCATAGGCAACAATCTCTCGTAGATAGGCATATGCTATGATAACGTCTATGTTCGGGAATAGTGTCATTCTCAGCATACTAGTGAATTCACGAATCCGTCATTGGATTTTGCAAATTGTAGAATCCATTTCACGAACGTTGTGGTAACAATGGTGCAAAAGGTATAACGCCGTTAATCGTTGTCTTTTTCTGTGCAACTGACATCTCCTGCGGCTCCGATGAAAATGTTCAAGCAACCTATTGATGACCAGTGCGTTATGTTTGCGTCATGAGGTTGTGGCGTGCACCGTTAAACTAGCCGAGTGAACCGCGGAAAATCACCAGTGAATGTTCTGAACGAGTTTGCTTTTGCGTTGTCGGCTGCATAGAATTGATCTCAATAACCCATTGAGCAGTTTCCACTTCAACCAAATCCAAATTAATGATTGCCACATCGGGGCGTTCGCAAATTCACCCTTAATTTCTCCAGCAAAATTTAACCGATGCACAGCAATCTATAAACATCGCTTTTTTCTCACTTCTTAATCAATATCCGGCAGGTTTCACGTTTCACCGATACTCAGAATCATCGATGAGTTTCAAGAATTTAGTTTTTGAAATGAATGCATCCACGATGTCACAAAATATTGTGTGCGCGTTACTATGACGGTGGAACGATATGCCCCACAGAGATCAGTCGACTCACTCATAGCAATATGTCAGAGAAATCCACTTCTCCATGTTTATAAAGCAGTTGAAACAACAAGTAGTCTCGGGTAGCAAATTATTGCGATGTTGCGCAACTGTTTTCAAAGTTATTGAAGAGCTACTCAGAAAAATAGATTGAATTTCTAGGGCGATGGCAGTGAGCGGATGTTTTGTGCTTATACTAAGCACCATTACGCTTGGATGCTGCCAGCTTGCTCTGTGTTGTGCACCAGAAGCGAACGGCGGTTCTACTGCAAGTTCTACAACTTCGAAGGTCTCCAGCAGCACTAGCACTCCCGGTGTTACTACCAGTTCAAATACCGGTTGTCACGTTATTGCAATTCAGCTCAGCATTTATTTTCACGACCTCTTAGTTGACTTACATTTCTGCACTTATTTCTTATAAAGCAGCCCTTCTAAATTATTAGAACTTAGAAGTTGAAGCTCAGTACCTCAAAATACTAGGTATACTGTAGTATTTTATCAGTTTGCAGTTAAAACTGTGCGTGCTTCTAACTTTTGAGTTTGAGGCATCCAAAGTAAATGTTTATTTCTTTTCGTTGAAGTAAGCCTTTCAAAGTTCGCTTCCCTTCGCACCCACCAAATAAGTGCGTTCAGATGCACTTCTCAATTTATTACTGGGAATACGTTGGAAACTTTTAGTTTCAACAACATTGTCATTGCACCGCTACCGAGTGGTGGCTTATTCAGGAGAAACGATAATGACGGCCTCGTTGAACTTCGTGCCTTCTTTGACATGGACTTATCCGCAATCTTCGAACAGCCTGCAAAATGGCCAATCAGCAGATTCCGAGGCTGCTAAGAGGGCGATCCACGACTCGCTCGAGACATCGGTAAGTGTTCTCTTAAAATTTGCATATGCCCTATCAATTATCGGACTTACCATCGATGCTGCTGATGAACTTGAGTGAATTTCACCACCTAATGTGTTTACTAAACTAGTCTGAAAGGAGAGCGGAGGTTTAGCGGCTGAAGCAGATCGCGTGAATGTTTCGTTAGTTTTGGCTCTAGATGGTGTACACTTTTTTATCCACAATATATACAAAAATTGCTGTTACAATATACTCCTATGCATCTGAATAAGTGATTCTCATCAATATAAACTGATGCACTCTGAAAGTCATCTGCAAAGATGGTGATCAGGAAACGGAAAGGAATCAAACGGCGTTTGTTTTTTCTCCGCCCCATCTTTCTTTTTTGCTCATTACGCCTATAGCGCAACAGCGGTCACGACGACAAATTGAATGCGGTAGCAGATTGCTTAGCTTTTCAAGTTATGTAGCTGGTTGAGGTCAAAGTGCTGAACTAATCTTTTGCTATCACTGTTATTGTGACTACTGCATCCAATATGCTCGACAAAGATGAGCGGTTACGGAAACGGAAATAAAGGTGATTAGCTGCGAAACAGCGCAAAATGTTAATACTGCTAACGAAATGAATGTGCAAAATTCGTCTCCTAGCATTGCCGTTTTCATCTTTCACCAAGAGGCTATTTTTGGGGCTAGATGCTGTATAACTGAGGCAATCGGACCTCGGAATACTGGAAGGATGGTTTTTGAAAACAAGCAAATAAAGTGAAACGCCGCTCACCGCGGTTGCTAACAGTCCTCAGTGAACTCACTGGCCTGGCCTGAAAGGAGCTAATAACAGTTGGTCAAATATTGAAGGTAAAGGATGCGTTCAATGAGATGGGTCTCTCACTTTCGATACTCTCAGTGACATCGGACATTGAACCAGTCGAAGGACCAACCGCGCCAGGATGCTTTATCGTCGAAAGGGGAGTTGCTATAGCATATGCAACGGACTGTAGTGATCCAGCCACTTTTACGCTCCTCATAATGAGTGGACAAGTTCAAATTGAAGTTGCAACTACACTCACAGCAAAACAGAAACATGATTTTGGGATCTTTTGGTTTGCGACGCTCTTTCGAAACAACGTCTTCATCTTGGATCCCATCCAGATTAATTGATTAGACGTTTCGTTCATCGAATGAGAATTGGTCTTCTGATCAAACTGCTTCGAAAATAGACTATACGTTAAATAAAGAAATTTTACAAAAATTGCGGAATCCATTTACAGAATACATTCGGTAATAATGTAAAATACCTTTGCTACATGAAGGTTTTATAAGCGAATAAAAAGACACATAAGAAAATAAAGTGCTAAAATTAAGATGTAAACATATTATGTGGGATGCATAGACACATCAAAGAAGTTTTTAATCGTTCATAAAATCTTTTGCCTCTTTTGCTCTAGGTATCTGCAAGCTTGCTCATCTAGCTGCAGGCCCTCCTCCCCCAACTCCGCATAGTTTTAATCGCAAGATGCAAAACAAAAGGAAATGAGATCTGTCAAATACAACACAGTCGATAGACTGACCCTCCTACCTTTTGTACCAGATTTGGCGACGACTCATTTGGCAAACGCATTACGGCGTCTTGTGATGCAGAAAAATTGCATATTTTTTTGCAATTTGTAATCAAGGAACAATTTTTTAAATTCAAAATTTGCATAGCTGGTTGGCCTCATTGAATTATGCACTATTTGCTTTCTTGTCGTTGTATTTAGGGAAGTGGTGAGTCCGGAAAGATCAAAAGTAGAAATTTTCACAATTCACACTAGCAGGCCATCGCTGTTCAAGATCCGGTTCCTCACAAATTGCCTTCAGGCTTTCTTGAGGGTATCCGTACATATGTGCGAGTGCCTGCGACCGCACGACTTTCAACGGTGTATGAGCTTGAAGACTACTTCCTGGATTAACTAAACCTTCAAGCGCTAAAAGGAAACAGAAAGGAATAGAGAATGTTGAAGAGATATCTTCTCAGCATGGCTCACATCAAGTGTGTTTCCGAGAATTTGAGGCTCCTTAACTTGTTTTCCAATTTGGACAATGATTTTTGAATCCACAGCAGCCTCATGGAGGGATCTACCAGGTAACCGATAGGACCACCTGAACAACATGCAATTGGCTGGGTCAGTAAAAAATATTCGCAAAAATTGCAGAAAAACTCCCCAAAACGAATTCTCTAATTTTTGGCACTTAGCTACTTGAAACCCTCAATTGCTGAATTTGGCAACGATCTTTGTTTGACTGCTTTGCAAAAACAAAATATTCGACACGGTTATGCTGTTTTTGTTCAGCGCTACAGAATGCTGCAACAGGCTGTACACACCTCAGTGGGGGCGAAACTCGAAGATTTGAAGAGTTCGTAGGAAGTATCGCTGAATGGCATTTTGTGAAACAGCTTATGAACATATGGTCCGGTTTTTAAGAGGCTTATATAAGGTGACGGAGGATGAAGATTGCAGTTAAAATGCAGGACGCAGTCTAAACGAGATACCGTGATCATTTCCTTTAAGAAGAAAACCTTCAATGCTTCGCCATCAACGAATGAACTTGGGTCTGCGCCTGCTCCTAACGCGCTCCTGAGCACTGCTTGTCCATGGAATGGAATGACAATGCCATGCAAGGAACGTCTTCAGATTTTATTTTGCTGTGTTCTTTGCTTCGTCGTTTGCTTGTTGCATACCAACATAACCTCGATTAGGACTAGAGGTAGAGTTATTGCGGACTTAGCTCAAGCGAATGACATTCGGCACGTCCAAAGAACGATCGGAAATCTCGACATCCATGCGCTGTTTCCGGTTCCTAAATGTTTGTTGTTTCGAAAACGCATTTGCGAAGTACAGCTGACAGGCATTCTCAGTGTGCGAGTGAGCACATGACGATGCATATGGATTTAGCTGTTGATCGGAAAACAAGTGAATGATTCATTCTAGTGTGCCGTCACCCAATGCGTCACCACTACTGCTCACTACCAACTAAACTGCTTTGGAAGGTCCGAATGTGGAGTGCACATTGTTCCAACGTGGCGTCCATCACGCAACACCAAACTTTTGCAATCGCTGTCTCAGTATCTTTAAGTTATACTAAAGAAGACCTGAATTTCGAATTCAATAACTGACTTGCTTTGACTCACTAAGATGAAGAACAGGAGAATATATATGGTCCTTCGCTATTTAAACTACACGTCCGGTGCAATTCTGCCCATCGAAGCAGCCAACGAATTGAGCATGCTGTACCTAAATTTGAACCTTGCCTGATAGCCTTATAGTTGTCAGAAAATAGCCGACTGGTTGCGAAATGCGCACGGATTTTGTCCCGTTTAAACGAATATAATCCGATAAAAATGCATCGAATCAAGCTGTAGCTTTATAAGGGAACCGCATTTACATTATATACATTTATGTAACCAAATAGGCATCGCACCAGACAAACAGACAGATAGGATGTTGCCACAAAGCGCTTTTCAAATGCAGTTTTGCAAAGGAAAAGGGCAAGTGGTGAGGGTAGTTGTGTTGGAAAAGTGAATTGAACGATACCGTGCGTTGTTCGGTAGCGTCAGACGATTAATGTTGAAATTATATGCAGCTGAACTGAATCAACTTTTCATCGATTTAAAAGCTCAGCGCAGATTTAGAACGAGACAGTGCTGTGTAGCCGTGGTCATTAATCTTTTTCGGTTGAATAAAACGTTCGTTCTTTGGGACATTATTGCTGAGACGGGACTGCGTACAATACCGATGAGGATATCTCTTCATAAGTGCACTTACAAATATTTTTTTTATTAGTCCTCTTTCAATTCTTCCCTCTGTTCAGAGTGTATACTCCCAATTGTGTATGAAAATGTTTGTGCTTATTGCCTCGACGATGACCAGTGCATAGTTCTGTGGCGCTTGCTCCAGATAATAACAGATTCTTGTATTTTTTGACCTCTTAGTCTGTTATGGTTCCACTTTTCTAGGCCTTCATGAAAAGTTAACCTCTTCAGCTGGTCCCTACAAGAAAATTATGAAAAAAATGGAATAACGGGGAAAAGGGAATGTCAGCATGCACATGATGATCGGTGGACTAAGTCAGTTGGGGGATCTGAAATCCAATGGATTAAGGCAGCTCTCAAGAAATACTAGAATGTTTTGTGCCTCAAGCTTGTTTTGAGAAAGATTATTCCAAATATTAATAACTGTGGACTGGAAACTTTAATAAAAAGCTGCTTGTTAAGCAAGTTCTCCGCACTGAACATCTGTGAGCTTCTGCTCTTATATTACTTAAAAAGTAAAAAACACTTTCAAAAGGTCTCTCAGAAATAGCCTCATGATTTATTCCACAGAATATGATTAAATTTCGCCTTGCGGTACTACGAAGTTTCAAGAACGAAAAGTTTTGGTCGACTCTGATAACCAGGTGAAGATAAATTTCGCCTTGCGGTAGTATGAAGGATAACCAGGATAACCAGGTTAGGTCGACTCTGATAACCAGGTACTGCAAGGCGAGATTTGATCACATTCTGTGGAATAAATCATGAGGCGCTTCCAACAAATTACTACCTTGCTAATTGGCGAGGAAGCCAGTCGGCTACTGGAATTCAGATGAATTTGTGTGAACTCTAATGGATAAATTTCGGTGGATAGGTTTCACAAGAGAAGAGGCCTTTCTGAGGGAAAAGTGCTGGAAACACTGAAAAGTGCACATTTCTATGGGGTTTTTATTATTTGCGCTTTCCAAGGAATTTCCTCCATTTCATTATTCGTCCAGATATCCGATTGTGAATGTAATTCTCATAAAACTTTTCAGACGTGGGTGTTGGTGAGGGAGGTTGGCCATATGCAACTTGATGTTTGAATTCAGGCATTTGTTAAGAATCGCTTCACTGAGGTGTGAGGTCGATTTACGATAATAAAGCTTCAATTGGATGCATTTGCGAAAATTTTTTGGCAAATGGGAGGTTGCAGTTGGCAACTGGAATAAATTTGTGGTAGTGAACGCCGAGCACATAGATCGAACACGACTTATGCACTTCGTAGTAATAATAGAAATGAATTGATGCAATGACTTTCGGTAGATTTTTATGTTGGTTTGTGTCCATAGGTATGAGCCAAGTGTTTGAAACAAGTGCCTATTTGCTCACCCAGCGTTGAAAATTTTGATTTGGGGTGTGCAGGACAGCAACAACACAAGCAACCAGAACGCTGATTTGGGGTGTCATGATTCGTATATAAATATCGCTGCGCGATGTATGTTTGTGCGCGTGTGTGTGGCGAACACAAATCGGCTTGAATTATGGCGAGCTGCAGCTGATTCAACTTTACGAAGCGTCATCACAATTTCCCAGCCGTCAATGTTTTTGTCGTTGCTTACCCTCTGCCAGTATTTATAAGACCGTTCCTTTATGCTCCAGCAGTCTTTCCGGTGTAACATATTCAAGCACGGGTGAATATAATGCCTCCGAACGGATCCATTTCTCGTTGAATGTCTCTTCACAAACCTATTATATTCGTGCCACTTTCATTATGTATTTGTGATGGCGCATACTCGCTCAATTGGCCAGTTACATAGTGTGAAAAACACCAAGAAATCTTTCAACTAGAGCAGTGCACATGTAGAAGTTTTCTTTATGATCTGCGAATTATTTGTATAGCGATTATTTATGTCGTCAATGAGAACCAAATGAAAGCTTTTATTTGAAGATGTAATAGAAATGCAGGTATTTGATAATACAACATACAGCGAAAAAGGCGGTGCACGAGCAATTTATTCAATGCTTTGTGATCCAGCTGTGCCATGCGACATCTCCAGCTCCTCTGAGGGCACCTTCGCCCTATATAAACCTGGATAAGCCTCCACTGTTCTTTAGCAAATTTCTTTACACAGATAAGGAACGAAAAACGAAAATGCGGCACTGCATCATCTTATAAAGCGGAACAGCAGCGCATTATTCTATAAACCATATCGTCAACGTGGGAGCCGTTATCCACTAGGGAACGGTTTCTAAACCGAAGGTAGCGGTGAAGGCAAAGCGAAGGAAGATTCGTGCAAGGTGGTGCCGGGGTTGCGGCAAACACTGATGGGGCGATTGAAAACGAGCATGGGGTGATGCAGTTGCATTGCACAAAACGCTGCAAGAACAAATGGATTTTAGGTAGGTGTGAATCATTTACAACACTTAACTGCCATACGTGTTCTATTCGCTTAGGAAGTTTTCAAACAGAGTTTATTTAGGTAGATGATGTGCTAATTAATAAAATCGTTCAAGCTTGAGCTCCAAAACTTGTTTATCAAGCCATTGTTACCTTTGCGTTTTCGATGTCACTTTTCGGGTCACTAAGCGTTTCATTTTATGTCTACCAGAAATTTTTCATTTCATACTAATTTTTTGTGTCCAGTGTGTTTTGCGAGACTTTCACTTTTATTTATCTGCAAAGAAGTGTTTGGATAATATCCTACCAAATCTTTTCTGTTTTCGAGTTCGATTGCGATTTTTTCTTATCTCCTTGAATATCGAAAATTTCTGGCTATATTTCTCTAGGAAATCCCTTATTTAAAAAGTGCAGTGGCGTTTTCTTATCCAGATAGAATATCATCGCGGTGATCTACACCGAGAGATATCGCGAATTTGATATGAGGCTACAAGGATTCGCAACAGAGATTTGGAGGAATGGGCTCAGAAACATTGACGACGCCTGTCGTTAATTTATTTCTTCAATACACTAGTCAAATTTTCTCTCTTTCTCACAAAACTGCACTGTCTTTCCACTGCTCAAGTTGCAAGTATGAACCACTGAAATGAATATGAAGCTTCTGCAGCCAATATCTTTTTTGCAACCATTACATCTGTTGAGAGAGAGATATGGAGGGGGGTGAAGGTGGCATATTAATCGATTGCTGCAGGACGTGCCTTCAGATAAGAGCAACAGTTAATGTGATCATGCTACCTTGAACATAAGCAAACTCAATATTTCCGAGCAGCACTCTTCGTGTATCCTAAGAGTGCAAACGAATTGAAGACTGGTTATCTTGCATTGTGGAGTTCTCTAAAGTAAACGAAACGACGATGCACAAATTGACGATAGTGCAGGCCTCGCTTTCTGTCAGTTTCAAGGCATACGGTGCAAAGGTTGATAAACGTGTCGACCAAGTGCAGCCTGATTCCAAAAGAGGGAGTTATCTTCACGATCCCCTCAATTCCTGTGTTTAAGATGCCCGACTCTGCCGTTCCCGTCCGGAAATCAGTGCCTCTTATTGACCTCCACATAAATGTCGTGCTTGCCATTGGAAACCTCATCAGGAGTCTTGTCGATATTTTCCATTCTTTCTGCGTTGATACTTTCAGCCACTTTTTTTTCTTTTGTAGAGCTCTCTTTTCCTCGGACTTTCCCAGTAATCGATTGCTTAGGACATGGGTTGTCCTTTAGCTTCTCGCTGAAGAAGAAAATACTTTATTTTCCGTAACTTACTGATATTCATATGCAAAGTGGTATGTCTGTATTTACAATCGGGCAAAATCATTTGCCCAAATCGCGTTCAGATTTATACGCATTACCCTATTCTTTAGAATGCACCGAGTTAGGAATCATCCTGCGCTCCTATGCAAATGTACTGCAGGGAAAATGACACTTGACATGAATGTCCCGAGGTACAAATGCCCCCTACTACAGCCACCGTTTGTGTTGAAATGCACATAGACTTTCCCTCAATTGTGCACTTCATGGCATTTTTGAACTCATGCATTCCGGCAGTCGGATCACTCAGTCGACGATTCATCTGTCAGCGGCTGTCAGCAATATTTGAGACAGCTATTGCTCCTTCGGAGTGAGTGTGATCTTTGTGATGCGATGAAGCTTCTTATATTCTTTCACAAAACTTTATGCGATCATGAGCTCAGCAGTAATGTGGATTGATAATAAAGTTGTGAAATTTGATGAATGTAATTCATAGCTAACGATTTCCTATGACAACTGTTAAATTCAGCTCAACTATGGAAGCAGCTACAGACTCTGAAATATGCCGAAAATTTTGCACCAAGTCGCGTTCTGTACCAATTATGTGCCATTTCACAAATACTCATTGTAGAAAATTTGTATTAGTAATTGCAGCATTATCAAGGAAATGCAAACGGAATATACCACTTGTTTTGCCTTTCCTATCAGAGATTGTAATGCTCATGTATCTACCTCATCAGTCTTTAATATTTTGACATTACAAGCCTGTTGTTTCAAAGACATACTTTGTTTTCGGTTTGAACGAGCACTTGCGTGACGCCGAGCACTTGTGTGGCTCATGAAATCCCCTTCTCATTCCTCCACTTCCTCTCCTCACCGGTTACAACCTGCAAAATTTTTGTTCACCAAAACAAACCAAATTTCATGCTAATTTGGAAACAATTTCATTAAATCCGATATCGGAAATGTTCATGAGGGTACGGTTTCGCGTAAATACGGCTTAGAGACAAAGCATACGCATCGATCGGTATGAAATAGGCGAATTAGCGAGTAGTGCGATTTTCGTAAGACGCATACCCGATGATATTCCGTCCAATTTGTGCTGCTCTGTTGCGAAAGTCTAATTTGCAAATTCTTCACACCTCCTAGAGATCAGGATGCTTTTTGTCCAATTTTGAGTCTCTTCTGCCCCATGGCCTCAACCACTCATTCGAAACCACATTTCTCAAGTGAAACTTACAATTCGCAGGAATTTTTATATCCCTGGCAACGAATTTGCTCCGAATCCCATCCAAAAGCACTGCGAAATGCGTAAATTCGTACAGAAATCGAAGAGTTGACGGTAAAATTCATTCGAGAAAATTGTATAACACGAAATCGAAAGCAGTCATAAAGACTGCGCAAAGCACTGTTAAATAGTTTTGGCTGATCCTTCTGTAACGCAAAGTGTGACGACATTTCTCATGTGATCCCCACTTGCCAATTTCTCTTCGCAAGCAAGCTTGCTTCGGCATCGGCTGTCTAAGTTGACTGCTATATCTTCCCCAAGAATGATGCAGTGAAATTTCTTAAGGTCTGTTGCGAATTTAGGAAGGCGTTTAATTAGCCGAATAATCTTTCGCTACTAGTGAAAGCGGAACGAGTGCACTGTTGACTTTATGCAAAAATATTTCATTGCTATCCAGAAGTCAATGCAGATGCTCTTTCTGTGACTAAACTGCAACTCCTAACTTTTCAATAAGTACCTACCTAATTGATGTCTCACAAAAACCATTGTTCTTTCCAGCCTCACTGCTCAACTACTTGTGTTGCCATGTGTGTCTCTATAAGTTAACTATATTACCAGTTATGGCTGAATTAGCGCTTCACAGCATTTATTCAAATTATCATCAACTATATATGGGAAAAATTTCAGGTAGAGGCGTCATGCTGTTGTTTACGTAAGTTTGTTTTCTCCATAACTCTTTCATATTTAAATAAAACAAAGGTCGAGATCGATCTCCAACGTATCATAAAGCCAATTATAATTTCCGCTTTCGACATAAGCCCGCCCTACGTAATACCAATACCATAAAATATTCGGAGCTGATAAGCTCAGCTTGACTGTTACTTCATTCTTAGTTATCGTCGTGCAGTTATATATCTCTCGTTTGGTGAGGGCAATGCAATTTTATGTTGCAACTCCTATGTTTTTGCTTTTACGTGCATCTTTTTTCTTTTACGTGTATCTCCTGTGCAGTATACCCTTCGGCATAATCTTTATTCACTTTCTTTTACCTTCAAAAATTTCGTGCCTCAAGAAACACGCATTCACCGAAAAAGTAGGGATGTCATCAATCCTTAAAGGTCTTATGAAGGTTTGCTGAAGGTCATTTTAGGCTTCAACCAAGAATAAAAATCATGCACCCGATTGAGGCCCTTGTATAGTCTCTAAAACGTTTCCTTCTGGGTTCGAATTCTGGTAGTGATAAATTGTTTTAAGGTACATTCATTATGTAGTTTCCTCCTCACCCCCCCCCCCCTTCCTCGATAAAATCGGCAGGGTAATTCTCGTAAAGGTATTTGAAGCCGTATCAGAATAGGGTTCCAAGTCTGCTATATTTCACAAAGGCGGAGCATGAAGATGTAGGAACGATGCTTTGTAGGAATAAAAACATATTTTTTGCCTCACAATTGGTTTAAGAGTCGTTCTTTATATGCGTTGACTAACTCCGCCAAAAAACGCACATCCCCTCAATCTTGGATAGAACTTCTCGATTCTCGGTGGCATCATGTTTAAGTTAATTCAGTGATTGAGAAACTTTTGGGAATATTTTTAATAGGTGTGCATTTGGCTGCGTCCGTTGTATTTGGAGTACTAAAATGCCTATAACTTAGCATATCAGTTGGGCAGTAATGTAAAAAATTTGTTTTCCTCTCAGAAATTCAAATTTTTGCAGGCTGATTCTAGTTTTCTTAGCGTCGACTAACGATGCTTTCTTCTCATCACCAAATTCGCTCGAGATCATCATCAACAACCGAACATGTGTAGTGGAGGTATTTCCCAAGAATTTTGGATAATTTGAAGTCTCGACATGTTTGGTCAATCATTTTTGGAAGCTTCCTCTATGCTTCTCTTTAGAATGCTTTTAGCGTTTCGGATGACTTTCGAATATGTTGAACTCTATAAATCCACAGACGCTCGCTGAAACCGGTCAGATTATTAGTGACTCTTCCATATCAGTTTGTTGTCTTTTAGAGAGAGAGAAAAAAAAACAAGAATATAGTTTCAAATTTGATTTGAAATATTTTGAGGGTTTCAATGTAAAAATGGATCAACTGAGATTCCTTGCATTCACGATATATTTGAGATCATATAACGGGTCCTCCCTCAAAAGCCAATTTCCCTAAGCACAGTGATTTGCTTTATCGACTTTAGCTTTTCCTATCTAAAAGTGTTTTCTTTAAAAACTACTGCGATTTCTAATGAAGACCTTACATTAATGAAAGTCGAGCTATCCTATCCAGCTCATAGAATTCTTTTTCTAAAGTTTCATTTTTGACATTTCCGTGGTAGGAAACTACAGTAATTTTTCAATAAAGTTGTGCACGACAATGTGCCAATCACCACAGCCGCATTGCTCGTTTCTTACGTGTTCCATGTGTCCACTACTACTGCAAAAGAGATCTGCGGTTATATTTTTCCATTACCGCATGATACAATGCGTCGGACGATGTTGCCTATACGTCCTCGATCGGTTTCATGCGTGGCCTTACACCACAGTATATTCGGTGTTGTCTCAGAAGAGCACATACCACTCGCCGACTGCAATTGCGGCATCCATGTCCCACAAAGCCGAATTGCACAAAACGGGAAAGATACAAAAGAGTACTGTTAGAAATAAGAACACTGCATGAGTTTATATGCCAGTTTACTTCAGGCCTCTCAGGCACCAACTAAATTTAGAAACAGTATCATAAGAACAGTGTCATCCGTTCATGTAGTAAATGAATATTTTCCGACTTATTCATTGAAAAATACTGACGCAATAATGCCAAAGAAATGCTTTCAAAAATGAGAACAGGTAGCAGTTTTTCTTCTGCACTTTGTGAACACACTTTACAAGCGTACATTACGCAGCATTGTCTTGTTGTATGTATGTTTGGGTGCCCCACAGTCTTTTCGATACAGGAACCACCGAAATGAAAACTATGGATAATTGTGGCGTGAATGACTTCTCGAAACTTAAATATGCTTCAAATTTTGCGCCCAATTTAAATCTCATTTTGCACCAGCCTGCTCGCACTTCAAGTCACTCTAGTGGGAAAGTAAAATCGCCTGTATGCGGTTTATATGCGCAGTGGATTTCATGAAAATATGATTCCCTTTCTCGGCAGGCTTTATTACTTGTTGGTAATTTATAACGACTAGTGTCTATCTAGCAAAATTCAAAAACACACATCGAAGCAGCTCATGTGGCACATTTCTACATTTGTTTTGTGTGTCGATGTCCGCCCCTATTTTCGTGCTCACTGCAGAGGCAAAAAATTTCATACGAAAGAAATTGCGGGATCACCAATGTTTGCTAGATTTAAAATTTTTTACAGAATGGGAAGCTAATTGTGAATGGTGAAGCTCGCGGCAATTTAACGGACGAACAAATGCAGGAGCTGAAGGATTACCAACAGAAGGTAGAAGAGTGGTCAAAGTGGGGCGTTACAAAGGTAACACTCAGTTTTTACAGCTTTACTATCTCTGATATGTTGAAAGGTGAAGCAACGTGCAGATCGAGTATGTTACACAAATGTATGTAATTTTCTCAAGTGTTCATGCAGTCGAATGGTTGAAGGCCTCGCTACGACATTTCAGCTACATTTGATGACGAGAAATGAAGTTTTGAGATATATTGGGCATATTATATTAGATTGCGGCTATCACGCTTCTTCTTTAATTCGATAGGAAGAAAGTTATTGGAAAACCCTACAATCTGAATATCCACTTATCAACGCCTTGTCTGCAAAAATGATAATTGTCGAAAGCTCTAGTACGACATAAAACCAGTCAATTCTTTCTTCCTCTATTTATTTCAACATTTTTATAGTTATGAAAGAAGTACTTCTCCACGATTTTTAAAACTGTGATTTGCTAGAGACCACCATCATTACCGAAATTGCAGAGTTAGGCGTTTTCAGGAGAAATGTTGCATTGAATAGTGAATATGGCATTGCAGAGGTACCAAGCCAACTCAGTTCAATATGTAATTGGATGTGTCTAATTCGTCACTGACAATGAGCTTCTTGTTTGGTGTGCTCGTCTAGTGAAGAAAAACGATGAATAATTCATTTTGTGGATGGCGCTTTTGAAAGATGTATGAAGAAAGCATGTTGTTACCATTTCACTTTAAAATAAACAAAATTGCAAACATCCGATAAGGTTACAACACTGTACCGCTTGAAGAAACGATGCAACCTTTGTGGTGACCAAAACGACAGCATGCAAATTAAAAAAGGGAAGTTACCTTTGTGGAAGCGAAATGTAAACGTTTCTCATCTCAGATACTTTTCAAGATTAACATTTAATCAATAACAACAAGTAAAAAGAAACTCTCTTCAGAAATATTAGCAAATCGTATGCATTGTCCAGAGATACTTTTTTCAGAAAATATGTCAAATTGATTAGTATAAATATACAAGACAAGTCGATAAGCTCTTTACAGGTACTGGAAAGCATTGCTGAGATGTTCGGTGGCATCTTCGGTTCTGATGGACTGTTATGGAGGGGTTTCGGATTGTGGGACGGCAAGGAGAACAACGAAGCGAGTACACCGCTCCCTCCAACCACTGCAGCACCGAGCGAGACACATAAATTCCCGGATCTGCCTTCGTTCTGTCTAGAATAAACCCGCATTCCTTTTGTAATTTAAAAAATTATCCCGAAAACCATATTCCGATACCATAACTGGTAGTTAAATCAGCATATATGACTTTCTATTTCACTTTTTTGACTATTCATGGCTTGCTTTAGATTGTGAAGGCACATAAATGTGGTTGAGAAAGCAACAAATGACAAAATGCGTTAATTGCAGACATCAAGCAGCATTTAGTCGTGTAAACGATAACGCGCAAAACGTTTCAAATTTTCACTCATAAGAAAAAAGGGCCTGGGCTGCTAGTTTATTACTACAGATGATGTGGTATTTCCTGATATAAGTGAAATTTAACACAATTTCTAATCCTTCACTCTCTGCGTAACTTTAAGCCTCACTTTAGAGAAAAAGAATCTAGGCAGTTAAACCTTCTCCCTTCCCTAAGTTCTTTTATTGAACCGCAGAAGAGCGCTTGATCTTTTTGCAGTCCCAGCTTACATAGTGTTCTTGATGGCTGAATAACTTTCTTATTCCTGTTAAGGAAATGAATTACGATGCGATTTTGGAGGCCACTGCAAAGGCCAGCTGATGTTAACTTCGATTTGGAAGGAACAACACTACCAGTGTGCCCTTCTCCCCTCTCCCTCCCTCCCCTCCCCCCTCCCCCCCCCCCCCGAAAAAAAGCAACTGCTCTCTATGAGGATGCAAAAGCTCAGTTGCTTTCTTAAAAGCTCACCAATTAAACAATGGAAATACTATAATATTTCACCAAATATTAGAAGCATTAACCTGGAAATATTATAGAGTATTACGGAAGTATTGGAGCATTATTACAGTGTGGATAATAGAAGTATACTGGAAGTATTATAGAAGTACAGAGTACATATGGAAGTATTATAATACCTCTTCACCAAAACTGATTCCCTCTCCCTCAGTCTTCTCCATTTGCCTTCTCAATGCAAAAAGTTATTCTTGTTCCAAATGTGCTCAGCGCAAGGCGCTTTTCCTCTGCATTGTGGAATCACCGACCCTCTCATTCGCCACTTTAGCACTTTCCTATATGATTATTCGCTTTGTTTCCTTCTTGAAAAATAAATGAATTCTCATATTCTTTGTCGTGCAAAGCGCAACAAAATTATATTTCGATCTGTCCCGTTTTCTTCATGGCATGAGAGTCGTATCATTTGTTATATATACATGTCACAATAAATGAAATGAGCGTGTAAGGAAAACAAATTCGTGGCATGATTGCAATGATTCAAAGATTGCAGTATTTTCATTTAGAGGTTGCAGTGATTTACAGAAGCACAATGAATCAGCCCCGAATAGATGTCTGCTTAGAACGTCTACTTGCAACGTTTGCTTGCAAAAGCTGAGCACAAAGTACACACTCAGACTTGCGGCGATGAGACAATTCTTACAGCCAGGGGGCTTGTAATGTGAATTAGAGTGTGCCGTCAACGCTAGCTGACTAATGGTACGGCCGCCTTAATGACTTGCTCCTCACATTAAGATGCTTGAACTTAAACCTAAACTTGAGCAGGAACCTCGTCTTGAATGGAGCCGGAGTCAAAATCTGAGCTTTGATCAAATGTAAGTGCCTAATTTGATGGATGGGGGGAGAGGGGAGGGAGGTCGAACTTTCAACCAGCTAAAATTTAAAACATGCATTCGTTTGCCATGCTTAAGCGTCATACTGAAAAAAATCACTGAAAGTATTTAACAATGCACACCTTAAACTCTAGTCACTTTTAAACTCTAGTTGAATTTTTAAAATTGAGATTGTTGATGCAGTAAAGAAAAACTTTGTTGAGATTATTAGCGGCAAGAATGAGAATTATAAGTGCTGATTGATGGTATTGTTAAAGTTGAAACGAAAAAAGGGTATTTGAAGAGGGAAAAGATTAATAATGGCATAATTGACCCTTCGAGGAAAGGGAAAACGGCCTATGAGCTGACGGCACAAAAAGACGAATGAGCAAAGAGAGTTGGCTGCTATTGGAAAGAGGCAATTTCGAGGTTAAGAAAATATGTTCAATGCGGCAATCGCTCTCTACAGAGGATAACAACTCGTAGAGGTCAATTTCAAACCAGTCAATCGCATCCAATGTGTTCTCCATCCATCTTTGCGTATTTACCAAATCTCTTTACAAAGGTCAGAATTTGAGTGGATTCATTCACATTTCACATTTATTACCAAAACAAACCTAGTTGCTTGCAACAATTTGTGTTAACTGAAATAGCTCTGTAATTATACAGTTGTGACTATGTGATGTGCCGAATAAAAGCAGCACGGACATTCATGGCAGCGTTTTCGTTTCTTAAGCTATAACCATAGCATGTGTGGTTTTAAGTAAGTAAACCAAGTTAGAGGTTATTGTTCTCGAGGAGATGAAACGCCAAATAACTTCTGTGCCGTTTTTACTCGATGCTATAAAATACCAAATATTACTATTTATTGAGTACGTGCTTGCAAAACAGCAGTATTCTTAAACCTAGTCGAGATGTTGATAAAATCGGCAGATCTAAACAAGTGCATTTCGTTTGCGTTGACGACGCGAACCCACTGATAATTCACATACCTGGATTAGCCCAATGGGCACAAATACCGTCATCGCACGCTCTTGCTCGTCTATACATGTTCACATGTACATGATCACAGAAGCAGAATTATGTAAATCTGGTCCCATATTCTTGAAAGGTCTTTTTAATGCGGAATCGATTTTCGTATCGGCATCGATGATGAACGCTTGCCATGCACAGGGAGAGATTCCTTTCATTCAACATATTCAAATGCGAATGCAGTTTTAAGCCACAATAATAGGATGATGCATTTTATGATAGATGTGTTGTGTATGTTGGGGTCGCACTTTACGGTTGACAGGAAAGGTCGGATGAGCGCTGTTGAATGGAGCTTGATAGCATGAAGTCTATTCATGAGGCGAGAGCGGCGCTTCACTATTAAACTGAATTTTTGTATTCACCACTTATCTTACAACTTTATGGAACATGAGAAAAAATTAGATTATAAGTATGCAAATTAACATCCATAATGACCAGCATTCTCTAGCCCTCCTTCGCAGGATGGAACGCTTAATTGGCTGATTTTGTTGGCAGACAAGTGACTCTCCTCATCAAATGAATCCTCATTAGATGTATGAGAGCTCGTCCATACTGAACGCTCATTGAGCAGATATAATGTCAGAAGCACAGCGGCAGCTGATTATACCTGGGGTTAGACTGTCAGCATATGTTGGCAGCGTTTGTGGACTCAAATCTTTCCATACTTACAAACAACAAGAAGTCGTTTGCCGAGAAAGAATCTTCTTTCATACACAGGCTGTGATAATCATTACAACTAGAAAGAAAGGGTTAAGTACCCAGCAGAAATCAACGTCACTTTTGCGGAATGCGCCATGAGCTAAGTTAGCAGCATGCGAACTATTATGCGCTTATTGGTATCGAATGGAAATTTAAATTGTGTCAAACTACTCAAAACACTGTAACACGAATTTCTGAAAATTCCTTAGAGTGATTTCAAGATGAAAAAAATGGAAAGCGTGCCTGGAATAGTAGTATGGTACGCGCTTTTTGTTCTTTGACCCGCCAGATTAACCTATTAGATGTTCGAGGCAACTTGTTGTGAAATTTTTGAGGTGACTGCCCAGTCATACAAAATTTCAATCAAAAATTTAATGAGAATAGATCATTGATGAACCAAATTTGCGGCCTATAAGTTTCATTCCATTACCTTTGCAAGTCCTTACAAGTCCTCGAGTCTTTAGAAGTCCTTAAGTCATACTGAATTATTTAAGAAAGCATTTTCAGTAGTACAGAGGAGTTAATCAATTAGTATAAGCGCCATTCTATCATTCAGTAGCGAGAACTCTTTCCCCAGCGCTGAATTTTTACATCTACGCTTTTACTTTAGCACATTTATAGACAACCGTTTGTTTATGAATAAGAGATAGAATGCCGCTGAAGAATCAACACCCTCACTTAGATGACTTTGAACATTAAACGTTGAACAATTGGATAACACTTTGAACATAATAAGATGTTAGAGATTCTGCCTCACATATTTGTAAGTAGAAAAAAGAAATCTACTTGGTCGGCGCAAATCCATTTCCCAATGTCGTTTGATTTTTTGACGCATATTGCGACATAAAAAAATGTCGCCATTCTTTATCGTTACACTGCAATACATCGCTGGAAAATGAAATACTAATAAGTAAAGATGGATGACATAAAGCAGCAATAAAAACTCGCACTCACTTGAGACGTAAATGAAGAAGAAAAACAGTCGAAGGTCAAGCTCGTAAGGTTTTTTGGTTAATGTTCCAATACTTGCGTATGAGCCCATAACATTGCTGCAAAAATTGGTATACCTTCCGATACCCTCGAAAATGTCTTTTGAATTGTCAAAAGTGAGGAAACCTCAAACGAACTCTTTGTTTTCGACAAAACTGAAAATGCATTTCATGCGTTTGTCTTTCTCTACCAAAAGTAATAAAAGCGAGGCTGCGTTTTTACAGACTTTGCTCTCCGCAGTCATCAGAAAACGCATTCATGAACCATAGGAATCATTTCCTCATGAAGAACAGAGATTGTATTTGAACGAGCTTTACTTACTTAAACAAGACGAAATATACCGACTTGCCATGTTGAAATAGTATCCTTTCAAGACTAAGTAAACGAGAAATCATTCACTGTGACGTGTTCCTCCATGCTCGAGTGTCGAAACATACTCAATAATTTTATGGTCATTATCACTGTACTTAATGTTATCTGAACATTATCGAATACTTTTGCACGATGGCACTCTTCGCTGACTAAGAAGCAACGTTTTTGTTTGTATGACCTCAGAAAACATAGAAAAGTGAGAGTAACATTTTTGAAGTAAAGAGCAACAACAAAGGGGTCAATGACGATTTCGAGTTCTTCATCGTCAACGAACTCGCGATGTCGTAATTGTTGCGTTTTAAGAAGGTGACGACAATTTTCTTAGAATTATTTTGCCAATTAGTCATTCTTCGAGAATTAATGACACATTACAACATAGTTTCGCTCGCTGAAATATTTTCATTGATTTCATTGCAAAAAATATATTTGCACTGTCGATGCACTCATTTGAATTTTCTTATACTTCAGAAGGTGCTTACCACTTAAGCGAAAATCCAAAATTCTAAATGACCAACAACTAATTGCATTGAATTTTTTCAATTCAGTAATAGAAAATAAGGAAAGTGGTATAGGATTGAGATTACATTTGCCACTGGTCCAGACTTCAATGGAATAAACATTTCATGCATCGCGAACGAGTTTTGGCAATTGAATCTCACTCTCATCTTTCTCGGAACGACCGCATTAATCAATGAATACGAACAACTGTTTTCGATCTCTCGCAGACATCAAAAGGGATCATAGGCAATGGATAAAAAATGCAATATTTTCGATGCTTTTATTTAGAATGGAGAGAACACGAATTGCACAAAACACGATACGAAAGAGTATAACATCGTAACAATAAAGATCGATAGATTGAGTTCGGAGAGAAATTACACAGTCAAACAGTAAATCATCGTATATAATGGGCATGACTTCATGCAGCATTAAATTATAAGCAAGAATAACATAAGATGCTGAAATAGTATTACATAGCTTTAAAACTTAGGAAACTCGTGCAAGCAACAATAACAAAGAGTTGGATAGCAGTATAAAATTCCGGTTAATACATCCAGCAACACTAAATGCATTCCAAGCTGGCAATCCCGTCGAGAAAGCTGAAGTGGATTCGGTGTATCGCTCACAGAAGATATTTTAGCTTTTCAGATAGCATGCTATCATTTCTATGGAAATTTTGCAAACGCATCTGTGGAAGATCCAAGAGTGTAAGCAACTGTTGTTCGCTGTCACGAAATTTTCAATTGCAAAGTACATCCTTGCAACGCGTCCTCTGAGTTTATGTATTCATGCATGTGCGTATGTATGTGTATGTACGCCTCTGCCTCAACAGTTTTTAACGAAGCCAACTGGAGCTAAAGTCAGCAGTTTTATGGAGCATTATGGCGGTCATTCGATCACCTTTCAATCTCCTCTCATAAAATCAATTGCAGCTGTGGACACTGAAATATGAAGGGTATTTTAAGGGTATTTTACTAGAAGTAGAAATGCAGAATGGATAAAAGGAATCAAGCTATTGAGAGAGATTTATGCGGCCAGTTAGTCTGGTGAAAACCATATATTAAAAATTCCATCTTCACCGCTATCCCCATCCTCACGTCCCATTTTCGTGAAAATGGCCTCAAATCTTGATGCTTTCAGGACGCAAATGATGATCTGTTGGCAAACAAACATTACAAAAGGTTTGAAAATTTCAGCAAGTTTGAAGAAATACCATCTGAAAACATAGAGTTTACATTGAGCAGAGATTCATTATTTGTGAGGAGCTTGAATATTAGGTTGATAGGGAAGTTTAACAATATTTCTATTTTCATTTCAGTTTTATTTATCTAAATCAATTTGTTAACTTTTCTTCGATTCGATGCTAGCATATTTTATTACTGCACAATTTGTCTCGAAAATATGGTAAAAGGAGCCATGAGGTATTGACGGTGTACAGACCCAAAATTATTGGTTTAAAAAAATTGTGACATATCGATTGCAGGTCAAATTTTCGAGGACTTTTGCAAGCACATAAATACCAACGCATCAATTTTAAACTAAAAAAACGAACCTCATAGTTTCCTGGAAAACAGAGGAAGTACACCTATGAATGATGCAATACGAGTAAATTATAGCACGTGTTTTATCTTCAGTAGTTAATTATGACACAATGTAGTTTGGTAATCTAGGTGCAAAGGGACACTTGCCGGTCTCATTGGTAGATTTTCCACTTCTTACGAGCTGCAGTTAATGTAGAACTGAAATTGATAATTGCAGATGTGCGTTTGCGCCGTCTGCAGTAATTGAACTGTACTTTCTCCCTATTTAATTCTCTGCTGTGGCTTAGCATAACCGCCAATTATTATGCAATTTCATTTCCATACATGATCAATCCAGAAAATAGCGCTTTTATTGACAGCTTGTCAAATGGTAAGCCTCCTCAGCATTTATATTAGAGCAAATGATGTTCTTGATCAGCCCTCGACAATAAATTGAGTAGCCAGGCAGCGAGTGGGAGGGAAGGGGAAGAAAGGAAGGGGAGGGGTAAGAAATTCATCACTGTTCTTGATGAGTTTATATGAATGAACAACTATACTCATTACCAAATAGAGATTTATACGATGAAGGTTCGAATTTTTTTCAGTCAGTCTCGCTCAATGATACTTCTATTGACTTGAAAAAAGTTGTGAAACGCTGACTATGAACGGTCTTGATTCACCTTCCTCCTCCCTCTTCAATAATGAATCTACCTTAGAAACGAGGTCCTACTAAAAACCTAGAAAGTGTGCTACGGAACACGTCTTGAAGCCACCAGCTATTGAACACATTTAAGATTTGAATGAGATTTTTCGTTCCAGAAATTAACTTCCAGAAACACTCAGATGAAGTTGGTAATGAGGAGAGGCACAAACTGTATTGTAGTTATTCATAGGAGGGGAAAATTCACCGATTTTCGATTTACACTAACAGAGTTGTTTTCCTCTAACAGGGAATTCACCGATTTACACTACCCTAATTTATTTAAGATCGCATATATCAATATCGACACTTTTGCGATAGCCGCTTTAGTAGCGTTTCTTTTATAAGGTTCTTGATGCATGAGGATTTCTTCGCACAAACAGCGCCTCATCTTTCCTCACTTAACAATACGTAATCTTTCCAATCGCTTCTTCTGCCGTTCCGTCTGCATCTATGTGAGAAAAATGCGTTGTCATATATGTGCATGTGCTCAGAAAATTTGTCCTGTAATATAAAAGGCTAGATGAAACATCTTTCGAATTCAGTGAATTTCTATATTAAACATTTATATGCAACACCACACATCGTTAAATTGTCTGCGCAAATGAGAGATGCTCACTTAGTGTTTTCTCGATGCAGAAAATATTTAATGAAAAATGAAGTGCTTAATAAAGTTGCTGTTTGGTAATCACATAGCCAAGCGATTACCACATAGATTGGCGGCCACATCTTTAAGACTTCGTGAGGGACAATATTTTATATTTGCACAATATCTGAAGGCCTTGAAGGACGTATGCTCCGTTAATGGCATATGGGTACGTGAAAAGGACGTCTTCGCTGGAACTCCTCATGTGTCGTTGTCGAAGGTTCCAACTCTTCCTCAAGCGCCCTCTCAACTCCGCCCATCGGTTCTCCCTTAAATAGAGACACACAAGTTATCCTTCACTAGAAGTTAGCACCTTCGGCCTCCTAAATGGTATCTGCCGATCTTCAGATAATGACGTGCATCCGGTGGCTTTCATTCGTCACCGTTCTCACACTCCCTTCAGCTCGCGCAATATCCAGTCTTGATAACGGAGTTGTTGGTAAGCAACGTTAATGAATTGGTAAATTATGATCCATATAACTCATCAAGGCCATTGCTGATCCCTATTATTTTGTTTCCTTTGATTATAACATAGATGGGATATATTCATGTTACAACAGTTAATCACAAAACGAAATAAGTTTAGCAGATTTTGTGAAAGTCGCCAAAATTTGAAATATCTTCTTGAGGATTACAATTTGCTTCAGTGCTTTGCAATCCACAATTATGAGTTAAAATTGCATATTTAACTTTCTCTGATTCACCTCTGCTTATTGGAGGCGCTAATAATGAAACATCACTGCCCTGTGCTTGTCTGCTATATTGAAATATGGGAACGTTTTCCTGCAAATCTCAACAAAAATGCGCAATAAATAGAGGTTTGCTCGTGCTCAGTCGTCAGTAATCCATCTTGTCAAAATGCCCTAAAATATAATCTGAAATAATGTTTGCCATTCGATTGTGAATCTCTTGGAGGTAGCATTTCATGGAACTTTATGTTATTCTATTACTATTTAATCATTCGTATTGTGCGAAAACTGAAGATCGAAATGGAGAATATATGTAGGTCTTTATAATATTAGAAGAATAAAAAGTGTTGCTCATTTTGGTGGAATGGTGCGTATAATTGTGCTTATAAAGGGTTCAATGAACAAATTCTCAGATGCCTGAATATTTATTTTTATTGTAATGTGCTTTATTCAGTTGCCCGAGATATTTTCACGAGAAACGCAAAATTCCTGCAAAGCTATCTTTTATAGCAATAAGGAAAACAATTCACAGAAACTCAAATATCGGTTGCGCATGTCTTTTCTGGCGCTCTCTTCTGCTCTCACAAAAAATGACCAAAAAATCATACTTGATTGAGAGTGTTCTATGGTTTTTAACTTTTTCATCGTTTTCAAACATAAACTTCATAAAGTTATCTACAAGAATAAGCGCGAAAGGTACGAATGTTATTTCTTATTTTGTGAATTGATCCTCGAGATTGGTGAAACATGCTTCAAATGGATTCATGATTTAATCTCTATTTAATAAATTAATAAGTTTCCTTTGTAAGCCCATTGGATGGTGGCATGAACTCGAAAATCTCACTTCTAACTATGGAACGGCTTCCTGTAGTTTTCAATAGATATAACGCTGTTCTGCAAACACTTCTTTAAGTCATTCCGCATGAGTAGTGAAGGTGAGCTTAAAAGTGGCAGACAACACATATTTCTGCAGCCACTGCGAGCGCATTCTTCCAAGTATCGCACTTTGGATTATATGCTAATTGTCGCTGATTGAGAAACAGCGTTGTTAAGGCAATCGAAGTTGAATGAACTAGCTGTAAAATCACAATGAACCTTTCAGGTTTACCTGAGGTTGATTGCATGGAAGATCGAGTGAGACTAACATTCCGTACAGAGCATCCATTTACGGGACGCATTTTTGTGAAGGGAATGATCGACAAGGATCAGTGTGTGAACTCGTTTGTGGGAAACACCAAGTCGATCGTACAATTTGAAATGAACAATGGGCAATGCAACATGCGCAGATCACGAAAGGTTTTTTTTTGTATTTCTTGAAAACTGGAGACATTGCAGCTTACTCAGAGCATCATTTGAAGTTTATTGGCCAAATTCACTCAGTTTCGGCCATCAGCTTGTGAAGGTTAATCCACAAAATTCTTAACTATGAGCCATCGACCGAGCAGGTCCACCGGAGGAGCAGAAATCGTTTGACTGAGCCGAAATGGCCGTTAACAGTTAGTGAAATGTATTCCATGAAGTCATGCTTGCTTCATTTCAAGAAAGAAAGTTGATCGTACATCATATTTTTATTAAATCTCCCTGTTCGAAAATGAAGAAATGCCTCTGCGAATTATTTTTAGAAGAAGTTTTCGCTCATTAGAGAAACAATTGATATCTGACTGCGAAAGGAGCGGAACGTTTGCTGCCTACCTTACAATTTTTGTTAATTTTATGTTGGCGGATTTTGTTCGTCTTTTTAGCAGGATTATTGACTTTTCCAAACAATCCAACGCTCCATGCATTTTTAGCCATTGTTTCCGTCGAAACTTCAATCGAATACGCGCACTTTGGACGTAATGAGACACTGCAGCATTGAGACCAGCCAAAATTTTCTGATCCACTGGAGTTGGTTCAATATCCGATTGGCTGCATAAGCAAACCCTTTCAATTTGACAGCCAGCTGCGAGAAGCTGTTTCAAACATTGGCTAGAACTGGTGTTGGGAATGCATTATTCTGCTAGAACTGAAGTACTGCAACGAATACTTCAACGTAGTTGTTGGGGATCGGAGGGTCACTTGAATTGCACGAATAAGCGAATGAGCATGCGACTTCATTCGAGGACCACAATCGCGCACACCCACGGCCAATGGTGACCAAATGTCAGGGTGAAGGACACTCAAAAGAAAGCGAAAGCTTTGAAAGAAAATTTCTTTAATATTGCGATAAGTATTCATATATGCCTCGCCTATCGAACCACGTTATGGTTCGGCAATTATGGTTCCACATTTTATACCGCTCAATTGGACAACTTCGTCATGCCTTTAATGCAAATGCTAAACATAAAGCACGTCTTGACTTAGCAAGCGGCGTTGAGCCACACTCACTACCGCTATCACTTCTATAGATTCTCTTATTTTTATCAACAAAAGGCAAAAAATTAATATTTTCATGTGATATTCCCTGTGCTACTCGTGAAATTTTCACTATGTTGTGAAAAATTTTTTAATGAGGTTATGGGTGTTTCACTAAAGGTACCAGATTCCCACTTGTTCCCAAATTTTGTGTAGAGGATTCATGCGTAGGATAGGCTATTCTTCTGTCCTTTTTGTTACTTTAGTCAAAAACAATCAGTGAACGAGGCGAATTAAAACGCTCCGCTATACTCCCACCTTCCTTCCTCGCAACTCCATTTTCCACTGCCCTCCCCCCCCCCGCTCATCCCCCTCCCTTTTTCTCTTACAGTGTCACCGCAAACCTTTTTTTTCCGTTTTCTGTGGCTGCTGAAAAGTCAACTTTTGTCGTTGAAAAACTACCAAAAAAAGTTGTTTTCCACTAAGCTCACTTCTTCAGAGGGGTACTTGGGTCCTATAAAAAAACTCTGCTCTCTAATTTCAGCAAGCTAATAGTGCTGGTAGAATGAGGTCCTGCACTGCCAACAAACGTCATTCTTCACTATCATTAACTGTGATAAGCGCGCAGATTAGTTCATTCTCTCAAATAATTGCTGCTGCAATGAGCATCGAAGCATTGTGTGCGGGAAAACGTCGAAGCACCTGATAGGATGTACACTTCCCATGTCTTTTGCAGGACCACCAATTCCACAGCTTGATAAAAAGGTAAGGCATGCAAAATGGGGCTCTAAAGGCTTCAATTTCTGCAATTGCGAACGAAAATTCTAGCAAAGGACTCATTGTTCTGCAAAGCGGTTGCCGTAAAATCAGTTCGACTCAACATCAGTGGTCCGCGAATTTAAATGAACGGACAGCGCACATGCAAACGTGGCTATACACACACGAAAATATGCAGCATCCACCTTTTAATTGGTCTGACTAAAAAAGATCCATTTTTCCAATCCAGCCGGCAAAAAATGTTTCCGGTGATCACCAAATCCACTCAGGTTTCCCCAGTTGGTACTGAAGAAAATGCACGCAGGCATTACCGAAACTGCGATTCGTAAATGCGCCACATAATTAGCTAAACTAGAGTGCAGTAAGACACCGGTCTAACGTTGCTTTCCTGAAGAAGAGTGTAGTTTACCTGCCAGCAATTTTTGTATGAGAGAATCCATTTCGCATATGGGCAATCTTTAAATGCAGTTGTTGGGAACACGCCCAAAACAACAAATCTAATTTGCAAGGCACAATTACTGCATAGGCCCAGATTTTTTTTGACTGAAATAAATTTCAAAAAATACTGAGGCAAACACAGTTATCTAAATTCGACCATCAAAAATGTTGCAGCGTCCCAAGTTAGAAGATTAGAAATGGTGTATCAGAATTAGGGACGAAGATTAATAATAATGTGAGAAGTGGTTGAGCTAGATGGAACTCTCAGAAATCTCTAAATAAGGGAATGTAGCGAATATTGTGACGGCGGCTTTGTGAGGAAAGCGTCATATGCACACATTCTGATGTTTTGTCATCAGCTTTCACGATTTGCGCTGCTGAGCCTCAAAGAATCCTCTCCATAGTTAGCTAATTCTATATAAGAGCTTCCGATGTTTGTGTTTCTGCTAGCTTTCTTAGGGAGCTATTATTCGCACATGAGTTCCGATAAAATTTCACGAAATTTTTGAAGTAAACTAATAATGTTGACATCTTTTGAACTCATCCAATTACGACAAACGAAATGAGAGTGTGACAAACTTTCATCTTGAGGTTAATGGACTCATTTTGGGTTGTTGAGCATACTTGCGATTTCAGTAGATTTCATGTCGATACAATTCTGAATTCGTCATCGACATCTCATTGAATCAATTGTGTTTCTCATAGAAATTCTATTTATAATTGCTCATGAGAGAGAATATATCCTCTTCAACACGGAACAATCACTTGACACATTCGCCGAGCTAACATTCGCTTCGTTATATTCTTTGAACTCTGAAGGCGTTCAAATTGGCGGATTATTGACAGTGAATTTATTGTGTTGAATTGCGTTCAACAAGGCCAACTACATGAACATGCTCGCATTTCGAATTCAGCCTTGACGCGAGATAATTGAAAATCCTCTTCGAATGCTGCATATTATTTGGCTATCATTTTGTTACTTTGCTCGATTAAGCAAATACCGCAATATCAACCCAACTACAAAACAATTTTATGTATTTAAGCAATCAATTCCTTCTACTTAAGGCTGACGGCGGCTCCTAATATCTAAGACCACCAAATCTTCCTATTTGAGGGTGGCAGCAACTCCTAATATTTAGGGCGTTTAATTTCCTTACTTCAGGGTGACAACGACTCCTGATATCATACACTGAATGGTCCCGTGGAAACAAACAATAATCTGAGGAGTTTATGCAGCGCATTGAAATTCAATTGCACTCATTTTCGTGTCGAGTCGATGTAACAGGGAACACTAGAGAAATGAGTTGTCGCACTGATGCATGCACAGTTATTTGCTCATGCTTTTTGTCTCCAGGAGGTGCCTTTTGTCTCAGATAGGATTACAGGGATACGACTGTCAGTAGAGTGAGCACATTCGTGCAGACCGACTGTCAGTAGAGTGAGCACATTCGTGCAGACCTCTGATGAGAAGTTTTGACGGTTTCCTCCCATTTTCAAGCACTCCATTGCTCGATATGACAACAATATCCGTGGCACTAGCTGCACTAGCACAAATGTCATATCGCACTTAGGCCTTGGCATAAGTATCCGACCCTTCGGCAAATGTATGCACCATCATCATTGTGCAATGCAGCTTTTCAGAAGTACGTTTGCAAAAAAAGCATTCCAAACAAAAGTCACACGACTTCTTGAAGCGACACTTTCATAAGCTTCAGAAAATTCCGTTCATCCCACTAAGGGGTGGATGACAGCACAGTTGTTCCACAGTATTGCTTGGATAACAGTGCAAAAAATATGCAGGAAGCAGACGCAGTTAGCAAATTTTCGCAAAGGCGCACGATGGCGATGCCGTATACGTGCTTATCTGTTTGTACATGCATCTATTTGTACGTCTCGAAGTTTCTGTCTGCAAAATTCGGAAACTGTGGCTATGGAATTCATTGAGATTGTGCACGCCAAGGCTGTGGCCATATATCTCCAGTTTCCTTCCCAATGAACATTTCTTATGCGAGTTATTGACACCTGAAGGTGCTGTAATGTTTCTAGGATTATGCTCCAGAATCAGTCGATTTCTTAGGAATGGTCACAGTAAGGCATTTTTGAACCAATTTCATATATTCAGGACATGTTTACAAATGCGCATATCAGTTTCTACACCACACTCTTCCGCGTGCAGTTAATTTTCATCATATAAGTGGTAGCTGATGAAGGTGACCAACAATACCTCCTCCTTCATTTCATCCATGCTGAATTCGTTGCATGCGAATGGAACATGCCGTAGAACGTTAGAAACATCACTGGGCGGAAAAGCCGCAAAGGATGCTGGAAATTCTTCCCCGATATGAATGACGAACAACCAAAAAGATCGAATAATGACTAGAATCAGACAAAGGCATAAAGGTGAGATTTAAGTGACACCTGTTACATTGTGAAATTTTTTCAGCTTGGTCCTGAGCAGAAAGGCGTCGAGCAATCGATTACTGTTATAATTTCGTTCCATAATACTTTCATCACAAAGGTCGATCGTGCTTACCGTTGCACTTGTTTCTATATGGAAGCCGATAAAGTCGTCACTAGTAGATTCGATGTGAGGTAACTGCTCATGCTGTTAGTTTTCAGTGAACATTTTCAATATCAAATTGCCACCAAATATTCCCAGTGTTGGTGGCATATTACTGTCGTCTAAATTTTCTGTCACATAGAGGTGTAGCATCCAAGCAAAAATCATAAACCCCACTCATATATTACACCACTCTGCAGTGTGACAAAATGGGATCGTTGCTGAAACGTGCGATACAGTCATATGAAAGCTGAATCTGAAATTCCTCACACGCACAGATCAATCATTCCATAGATGCATTTGCCAATTTCAAGAGTTCCCTTGCGAATCCTTGGTTCCATGAGGACCGTTTTAGCTTGAAATGAAACTATTGGTATCTCAGAAAGCAACAGCTTATCATGAAAAATGTTATATGCCAATATCGCGTAACTGAATACTCAAATAATAGGACGCAATGCCCCGAATGAGATTTCTATCACAGTAACATAACAACATGAAAAATTTTTTGATTATTTTCAAATGCTTTAGAGACGGCAGGTCGCACAAAGATCCTTCGAATTAAGTTAATATCGCCTTTGCATAGAGGAGGATTGAAACTTGGAAAAAAGGTACTTATCTTCCATCTCAAAAAACATGCTGAATTTTTTTGCTATCCAGGATTCAGTTAATGGAGGGAAGATCATCTGCGGTGAAATATTTGGCACATTTTGCAGTATGTTACCGACCACAGACCTCATCGACACTGCGCGAATGCCGTTATGTACGTATACGGTGCGACGTGGATCTGTAACAGGATCGATCGTTTCATTTGCAACAGTTGGCGAACCTGTTTTCCACGTTTGGCAATGTGAAAGCGGTGAGCTTTATCTAGATTGTTTAGTAATGAAGCATATTTTATTCAAAGTTTTGAAAAGTTATTGACAGGTGAGGTCCATAATTTAGCGAAATGAGGCCGATCAGATAGCAAATTTGGTGACCCCTTTACCTATGAGTGAAATGGACTGAAGGAGATTCTTTCTGCACAAGTTCTTTCTCAATGCTTTCAATTCTGTGAACTTCATGCGCAATCATTTCAACTGGCAACTTATTATGCCTAATGTTTTTCACGACCTTTTAATCATGAAATTTCATATTTTCTAGGGCAAAGTTCTTATCCGCATTCATATGCATGCATTACTGCAGTTTTTGAACCTGTTTACCGAAGAACACATATTCTTTGTCATACTTCGTAAACTTTCATTGCTTTATTCGCAAGTTTCAGATATGTTCTCAATGTTGGTGCACAGTTGTTTTGTCGACGACGGAAACGGACAGGAGAAGAAACCTTTGGTCGATGAGCACGGGTACGCTTAAAAGTTTCTCTTCTATTAGCAACAAATTTCAATGACAGGGCGTAAAGGGAGCTTCTTCAAAAGGTTCTCCAGTAATTTCAAAGTAGGAAGGAAGTTTTAAACTCAGCACAATATTCGTCAAGTTCTCACAAGTGTCTCTCGTGAACGGATGCTGCCATTCATGATACTTGTATTTTTTTGCATTCTATTCTTTAAATCACCTATCACAACTTTGAGGACAGTTAGCGGACAGTTGATACGAAAGATGGCCTCTATCCTGCTCATGTAAAGAACCTCATTACAACCTTAAGAATACATTTCTGTGGTTCCTTCAGTTCCGAGTGTGTCACAGGTGGTCTATCCGACTCACTGTAGTCTCATTTGCTGTCAGACACTCATCACAAATGCTGCAAGACGTAACACGAATTTAGCGAAGCAATTCCTTTGCAGTTCCTTGACGAAAAGTCCAACGAGAGTTCAAACTCCTACGTTCTTATTATACGAACTGATATTTATGAAATTTATATTCTCTTGACAGGTAAAGCTGTAATGTTCGAATGGAGAAGCTTTTTCCCTCTTATACACGACCAATCGAAACGCTCAATTGAGATTCCATGCACTCGAAAAATAAATCCATTCAAAGTTCAATGCTTTAGATGTACGATAGATCCGAGTATAGTTCCCGATCTCACCTACAACGACGCCAACAATATGGCCTTCTCGGAGGTCAGCGTATTCAAATTTGCCGATAAAGTCAGCACCTATTTCCAGTGCGCCGTATCGACGTGCATGAATTCGGAAGGCATGTGCAATGGGAAAACGGTATGTATCACTGTCTTCTTGAGGAGTGCATAGTCGTACACAATATGTAAAACTCCATGAAATATTTGCAAGGATTTTAGCACAAGGACCATGGAATAATAAGTGAACACCATCGCTATTTTATGTACAGGATTGGAGAAAGAGGAACGCAAAAAGCATCATACATGAAGAAGGCATCAGAGATGTAGGTACATAACATGGTATCTGCTCTGGAAATGCGACATGAAGCAAAAGCACTGAATCGGTTGAACAAGCTAGCATTAGTCGGCAAGGCTTATCTGTATTAATATCTCTCTTATAAAATGAGACGGGAAAAATATGTGGTTATTTATATATGACGGATTCAAGTTGACGAATGTTTCATAGTGAGGTACTCTGCCCTTTTCCGGCACTTTCGTTTTTCCCATCCCTTCTCCCCCATTCCTCCTCTGGTATTCAGCACATATATGGTTTTTGTGCTGTGTGGTCCTGAAAACGCATAACACTTCGAATCAATTGTGCTGGCTCGATGATTGCGCGACAGTCTAGCAGTTATATTAACCTCTGTTTTCCATTTGAGGCTGCAACAGAAAGTCCCATTAAATTCTCCTCGCTTACACATCGCGTGCTTACGATATTCAACGCACTTTAGAAAGCTTAGCTTGAAGGATTGGGAAGGTGCTGCAAGCCGACTTGTTTTTTTTCTGAAGCTTCAGGTGTTATCGAAATAAATGAACGATACCCAATCTTAGATTCAGTTCGAAATAGTGAAGTTCCCTGCTATTTATTTACATAAGATGAACCGTGGAGTGCCTTATACTGAGTTGATTTTAAGTGTTCTTAACCTCAGCGGTAAGCGTTTTGAAATATGAGTAGAGAACACATTATAGCCTCCACGTTGTGGCACCAATGATCCGAGAGAGTCGTTCGTTGTTCCCGAACAACCTGTAAGCCATCCACATCGAAAAGCTCGCAGCTTGATTGTACCAGCGAGCGCAGCTATATTCCCTCGCTCGAAGCAGAACAGGACGTCGAAACAGAACCAGAGTCCTTTCGATGATGCCCACACAATGGATTTGGCTGCAGAACGCATCATAGTGCTCGATTTGGACGAGAACACTCCAGAAAACAACAGCAGCCATTACGATCTGAGCAGGGTATGCACTTTTTACAACAAACATAAACCTTAGCATTAACTCCACTACGGCTCGTTAAATGCAATAAATGGAAAAAGCGCTACAAGTGGATAAAAAAATATCATTTTGTTTGAGTAGATGCTGATCGCTGACATATCAATGACTTGCAGTGACGATGAACTTTGTTGTATGTTAAACAGAGTGATGATCTTCCTATATTGTAGTGTTCGAAGTCCAGAAATTGGCTCGTGGTTCAGCTGGATGAGGACTCGTAAATGTGGTAATATTGATATTAATATCGGTTTAAGCGACTGAAAAGCGACTGAAAAGCACATCCCATATAGAATTAGCCATTAGATAAGAACATATGAAGGTGAGTGGGTGGTCACTGATGGAATATCGCCATAACAAGCGTATTCGACCAACTTCTCAATGCCATCTTAGTTCAAATGTATTCAGTCTTCTGCATAAATTGTGAATATCATTCATATGTGAATATGCAAGTGGTGTTTGCTTACGTTGCAGTCAAATGCGGTGACGAGCGGTCTCCTGAGCATTTACACTGAGGGACAAGTATGCATGAGCTCAGCGGCTGCCACATTACTGACAGCCGCTCTTGGATTTTCCGTGATGACCACAACGGCCGTATTGATGGCATTCGTGTTGAGGAAACACGTCGACAAGACGTCACCAAAGGTTTAATTGCGTTTAGCCTTCGCAATTTACCTATCGCCGCTCATCAGGTGATACAGTAAGTGACGTGCAGCAAAACTTCGCATATATTGGCACAATTGACTGACATCTTTCTCCGATGGCGATGCTTGTGACAGTGCGCGTACAAAGTGACAGCAAATGTTGGGAGCCGAAAAAAAAGTAGTGGAGAGGGAAGGACGGACCGTGTGTTGCTAAATGCGGTGGGGGAGGGGGGGGGGGAGGAGTCAGTACCATAGCTTTTATTGGGATCTCAGTACACTGTGACACGAAGTATTGCTATTTATCATTGGACCTTTACCACTTCAGTGATAGTACGTCATTATCGTTTACGATCGCCTTTTTGCGGGTACCACGATGCGAGTCTTGAACTTCAGTGAACCGCTTATCAGAGAAATGTTGCTTAATTGTTTGGTTATAGTTGATTTCAGATGAGAAAAAATCTCTTATTGAAATAATATTTCATAATTAGAAAGAAAAATGGATTATAACGCAAGAAGAATAATTTTGCAGCACGTCCGAAATAGGTTTTTTAAGCATTCTTACCTTCCTCTGAATATACGTGTGCCTTTTTACGGTTTTTATCTTTCGTGGTTAAGATTTCACCGAGTGTGTTTGCAAATGTCCACTGACATGTGGTTGCAAAAATTCTTCTTCTGATTTTATCCTTCCATCTATATGCATAAAGCAGCAATTACTTTGCTGAAAATAACATCGCTATTGTTGGAACAATCTCGTGAAAGAACTGCTTAATTTTTGCTTTCATAAGGTCTCCATCGCCTGCTTGCCTCCGATGAATCTCCGTTGTTTGTAATGTGCCCATTCCACCACTTCAACTGCCGTCAAATCGGTCCATTGTTCACTAATGTTACGAAATTCGGCAGCGTTTATGCTTCTAATGATTGACTTTTCTCAATTTAATACATGTTTCTTCGAAGAAGACCAGGCAATGAATTGAGAGAGGATATCTGAACAATGAGTTTTTTCACATCTTCAAGCTAGAAAAACTGTCGATAGTAATGAAATGAGTGATCGGAAAATTGAGTTTGAAAATCGCGACTAATGGACTCGTTGTACAGTAAATGGTGAAGGAGTTGGCATGAGTAATATCTAATTGCTATGTGAATGCATATCTCCGGTTTTCTAATAATGTGCCTAGTGTAGCAGTTGTCTTTAATGCAGCGTAATAACTCTTGCATCACCTCCTTCATGAAATTCCCCATTGGCAGTAATCAACTATCAAAATGTATATGCATCCACCATGGAAGACATTGCTAAGTCGCACATTTCGCTTGTTTTTTCTCTGATTGAAAACCTCAGTTGATTGCCTTTTATGTTGTTATATCACGAATTGAAAAGTATTTTGTTTTGTTTGCTGCCGTATAAATAAATGCTCGATGAAGATCATCCTCGCACAATAATAAAATCACCCAATCACTTTGCATAAGACTAGGCTCTTATAGAACATTGAACATACAAATCGCGTGCTGCTTCTTCTAATGAGCTTCACTATATTAAAAAAAAGAGTTCAAAAATAGTGAATAGGGGTTTGCAAGGAGTTTTTAAGAGAAATTTTATCAACTAATAAGAATAAACGAGAAGCATAACATCCGAAAAACATTGACGACATTAAAGTGCCCAAGAACTTTCGGATTTTCGACAGTAGCATATCATATTCTTGTCTCACATGTGAACCAATACTAGAAGAAATGGCGCCCAGGTGGATGAACAGCTTCACCTTTCATTCTACCTTTTCGGGATGACCCAACATTGCAAAACATGGATTGGGGGTGTAGCTCAGTGGCAGAGCATTCGACTGCAGATCGAGAGGTCCCCGGTTCAAATCCGGGCGCTCCCTGTTTTCCATACCGCTTCATTTTACTACTTACTATCATCAACATTGTTCCCAGAAATCCAGAAGCTTCGTCGGTTTTTACGTAGTAGAAGTTGTCTTCGTTGCTGCATATCCAGGCAGTATCGCGCTTGCGAGCAACTTGAAGAAATTGGTGTTACAAAGTCAGCGTAAGTATTTAGTAAATTACTCATCGCAGAGCAAGGATATGCTATTGAAGTGTCGAATGTTTTAGTTGATGAGATGGATAGAAAGATTATGAATTGGATGGTATATCGACCGCAGAAAGTACAAAAAGCTTCTTTTTTTGACTTCCAAATACACAAATCGTTTCATGGCGCCTTTCCCTATCTTGCATATTCGGCAATTTTCAAAAAATATAGCTACTAGCCGATACGAGAATGGCTAAGAGGATTGAGAAATTTAAATGGCGGTGAAGATTTCGAAAGTTTTTCTAGAGTTCTTCTTGTTGGCAGAAAATAATGTAGATGCATGTCTGGAGGAGTGTTATTGATATCGGAAATATTACTGTCATCTTAACTATTGAAAAAATGGTAGGATTATGATTTGGACAAGAACTTTCTATAGTGACCACAGCAATCTGTTTGTAGGTGAGGAGAGAACAATGTTACCTCACCAGTATAGGTGTCATAGTAATTTATGTAACACCAACATTGCTTTGCTAGCAGTTCGCTCGATCTATGGGTAAAACGTTCGCCAGCCATTAATCTTACATCACTTGCATTTAAAACAATCTCGACGAACCCGTCAGTCACCGAGTTTATCAATGTAATACGAATAGAAACGTTTTGCAAACGAAGTCAATTTAAACTGATTCTGTGAACACTTGCAGCGTGAGTAGTATCTCCGGTCGCTCTAAGAACCACAGCTTTCTGAATATCCCGTGAGCTCGAGGGAGAAGAAGAGGGATAGGCCTATGTGAGGACTTTTGCAAGAATCCTCAAGGCTCCCTGAGACTCGACGTGGTTCGAGTGCCGATGCTAATGCACGTGATGCGTACAACTGGGCATGAGTGAAATGCTCTAGTCCAGTAGTTCCAGCACTCCTGCAGCCCACGATATAGTGCAGGTTTCGCTATCAACGTCTTTCCCTCTAACTGTCATTGCCCACACTTAGAATGTTGATTACCATTGCAGACACAAGGCTGCCAAGTGCCGGACATCCGGAAAGCTTTTCTTGCTTCGTAGCTGTTTGAAGCAAATGTTGTTCTTGCAAGGTCTACTAGCCCACGATCTGCTAAACTGGCATTGTGCCAAACACAATGCTCAAATCAACATTATTGGGCGAATGAATCAGGTGGTCCATTTCTTGTTTCAAGTGGTGAGTGGCTGCTGTTTCCTTTGATGATTGAGTTATCCCGCTGACATGTAACTGTGTGCTAGATAGGATAAATGAAACGAAAAATCAATTCAGTGGCCCTATTCGGTCTTTCTAATAGTCTTTTCTTTCGACTTAAAGGAAAACTTGGGAACCATTCGCTTCGGTTTCTTGGTGATACTATTGAGTTGGGAATGTTGGAGATGAAGACTCTGATAATGAATTTAATGGTTTATACGGAGGAAGTGATTGCAAAACAAAGGGGGAATAAGTCAAAGGATGTTTTGACCAAGAACAGTATAGTTGCCTTCAAAGCTTCTGTTTACACGTTTAGGGGAATAGCAATCGAAGAAAGCATGCCTTCTGAAGGGGATTCAATAAAGGAGAGCATCTAGCACAGCCAAGAGGATGATTTAAGGTTTTGCTCAATATCTAACAGATTTTGCCTAACACGGCGCCTCGAAAGGTAAGGGGAGTATAGGCCATCTGTATATGATATTTTCGTCGATGTTCGGAGTCCTTCCGGAAATGTAAACCGTTTTGGTGTATTGTAACGTAAGATGCATGAAGCGAACACGCTGACAGCAGTAGAATTGGAGTTCATTCTCTGATAAGCGGATGATAGTCTGAAAAAATGCTTCAACGTAGATGGTGTGCATTGGACGCTTTCATTCTTATCTCATAATTTCATATTTCTCGATGAACTTAGCTTCGCAATATAGGAGATGTTGTAAGAGAAGATGGAAGGTTGATTCAAAGGCCAGCCTCTCAAAATCAAGTCTTTTTTGTTGACCGAAGTTCGGCGAAGAGAGAGAAGAGATTATATAATCTACTCTTTATTTCAGCTTCGGCAGCACGAAAAGAACTGACGATAGTGTGAACTAATGGAACAGTTCCCTTTAGAGTGATCAGGTCCGATCACGGTAAGACCACATAGTTCATGGGATCCTGAGAGGGGTCAGATATTAGAGTCACTCAACTGGGATATCTTTGCAAGGTTTTTTTCTCGGAACGGCGATACGTCGACACATTCATATAATACCTTATTGAGTTTTCACCGGCATGTCCGTCGAAATGCTCAAATTGTTTCCTTCTACGTTCGATTAGCTATGCGAGCGAAATATTAGTTTTTATACTTTCGCGACGAGTATTTCCCCTTTTCAGTACAAATTTGTTGTATCCCTGACCCCTCCTTCCGTCCATCTGTCTCCTTCTCGCGCTTTCTTATAGCGGCTTCTGTAGAACCTCCAGGTAGGTGTGGTATCTGACTGAGTTAAAAACAAAGCAAGAGGTTTTTTGGGATTCCAGAATGCTTAAAGATTTCTAAACCTTTGTTGTCTTCGAACGTCAGTGACATTATTTTTGGATGTAATTGCAGCAGTATATGGAGCTTAATGTGGTTCCGCAGTTGTTAAATGACTGGTCGTTTATCAGTTCAGGTATGCTTTGCACTTTAAAAAGGGATTAATCAAAGTGGTTTTAGGCGTATGATGATAGGCGAAGAGATCAATCCGGATTTCCTTCAAGAGGTGCGTTTATATGAGAACAGTGCCGAGCGGGAACGACTTGACAATATGAGTGAACTATACGCGGTGTTGAATGCACTCGAATGTCTTGAGAAGATGCTTAGCCGTGATTGCATCCCACCCAAGGAGTATACTGCTGAGTGCTCAAAGCTGCTTGTTCAGTACAAGGTTATTTTCTTGTTATATCTCTTCGACGTTCTTTTATTACTTTCGAATCTAAGTGATCCTGAAAATTTCCGACCCTTTAGCAAACGGAGAAGCAATAGCCCATCAGTGTTGCGTGTGGAACTAAGTTGGGGATGGTGATCAGGGAAAAAAATTTCACTAGGAAACTGGCCGGAGAAAAAGACCTGTCCATCTCTCAGAGCAAAAATCGTATCTCTTTAAACAGCGTTATCATCGAATTAAATATTTCTAAGTACTGCGGATTATCGTTGACTTCACAGCAGAAGCGCTGTATTGTTTGCCCATAGGCCCGATCCCATGATTTTACTTGCGCTGTGGCGCAACTGAGAGCCATAAAGCCCTTTCGTGGACCCAGATAAATATTTGTGGTGGTAAGGACATTTATTTTACGAGGAATTTCCGCCATGACGCGTTCACGGTATGAACACGGTCTCGTAAAAGTAGTGAACGGTGGATGTCACACTCACGTTTTCCGCACCGAAAGCGTGTGCCACTCTTCCTCACGCAGCTCCTTACGCATGCCCAAGATTTATAACATCGTTTGCCGTCGTATCAACACGATGATTAGTAAATTCTGATGCCCGAAGGTACCAAATATCCTATCAAATTTTGATATAATATGAACCTGTAAACTCTTCTAACTAAACGAGGCTAGTAAATTCTCATAGAATCATTTAAAGGGTTTATGGTTGATAAATTAGTGGTTCGCCGTTCCTTATGTGAGTTTGTTTAGGTAGCACTTCGCCTGGTGCAATGCGCTGATATTGATGAGTTCGTACGTAAGTATCGTATCGAATGCCCAGCTGCGTTGGAACGCATTCGTGAGGATAGGCCGATAACGGTGAAAGATGATAAAGGAAATACATTGAAGTGTATAGCTGAAATCGTTGAGATGTTCATAACGTTCCTGGATCAGCTGAAACTGAATGTGCGTGCCGTTGATGAACTCTTCCCTACACTGGTCGAGCTGAATGCTTCGATGTCAGCGATGAGCTCATTGCCAGACAACTTCGACTCCAAACTTAAAGTGAAAGCATGGTGAGTTGATTGTTGCTGTGAATATTGCAGGTGGCCACCATTATTAATTGGTTATGTCACCTGAGCTTTCATTAAGTGAAGTATCCAACCCTCACAACACAGTGCGATAGGAATTGCACGAAGCCAGCAGAAAGAACAGGTAGGTACATGCCAATAATAGACTTTTTACACGGTTTACATACATATGTCGTGTCGATTGCTGGGAAAAGAGTGGAAGGGAGGGTGTCCAGCGACAACGTTCAACTTCACGTTGCCAGTTGAACCGCTATCTCAGGTAAACCAGAATTGCTGTATGACAGCAGTTCATGAATCTTTTCCACAGCAGCGTTTACTAATTGCCGAAACACATTTGCAATCGTGGTATAAACGCGCTCTGGCTATTGGAAGTGAGCATGATGCATGTAGCGAAATATTGCTCCTTCTAGTCGAAAAAAAGGGGTGATCCTGGGAGTTCGAAAAAAAGTTGTGCGTGATACTTGAAATGAGATGAATCAGTACTGATATTCTGAGATGAGTTCACAAATACTGATATATCAATGACATTTCAATAGAATTGTCGAATTTCGCACTGTAAACATGGATAACGCAATCAGCATCAACTCACCTTGATGTATCGTTGCTAATTCGTTTTAGCTCACTCAGAAATAAATGCTCACTGTCCCATACAAGCTGTGGTGTTTCCAAAATATTATTGTGTAATCCCCATTCTTGTAGCACAATTCCTATTCTAATGAAAATGTCATCGTCGTCAAGTCGTCAACTTTACACTAAAGCATTATTGAAATCATCTAAAGGTTCTGTGGTTGAGTATTTTCATTTCTTTGGCGAATAGTGTTTTATTGTACAATAATTTCGAAATCACTGAGAAAATAGTGTGGTGAAAGGTCGAGGCGGGTTTGTACTATGCTCCCAACGAATGTATTATTAATAAAGTAAAAAATATAAAGTGATAAAGAAAATACTACTGCTTATTACACAAAATTAGTAATGAATAAATAGAAATATAAAACAAAGTGTTTCCTTCTCGACTTTAAACGTTTTGTTTCGTTTGATGGAGCGAATTTGGAATCGAAAATTTTCTTCGAGCAAATGTTTCATCGTTTATATAACTTAATTTTAGGCATAATTAATTCCATTGAGAATGATAATGAAACCATTGTAAGAGAGAAAACCATATCAGGAAAGAAGAAAAAAGAATGAGTTTTGGGCTTTGTTGAGAAAACAAACCCGCATTTTTGCAAACAAAGCGTCCATTGAGTAAATTCTTTATGAAGAATGTAGTCGTATTAAACCTCACACTATCACAGAAAGTGCGCACATATAAACAACAGGACTGATGGTGATCGTGATACGGATATCCCCACGTGCGTAATTTTTGTGCTCGCAAATATTTCGCTAAGAAACTTGCTAGTGTGATTAGCCTGGCTGTCTGATTAGCCTGGCTGTCACTGCGAAGGAATATTTATGTCTGTTTTACAATGCGTCATTCTGTTAGTCTCAGTGGCGGAGTTGAGCAGGTGATGAGTCAACTGCCACATGATTTTAAAACCTAAAGCTGCCGCTTTCCTTGTCACGGAATTCGATTCTCATTGCTTGAATCGTGTATAAGACAACAATATATCAGTGGGATTTAGGCACGATCGTCTGAAGGGAATGTCGGCGAGCGCAGAGATCAGCGACGAAGAGGCACGGCAGATGATCTTCGAATTAGAAACTGCGTACAACTCTTTCACCAGATTCCTCCATAGTTCCTGAATATTTTATTTTATTTCCGGTTAGATGACGGCAGTAATGAGACAACGGTAGCTGCATCACCGTTACACTTGAATAATTACTTCTCTTCTGTTAGCATTCTTAGGCGAACAATGGAAGGAGAAAACATTCCGAAAAAGATACAAATACGTGGAGCAAATTATTCTTGTAATGATTACATACCGCAGAATGCTTTAAAGGTTACTGTTTCATTTGACGCAATTGAAGCATTAAAAAATTACACTGCTCGTAGGTGAGTAAGAGACCATGCACTTTGAATTTGACGGCTCATATGAGACAGGCCTGCTCCTTAGGGCCGATTTCATATGCCATCAGCAGCCTTTGTACGCGAATTCCATTGATCTATTGGTTTTTTTTTTTTTTGCCAATACAGGAAAACAGGACAAATTCGAGACAGATCACTACACCACTCAGACTTTTGTGTAAAAGTTCACTATTTTTTGTTTCCAGCATGTGCCTGTCTGTGTTCCTCCAATTCGGTCATGTGTTAAAAGAGACAGTCTTCTGCGCTCTAAGTAGCAGTAATTTGTACTATATTTGCATCTTGGCAACTAGCGGGATTGCCGTTTTGTCGGCCGCAGAAAATACATGTGAGATAAAACGCAGCCAAATGTTTCACATTTCGCTGTGTTTTACCTCTCCCATCATATCGACGCCTCATGATATCCGAAATTCATTCCTCAATCACCCATTATTTATCATCTACTCGACCTTCAATCGGCACTACCATTGATCCTCTGGAGTAAAACTGCTATGAAACGTAAGAAATATATAGTATAGTAAGAAAAGTGTAGCACAAGACGAGCAAATGGCTACCTTGCACCTTCAGAAAGTATCCATCGGAAATAACATGGAGACTTATAGCCGCAGAATAGCATATTTATGGTGGCGTTTTACACGCGACACAATTACTCGACCATCGAATGAAAGTGATGCGAATACCCACGGATCATTACCCGCCCATGCACAAGCATAAACCGAGTCCTCATGCTCTTCCACCTTTTCCAATCTCTCGTCGTTTAGCCTGAAATGTTGTAACATGAAGCACTGAAGTCGTTCCACAGAGCAGCGTCCCAAAATGTTTCTCCCTTAAAATTGGTGCCTCCATTGACCGCACTGCCCTGGTGTAGTGAACTTAGAGAAATTGGTTCTTGTTTGCTAAACTTATAGAAGCCATCGAACCCCATGGCAAATACAAACAAGCTGGCCCCAAGCATTCGATTGGATTGCTGATAACGATGTACGAGGTAACTGTGTTCGAAATTATTCGCTTTTATTCATGTGCTTCAACTGCGAGGTGCTTTACTGCACTTTTATACTGCTTAATTTCCACGTTTTTTAACTTTTCGCATTTTTTGAAAACTTCATTGCTGAATTAAATGGCCGGCCCCATTTTGCCTCATAAAGATGCTTTATGTGGTAAGTGCTATTGTGTTCTGTGATTCTTTTTTAACTTCATATTTAAAGATGCATTATATCTGTATTTGCGAGAATTCATTTGTCCCTTCTGTGTATCGCTTGAAAGGAGCAAAGTGGGAAGATAAAACTTTGCTGGAAATTATTCCCGCTACCGATGGATTGCAAACTCGTATGCAAACCATTTTTCGTGTTTTATCCGCTCTCACTGGATACAGTGTCAACTAGCTGTTTGAAGAAATCCTTCCCACTCGGGCTCGCTTCTAATAAAAGCAGAGGAAAGATTGGCCACACCTTTCGCTCCGCTGGATGGGAACGTACTTCGAAGCTCAGTTAATACCACCGCCTAGGACAAAGCAGTGAAATAAACGGTGGCGAAGCAATCAGAAAGGCTACCTGAAGTGGAAGAAGTAAGATGCGCCGACAGTAATAAGTACCACTGGCTTGGAATAGGAGAGGTGAGTCGCCGATCCAACATGATGTGTCCCAACAAAAAAGGTTTTGTGCAGAATTGAGAAATTGAGAAAGCGAAACGAAATTTCTATTAATGACAAAGGTGCACCGTGCCGTTTTTACATTTCCTCTGTCAATGAAGGAAAAACACCTGAAAAATGCCCTATTTCTTGAAAATTTTTTCCGGTATTGCTTTGACAAAGGATGCTTCTCTGCTATATGTCGCTTCTCCTCTGTTGAGTATTCAAAGGAAACTACTAGCCTCTGCGTAATCGAATCGTTGGTGATGACATCTTCGATTGCAACGTCTGTGGCCTGAATTGAATCTGAGCTCAGCGACATCACACTATTGAGAAAGAGTCGTGCATCACTTCCACCCGATAAGATAAGCTGATCGTGAATCGGATTGAAACGAACGCACCAAACCCTTAAATTTCATGAGCTGATTAAATGTAGCCCCAACGACACAAACCCATTCCGTTCCATCACGTCATTGTTGAGGCAGACTCACGCAATAGTGCACAATATGGTAAGTGGACAGAAGTTATAACAGGTCGGCGGCAAGCTCACATCATGCATATCTATGTCGTTATAGGTGTTAGGCATTCGCTTTCCCCCTTCTCACCCTTTTCCTGCCAAATCTGACAATACCGCACGTACAGGTGTTAGCGCCAATTGCAAGGACGTTTGTGGAATAAGAAGAATCTTATGTTATGGATGACATACGATACAGCATCCGAATCATTGTACCGTTGGTGCTAAACGAGCAACATCACTTATTCAAATAAATTCACCATAAATAACAAATTTTTGTCAGCACACCCAACGATAGGAGAATGCGGATTTCTCAGCCATATTATCCTGGCGGCGTAGACCGAAGGCTTCGAATGGGTGTTGGTACTTGGAGCCCCTAAAATAAAACCGACGGATCCCGATGAAACTTCAGGCCCCACGAGACTAGGCATTCTTCCAACAAAATTTTTGGTGACTACCGCTGTCCACTACGTGCGAAGAATGTGCCATTTAACTCAGTCATGGCACTGCATCAATAGTATGCGAGTAAATGTGCAAAAATCGACTCAACGCAGGCCATTTTAAACAAAAATTCTGCCAAACTATCGAGTTTTCGAATTCACTGGTTTGGAACTTAAAGAAAACAACAATGTGAGGGCAAAAGAGATGTTACCAATGTGAATGATCGTGAAGAGTTTTCAACGGTTCGGTCGTTTTGCGAGTATCCCACAGCGCAACCCTACAATCATCGCCACAAGTCGCTATCGTATATTGCATATTTGGGTTGAAATCCATACTTCGCACAGTTGGAGGATTCGCGTCCTTTATTACAAAAGTATCCCTGAAAAGAAGAACAATGCAGCGTGCCTTATCCCATCTACACGTATACAATTTCTACACATTGCTATAATTAACGGTTTATTGCCTTTTTGAATGAAGACGACTAACGATGGATCCTGTTTTCCAATGGTAAAGTGCAAGTAATTCACTGCAACTATTTTTGATGAAGTCATCTAAGAAGCAAATAGAAACGAGTAAATTTACACCCAAATGCACATCAGCACAAGTTGATTCGTCGGTCGATAATTCGGGCGAATCATGTCTTAAAGATGTCAAATTCTGCAGTTAGTTCTTGCACTAATAGTTTTTATCAATTTCTTATTTGCAACAGCGAGATGAAAAAAATGAAAGCTGCAAATCCAAGCCATTCTAATAAGTGATAAACAGTTACGTCACAACTTAATTTAAAGAGTGTTAAATTCGAATGTCATTTAACTATTTACCATCCAATCGATTATAAGATAAGACTAGACAACTAGATGTTTCGAGGGTTTCTTGTTAGAATAACGATGCATTTTGTCACTATATTTGAGCAATTATTAATGCAAACATTCATATCGCTTTTAATCGTGATTAGTTTTCCCATTAGCTTTTTGACCCCTTTGAAATGAGAACTTTGCTTTCAAACGTAACAAACTATGAACTTAGTATGCTGGTGGGAACAAAGTAGAAGCAGAAGTAACAAAGCCAGTTTACAAAATACAATCACACATCTCACGTAGAACGTCTTATGAATCAACCAATCACTGACGAAGTACAAGTGAATAGAAAAAATTCAAGAGCCTTTAGCAGAGAAAATACGTTTATGGATATGACCTTAACGATTTCAAGAAGAGTTTCAACACTATTGTGAGCAACAGTGCAATAAACGTCACCCAGCAATTCAGCACATATTGTGTTTTGCAGATATCGGTGCCACGAACACACTGATAAGCTCAATTCTTTATATCTGATGCCTCTTATTTCATGTTTTCATGAACTATACTGCTGCTTCTTTTCGTTTACTACGTGTTGCAGCAATCATGTCCGTTGATGAACCTGAAGTATTCGTTAAAACGAGCGCCTCTAATTCATCGAAACCCGAGATAAAAGCTAGGTGCACAATCCGAATTAACATAATTTAAAACGATGGTTCGTGGTTAACTACATTGGCGATAAGCATAACCACATACATTATCATGCGTCAATCAGTTTAATGGTGTTTAAAGCAATGTTACCAGAGTGCTTAAATACTATTATTGTTCGAGATCAACGCAGAAAGTTTTATTTGCAATTATTGCTTTCAGTCTTTTTTGAATTAACAGAGAGTTGTAGAGATGCCCTTTGAGAAAGGAGTTTAAATCAGGAATTTTACGCTTATAAAAACCAACTAACTCTAAAGAACGTATATCAATTGCCTTGATATCACCATCACAAGTCACTGCTAAGGTGGTCCCACCGAAATGCGGATTCCAAGCGATCGCATTGATATTTCCTTTGGATCCCATTGGCGATGACTCCGTGACCTTAACTTTTAACATAATATGATAGGCATGTAATCGTACAGCGCACAAAATTTTTTTGAACTTCTAGAACAGCGCAAAAGTCTCTACAACAAACAGCATTTGTCACTAAGAACTGATTGATCATACCACTTCTCTTTATTATATAGATAATGTCCCATACTACCTGTCGTAATACCTAGTATTCCTCACAGATAACTATACATAGAAGTTCCAGAACGTTTTGGGTTTCAGTATTTTGGATTTTTGTGACTTGTAAACTATTACGGCCATCATCACGTGGCAACTTCGATCAGCACTTCGTATGCTATTGTAGAAAAAAAGGTACTAACAAGGGTTCACCAGAAAGAGTATAAAGCTATTTAGAACTTATGGTTGGTTGCTTATTCACTATGAGTACTAAAGTCTTCAGCGAGGCTCTGCACTGAAAGTTTTGGAGCGGAACACATATGAGTCTTCAAAATGTCTGCCCCTTCTGTCACATTATTAGCCCTTTGGGCTAAAATTTGGGAAGCGACGACCTGAAAGGAAACGGTTATTGTGCGGGGCGTGAAAGGATGTACAATTCATGTTTTAAAGCCCCTTCAGATTTTGGTCCCTTCTACTGCATCCTTACCTCCCTAATGCCTACATGTTCACCTGACACGTTCAAATGAACCTGCTTATCAATGCCGATCCCTCAAATAAATACCTTGTTTGTTTCATCGTTAACAAGGAGGCCTTTCTATTTTCCCTGCGTCTGAGTGTTTATGTTTTCTTATGAAAACTGAACAAAGCTTTGTCAGCACAATGCGCTAAATAAATAAGCCACAAAAAGGTAAGAGCCAACCTACTTTCAAAGAGTTGTCAACATCAACGAAATGAACTGTTTTATCGGTAACTATTGCAGCTCTTTGGCCATCCGGATTGAACTCGAAACTGAAACATAGAGCAATATGATTCAACTAAATCGGTGTATTGCATTAACAGAATCCAGTGAACTCAGTTCATCGAATTATGTATAGCCAAGGAGAAGAACAACACACGCAACAGTAAGTGAAGGAAAGCTGACCAAAATCGTAGGACCAGGAAAAACATCATGAAGGTCAGCCGATGCCAAGATATAAAAGTGGTGAATCACATAAGAAATTGGGCATGGATGCGGAACAGATTTAAAAAAGGCATAGAAAAATTTTAGAATGTGATGCGCTAGGTTCAGAGAAAGGGTGGTATTGAATCAACTCAGGGAGTAAAAACGCCTTTTTTCCGTCTCTAGCTACAATTCACAATGCCTATCTACCATCCCATTTGATTTTCAAAGACCAGAGACAGCCCAAAGCAAATCCTGTATCAGTGCCAAGCTCTGTTTGTCTACTGCAATGAAGAACTATGAGCAGTGAGTCGAACAGACCTTAATCATAAAATATGATGCACTGCCTCTTAAATGCAACGGCAACAGTGTATAAAGACAAACCTCAACTTAGAATTTTTTGAAAATTAGTTTGTGTTAATTTGACATCGCCTTTAAATATACATTCAAGCCATTAAGGCATCTATTTATTAGAACGTTCAATAACTTCGAAATGTTATTCCCATTTCGGAGAAATAATCATTTTCGCAATACCACAAACAATAGTCAGCAAAAGAGGTTCAACAAGATGTTTTAAAAAATGATGAAAATTTACATCGGAACAAATGCAGAAACTAAATTTCACAGGATGCTTTTGATCGGGCCAAGCGACATTTCTCAAGCAAAAAATTTAACGTGGTTTATAAACGTACAAAAGCCCAAATTTCTAAGCATAAAAGTGGCTAACCTCATGCACTTCTTAAGAATTAGGAAGTGGGCCGAATCCTTTTAGTTAACAATTAAATGATGTCCGATCTCCGCACAAAAATGGAATATTTTCACTTACGACGAACATTTCTTAACTTCTGATGGTGAATGAAAGGTTGCAATTGTGGAAAGGGAACCGGCTTCCGCATCAATTTTCCATACCGTTGCACCTGACTCCAGTTTTCCAGTCCCTACAACAATGAAAAACTGCACCAACCCCTGAAGAGTAACTTCGAACTCAAATCCATTTAACTCAACCCACAATCGGTGAACCTGAGGATATTTCCTAAACCTCGAATCATCTATAGACAGTATTTTGTAGGAAACACTGCTTCAACAACAATGTCAACCAAAAGCAGTGACACGTTGCTATAAGTAACTACAACTTCAGGTGAACGTAAAAACAAGCACGGAAACAAAAGGACCTATAATTTCCCGAAGATACCTGCACCTAGCAGTTAACTTGTTCCATGTCTCTCAAAGAAAATTACACCTTCATCCACACCCCTTTCCAGCCCCTTTTAAATTCCACCAGAAAACACCACAAGCATGACACTTTAATACTAAGAAAACTCACAACATGAATGACATGTAGCAACGATGTCTGCTTGAAGAGGAGAGCTGGCCAAATGCCACACTTCGCCAGCAGGATGTGCAAACGATCGCTTTGATATCTGCAGCCAATCGTCGTCCACTTCAAGCATGCACAACTGCAAGCTGCCACTATTAGTAACAAGATGAAGCATGTACTGCAAGCCATCTGGAAAGGACCAGCCGAATTGCAAGTCAACAACACTAGTATTAGGTTTTGAAAGATAAAGCTACATATCCACAATAATAGCGACCGGTAGCTCAAGAATCACAGGTAGAACAAAAATTAGTTCTGTTTTGACATCATTTGTGGCTTTTTTCTGTTTGACGTTTTTAAGGGACAGTGAGACCTTTATTTTGTTATGGGTATTTCGATTTCTTTTATTTTGTACTATCCTCTAAACGTTGAAATTACTTTTCTTTACCGGAAACAGGAAGAAATGGATAGTGAGGCTTGCAAGAACGCATCTGTTTTCAGCCATTTAGAACGGAAATCAGCCATTCGCAGAAGATGCTGCAGCGACTATCCGGAAATTATTGATATGATAACAAACGCTTTCTACTTGTTCTCACTTCGTTTACCGAATCATTTCTAACCAGTGAGCTAATTACTATATTAGAGTATTTTAAGTGTTGTTTCACTTCGTCCACTTCTTAACGACAACAGCAGCAACTGCTCCTATTTGCTTAATCTTAGCCCAATTATGAAGTCCACCTAATTCCTGCTCGAAAATAATTCCTAAGTTGTAAAACATTAACAGCCTCTTTCAAGAGAAGCATGTTCCTGCTTCATATACCTGCGAACGAAACTTTATTTGATATTTTAGAATCGCTGATCTCAGGTAATCAACACTGTGGGACACAACGCTAGAATCCAGAATCGTAATCTTTAAATTTAAATCCAGGAATTCGAATTGTTTGACTTTCAGCTGGAAAGAACGGCTGCACTGCGATCGGCGACGCAACGACCACAGCTATGCAATCGTTACGATGTGCATTAACGTCGACTCTCTCAATCGTCCGAGGTGACTTTGACCTCGAACTTCACAGAGCTCCGAGAATATCCCGAAAGCTCCAGGGTTCGGAATTACTAGAGGAATCCAGGAAAGCCCCGCATTCCGGGGCATCCCGAGAATGTCCGGGGCATCCGAAGTTTCAAGAGTTCTGGGGAAGTTTAGAAAGCTAAAATACTCAGCGTCCCTGAGGATAGAACCTCTCCTTACCTTTAATGAACAGTAAAAGTTTATTTCAAAAGGATTGCAACAAGAATCAACTCCATCACCACTGAAACTAAGCACCCCTTAATCCGAATCATCCCTTCTTCATATCCTATAGCATCTCCAAGAAATGCAAGGTCTGAGGTACTTCCAGAACTTTTGTAAAGCCTTCGAAACCAGGTCCAGTCTGAGAATTTTCTAGGATACTGCACTTTTCTGCTCAATCGTATTTTTTTCCCACCGGCGCCTGATTGTTTAGGGTTATCCATGGTATTGAGAAATGATTAAAATTCATTTGTTCTCATCAAGTTTGTCTGCATTACTTCTCTTGTGCTCCCATCTTCCACATCGTTCGCTTTTGTAATTACCCCCTCCCCCTAACATCTCATTTCTCTCAATCACCCTACATACCTTCTGCCATTTAGCTCATAAATGGTCACATGATGAAGCTGTATCATTGTGAAACGTTATGAGAGTCCTTTTCGTTGGTACTGTTCATAAAACATTGCCAATTACATAATACAACAAATATGACCAACCTCTCATCTTGATCTATAAACTCGGAATATGGCCATCAGGTAGAACAAAACAGTTCACGAAGGTAAGTAATTGTCATACTGAGTGCTCCTTTGTTTTTCATCTTCCTCCCGGTTTGGAGAGGATAGACGAGTATCCCCTCCATGATCCTGAGGGTGGTGAGGGATGAAGCAGGTATAAACAATAAAGTTGCAAACAAACCTGATTATCCTGTTTCAGGGAAAGTGTCCCGACCAAAAATAACGTTCTCTCCTGTTCAGCTGGCACTCCCACAAGACATCTCGTCTGTAGATCAATCCCATACATCAACGATAGCGGCTCACCCATTTTTATCAACGAGTGGCCCTGTTCAGCACAACTAAAATAAAACTCCTTCACAGCAACGCAAATGTGTTCAATTAAGAAACTCAACGACATCTGAGAATGGATCTTTTTTTGCAGAAGTACGAAAAATATTACAAGCATAACAGATATGAAGTAGTATATTGTAGGCAGTAAAGAATATGGGCGGGGTACACTATCGAAATGCAAACATTATGAATGAAACACTCTGGCAGAGATAGTACCAGATCCCATTTGATAATCTCATTGCGAACTAGATAAACGAATATTGCAACAAACAAGGAAGCTATTTCAAGCAAGCTTCGACGAACTAGAACACTGAAGTAATTATATCCACCATGGAACATAAAGGCCTATAAATTCACAACTAAACAACGACAAAGATCAGGACAAACATGTGGCTGTTGAGCTATCCCCCTCGCATTTGTCGTGCAACTCCCAGCTGTAAATTATGCTGTACTATGACCGCTTCATAAAGTTCACAGAGCTGCACTTTTTCGTTAGAGATGAAAGTGTGGGAAATTTGAATTCTCTGCAAGGAGATGCCGAGGTTTAACGCTGGCAGCAGTAGGGAAGGAAATATTTTTTGGGCAGTATGAAACGAGGGGGGTGGAATCGTCATGTTCGGCACCTCACTTTAGGGCTCAGCAAAGTTCGCAAAAGATAGGGAAGGGGGGGGGGGGAAGAGTGGGGGAGGCTCTGCTTGTCATGATCGAGCATTCTACATTGTGCAAGTCTCTTGTACTTCACATGATACTTACTTTACTTCAGAAAAATGACTATGACTTTATGCAAATGAAAGCAGCCGTTGATGTCGTTTAGTTCATCTCCTATGCCTAATTAGATGAGGTAACTAGATCAACAGCCTGAACGCTTGTCAACACATTCGCTTGGGGAAACTAATCCAAATTATAGCACTTGAACGAGCAATAACAACAGTGTCGAGGTTTGATGGTCGGTATAGAACGAGAATAAACACGGGTAGGACGCAATAGGGATAAACGGTCGATTGCGACACGGACGATTAGCGCATGGACGATTGCAATTCGGATAATTGTGATTCGTACAATTGTCACACTGCTTCATGTCGAATCTTCTGGGGTAACATTTCGCCGTCAAGGTTATCAACGTATCGCCAAGATTTATATGCTTACGACGTGAGGTTTTCTCGGTTCAGAAGTGTTGTTTTTGTTAGTGAAAATATCTGAGCTGAATGTTAGTGTTTGATGTGATATTTGTAATTGCTTCTCTCGCAATTATAAGCGACCCACTCTCACTGTAATTCTTGACGTCAAGCAAACAACGTTAAATTCTACGTAGTGTTGTATAAAATAAACAATAAAAACAGAACAGTATAGTGTCGAAATAACGCACAACTTGGCCAAAATAGTATTGACCTTTGTTTACGTTTACAAATGTTTTTGTGACTGTCAGAATGGCCTAACGGTTTTGCATTCAATATTCACTTAAAAGAGTGTGTGATATGGCCTTATAGATTACTGCTTTATAATGCTATCTCTTTTAGTAATTCACCCATATTACTTAGCCCATTTATTTCTAATGAACGGAAATCCCTCGATGCTTACTTAATGTAAACGCCATTATTAAATGTAAACTACCTGTACGATACATAGGGTTATTCAATGCTCAAAATATTTTATTCTAGTCAATTGCTTCGAAACTTCTTAAGCGCTATTAAAGATGATGCTGTCTCTCCCATTCCCTCTTTCCCTCTTTACGCTGCGCTATTCTTATGCGCTCTTATGGACTTCCGCCCAGGTGCATTATGTGATGACAAGTCCGTGCTCATGTGCACAGATGGCATCTATCTGCCCGATTGTTGTGTATCCGGAAACACAATAGCCACAGTCACTGCGGCATACTCCTACTTATTAACTCCAGCTTCATCACAGTTCACCATCTTCGGAATGATCTGTGAAGTTTTAAGGCAGAGTATAATTGCAATTTTTGTGCACTTTTAACTTCCTCAGCTGATGGTCTAACATATCATAAAAAACATTCTTTCGTTTGAGTTTGCGCGGTTGGACAGTTAGTTATATAACAGAATGCACACTTTTATAGACTTTAGCTTTCAGTTTTTCTTGATGGACTTAAATACAAAAGCACATATCGCACCAACATCGACGACATATTTTTCAATTGTTTATTCAGAGTAACGATGTTAAAAAACACTGAAAAAAATTGCGAATGCATTTTCCCAATTTTCTCTGCAAATAGGCACTGTTCATTTGTTATCGAAAATGAATCAGACTAAGCACTCCATAATTAACGACTAATTCGGCAAATTAGTGCTATTTGAGGGTTTGTGTTGCATCATCTTTATTCTCACTTCAAACGACAGCTCATCGTTTTGTTACCCGAACGAAGAAAATTTGTTTTAGCAATTCCATGAGATGAGTCGCTTGTTCGCACAATGGGGTTAATACGATTCAATGGGAAACCTTTACTTTTCTGCTCATCGACATATTCTACATTCTAATTTGGTGCGCCAAACAGAGCTGATTGAATACAACTGAATCTCTTCCTCGGTCAACAAATTTTTTAACGCTTTGGATTGACGATCTTCTAGGTTTTAGACTGAAAAGTGGAAAAACTGATATTTCAGTAAGCAGATTGATCCAAATGTAGGGATCAAGTGCTGTCTATTAGCTGAACCATAAAAGTCATCGAATAATATCATCCTTTTCTATGTCTTTATTTGAATATTAAATCATCTTATCATGCATGCGTTCATGGCAGAGTTCATTTCAGAACATTTTTATTTAGAGGAATTTTCTATAGGAAATTCATTTAGTCATTAAAATTATCTACGAAATGCCACAAATTTTTGAATTATTTTCAGCAGGATTGATTCGCAATTGCAAAATTACTTCAGCGGATAATCACAAAATTGGCGTGGAATTTAATGTGACATTAAATCTAAAAATACACCATCGAACAATTTGACTGACAAATTACCTTGATCGCAATATATATTATTTTGTTTACACATTGCAAAGTGGAATGTTCATTCAGCTGTTTTCGCTGAATATTCGTCATTAAATTTCCGTTAGGTAAAGCTATCATTAGATATTTATGCTGTCACATTGCTTTCATTTCGAGGTGTTCGTTAACGGATATATTCTTCACTCTGAATACTATTTGTAATTTGCTGATGAATTTGAGGTGAATGTTGTTTAAGTTGTAAAGAATTTATTGAACCTCTGAATTTTCATCACTGTATTGAAGTAATGAAATCTGAAATGAATAGAGTATAATTTTGATGCAGTCGAAATTCTTTCCTCATCATATCTTAGTGATATTGTACACTTATTTTTACATCATTTGCATAGTATAATGATTTCATTTTCATAGAATAGAGGTACGTTTTATATTCTTTTCATATTCGCCTCACAGCGCATTTATGGCCTTATAATGGTTCCTTTTTTGTCCTCAAAAATTTTCGTGCCAACAAATTTTTCCGTTAAGAAATTTTATAACTTGCAGTATGGCATCCTTCTCTATAGATATCCAAATATTGCCTCAGTTTTGAAATCTTGAATTTTTCCGTCATTCAAAATACATTTCTAACTTCATTCCGTATCGCTAACATTCGTAGGGATCTTTATTTGTACTGCCTAGCTATGTGGCAAATTTCAGTGATGACTAGTCTAGATCGAATCCGGTCTCGGTCGTGGTCACAATTGTGCCCCACTTGGGGTTGATGTGCCTGAGGCGTTGCGGAAGATGTACTTCAAACGAAAGAAAGCGAAGTACTTTCAGCATTGAAATGGTTGCTTCCTCGATTATCCTTCAGTACCTAATAAAAGTGTTGTCTTTTCTTCTTCATCACTGAATTTTCATCTTCAGTCAAATCAAACATCATAAATAACAGTGCTTGGCGTAGGAACACCCAATTGTACAGTCTCAACCGAGACCGGTTTTACCGCCATTCCAAGATGTTTTTGAATGTTTCTTTTTGTCGCATGAAATCAGAACCTTGCTAAATAGAGATCCACCTTCGTTTCTTTGAAAGAACTTCCATTTTTTGAATTCTGCACCTTGCAAAGTCCTCAATAAATAACGGTGATTTCCCATCTCATTTGCAAGAAAGAATGGAGAAATCATGGCAGAGGTTTATGCCTTAGATATTTACAAAGCAAGATTAGCATAGCTAAATAGATGCCAAGTTTGCGCCCTATCTATTTATTCAGAGGCTGATGCTCATGAATGTATGTGCCATTTCCCATTCCCTCACTTATCATTTGCATGAATAGTATATATATTTAAATTTAGGTGGTGTATTTCGATAATTCTATTGCATGTAAATATCTTTTCGCTGCTCCAGTTTGAAGAACTTTTCTGCTTGTTAATTAATGCCGTTGTTCCAGTTTGCTGTTCTATTATTTAAAAAAAATGTATGAAGGATTCGTTGTTTTTTGTGCATGTGGTTTTCTTTGCATTACTTCACTGCTGAAACAACTGAAAAATTCCTAATCACAATCCTACTAGCTCTGCAATATTTGTGCAGCTAAGAAAATGTGAACTGTTGAACAACTGCATTCATTATTTTAAAGTTGACAATCTCGAATTTCAAAGAATTTAAGCTTTTCTTTGAGCAATTTCATAAAATTTCCAAGTTATGGGACTTAACGTAGTGTTTCGTTCTCGCCAAATATTTTTTCAGTTTTTGAATAGATTAGATAAGCCGATCTGTGAAATAACCCAAAAAGTGCGTGATGATTCAAAACATAAAACATAAAACATCCGAAGTCATTTTGTTCTCACTGACATCTCTCGCTTTAAAGTCATTACTAAAAATTGTTCGTGTTGATTGAATAGGATTCATGCAAAATCGTTGCATTAATTGTATTACACTTCGGCAAGTAAATAGTTTTTCTGCTACTGGGCAATTTGCTGTTTTCTGCTGCTATCAATTTACTGGACACTTCAGCCACCTGCTTACCACCGGTTATTTATCCGTCTAGTTCTTTATTGAGTACTCTAGGGTGAACCAGTTACACGCTTCTTTTGCTTTCAAATCTATAGAATCAACACAAACGAGGGCTACTTATTTACGTGTGCCATTGGTAGAAGATGAATCCGGTTTCGGTTGAGGCCAAAGAATACTTTTTTGAATTTATGACAATTACATTTCCATACTAATATTCTAACATCCATAATCAATGTGCCAGTCTATATATCTACTCGCATGGAATTTATATATATATATATATATATATATATATATATTGATGTATATATAATGTCTGTCCATGAACCTCTAAAAATCAACCTCCTTGTCTGCTTGAGTCATTGGCAATTATAGGTGCCATAAAACTATGATGTGAATTTTATTCTTCTGGTTGGTAACGTCGAAAAGTGATTCCTATTCAGAGATAATGCAATGAATCGATATCGACGAAGAAATGATTCTTAGGCGCTTTCTCGATGTTTCATGCGTTTGGTCACCGTTGATGGGCTGCAAATGCAAAACACAAACCATGGAAGTCTCCCTGCTGTGTTTTTCTCTATGTTCTGTGCAATTGTTGTTGGAGAATTGGATTCACAAATAAAGATTCTTCTCCACTGCATAATTTCTGCTGTCTTTTTGCACTAAAAAATTTAATCACTGATTTATCTCTAAGCTCATTTCTTGTCATTTCAAAAATATCTTGCACATTCAATGACCTTCCGACATGCTCGTAGGAGGTCGGTGCGTTCTTTGAGACTCAACTCCAAAATACACCACTGCAAAGAATTAATTCATCAGTTAATTAGCCAGCTGAGTGACGAACTTAGCGAGCACAGTTGACTAGTATTGCTTCTTTAGGAGTGATTGCCAGTTTCGATCCGAATTCTATCGTATCATATTCGGTCACAGGCATGACGGTAACTAGAAACTGTTGCACTGCAGAAACCGATATCGTGTCGTAACCGATCCATCAGAAATGCATATCCACTTACTTAATAAATATAAAGTATCAATTAGTAGCGATTTGTTTTATGCCTTATTTTATGCCTTGTTTTCATTAATATCTATGTTATATTCCGTAAGCTTACAAAATCAAGGAGGTTTTGTTGATAGTTCATATTATTGGTTAAATTTTAGGTTATTCGTTGAGTGGAAGCTTTTATCGTTCGTTTTTTTTGGCCCTAGAATGACTCTAAGGTTCAAATTTTAAGCTGTATCAGCAGTGCCACCGAGCCACACGCTTAACCGCAGCTTATCGTTGTTGTTGAAAATATGACTGTATAAGAAATGATGTTTGTGCAGCGACAATAATGAAAGCTGTAATTTTCGTTTCTCAGCGCAGAATTTTCATTTATAACATACGAAAATTCCAACATTTTTTTGATCATTGCTTGTGAAGGGAAGAAACCTCTCATATCACTTGAACACAGCGAACTGTGTCAACCGGAAAATGAACTTTCCTAATCAGAACACACAGAGTTACTCTATTCATTTACAATTAAAGACTGTTCATGAGTGACTTACTTAATTCTTGCGCTTTTTAACTCTCACTTCATAATAAACATTCGATATTGAAAGTGCCGAAAAACATTTTCAAATGACTACCACAAAATCGCTTGCATTTTGATTATTCCACCATATGAAACAGTTATTTCTTCGGCTATATAGGCAGTCTCATGAAATTAAAAGCTTGCGTTTAACATGCGTTAGCTTCTACTTTATACAATTATGCAATTCCTTAACTAAGACAACCCTATGGGTATTAGACGATTTCATTACGCTTTTCAACATTTCACTATTCCTTGTGGTGCGAAAGGCATTTATTGACTTATTTTGAATCGCCTCAAGCTTGATACAACTCTATCATAGCTCGTTTTGATGCATTATGTAGTGTTGCTTTTGTGACTCGCCTACTGTATTATGCCATTTAGAGAACAGCATAGAATAATTTGAATTATTGCAGCGCAATTATAGAATAATATGAAATTGTTTAAATATTTCCTGAAGTTACCGAATAGCACGGAATATTTTCTGCGTTTAGAATTGACAACCTAAAAGCTGAAATTTGCTTTGAAATCATTCCATTAATTTGAACTACGCTCTCATTTCCGGCTGCTTTTTGATTCATTTCCATTTCTCAGCAAACTGGCAAGATACTATCTGTGTGCATCCTCAAGCTTCAAATGTGATTTCCTATTGCGGATTATGCAGAAACGTTAAAGCGCTAGGTGCTTAAAAAAAGAGGCACTCCAACAAAATTCTGCTCGCTGTCATCGGGAAGAAAGAGAGAAAGCGATTGAGGGATCATTTCGCGTTGTAAACGGTGATAAGATGATTGCATAGATAAAGTCCCCTGAATATGCAGAAGGAACGCTGCGGACGATCTGTCATCGATGTTAAACAATGAGGAAAAGGGGGGAGTGGATGCTCTGTTTCAGCAAAGCGAGGTTTTTTACTAAAGTAGAAGGCGATAGAGAAATTAGGAGACATGCAAGGTGCGCAAACACCGGATAAACTAGCTCGCGGTATCTAGGCGTGGCGTTTGTCGTGTTGTTGGAATTCGGCAGTGTTTCGGTTTATTTACGTAGGCAAAGCTTTAAAGGCTTTATTGTGAGTACAAGCTACCGAGAACGTGAATGCCTGTTTGAGGATTTCATTCGTTTTATGCATAAACGATTTTCTTTGCAGTGATAGATGTCTTATATACACTTGTCCAACAATTTTATACGTTGAAATTGACATATTTGGCATAGAATTTATTATATTTTCCAAATATATTCTCTCAGCATCATATCTTTGCATGTATTTGTGTGCGTTGTTGCATAAACTCAGCTTGTGGGCAACAAAACAATTCCTATGACGAGGAACTTCGGCGAATGTAACATATTCGCATGTTTACGTCATACCTCAATGCTTTGTCATTGTTGTGCATATTATGCATAAATGTTTATGGCTTAATCGCGCTGTTCAGCCTAGTTTCACGCTGAAGAGATGAATTTTTCGTTGATTTCTATAAACTTTGCTTAAGATCTGATTAAATATAGCACACTTTTTTATTTTTTTGTTGTGGCTCAGTTAATCGTACTGTTCAGCGTAGTTGCATTAATGCATAAATGTTGAGCGAAATTCATATAACGAACTAATGACCACAAAATGTATAAAGGGAACGCATCTCTCAGCTTTTGAAAATTGGAGCCTTCAATAAAAATTTAAAAGCTTTTCACGTTCGTTTCTTTTCTTCATATTTTCACAGGTTCGAATCCCTGCAATTTCAGCATCTAGTTTCACTTAGAACCATTCAGAATTTACCTGGAATTTATTAATTCTATGTAAATTTGAAAATCGTCATTGAAAACGATTAATCAACCACTGCGTATCATATTTGTGCTTTCAATAAATAATAAATTTTACATCAAGACAAAGTTTTCGGAAATACCTTTACGCGTTACCCGTTTAGTTTGTTTACGACAGTTCAAAACTGTGTGAGCACTGACTTGTGCTCTATATGAAGAGAACACGTTTGCTGAAAAATATTGCAAGTTTTTTCAGCATAGTTCACGAATAGTAAGTAGTAGCTTGCACTGCACATCGTTTTTCTGTTCTTTCACAAATTTCTCCGGAAGCTTATTGTTGTTACATTGCATCCATAGCACATGTATGCCCGTTTGCAACATAATTTCAATCGGCAAATCACCCACAAAGGCAATGGCAACGAAATTTGTAGATGTAATTCATCTCAGTGAGTAAACAATGAAATTTGATACCCACCGACTGTGGCTTTCACATATGTGGCTACTTGGTTAGCAGATAGAAATGAAAAGTTTATGTTATAAAAGCAAACCTGAAACGCCTTTCCACTTATTTCCTTCCAGATTTCCTTGTATTGAGAAATTGAGCATATGTTAGCATCGTTCTGAATTATATTTTGAGTGTCAATACAGCGACAGAAACTATCCACTTTTTCCGTCTGGAAACATATGAGAAGAGCTTGTGAGGTATGCATTTTGTAATGACCCTCTTCCAACCAGCCGCTATCGTAAATTATAGAACTTATCCAGTAATGCATTCCGAATTAATGCGAGCTGACTACTCATTGAAATTTCCACAGAAATTCGACTTTCATCCGAACAATCGTGAAATACGAATCCGATCTCTGTGGATATGAGGAATGAATTGCTTGTTTGCGTATCCTTACAAGATTTGATTATTAACAGTTAGAAGTTGTTGGACAGATCAACATGAGTGTTATTAGAGCATTTCACACTGTGCTATAACTTATATCCGTCGAGTTTCTTGACCTTTAATTTATTGGTTCGCAGGTTGCGATCCAGCATTTCAAGCATCGGCTCTAAAGATTTCATTGAACTTTTCCTGCTTAGCACTTAACTTCCTCAAGCGTAAACTGACTGGTCTGCCAAACTAGAGCCCCATTCCCTCCTACTCTCTTTCCAACTAGTGCTTCGCAAACTCCCATATTAGAACGCCTCGAGTTCAACATCTAAGCTCGAGACTTTTTCAACTCAATCACGCTACCTGGCAACAAACGAGCACTTGTCATCGTGCACAGTGAGCGACAACTGGCGCAAGGAAATGGGTATCGGATCCGATAGGGGTGGGATACATTGGCGAAAAGTTGATGAGCAAGCCGAATGTGCAATGAGCAGCGTTTCCGTTGAATAGAGAATTGAGATGGTTGTATTTGGGAGAAAAAAGGCACAAGAGCTGGCGTCGACTCGTCCGTCACATACAACGTGATGCAGAGAAAGATCATCACTGATATCACACATGTGCTCCCAAGGACCTTCGCTTTTTGTCGTGATAATACTTCAACGAGTGCGTAATGGTAACCAGGAGTGCTTCATCTCACGAACGTTGGACTTCTTACAAAAAATCAAGGAATTCCGATTATCTCATTTAAGCAGGAAAACCACAGATCGACGAGTAGAAACTCGAGCAATAGAGGTCGACGTTATTTGATGAGCAAATCGAGTCAATATCTCTCAAGTTAGGATAATCAAAAAAGCTGAAAACTTTTCCTGTTCGGTAGTTTCAGCTTGACAGCCGCTGGAATCAAGGAAGCAAAACTTGAAGAGTGCCTGCAGTGTGAGGAAAACATTTTAACTGACTCAGCGAGCATTTCGAGATCACCATAAAACTTAAGGGTGATGCTATATCCTGTACTTCCGAGCTTACAGTAGCTGTCACATGAGACAAACATAAACCAACTTTTCGCCCCCACTGACTATTATCTCTTGACAGAATGCCGAGGCAAGAACCTTTTAGCAGCATTCAAGGATTTTTTTGCAGAAAAGAATTTCTTCCAGCGTCCTTCTGGAGGCAAAATTAACAGCCAAGCAAAAAGTTTAATATGCAGACCTGAAAGTATAAAGAAGGGCATCAGCAAAACTTCTATATTTATCCAAAATTGCCCATTTGAATCAGCTTTCTTGAAAGGCTCTTTTTCGCACCACTGGATATTCCACATATCATATGGTCTCTTATGACTTTCAAATTAACCTTTCAACCACTAACGGAGTTTTTAATACTTAAATGGCGGTATCAAGAATTTCTATGCTTTCCACAACGAGTCCTCTTGCACTTTCCTCTAGTTAGGTTCAAGAAATGCTTCATTCGCAGATGATTTGTAGCAGTGGTTGGGTCAGATATAATATGAGTGCCTTAATTCAGCGTGTTTTTCCTTCCATAGGCAGTTCATGGAGCTTGTCTTGTGCTTTTATAAACCTTTTTTAAAGTAACTGCCTGTGAGACTAACCGAATGCGTTGAATTATCGAAAAGCATATTGTGATATCATCGCTACATTGTTTCTCCGCTTCAGTTAAAACATCTATGTTGATGTTCAAACCTGCATTACTAATACAATACATTGTTTCCTTGAATGATGAGTCATTCGGTGACATTTTGCCAAATATAAAGCATTAAAAAGTTCATTTTGATCAAAAATATCCCACGAAATGCGAACAGTCACATTCAACGTTGAAAATTTTTGTCAGGCGTTTGTTAAGTGCACCCACATGATTTTATAATTTTTGCACACATTTCTGAGTCATACATTACCAGCTAAGCATTCTTATAGCCAGCTCTGCTTCCCATTCACCGCTTTGTTGTGCAGTTATTTTGCATTGCTAACGAAACGATTTTAGCCACGCATCTGCTTGTATCGTTATGGGGATGTTATTCTGATTCATTGTTGGCTGCATTTCGAAATTACAGCAATTGGAGCAATTTTAATTTTTAAAATCACAACACGAGCATTTCTTTTCTTCAGCCTTGTATAAGACTGTTTGGCTTGTGATGCTAGTCGCTCGCAAAGACATTTATTTCCTAATCACAGTAATGGCTGACAAATTTTTCGTTACTGTTTAAATAGTAATAAGAAACGTTTGCGTTATTCTATACATGCCTACAGTGCATTATTACTTATGACGAATCGATGATCTAAAATAATGCGTCATTGTCTAGCTTGTCATGTTTCGCAGAAAATTTGATAACCGATAACTGGTACTCATTACTGGTAATCGATGTTCCTTGCTGAATCCATCACCTTTTCAACAAATGTCAATTAAATGATTGTAGTTTCTTATTGATGCTTGCAGGAGCAATGATCTAAAGTGGAGAAATACATCAAAGCTACTAGCATAATGGGGTAAGACACATTTTTGCGCAGCACTCACCTCACCAACAATATTCACGGGCATCCAATTAGTAGTGAAATGTGCAGAGTATTGCTTTTTAAATCTTACTGTGCACATAAATCCCTCAAATAAAGGTAATTTCTCGATGGCTCGATCGGCGCAAAATGATAATCTAACTGGCGTAACTCGTCAGCAAAATTGGTTGCATGCTTAAACATCTATAGCTTCTTCCAAAATTGTTGGATCAGTGGCAAACTGCGACAGTGTGCCGTAGGCAAAGATGTACTGTTCGAAGCTAATGGATATTATGCTTTCATCTCTAATTCTTTTTAACCCAAGTAGCCCTCATGTTGAACTGACAGACAAACATATATATAAACACGTGCGCAGACACAACACGACGACGCAGTATTGAGCTTTCAGAGATTGCTTCGCAAATGAGCATAACAATTACTCATAATCTCATTTTAACCATAAAGTTTATTCAACGTTCGAAGTGATAATTGCGATGCACAGATAATTTTATATGCGATCGATGCGAAGTTCAAACACTGTTGTTTCCTCGTAACTGCTCAATATTTTTCAACATTCAAGAAGTGCATAGACGGCAACCGTAATTCCTACTGTTGAATAGTCTCGTTGTCTGTTTCTTTCTGATCTCATTGTAATCGCGTTTTCATGAGGGCATAACGTTCCAATAATCTATTGTAGGTAACGATCTAGAACATATGTGATTCATAAGTACTCCAAATTGCGTATTAAAGTGGTGCAGATTTTGAGGTAACCTATACTTTTATTAAATAGTGTGCGGTTTTCTTTGAAAACTTCCAAAATCTTCGGCATTCGACGGAAGGTAACTGTGTTATGGGAGATGGGAGAAAATATAGTGGAATGGAAAAGAATTCTCAAATATTGCAAGCCTCGCGGTACATCATAGCCCTAACAAACGCCCCAAATATCACTCATCTGTTATCACTTCCTCTTTTTCCAGATCTTTTCTCCTTTAGTTATTCAGCACTTACGATAGTCACTGACTGTGAAACAATTGGTCCTAGAACAGAAGGTGCTTTTATTCAGAACCTACCTTCTAAACTCATTCTTGAACATCTAGCATGCCTCCGCCAAATATGCTCACATATTGTGGTATTCAACAACGTTCAAACATCAAGGAAGTTTCTTATGCGCTTCACAAGATTTTTTGCCACCTTTTTCACATATAACATTTGATGGAAATGCGTATTTTGTGCTTCTGTTGTTAACGACTAAAGCATCCGATTTGTTAGAGGATCAAACAGTTGACGAATTGCTTTCTCAACGTTATCAGAGTTTCGCAATTGTTTCACTCGCATTATTTCATAGTCGTTTTATAAGAATATTCAAAAAATGATTCTAGGCTTTCTTAGAATAGTTAGAATTCAGGCTTAGAACCTCTCCTCAATATTGATGCGTATCCGTTGGATATCACTGCGCCTAGAAGATTTTGCAATTTCCTCGCATCTCATTCCTCTTCTTCTCTGGATTAAAATCCCCTTCTGAATTTTTGAAATTATTCGCTTGAAAATCAATTCCCAATGCGATTTTCTTTCATTTGACAAATTACTGAGGGCAATTGTTTATTTGATGTTGCACTTTCAAGTTGCATAGGTCATATCGAATTCTATTGAACTCAGTATAACCTTAAAAAGGGTTGCAGTGGATGAGCTTTTAATACTACGATTACCTCGGGCAAATATATCCATATTTTCGTTTTTTTGATTGTCGTAGTTCTTTGCTGTCGTTGAATTTAACTTGATATACGACTACAAAGCCAGGCGCATTGAATTCGCTTCTATAGAATAAGTTTACTAGAATCATCAAAAATACTGGTCACCAAAAATATCATCTCTTTAACTGATAGAAAGAAATGAGCAACTGATATGATACGCCTCCAGGTATGAATTTTGATCAGTGTTGCAGTTTTTAATACATGGAAAATGTGTAATCTCTATGCTGATATTGATGTAGCCAACAATATTTCGGTTGCTTATCAGTGGCAGACTGATAATTTAAGGGTATTATATATTTAAGGCAACGTTCACGAGCCTGATCGACGAATGTGTAAACGCTTCGTGTTGGATGACAGCGTTGTATTGTTGTGGGACTTGAGCACGCCGTCGCATTGTCTCTTCACATTTCGATCAAACTTTTAGTATAGTAAAGATCCAGCATCAGGTTGATCCAACTTGGCCTTTCTGATCCGTCCACATACCGTCTCAAGAACCTTAATGGTTCTTGATATTATTTCTAAGTGATCTGAGCGTTTTTCGGCTTATTGACTTTCGAACAGTGAATAATGTGAACTCGCTTTGGTTTTCATTTGCTCTTCTTGCGCTCTTTTCTTTACCTTTCCCGCATTGCTTTCCTTCCTTGGAAACGTGCTAAAGTTTTTCAGGTGTCTTTGCCTTGCTCACACAAAGATATAGCTTCTTTGAGTCTGCTTGGAGCAAGTTAGGAATTGTGCAGAGGTATTTGCATTTGCTTTTTAGAGGATTGTGTTGTACTTCACGCTTTTGGCTTCCAATAATTTCGTATTCCTATGGCTTTAGCCGAACAATGTCTGAAGGATCTCACGAGCGATGGTTCAGCAGCACATCTTCTGGATTAATGATAGTATCCACCATTTGAAATGTAATGTCTTTACCTGACTGATGATCGCCGTAAGTCTTCCAGTTAGGAGCATAACTTAAGTATCGTCGACTTCATTACATCGGCTTCTTACCTCGTAAACATTTTGATATGAATATTCTCATCAGGCTGAACGATAATTCTTCTTTGAGCAATTCCTTTTTATGCGTTATGTGGAACGACTGCATTAATATGACATCGCGCCTGCAGCATATGCATATTTATGGCATGCTTCTCTCCGCCGTTGTCAGCCTGCGAACCACGTACAAAACAGTGAAAGCAACTGTTAGGCGGAATTGACGGTTTAGCACGACTTTTCGATCTGAGTTTCTTTGTTGCCGATTACCTTCTTAGTGAGCGAAAGATAAGAAAATTTGCAAAAACACAATCTGCAATGGTGTTGCTGCTAACAATCAGAAAGTTTTTTGCTTAATTATTTTTATGGTTGGTCGGTCATCGTTTCATTGCTTCATAGATATTGTTGGAAATGAGCTACAAGGAAGCGCTCTCCCAGTTGTTCACTTCAAATAGAGTCAAAACATTCTTGCATCAATGGTGCAAATTAACTTCACTAATAAAAAACAATCAATGTGCAAGTCTGTTAGTAAAAATGTGTCACTGTGTCAAAAAAGAAATATTGCAAGGTAGTGACTAATTTGTGAACATCACTGGAAGATTTAAAAAATAGCATAACACTTGAAAGCTCACCTACTTTTCCATTCTTAAGATGAATAAAAATTTGTCTCCAAGCGAAGAGAGATATAATTCAGAAACGCTTGAAAAATTCATGAATTGCATTTAAACTCATTTCGGCTCCTCTAGAATTCAATTAAAATTTAAATTCGAAATTTATTTAGCACGATTCGAATTGTGAAATGATATATAACAAAAAATGAATTTCATTGAATGTGAAGAAATTTTTATGCTACTTCCATGTAGATACATAACGCTATGGAAAATGTTGATGCCTAATCGCAGATGGCATGGAAGACATAAGTTTAAAAAATGCGCCTTAATTTTAAGCGCCGGCCAATAACTTCGGCACTCAGAAAATTCTCCTAGCTCAAGTCGTGTTTTGTCTAAATGCAATATTTATGAAGAAAAGAAAGTAAAAACACAGAAACGTTTCCCTCCCTCATCTCACCCACCGCTTAAATGATATTGTCGAAGTTTCCAGCTGCTTTATTTTTTATTTATTTATTTATTTATTTATTTATTTATTTATTTATTTCAATCAACATAGCATTCATTACGAATGAAGGTCTCTTCATATCGCTTCCACTTGTCCCGAATCAATGCTTCTCTGATCCAGCTGGTTCCTGCGGTCTTTTTTAAAAAATCGCTCCACCTCATTGCAGGTCGGCCTCTATTTCTTTTGCCAATCCGTGGTGTCCATTCTGTTATTCGCTTCACCCAGTCGTCACTTTTCAGTGCGGATATCTTTGCCGCCCATCTAAATTTCCTCATTCCGGCCTCGGTCACCCAATCCTTTACCTTTGTTACACATCGAAGCCATTCGTTGGTTTTTCTCTCCACTAATTTGATTCCTGTTATGATTCTTTCCATTCTTCTTTCTGCCACCGCTAGCAGCTTGCGCACTTTTTTAGTTGTTACCCATGTTTCAGAACCGTAGAGAATTGTTGGCATCACGCTTTTTTCAAACAGTTTCCTCTTGAGACTCATCGGTACTTTTTTCTCACGATAGAAGTCTTTATTCTTAAAAAATGCTTTCCAGCCTTGTTTGATTCTGCGTCGTACGTCTGCTTCCGTGCGTTATTTTTGGTACAGCTTATTTCTCCGCTTTCTCGGAATTCGCAATTGTTTTTCACGGGACTAATTGAAGCGTTTAATTCTTTGCTCGATATTAACGACGCCTCGACGGAAAATTGTTATATTCATGGGATGAAAAAGTTGGAAGATAGTAATACTTCTACTGAACTCTTCAATCAGTATTGTGCAATGCTCCAAACAACTTCTTCTTATCATTTCAGGAATTACAATTCTTGAAAAGTGATTCTCCACTGATTTTCGAGGTTCTCTCAGAGCGATCTGTTGCACTGCTGGGGTCTATTTTTGTCTCATTTTTGCTTTGCTGGGAAAACCGTTCAGTTGCGTGCACATGAACCATATCTGTTCGACTCCACCTACTGAAACTGATTCCCATGGCTTCATCGACTATTTTTACGGAATGCGGTGTTAATTGAGGCCACCAGAATGGAAGCATATCAAAAAGGCTGAAATGATAGGTGCTACTGTACTTCGTTCATCTGACCAACAGATTTTATTACTTACCGACGAACAAAAAAATATACTGAATAAAACGGTTATTGGTCGATTGACTCGGCTACTCCCAAAAATCTGAAAGCAGTTATAATTTTTGTGATCAGACCGTTTGAAATTGAAAATGTTATAAGAGCAAGATGGAGTAAAATTTTATCGTCTTTAACTAGGCACAAGTGTCTTCGAAGCTGAATGATGGACATGAAGAAACGTTCAAGGAAGGAGCTACTGTGCAAGCTTCACCAATGAAATTTCGATACTCTAGTAGGAGCTGCTTTGAAAATGGAAATCTGCTAATGCGCATATTGTGGTGGCATAGTTGTGGCATCTTAAGAAAGATGACTTCCATAATTTATGGCTGTTACTTGAGGTGGTAGTGACGTTACGGGAATAAGTCAAAAATGAGGGATGTGAAGATGTTTAGTTGTTCGCTGGATCAGAAAGGATAAATGTAATTGGCAATTGAAAAGATCGATACATGCGCCCACCAACTGTGTGGACGCCGCTGAAAAATGAAATTTGAAAAGGTGGACACCTGCAGATGCGTAAGTAAGTGAATTTGGTGGAAAGACGGAAAAACATCATCAGCAATAAGTTTGAGTGGAAATCTTATACTACTGAACTTATTGATTATTCTTTTCTAAAGAATGTTATTTATAAAAAATTCTTAAGTGCGTTTTCATGAAAAGCGTTAATTCTTTTTTCCATTTCAGATCTCTCTAAAAATGAACCGGTGTTTTCGTGTAACACACTTTGCAGCATTAATTGAACAACTGAATTTTGAACAGCGAACGATTTTCCCACGTAATTGATTGCAACGATCCAATCATGCGTCGTGTCGGAAGTTTTCTGATGTTCATTCTTGTATTTATTCAAAAGTTTCTTTAGTGGCCTGAACTCCTAACATAGAAAACTTAGGAAAAAGGTATTCTGCCCATAGAATCCTTGATCTCTTTATGTGCTCAAATGAAAGTTTCATTTGGATTTGGCGTTTCATGGCTCAATTTTGTATCAAATTTCGTGTCAAATTTCGTGTTCATACCAAGTTATTTCTATTTCTTTAATCAAATTGTTGGGAAACTTTGACGTTTTTGAGGGATGTGAGGTTGATTTGGAGTAGTTGAGACTTCAAAATTGAGCACCTCCAAAAAGCAATAGTTGAGGCATGTCTTATGCATAAATAACAATACAAGCTCGATTAGATTGCCTTGCACGCTTTGTTCAGCCGTCCTTGGTCTGTTTATCTGCTACTAAAGGAAAAGGGGCGCTGTCGCGTCAGCTACTCAGCATTAACGATGAATGAAGGATGAAAGGGAAGGAGGGGGTGTGCTGATTCATACAGATGCTGCCGCAGAACTACATTTCTATATTGGCGAACGTTTACACTAAGCGATGGAAACATTTATTGTATTGGTCACAATTGCCTGCATTAAACACTGTGGTATGTCCAAGTCGTTGCATCATCGCAGACGAGAGCTGAAGAGTCTTGCCGCTCTCTCTGTCTGAATAAGAACAAATTGAATTACAGAAATTGGTTCAATGACTAATTCAGAGCACATGACTCGACCGCTGCACCCATCTTGTTGACAATGGCTGGCTTCGAAGTGGTCTTCATTGTTCTGTCCATTGCTTGGTCCAATTGGTGGGGTTCTTACTTGTTTTACAGTTGGACGGATCGTCACATAAATGTGTACACCTCGAATCAGAGGTACACATTAAATGCCTATGTGATGCGCGATTGCAGTGCGAAGCCGCCACCAGTGCAGTCATACGGCGGTTGTCTTCTACAATTCTTGCACTCAAATATTTGTCATATTATCTGTTAGCACTCCAATTTGTGTATCATTGAGCATCATCAAATGCAATAATATATCAGCTTTTAATATATTATGACTCATAATGTCGTATTTCTGTGACAATGAATGTTGTACTGAAGCGAATTTAAGCCGCCTTATTCCCGTTTGTCCGCTTAAAATATCACTATAAGCGCAGTGATTCTCTAACCTAAGACAGTTTTGCATCAACAGTAATCTGGCTAAGAGAGGCAATAAAATGGCCTGGAGCTCTGTTGCTTGTTTAAAAGGATGTAACATGTCATATGTAATGGGTCATAAAGCCTTATCAATCAACCATTCAGCGACACATTTATATTTGCTCGATGAGGGAAAAAGACATAACTCCTTAACGCAAAAAAGACATAACGCATATCCTTGTGCTTGTAGCTTCCGACAATTTGCTCTTCTATGAACGTTTGCCGTTAGCGAACCATTTATTTATAAGAGTCAATAAATCTGGAAAGTTAACCACCCATGGTTAGGTTTCTTAGGCATTGAAACTGATTCTCTTTCATTGTTTATATATGACATCCGATGATTAGTTCCCATATATAGTTTGCATAATTTCATGCCGAGTACTTCGCCTTTGCGAAGAAAAACGTTTCTTCTAAGTGAAATTTATTAAGAATGAAATCGCCTTTTACTACCCTAAGCTTCCCTCTAAATTCATTCTTCTACTGATGTTGCATGAGTGAATGAGGCTTTGTCCTCTTTTCTGCGTTGGTCCACTCGTTCTTTGAATCATTCCTACAAGTGTTGTTATATAGGTCCACTTCATAATCACATCAGTTTGTCCATCAAGTCTCTTTTTTTAATGGAACCCTCCCTTTTTTGCAACAGTTCATCTTACCTTATACACCTATTACAATATGGTAGTATAATATAACCCTACATGAATCTTGCAGTGTAACCACTGTAATAAAATGGCTTTAAACCGTTGTAATTTTACAATATTTTGCACGCGAATTGAATGTCAAAAAACTATCTTTTTAAAAATGTAGAGCATATTGATAGCGTCTCGGAAAAGAACGTTCTCATAAAATGATGCAATTTCAGCAAATCAGCTCGACTTGGAACATCGTTGACTGCAATGGTGCTCGAATCGCCATTCCGACTCGATGGTATTTGCATTAATTTTTCGCATTGTTCTCATTTCCTTCCCTCCGTTAATGTGTATATTGTCCTCCTTCTTTCCTACCTCTGTCCTCAGCATGCACGAACATCATAATTGCAGGACATGATCATTCACCCTTGCAATTTGCATGGCATATAGCCTTCAATGCAATAAATACAACTAATATCCACAGTTCTTTAAAAATTTTCATCACTCAAGGAATGTAGAGAAAGAAAACAATTCGAACAGCTGCAAAATATCATTATTGAACTGTGCAGAAGCGCATAAAGAGGTCACACACAAAATCTGGATATCATGACGGTGGGCATCAACGTGGCTAGTTAGTATCGCGCTGCTGTAAGAGACGCTACTCTCAAACACTGCCAGCAAATAAGTCGGCACCGTAAAAATGAACTATCCAACGAAAATTTGCTGCATGCAATCAGATGAGCACGTTTGGCTCTGTTTATGACTCATTTCCAACCTTACTAAATTCAGCTTGAATACTGGTGAAGGAGATCAATCTTTCGTCCACATTATATGCACCAAGCACCAGTACCTCTTGAGCTGAAGCTATCGGACACATAAACACACGCAAACATAGCGTCACAGACACGTACAGACATGATGCTGATATTACACGTTTTCGCAAATACAGTTTTGCGGAAGTGCAAGAATTAGATTGTATGCAAGAATTGTTATTTTTCTTTTTCGATCCTTTTTCCTCCAATTTTCAACTAAATCTCATGTCTTTCTCTCTCAGTTTCCAATTCTGTCATTAATAATTTTCTAACCATTCAATATAATCCATATGATTATCCCTTATTTTACTTCATAGTAATCCACTTTATAAAGCAACAAATACTTCTGTTCAGATATGAAAATATAGGCAACTTTCAGCTGTCACATGGGGAGTGATATCAATCTCAGTGATTTCATTCCTCTCTCTGAGCGGAGCAGCAATTCTACCTTTAATAAATGGTACCTCAAGAAGACGATGGATGAATATATTTATCGCTTTGGCAGTTGCTACACTTAGTTCGGATGCATTTCTGCATATATTACCTCAGGTTGGTGCCCACCACATTTTCTTTAACCTATGGTACTCTTGTTATCATTTTATTAGCCACAAGCAGATTTTGTTGAAATTCACATTTCCTAAAATCAACCTTCAATGATACCACGCCGATAACCAAAATTTGGTGAAGAGACATTAATCTACATTGACGTGTAATTTGTCGTCACGAGTCGGTTTATAAGAAACCAGATAACAAATGCCTCTCTTCTATATGGTAAATCCTGCAGTTGGCAAATTCACCACAGTGAGAAGCATTTTTGGTTCACATGTAAGAATTTGTCGCAGCCATTTAATGACGTTCCATCTGCTTGTCTTGGCAAATCACCGCATAAAATTAGTGAGATTTAAGAAAATTTCCCGCCTCACCTTCTAATATACAGGGTTATGTTTGACGAAAATTTAAACTATGATATGCGAAGTAAAGTGAGAACAACCTAACTCTGAACAAGAATATTGGAATATGCGTTTTCCCTTTCACTTTATTTTGTAAATAAGGGATTGAGTTGCATTATCGACGACTGAAGACTAAAATACTGGGCAAGCTAGGAAGACAGAACGGGCTTGGCTGTAGACTAAGATAAGAATATAACACTGCATAGCAAACGGTAACTGTTAGGCAGGATGTCATGCGCATTTAGGGCAACTTAGGAAAGCGCAAAAATATCTAACGGGAACAAGAAACGATTCTGTCATGTTTGGGTCAAATACAAGACTTTCTGTTACAAGTGCTAAATCATATGTGGTGTTGATCCTGCAGCTCCACTATATATATATATATATATATATATATATATATATATATATATATATATATATATATATATATATATATATATATATATATATATATATATATATATATATATATATATATATATATAATGATGATGATGATGTTGACGATGATGATGCGATTAGTAAAGGATCTAAACGACAAATCACTAGTGTATATCTATGTCGCTATAGCCTAGCCACTTTTGCAAACAGAAAATTGCAAAAGCGCATCAAAATCAGAAGTTTATCAGATTTTGTAGTAATCACTAGTCTCGTTTCAAAAGCAGAACTTTGTGCAATTTTGTTGGCGTGTCCTAGACAATAATTTGAAGTCGCAGCTGTTGTTTTTCCTGTGTTGGGCATTTGGCTAATAAGTTTTCAAGCCGATTGAAAGAGCCGGCAAATTCATCAGTCGAAAAGCTGCAACACAAAAATAGTGGTATTTGCCGTTGCAGTTATTTTGGTTCTTCAAGAGAGCAGCGCTTTTCAGTGCTCTTTATGGCCTATAAATTTGATATTTTCTACTCATGCAACTCGTAATTGCCTCCAATAACACATTTCCCTGTTACCATCAACAGCGATTACTGCTCAAGTTGATTAGTTTAGGTGCTTGGGATACATGGCGATCATGTTCATGGTGAAGTCCATATCAACATTGGAACGACGATTGATAGCGAAACTGTGGGCTTAGGTAATTCATCGATTCTTGAAGATGACAGCGCTCATGAACACGAAGAGGATCATGAAAAAGTAAGGAAGCTTCTTTCTTTCTTTGCAAAGAAACTGAGAATGCAAATTCAAAGTCAATCGCTTATGAGAGCTGTTCTCTTTTATCTATACTATGACAACAAATTAGCTGCATATTTCATGATGTAACATTCCATTCACCTTTTTTGCTAAATTAAGTCCAGCAATGTGTTTGGAAATTCACTTCTCTCATTTCTGGAATCCATTTGGTGACTATTTCACTGTCTGATTCTCTCAAAATTTGTGTAGTTGAGAAAATTTGAAATCTCAAGTTGCAAAAAAGAAACTCCAAACGATTTGGCAGGAAATATGGCGGAATATGCAAATGGTTATAATTGAAACAAGTTTAGAAACAAACCAAAGGATCTGACAAGATATCTGATATTGCACCTCTTTTTCCTAATTGGCCAGTTTCACAAGGTATCAGAAAGGAAAAAAGAGGTGATGGATATAACTTTCACAATTCAAATTTTTAACATGCCTTCATGTTTTTTGTGAATCCAACAGCTCATTCAAATTTTCCACAGTCGACTCGTTTTTCAGCGACGCAACCAGTGCAAAATGGAAATCCTATCAGTAGAAAATTCATCTGTATTTTCCAGCAAATATAACTTTTTTCCAATGTCTATAACTTTTTTCGAACTATGCAATTTGATATGGAAGTAGTCTTTGTAAATAATGTCGATCATATTTCATTAATCCAGATCTTAATTGTTCGTTAGTTGAAGTTGTTACGATTATGCTAACGTATAATGCCCTTTCGCAAACGAATTCGTAGAAGCGCTTAATAAGTCACAATCATTCCTTCTCCCTTCTTTCCTTCCCAGCTACGACGAATTGAACGAGCTTTTTTAATTTAGAAAAAGAGCGCTAAACGGCGCCTTTTTCAGGGACATACATTGTCGGAAAAAGAAGTACTAATGAAGATGTCGGCTGTATTGTTGGCGGTCTATGTGCTATATGTTGTTGAGTTTATCGCCAGCCGAGGAGTACCCAAACGATGCCGAGTAAGTTCTCAATGAGGATTTTCCTTTTTTCGAGTTATCGTTGATGAGAATACAGAATTTTTTCGAAGCATAAACCGAGTCAAGAAAAAATTGCTTAACTATTAAAAATGGGGGATTTAGATGTTTATGCTGAAAAAAGCTCATGGGAGCAAACCCGAAAAAAACCTCGTGGGAGCAAACCTATATGGCTAAGCCGCAAATTGGTGTTCAGCTGCATATTCGCTACCTAATGATGAATGTAGCAATGACGTCACTGAAGCAGATCCGCAATGAAAAGCATATTGCAATATGTTTCAAAGAGCGATTTTAATTTTATGGAATGTTTTGGCCAAGTTTTCTGCCATTTGCTAGCAGCAGTGCTATTCGTTGTCACGAATTTCCGGTTGTGAATGTGAAGCTTCCATTGATTATGTTCAATAAGGATCGTTTCATAATCAGTTTTCTTTTGAAGTAAGGACGCGTTTTTCTTTGTGTTCTTGCTTTCTACCTCGTGATAGCAGCCAAAAATCACTCAAACTCCGAATTAAACTAAGTTCAAATATTCTGTACTTCCCAAATCGAGTTTTCTAAATGAAATAAGTGATGAAATTTCTGTTGTCAGAGGCGTTTCAGAAGTCATGTAGTGGAGGGAAGAACAGCAGTAAACCTTTCAAGCAATGAAACGGTATGTTTACTTAGAATGATGCAGGCAAACATTACTGAGCATTCAGGGAAATAGGGAACGGCTAGGAATGATCACTGAAAGAAGGGATAAAATTATTATGCGTGTAACAGAGCAGAAAATGAGCATCAGCAAGTCTAATATCTAATAACGCCACAAATAGGTGCATGCCACCAAAGACGAAGAAAATCACAGTCATATTTACTCGGTTAGTGCTCAAAGCTTTATTATACTTATACCAACATTCAAATCTACATTGTAATGAGAATGATAAGGGAATTGATATATGGCAATAAAATCAACAGCAGGATGATAAATTAGGCTTCAGAAAAATCCCATAAAAAATTGCGCTCCCAGTTTTCAATATTGGAAACCCATTGCATTGAATGGGTATGCTCATCAACGGCACAAAAATTTCTGTTAGTAATGAATGTGAATAAATTATTGCAAAAACTCTTCCGTATTCTAAAACATAATTATAGACTTCAAAGTATATTGCAATTATGATTGCAGTTGTAAGTATAGATTGCAAACATTTCATTGTATCGTTTTGCATTCAGTTTGCAAAATGTAATTAATTAATTGCAAGTATAGGAATCGCAAAATTTAATGTGGAATCATTTGCTGGGAATGAAGAGTACTGCAAGAAATATTCCGATATCTTCAAACAATGAATTCATATTTAGAGCAGATGTACTATATTGCATTTTCTAAGTGATATTTGTCGATGATGATCATTGAAGTAGGAGTTTTGGCGCCCCCCGTTCGACACTGGACCCTTTTGGCGCGGAGGAAAATCTGCTTTTGAAATGTTTTGACGATATTATTTGGCGCATGTGACATTTGGGCTTTGATAACCTGCCACTTTAGGAGATATTGTTGGGGCATCGCAAAATAATCTAACTTATTTTTGATATGTGAGGTGAACTATTTTTGAAAAAAAAAATGAATTCATCCGCAAGCGATTTTCCAGTTGAAATTTTTGTTTTCATCGACGCACGAGTACATACCTTTCAGGCGTACAGAAAGAAAGTGACGTTGAACAAAGTGCATTTGCATATTAATGGGAAAGAAATTCCCCTTCAAAGGTTACCTCGAGACACCTCAAGGTGAAAGTGATACCGTGATCATCATTTTGATGTTCGACGCGAATTTAACTTTGAATCTTGTATTTCATATTTATTTTTGGGCAGTGAAATAAGTAACCGGAGCATCGCACTCTAGGAAAGCAAATGGTAACTCTTTTTTAAGAACAACCCAGTCATAAGTACACATTGACACTCATTTACAATATCGGAGCAACAAGAACTACATTGGTAGAAGCGACGTTTCGTCCGCGTAGTTGATTAGAATGCTTCATTTAGACGTTTCCTTCATTTTAGATAGTCATTTGGAAAACGTTCTATTGTAAACATTAAAAAGATATTCAGATATCACTAATAAATCGTGCTGAAAATATTCGAAGCCGGGACTTTCGTTCTATATGAAGGGCGTAGCACTGAAAAAACGATTCAAATTTAATAAAGAACAAAGAATCCACTGTTTTTCCTGCTGTCATAAACGTTACTTTTTTGAATTCATGAAACCCACATTCGCAATTTCCTTTTTTGGAACGATGGTCGTCTACCTTTGCATGCTTATAACTTTATAAAGTTTGGCGGCATACTTACTTACCTGTGATGTAAATGTTGCAGAAAGTGCACGACCATGAGACGGCAAGCAACAATTCACACAACGCATGGGCCGATGTCGAGAAACCGGCAGAAGAGATCATTAAGTTCGTCTCACCATCCCATATTTCATCCAGCTCTAATTCGCATGATTGTATTGTTGGTTTCTTTCTATAATTAATTATCGGGCAAAATTTTGCATATCATTACAGTGTGGAGGTTCTTTCACTGGAAATTAATCTGCTTTTCCCGGTGAAAAGCGTGTACTTTAAAATAAAAGATTCAAAACTGCAGTGAAGGTTGAAAAGAAATCAGGACATAGAAAGAAAAAAGAAATTAAGCAAGTGGAGTGACGTGAGATTTTTTTGTTCGTATTTCAGAGTTACTATGAAGATAAAAGTGAATAAAGAGGGAATATTTATACTGCACGATGTTGGAGCGAATAATCCACGTACGCAAGAGATTACTGCAAAACACTCTACCATGGCATCGAATAGTTTCATGTGAACAGAAATATGAAGGGAATTTTTCGAAGAATGGTAGTAGGAAGTGCTGAAATGTTCAACGCGGTTCAATGTAGGCAACTAAGGACTTCTTAAGGGATCTTGAAATATTATCTTTCAACAGCTGCCATATTCTGATCCACATTTTCTTATATGTTATTCAAATATTTTTTTTATCACAAGCTCAAAACGTGGTCTTCCATAATGCTTCCTCAAACTCCAAAACAAAGAATTAATAAACGAAATAGGTGAATAAATATAACGATAAATAAATATGGATTTTGTAGGGTTCAACAGAAAGTGTCATCAAGTCTTTCAAGCGAGCCAATCCTCTTTTGTGGCTTGCGCAGCACGGCCGTGATGATTTTGTTTGGCGATGGCGTGCACAACTTCATCGATGGCATCGCCATAGGAGCAAGCTTTGCAGTTTCAGCTCGTCTCGGTCTCACGACGAGTATTGCCGTCATTTGTCATGAGCTTCCTCAAGAAATTGGTAAATTTTCTGAATCGAAATCTTATGACAGAATTGTTCATTTAATTTAGTTTTATCCTTCACCTTCACGGTTTCTAAGATAACAATACGACTGACTTCGAAACCATTCATGGAGATCACTTCAAGGGACTTCCTTGAGGAGATCATGAATATTGTGAATCTCCCTCGAAAGAGAAGACTTTCTATCTTCATAAATATATATTCCCTTTCATAAGAAATGAAACTAATACAACGTATAGTTGATGAAATCGTTGTTGGCACAACCAACATCATTCATCCTGTAACTGTGGAACTTTTGCTCTAAGAATAATTCCAGGTGATTTTGCTGTACTATTGGAAGGTGGTTTATCGGTGCGTCGAGCATTAATGATGAATCTTTTTTCTGCGCTCACTGCCTTTGGCGGTTTGTTTGTTGGTCTAGCCGCAATCAACATTGAAAATGCTGTTGAATGGCTGTTAGCATTAACAGCTGGCATGTTCCTCTATGTTGCCTGGCTTGATATGGTAAGTACTTCCACAAATTAGAAATTTTACTAAGTGAACTTGTTTATGCTATATCTAGAGCTATAAAATATAAGCAGCATCCCTGCTTTAATTCCCGATGTGGCAGTAAGAGTAGGAAATGCAACTTTACAGCTCAGCAGCACATACGATGAGTATTCCATTAGGATACTTCAGCATTCTATTTATTGCTAGTTTCATGTGTGACTTCCATTCCATGGTTTTTCATACTTCACCCTCGACCACCACCACTGGTGTGTGAACCACTGTTCAGTAATAGTCCCAACTCCGAATAGTTGAAAAAGTACGTTGAGAATTTCAAGTATTCTAACGGATAAATTGGTCGACAATTTTTACAATAATTTTTGAAATAATTCCTGACGCTATTTTCTTGCTTTATGAAGATAAAGAAGGAGGTCTATAAATGGTAATTGTGTGCAAACGAAAAATTGGTATTTTTTGATAAGAGTGGAAAAATTGCACTGTGAATGAACGGAAGCGTAAGGAAGATGAAGTAACCACGATTTCACGCGGAGTGTAATATGATCATCTGTTGCTTAAGTATTGATGTGCATTTATCGTGCTCACTTCATTCAAGAGTCTTCACAACAAGCATTTTGTGATTCGAGCAATGAATGCGTTTTTAAAGTGATACTTCTATTTCACTGCTTACGCAATCAAATAGCACCTGCTGTAGATAGATGCTCGGCATAAACTCATATAGATGGATGGTGGTCACTAGGTACTTTCATTTCCGAAATGTAGTTGCCCAAACAACAGATCACCGTCAACGGCCTGATCTTAGTTCAAAAAAGCTACCCAGTTGTGTATAGTGGGCGAAAAACATAACACAAAATCTAAAGATTGTTGCGTTCGAAAACCGTAAGTGAGTGAACTACGGAAGCGAACGCTCGAATGATGCTGAAGTATCGTTTTCTGATTTTGCATGTAAACCCTGTAAAGCCCAAAGGGCTGCAAATCGAGCTGTAATCAAACAAACTTGAACTACGTATAATTTAGTTTAACAATGCAAAATATTAATCGCACCACAATCTGAAAAGAGAACAAAACTTTCATTCGATATAGCTTAAAAAAGCTACCCAGTTGTGTATAGTGGGCGAAAAACATAACACAAAATCTAAAGATTGTTGCGTTCGAAAACCGTAAGTGAGTGAACTACGGAAGCGAACGCTCGAATGATGCTGAAGTATCGTTTTCTGATTTTGCATGTAAACCCTGTAAAGCCCAAAGGGCTGCAAATCGAGCTGTAATCAAACAAACTTGAACTACGTGTAATTTAGTTTAACAATGCAAAATATTAATCGCACCACAATCTGAAAAGAGAACAAAACTTTCATTCGATATAGCTTCTTTTTATTTCCAGAAAATCGTTAGCAAATAGGGTAACCGGATATGCACCTTGTTCGGGAAGTATCGCGCTAACGATGAGTTTGCAGCTGGTACATTTACGAGAGGAAGTGGCCGACACAGATCCGTGGTACTTGACACTCGCACTTCAGAGTATAGGCTTCATTGGTGGATTCATTATTATATTCGTCATTGGGTGGTTCGAAGAGGATATTCTCACGCTGTAAAATACATCATTCAGACAACAACTAGACCACCGCAGCAAGCAGCTAAAAGATTTCCTAATCAAAACGACCAATTCAATGATCGGCTCACAAAAAACCTACCAGTGGACCAGTGTTTGGCTACGTAGTGGCACTAACGGTTGTCTGCTTCCTCTCTATCTCATTTTGTTCAATACTGAAATATGATGTATTAAATATATTCAAATATTTTTGCAGCATCAAAATCGACGTTGTTGTTATGCAAAAAAAAGAGATAAATTTTGATTTTTTTACCTAGACAAACGTCGGCTCAGTAACACTTGATATGATTGGCCAAAATGTGAACTAGTGACAAGCTGTATCAGTGCCTTCATTCGACGAGTATCTAAGAGAAGAATTAGGAACGGTTTTCAGTTAGTTAAATTTTGGGGGAAAAATTCAGTACTGTAAACGGCACTTCGCCAACTTCAGATTTTTCCACTGAATGAAACAAATTTGACACATTCTTAAGCAGAACAAGATTTTCCGCAATATTGAAAATTTTTGCACATTGTTGTTATGCGTGACGGTGTAAAGCTATTTATATTATGCAATATTCCATCCTGCACAACATCGAATAACCTTTTCCCCTCGGTATCGTTTTATGGATTGTTTATTGAAGAATTTGAAGAGGGAAAGAAATTCCCTCAACAGCTATCGAAATTGCTGTTCTTAAACTCGCATAGTAAGTACTTTGGGCATAGTTGCAATTCTGTGTATGTTGGGTTCAATTTTGGCAAAAATTTGTATTTGTTGAAGTTGTCTTATTTAAAAAATGTTCTCAAAAAAGCTTTTACGCAGGCATACTGCTGTGAGAGGCATTCGAAAAAGAAAGCGGAAAGGTTTCCGGGTCAATTATCGGAATACCGTCCGTGCTCACTATGTCGGAAACTAATAATAGCCCGAGTCAGTGAATGCGATTTATAATTTGAACTTCTTTCGAACTTAACTTTGCTAAGAAATCCCTTTTAATTTTTAAAATTTCCATATTTCGATGGATATGAAGCAAGAATTTTGTTTCATATATTCAAATCGCGATAGAGGCAATAAAAAACGTAATTTTTCAATAAACAAAAGTTTGAAATAGAGAGTGAAGATGGTCACTAGGCCCTTTGAAGACCATTTCTCACGGTTGTTGTACGTATTGTATTTGTGATATTCATTATCTGCACGTTGCTTTGTTGTCGTTTCTTCAACTATCCCTTTATGATCCTTGTCAGACTCCATTGTCCCTACCTTTTTAAAAGTTTCCACCACCGATGCGCTTTTCCTACACTTGTATAAAAATTTGTTGTGGAATGTTTTGCATTTGGAGGTGGGAATGGTACACGTATCCACTCTGTACGATACGTGTGATATGGTTGCTCATCGTACAAGTGGTTTGTTTGTTCGAAGAGAATAAAGAACGAGTGAATGCAGCTTGCTGCGAGTTTCGTTGCATGTGGCCAAATTCCAGTTGCGACCAAATTAGTATGGGACTTAAGCACGTTACTTTGAGCCCGCTTCAGTCGTTGTTTTGATCACATCGTGAAACTGTGATATTTATTGACAGTCGGCGAAACCCCTTCTCGAATCCGGAAACTTCTTAATTATGGACTATAAGGTAAGGAGGCCGTTTCTGAGGGAACAATCACGGAGCTTTCTCACCACAATCTCTGGATCTGAATTTTCGCATCGCCCTAATTTAGAATTGTTCCATTCGAAAGCTGCATAAGAATTTCAAGAAAAATCTTTCTTGTCAAGCTTTATTCAAATTAGAAAGCTTCAAGACCTAAAAAACCACTGCCAAATGTATCCACAGTGACATGTTCGGAATAAACAGTATTTATTTTTTCCTAACAAATTCTACACACGTTTTTTTGAATAATCGCAAAATCTTGATGTACCAATGCATATTATTTGGTGTTGGAAATGCTTGCAGCTTAAAAAAATGCCCAGGAAAGGAAGCAGCTCCGATGCGTCACCTTAAAAGTTCTTGTTTAAAGTAGTGCATGACATTTTATGATTTTCTTATTAGCGATCATCATAAAATCTCGACGCGAACGTTAAAAAGAGTCGTCAATCCAGCAGTTGACAGCTTTGTTCCACTCACCTCTGGAAATTCCTTCCATTTTGTCCTTCTTGAGCGTGCATATCGGAAAGAAATAAGAAGAAGTGTCGTATTATTTTAAAAGAGCAAGCAATGTGGAAATTAAGCCAAACACAAATTAAGAGCACTTGTACAAGGTAAGAATCAAAAGACAGGAAGGAAATTTGGTTTTTCTGTAGTATGGTAGTTGAGCCTTCGATTCTTTCGTCTAGAGAGCTTGAAGACAGATGTTTACATCAATTGCTCATCAGTGAAGATCGGTTCGTGGGAGGTGTTATGCGTCACCTCCATTTGTGGCATTCCACCTTCAACCTGAAAGTATCACTCTTCTGATTTCAGCTGCTATAAGAAAGTATGCCGAGATTCCGTTAGATATTTATTCAATAGGCAGTTTGGATCAGTGAACCCCAATCAGTTCCTCGCTCTTTCACTTCCTCAGGGTCCTAAAGAAAAGTGGAGAAGCACATCTGAGCGTCATACGCTGAGTTGCAAGACCTGATGAAAACGCAGTTGCTTTTTGTGATTACGTCGAGGCCGCAAGCTCTTTCATTCGATACAATGCCGACTGAAATTAAGCAAAAATAATTTCAAAATTCCCAGCCGTCTAAATCTCGCCCGGGTAGGAATATAAAGATCGATGCTAGTTTGTCTCCCCAAGTAAAATGGGATTGAATTTGTAAATCCTTTTTGCCAATGGACAATTTCGGGATAAGGTCACTAAACTTTCTAGCTTGAAAGTGGTAGCATTTTTATATGGAACGATAGAAGCTGCTGAGCGGTGTTGCCATCAACGATTTTTATAACTTATCTTTGAAATCCTCTTGCCCATAATAAATCAAAGAGAAATGACATTAAAAAGATCATGACTTGTGCTCTAAGTAAACCGGTAATTAGTGTTTGGCAAGTTGCCTTACTTCGCGGAGAGTATTATCCGGCGACAATACCTTGTCAACCTTTTTCGCCTTTTTCGGTGACTCTGAAATACCAAGAATAAGCGTGAACATTCTTGCAGTGGGAAAAGGCAGCGGTTTCTATATGTAGATTAGGCGAAGTAGGTTTGCTTTATTACCTGATACTCGTACTCGCTGAGAGCATGAAAGCGAAGAGAGAAGGAAATGTGGGACTTGCAAAATGTTCATTTCTAAACCTTCCACACCACTGGAGGAAATTGAAGCCTTCCGAAACGCAACTTCTTGAATCTTCGTGCGCACAATGTGAAAACTTCTTCCAAGGTCCGATGCCGACCACCTCACCAATTTGTGTGGCATTCAACTAGAAGCTTTTCAGAGGCAACTTTCAGAGCAGTTTAAGGCAACTCCTCCACATGGCTCCTTCCCCAACCTTTATAAAGTTGCATTTTAGGGGGAAATAAAATAGAATACCGATCTAAAATTGTTTAGAAATGAGCTGTTTATACCGACGGGTGATGTATTCGTTCTATAAGGTCGCAATCGTTTGAGATATGCAATAAGTTCCCCGATTGCCTCGTAGCCCTTAAGCAGCCATAAAGGCAGTAATTGCTTTCATGTCTTCTTGCAAAATTATCCTATCTTTACGCATCAATACTTGAATTAAGATGGATAAAATACTAACCGCCGCATTCATGTAGACTTCCTTCAAGGATATTGCGAATTCAAAATAAATGGAATGTGCTAACCTGTTTTCCCTTTCTCACGATCCTTTTCATCTCCATCTTTCCGACCGCGACCTTCAGCACGCTTATCGCCTTTCTCTTCTGGCTTTTTCCTAAAACCTTTTCTTGTTGGAGATCGAACATTTTGTTGAACTGTTAAAATCTGCGCTCAAGGGATGGCGAAGGGAGTAGAAGGTGGGGAAAGGAAAGGGAGAGTAAGAAGGAAACGAAATTTTCACTATTTGGTTGCTCCAATAAACATTCCACATCTACCCTCACAAATCTTCGCTTCATTTCCCATCGTTTTTCAAATGTCCGAAGAGTATATATATCGGCTGCAGCTGTCATCTAACAGTCGAAGTGTCACCAGTATACTGAGCATTAGGTGAAATGTGTGATTGAAAGTCGGAAAGAAAAGGCGAGAGCTGTGACACATAAGACCAAAACATCGCGAGAATTTTTTATCTGCATCTCGTTGTGACTCGATCGCGATGTGGCGGTACTTCGAAACTCTCGCCACTCTCACCCCCCTTCCCCCCACCCCCTTGCACATGCAAATGGGAGTGTACCTCGGTTTCAGCTGGAAAAAATTTTCATATAAAAGAATGCAGATGTGGGACAAACTAGTTGGAGTCAATTGTTCAGGATTTTTATGAACAGCATGAAATCAGTTGCAGTCCTTTGTTGCTGCTCCATATCTTCCTGGCGATTAGATGGGAATCTTCCATGTTTTAGATCCTTAGCATTTTTTAGAAAAAAATCGAAAATCTTCAATGCTCAACTTGCTGGCATTGCGCCGCTCAGATCACCAGCAAACTTCTCAACTGGGCATTCTGAAACAGGCGGATGGAGGAAATACTGTTACTGTAGCACCAAAGTATAAAGGGGGTTGGGGTAAGGTGGCGATTTTTTGTGCATTCTGGTAATGCAGTGTTAAGGCCACCAGCTTACTTCAAAATCGATGTTTTCGAGCATGGGATAAGCGAAAACAATCCTATCGTGGAAAGGTCAGGTTGGAAGGAGCTCCTGAAGCCATTCGATGTAGAGTTCAAAAATGCTTGGAGCAACAATTTTGTAACAACAAATGCTACAAGTTATACCTTGAAGGTAGTTTTATCATGAGCAGGAGTTTGAAGCTCTAAAAATTGGAGGTATGATGCAAACGATATAGTGGGGACTGCGTTGAAAGGACCTTGTTGAGGAAACTTCTAATGCTTCTATCATGTGACTGGTATCGGAAAATGTCTCACTCGCTCTGCGCCTCTGAATATTTTCGAGTAATTTAGCGCTTCGATTTTAATGTCGTTCGCTTCAAGGACACCGGAAAAGCCTCGTAATGCTGCATTTTCAAGTAGATTGCACTACCCTCATCAGGATCGCACATGCAAGCAAATGTGGCACATACACCTTTCACATCGTTAACCAAAATAGTTTATCTGCTGCTTTTTTGTCTAGGTTGCTAATTTTACAGAAATGGCTGAAATCATCTCCTAAACCAAGGAAATGCACAGTTTTCGAATTTGGGGACTCCAGAAAACCGGAGAAACCAAGTGAAGTGTCACTTGTTCCGTTGTTCGCAATTCCGCAAATTCAATACTTTGAAAACTGCCAGCATACAATGAAGTTTGGCAACCACTTCCCTTCCTGTCCACTTCTTAACCCGTCTCGAGCAAGATAGTAAACAGAGGCCATCGAAATTCGGACACCTCCAAATAATTTTTGAGGAACCTCGAGAACTTTCTGGAGTGGTCTTTTATCCGGTCCCTCATCGCCATCTTTCGAAAATCTTCCACCGTTCGTCTCTTGAAGGTAACGTGAAGAAGGAAGATAAGAATAACTCACTGTTCATAATCAATCATTTCTCCTTCTTCAAAGGGGTCCACTTTCGCTCTATTCTTTTTCTGAAATTCTTGCATATTTTGCTATCCATATTTCATCCACCTTCTAGTTCTCAGTAATTCAAGTGACAAATTACCTTTTCCTTTTTTAGCAATCAACTCGAAAACTGCCCAAAAAGAACCTACTCAACTGAAGTTGAGATCACATCAAAAAAAGCCTCAAGACAGAACAAAAGCTGTTGTTTTATTATTTTATTGTCATATTGTTTTATCTGGATATGCCGGATGCTAGGTATGTATAAAATACGAAACTAATTTGCAGAGAAGGGGACGAAGGCCGAAAAGTGAGATGAAAGCGATGAAGGCTCACGTCTTGATCCGGATTCCAATAGCTGCTCAGTTTTTACGTCATACTTCACCTTAATGTTGGAATTTGCAAAATGTTGCAACTTTGCATAATAATAATCAAGATTAACTAGATTACTCGTCATTGTTGTCGCTACACAGCAGATGACGTTAAAATGAAGTAAACAAGTAAAGTGAGACAGTTAAATAACAATTGACATTAGAACAGCAAAAATTAAAGAACGGCATTACAGTGTGAATGAGGTATTACTCTCGAAAATCTTCCATTCTTTCCACTCGTCTATCCTAGCAGTAATTATTTTGTTAAAAGTCAATCATATCGCCTTATCAAATGAGCTACCTCGACTGAGACGACTATTACAGCCTACAATAATACATGTGAAAAATAGCTACAGCATTCGTTTGGTGCGTTTATTTAATATGCATAGTGATTTATACCACATCTACTCGGTAAAACGATGGAATGCAAAACCATATAAGACTTCTTCCGGGGGCTACAACTGCACTTTGGTGTTCTCAATAAAAAAATATTCGAAATTTCATCACCGAAAAATTGGTTCTTTGTCCACGACACATAGTGATAGCGACACTGCCGTCAGCTTCGATCGAATAGGAAACAATGCGTATCAAACGTTTACTTAGCTATCTTCTACCAGCCTAACAATGCTAATTTGCGAAGCGCTTTGCATATATACTATGGTTGCGGTTATATCGAAACGGTTTCAATGAATATGAGAAAAAATTCAAAAACAAACCGGTCCGAATGGTTGATCAAATATAAAAAGATGTTTATAAAGAAAGACCTGATAATATGTTGTCTTCCGAAGATTTACTTGTGCACAGATTGCATATAATTCACTGTTGCATGAATTAACAAAGATGTTCAGTAAGCAAGCTTCTTCATCGCACGTCCTCCTGTGATCCAAAAGTTTGTGCCAGGTCGGCAGCAATAGGAGCTCTTTGTCAACTTGGAAATCTTCTACCTCTTTTAGCATCCGTGTTCTAAGAGGCAGAGTTCATATTTCGATGCATATAAGAAATAAAACAGTTTGTCAGGTTCCAAACTTGATTGTACATGAAGTAGTATGGTGCAGAAGACATCTGAATAAGTTTCTGTTGCATGAGAAAGTGATTTTGCAGTTATGTGCCACACTTCTGATAAGCTGTAAGATATGATGCTCGTCATGCTGTTTCCCGTTCAGTTTCTTTTCACTTTCTTTATAACTCGTAAATTTCAGTTGTGAACCGAAGTGTTGGACAATATCCAAAATGAATCTCATAAACTTTTGAAAAAACAGTGAAAAGCGAGTGCAGCAATCTGGGAGATCTAAAAAAAAAAAACATTTGCAGTACTTAAAACATCACCAACTGGGTTTGTGGACATGAACAGGGATAGTGCGGTAAAAAATCCAAACAAGAAAGGTACCCACCAGATTAAAGCATTACATTTAGCAATCAATTGCTAACGCTTTTTGAGCAATTATATTACTGCATGGCATGGCTGCTAACCGTCGATGCCACTGTAATAACCAGAGTTTAAACAGTAGCTAACATCCACATAGCGTCGCTATGTTTTTCTAACTAAATGAAGCATGTTTAGCACTTGGTTTGAATAGAACATGACGTATTTGCATCATCAGTTGAGGAAGCTCTCATTCTGAACCTTTGAAGCAAAATTTCCGATCATAAATTACCACCGTGAAACGTCAAAAAAAGAGTAAATTTTATTCCCCGCTGTCAGTCTATCAATAAAACCGGAACATTTCTCGAGCCTAACCAACAACAAAACTCATAGGAAAGCTCATCACATCATCGAGAACGTTTCCAGCATAAACAAATGAGAACACCACCATTCTCCAAAACATTCATACAGAAAGAGATAGGAAATGACAAGGTAATATTATTACAGTTGCTTTTCAAATGTCTCATCCCTCAATCGATATAACCTGTCTCATAACCAGCTATCACAAAAGAACCTTGCCAAATAACTTAATGCACCATCATTTTCCACCGATTTGCCAGATTTGCGAGTAACAGTCGACGTTTTAAAGATTTTTGACAGGAAGATGTAGTACAGCAAATCTTCACTTTCAACAAATGACAAGCTTAAAACAGACTCCTCAAACCCTGAATGAGTGAATAATTGCTCCAAAGAGTACCACAGTTAAAATTTGCCCACCGACGGCTTGGGCAAATTTCACATTTAAGTACGCTTTTCCCAACACTCCATCTCATGAAGAAGTCAACAACAACAGATTCGTTTTCTATCATCCTAGCTGGATGTTTTCTTATAAAACTGTTCGTTTTGCGAATCCAGACCCAAATAATGTTTTGCCCATAATCAAATTCCATTAAAAACACGAATTTGGTATTACTCTTGCAGTATAGCTTACGAAGGATCTCAGTAGCCGAAGCAAACAGGCCTCTGATAGTCAATGTAGGGCATAGACCACCAAGATTAATCGATGCAGTTTTTTTTCGTTTTTGAGTTGAAACTACCGGACAAATCACACACACGTGCTGCCGGAAAGACTACACGTACACACAGACGAACGAACATCACGACATAAGCACAATGCAAATTCGCGAAAACTTACGAAAGATATTTAAAAGTAACATGAGAGGATAGGTTAAAAGTATAGACTGTCGAATCTAGTGCCACCATTCTAAAAACAAACGAGCGAAAAGAGGCAAAAGTGATGTAAAAAGAGGTAAGAATTGAACATAACAGGTGGCAGAAATTTGTATGGATAACAGAGCCATCATACTGGTCGAATAGAGAATATCTGAACTGTTGCAAACGAATTTTGCGTTTTTGAGGAGGAATCGTAAAGAAAATAAGGACCCCTTATCTACCTCATCGTTTTTGATGGCTCCATCACTCATCTACGCCATTTCTTCAATGCATACCCCTGAAGAAGGCTGAATAGAAGTTTAAAGTGTGACTAGTGAATAAATATAAAGTAAAGTAGAAGATCGAACCCACTGTGTCGAACAAACGGACAATTTAAGTATCGAAGGAAAATCGTGATGGAGTAAACAAAGCTGAGGCAAGAGATAAGCATTTTTTTAAATGAAATCAGATAGTTCGAAAAGTCACTTGAGAAAAACACACGGTTAATTGTTTTATTTATTTTTACCTAGTTTCTTTCGTTAACAATATAAAGCATCCCCATTTCCGGTGTCTCTATTGCACGATAATAAACTGTCCGCTGTAGGATTGCCACGGGAAAGAAATAGAGCAGTAAGTTCACTACGAAGGTTTTAAAACAGAGATGCCAGTCATATGAAGATTTTCACCTCCAACATAATTTACCTATTAAGGGGCACCTCAGCAAAGAACTTCTCACAATTTAATTTAAAACAAATAAGGACGCGAAACGTACTGAATAAACCATTGTAATGCTCACTGCATGGGATACAGAATTTCGTAAGATTGCCTGGATAGAAGATCAATCATAAAATAACTGAAGACGGGGAAATTAGTCTACTTATTGGTGACTTCTTTGAGAGGTACATGTTCATCGTTGCCATTCGTAAGTTTGCCATTCTCCGCATCTTTTGCCTTCTCCTCTTCGCCAGGCATACGCTCGGGTAATGGCTTTCCTTTGGTCTCTGGCACAAATGCCTCATAGGCGATCACCTCGATAAGACTCATTCCGCACATCACCAAATAGGGTAGTGGTCCCCATAATTCACCCTGAAACATAGCCGCATACCATAACCATCAAAATTAGTAACTGAGAGTCTGAAGGAATGATATCGGAAACAAAACAGACGAGTCACTGATGAGATAGAGAAGGAATTTCGATGTAACTTGATGAGAAAAATTAACGAAGAAACCACTAAAAGCGGACGATGGAAAATATCATTGCAAAAATTTCTGAAGGATGTAAGCCAGAAGAGCAGTCAAGACCTCAGTGAATGGCTAAAGAATAAAGCTTCTAGCATAATTCAATAGTTGCACATGTGTTTATTTGCCTCTGCTGAAACACACAAGAATGCTTAACACAAAAAAAAGTATTTCGATGTTGAATACGATATTTCACGGCATGTTAAGAATATTTTGTTCTTGTGTCGCATCTTTCAAGCGTTTTTTCCGGTGAGCAAAATATAAGGTGACTCACAATGACGAAGATCTGAGGTGCAATGATGTTGCCAATACGATTCCACGTTTGAATGAAGCCTATGCCAATATTACGGATTGGAGTCGGGAATAGTTCTGACGGAGCAACAGCGTTCAAAATATAAATCTGACTGCCCATTGCAGCTGCCGATAGCGCCGTCATGCGAACCAAGTTCGGCAAATGTAATCCTAAAAAGTTACGCTCTAAGGATGACATTTTCCATCACACGAGATGAATCTATCAATGAAATATTTACTGCAAAACAGCAAATAAGCATTAGGTACATCGCTCTTACGTTGCATTCCGTTTGCAACATCTATTGGCTTTTAACACGCTATTTCTTCAGGTTTTATGAATAGCAGCAATGTAAATGTAAACTCTGTGACCTCTACAGAACCACCTATATTTAAACTTAAAAGAAAGGTCATGCACCAGCACAGCGTTACACTCAACAACACGTGGTATTATTGGTCTCCAATGTGCATCAGTGAGTGTGTACGTATGTGCGTGGTAATGGCTCAGATTTAATTTCACTGGCACTGAAGAAGAGTAAGGATGCACTGGATCCGCTGCAACCCTACGGGGAAATCATTTTGAAGAAGAAATTGTGGAGATAAACTTGGAATCTTAGGTATTTTTCAGCATCCACAATCCTCATCCTCCCCCCCCCCCCCCTTCCCAATGCTATAACAAATAAAAGCAAGCGTGGTATCTCACAATTTGTTACGAATGGAAAGTAAGTTCGTCAACATACTGCACATAGTGCTGCTCAGCGAAACCATGATCAACCTTGTTATGACGTATCTTGTTACTGCCCAGTTTGCCAAGCATTAAAAAGTAAATTTCTCTATTACTGGAAAAAGAGTGGGGGTGCACTAGAACGTTCCACAACAAGCTCATTCCGGTCGAAGGACGTCATATGATTTGGGGTGTTCCGGAGATCAAATAACTGACCGAGTACAACGATAACGAACACCAATCCGAGACAAGCTGAAATGAACGACATGGCGATGCCATGAAGAAGGCGACGACCAGCCCATGCGAAACGAACGTCCACTACGGCGCATACAAGGTTAATCGAGTAACGCAATGAGCCCACGATGATAGTGTTTAGATATGGTGAACCAGAAAGTTTCTCCAAGTTGAACACAAGTCCATATGAGATTATACTCGTTGTCATCCTCAACAATTTAACACAGTTTAGTGCACATAGGCGAGCACATTGATAAAAAATATTTGAATGTACTAAAATTTGCACTGTTAAAGAGATCAATTAGTTGCATAAATTAATGCAGAATGCAAGAAGTTACGTCAGAATGAAATAGTATGCAGGCATATTTTTGCTGCCAAGAAGAATCGAATGCAAGGCAAATGCTGTACAGTCGCGAATAAAAGATGAACTCTACGGTATGAGTTCTCAAGAAACACAGCCATTTGAAGTGGAAGTAATTGTTGCAAGAAAGGCTTTCGAACGCTGCTATATGAATGAGCGTAGATGAAAAAGAGCGAAAAATTAAAAAAAAAATTAGCACTGTGGAACCAAAGTAAATGTTGTTTTAGATAAAAACAAGCACATGATGGTAGGGAACCGAAATAAGAAGACAGATTTTTCGGCACAGTTCATGCTCATCCAAAAGACTACTGATTAGAACAATAACTTCTTAAACTAGAGCTTCCGCTCACTACTGGCAAGGGCAAAATTTCACAGAATGTAATAGTATAGGTGCTCAGGGCATGTCAGGCTTAGACATAAAGAGAGCATTTTCAAATGATGTACTTGTTGGAATGTTCCATTGCATGCAAACGTTTCTTGGGTGTATTGATGAAGTGCCTTCAAATGAAACATAATTCTAGTGGATGAAAATTATCATTCATAAGGCAGTAATAGCAACAGTGCTTATTAACACTGTCGTGTTAAATGTTTGCAAATGATACAGGAATAATAGAAACTTACAAACTGTACGCAAAGAGAATAGTGTAAGTGGCAAGTGCTGCAGTCGAGAACAAATGATAGGTGTAGTAACGTTTACGTGGCGTGTCATCACCAGACTAAAATTAGCTCCTTCAGAAACATTTTCAGGGAAAATGAACCCAAGCTCGCTTGAACTATAAACATGTATCCATTTCTACGAGAGTTTGCTATCGGCACTCAATAAAGACCTATTATGCCCTTTGCCTGAAATTGTCTTCGAAATCGGTTGGTCATTTTCAATTCATCTAGATTTCGGTCGATAAGCATTAAAATACACCTTCAATGGATTGATGGAATACGAATATTTAGAATGAGTGATAATTCAGCAATGGTTAATAGTTCTCACCTATCTAACGATCACCATTCCTGTAAGCTGAGTTTTCAAGAAACCATGGAAAAATAGTAGAGGTCATCACGCTGTTTCACAATTGAATTTGTGATTTTGCATCTCACCTATCCACCTAAACAGTTTCATGATTCGATAGCAACTAATGAAATGAGCGAAATAAATCCTTGCTGTTTTAATTGGTTCGACAGCTCTTGCTTAAAATATTAGCCTTCGGTGATGAGGACGTGGTGAAAATCAAAACGTGCCGCTGTAAAATGCATAATTTTAGGACATATTTGAATGCCTTTAATTCTTTCCAAGCCTCATATCAGTGCAATGGCTCACATCATCCGCACCACATTTCGTGAATTCAGCTTTGTTCCCGAAGGAAAACTATTGAAGAAATAGGATATACGCCCATAAATATGTTTCCATGGTGCACCTCGCAGATGCAAATTTACATAAACTTACAAAAATAGGAAAAAATCTGAATGCCTGGGGCACTACAGCTCTTCGAAACAGTGTTCTATCATTCAATTTGTCCCAGCGTAGAGCTCTCGTACCGGAGGCCGTATAAATCGTTTACTCCCAATTCTACTATATAATGCCCCTCTCTTTAATAATGCTCAACCAGCAGTCCCTTCTCGAAGGCTGAACCCGAAGTAATAAATCCTACCGAGGAACTGCGCTGTCTCTCTTTGTCGAGTACTCGGTCAAGGTTTGCGAGGCGCTCAGGCGTGTTTGTGCGATCCCAATTGCCTATTCCGACCATTGCTTTACGAGCCTCGTCGATTCGCCCTTTGTTGACCAACCATCGTGGGCTCTCATAGATGAATCTTTACAGTATCACATTAGTCAGCTCATCGGGTAATTGTTAGTAATTAGACCACAGCAGTACCAATAAATGAATGGAGCTTTCCTTTAGAATTTATAGGTTTTCTGTGCTTTCCCAGTGAGTTCAGACAATCGAATTATTAACTTGCACGCAGAAAAACTCGCATTCAGTGAGAATGTATGGTTGAGGACGCGCAAAAATATCTTTCAATGTTTACACACCGAAATTCTCATCAAAAACATGGAAAGTAAGAGTCTAATACACATCTCACCCTTCTAGTTCTTACCGCACTGGTGCCTTAATGCAACCTTTCCTAAACAAAATTATTTAAAATACTACTTTCCCAAAAGGCGAATGTACTGGCATTGAACGTCAGTATCTATTAAGAAGATAAAAACCGCATAAGAGCGAATTTACTAGCTTCACTGATAACCATTTGCCATGAGTAACTGCAATAATCCTGATATGAAGAAAGAATTAATAAAAAAAGGCTTCATAACTAACGCTTACAATAGCATAATAAGCGGAAGGATGGTGAAAGCGGCAACGACTCTCGATAGCAATCTCCATTCACCACAGAGATATGCGATACCGGTGAAAACAATATAGTTAGGTGAGTAGGTAATCACGGTTACGATCCACATACGATGCTTCGTTGGCAAATTTTCCATCATAAACACGTAAGATACGCTGAAACGAACTTAGAGATACATCTGACACGGTGAAACGGACTCGAGCTATACCAACTGCTTCCCAGTTATGCTTCAGCAACTTCAAAGGCAACAGTGGATCTTTTTTTGGGGCGGGGGGGGGGAGTTATTTATCTTCTCCACATAGAACATAATATCTTCTAGAATGTTGAACTTCTCAGCGGTAGCCTCATGGAGCGTGGTGAGGGTGAAATGCCCTGGCTTTGGATCACTGTAGCCACGTCGTAAGCCTGAGCCTTCAGCAATTCTAAATAAGCATCGGAGCAATCCAAATTATTCTATAGCAATCTAAAGCCACGGCCCACCACTCACCACTGACATTTTAGATTCAGGACGCCGAGGCTACAGTTTCGATGGGAAATTGTTCTAGAGGTCAAAAACAGTGCACATACGCCGAAAACAGATTCACGCACGTTTTCCTACTAGGTGCTGTTTTTTTATGCGTCAGACAAATTTTCGTTGAAGTCGAATATGGCAAAGGTGTTCCTGTATGTTTGTGTGTGAGCATGAAAATATCCATGGGTGCTTGCATTTCCATATGTGTGTGTTCCGTGGTTTCAATTGAGGGAATTGAGACGCGACGGCGAGGAAATCCAATGGATGCGATCATATTTGAGCGTGATTGGTCAAGCCCAATTCCAGTCTAAGCAGACGACAAATCGTTCGGAATCTTGCCTGTGCTTGCCACCAGTGAAGAACATGACAAAGAAGCGAGCAATCGTGAAGGGAATCAAGCCAGTCGCAAAAGTTGATGCTGCACCGCTCACGATGAGACCAGCTGAACCGAATATCAGCGTCTGAAAGTAATGTTGAGGTTTTATTCAGCAACAGCAGTTTTTGAATGGATTTCATTTATGTAGTTAAACGCTAACGGAAAAGAATTTTCAAGCAATGTGAATTAATATTGGGGAGGAGGAGGGAGAAGGGAATGCGGGGGTTGTGAATAACGACTCCCAGTCTTCACTTTAAATTTCTATTTGCAAAAGTAATGCCATATATGAAAGTTATGGACGAAGTTCTCCTGCTACCGACCTAATTCAAAAGGAAAAAGCATAGCTCAAACGTGCCCAAAATTTTGAGCAACACAGTTTCAGCTTACTGCTTTGTGATGACAGGTTGTCTCAGTTCCCATAAGTGCAAATCTCGTATTACTACTTGATCTTGTCCTACTTTCTAGTGGTAATCCTCAAGAAGTGGCAGTTGTATTTGTTGATTTCATTTGCTTCGCTTTCCTTTCGGCCTCTTTAGCTTTTAATGACGCGACTGTACTGGGTGAAACCTTTTGAGTGCCTAATGTTGCCATTATGCATGAAAGATCTTCGCAATTCTATTCACCTTTGGCCTATAGCACGTCGATGTGCCATATATCCGCAATTCATCCTCGCTTCACTAATCGGTGCGGAAATAGCTTAGAGGCCTATTGCGTTATAATTGCCATGGGAGTAAGCAGACGTAAAAGAGCAGTACTATTAGTTGTGAATGTAAAAACTGCAAATGAAAGGTTTAAATATCTTCAGCAGATAGCAAGATCTAAAACAACCTTTCTCCGACCAAACGTGTCCGAGAGTTGTCCAAACACGATTGCACCGAACATAATTCCGATCATTTGAAACGAAATACTGTTCTTTACGATTCTTGCTGCACTGCATACATATCCAAACTGTAATTGTGTGATGTTACCCAAAAGCTGCCATGACACTCAGGATGCATAATCAGGAAGAAATCACTATTGGATGAGCACTGAGAATTTTCTGTGCAAGCAGAGCCCGAATAAGCAATCTTCCGTTGCTTATTTACTAATTTATTTGGAAAATAAATCGTTCTCTCTATAACTGGAAAAGCTAATAGGCAAAGAGCCCAAAAAGTAACCCAAAGTGCTTCTGGTTTCATATCCATCTCATTTCTATGTTAAATATGACTAAGAACCTCTATATATGCAAGAGGGAAATCATAGATGACATCAAATTCTGCACGTTCCAATATTGGATCATAAAAAGAAAAGAGCATTAATAGGCGAATGACCCTCTTCGATTGACGTTTTTTCATTCCAACAAAAGGGACAAATCGATTGCTGTCGGGATATTGATTTAGAACTATATTGGCTATAGCGGTGAGAAAAACATTCGATACTGAAATTCAGGATTTTTTTTTAGTTGTAATGAATAAATAACCTCATAGTTGACAGAGTGGAAGTCGGCTTCGTATTTGCAATCGGTATGATTCATGTTTTCATATAAATCGCATCGTTCGTTTTTTGTCTTGTTCGCAAACGAAACGCCATCACAGCTAACCACCTCAGCGCTTGCACCTAGAAATTCTTTGATACGTTTGCAGTAGCTGGAATGCTTAGCAATAACAATAGGCTTCATCCTCTCCGTTTTACTTGTCCCCAATGATGTTTTATACGTCGAAAATTCATGAAATACACTGAAATATGTTTTGATGTATCAAAAACTCACCTTGCACTTTTTTGAACAAAACTGTACTAATGTTCGCTATACCTGATTATCTTCACTTTGCGTTCTTTGAGAAGAACAGAGAAACCTGCAACGTTAGGGCATCCTGATTTGTGCAATACATTTTGAATTCGATATCACCACGCTCGGACTACTCCTTCCACCTTTCTTGAGCGGTAAGTTCGACCATACTAGCCGCGAACACAAGAGTGAAGTGATAGAACATTTGGACGCAAATTAATTATATATATATATATATATATATATATATATATATATATATATATATATATATATATATATATATATATATATATATATAGGATCCTAATGCGCAAAAAAGATACTATTGCTAACCTCCATAGATCATGTAGATGAGATTGCAGACTTGAGAGACGACCAGTAGCTCATAAGTGAGGCAAACGAACCCCACATAGCGTCCTAGTTTGAGGAATTCTCCCAAGTTGGTCTTCTCTTTAGGCTTTTCCTCTGAATCCTCCTTCTTTTCCATCATATTTTCCCTATAAAATAAACACTTAAAAACAGCAATACCTTAATGACTCTCTATCAATTCAACGAAGCGTCACGCTCAAAGAAGTGCCGATTAAACGTCGAAAGGATCTGATTAGGAACACTCAATCGTAGCCTGGCCATTTCTGCAGTCACATACTTGAAATTTCAGCCGACAGTTCCATTTTTGCAAAAAAAAAAAAAAAAAAATTTCAGCGCTACGATAGTCTTGACATTAGCTATAATTTCAATGCTATAAAATCCTTTGGTGGTCAACATGCTTTAACCATTGCAGGTTTCTAAAAGGAGTTAATTACAAATCGTTCCTTCGATTTAGTCGGCGAATGTATGGAAGCGGATCATTTGAAGCAGAGTCGCAGTTAACTTGAACTCGCTTCGGTGCAAATATTTAGTGATATGAAATGCAGGAAACAGCAAAATAGAATAAATTTTAAGTGAAAAATTTGAAGTCATTAGGACCGATAGAAGGCTAGGTGCATTTCAAGCGATATATTCAGTGATATAACTGATACATCGTCTCCTTAACCAATACCAGCAGCTCGTTAAATCTGATAACGCTTTATCAGTTTATTGGATTATTTTCAGTCGAAACTGAAAAACGCAAAAATCATTTATTGCTAAACAAGCATCAGTAGAACGAAAGCTACTTTTGTAAAAAAAAGTGTTCTATGTTAGAAGGAAGCGATAATTGACACAGTACAGATAAGACGCCTAAAGCTTCATTCCATAAAATGCATCTCCCCATTTTGATATTCTCTTTTGCTTAGACGTGAAAGAACGCCTTTTTGTTATTGTTGGAAGAACAGTTTTGTTTTAGTGATTATGAAGGAATTATTTAATAAATAAGTGAACCATCAGACTCATCGAAAAATTGTTCTCTACAGCAAAAATATCTGCGGAATGGAATCCTTTTCATCGTTTATCTAAAAAAAGCAAACGAGAAATGCTTCATAAGAATCTTCAAAAGGTTTGCAATTCCATAAATATGACTTTTTGATGATCTTTGCACGGAAACTATGAAAGCAAAACAGCTTAAAAGTGCACGCCTGATTCGTTCCTAAATGCGTTCAAAGAGTTTAATCACAGGATCATAAGCAGTTATCTGGGAATATGCATCCACAAACCCCTTCTGTCTCGATTGCTCGCTAACGGGACACGTTTTCACCGTTTGTTTACTCATTATAATGCAAATTTAATGATCCGATCCTAAATGTATCACACTTTTTCACTCGTCTGCAAGTTGATGCACAAAACGGTTTCAGCGCATTTCATTAGCGACATCTTTCAATTAAATTCCGGAATAAACACTGAATGGCGGAATAAAAAATAAAGCTACAAAGTTAAAGCTATAAGGGGAGGAATTAGCAATAAACGATGCCAGCAATAAAAAGCAAAAAAATGGGGAAGTGCCATTATCAGTGACTTATTTTTAGTTCGCAATTATACAGCTTATGCATTACTGATACACAATACGACTCTGTTACAGACTGCGCCACCGCCAATTTCAACAAAGCTTTTCATTAAAATGTTGCTGCTTAAACCTTTCAACCATGCAATTTTGTATTTCATAAACGAAAATTCGCTATCTGAATTGTCAACAGATAAATTGTTTGGAGCTGCATATAAGAGTGCAGAAGTAAGAAGAAAGATAAGCGCTCAAGTCGAATAGATGTTTACTTACAACCAAATGGAGCCTCTAACAAAATAGGCTGCAAACTGCTGTTCCACAAAATAACAGTCATGTTTAATTCTGTACACAGGAACAAAGTAAAATAGCAATAGAGTTAACTGCGACCGAATATGCTAGCAAACATGCATTTTTTGCATATTATTTCACCGACTTATCTCAGTGAACAGACAGACCTAATGACGCTCGCTGAGAGTTTATGTGTTTGGATGCTTGGCTATATAGGAGATGCAGAGAACGATAGATAATAAAAGTTAAACGCGGCTATATAGGAGGTGCAGGGAACGATAGATAATAAAAGTTAAACGCAATGTTTTGATGCAACGAAGATAGCAGGCCTGAGAAGATGTGAAATTTGATACTATTGTGCAAGTTTTTAAATTTTTATTAAAGCGTATGGAAAGAAAAATGCCACTCTGACTGTTCAAGCTGAAAAGACAACAAAAGAAGTTTTTGGAGTCTTTGGTGCATCGTTTTTAGGTGTTTGCTATATGACGGAATACGAGCAAACGAGATATTATGACTGTGAAAGGGGTCACTGAAGAAAACGCTATGCAATTATTTTGTGGAATGCTGGCATCATTTTGCAGTCAAGATGAGCAAAGGGCATTAGCGCAACCCTGCGTCAAAAAAAGAAGATAAAGCAGTTTAAATTAGGATGTAATGCCTCAACAAAAAGGAACCACCAAGAACATAACCTAGCAATACAAAATAAGAAAATAAATTAAAGTTGCGCAAAGAATGTATAAGAAAAGACCATTGTCTTTAACGTTGACATGTCTTATGCAGGCCATGTCACCATTTACCACGGGGTCTATGGAACGGATATGCTAAGACAATTGATTTAGTCGTGTAATGAACACAAAAAGCAAAAAAAAAAAAAAAAAATCCTGACGAAGGGAAATAACAAGATTGATTGACGTGAAGCGTTATCATAACTCAGAGTGGGACGGTATTATGCAACTAACGTGAAGCGTTATGCAGCTAATTGAAAATTATTTTATCACTAAACATTCCAAGAAATGAGCACTTCAAATAATTGTAACCACCACATCTGTGGCGAGTTCTTAATCGATACTACACGACCATCCCACTTACAAACAGTTCCACACAAATGCGCATTTACAGCTATGTTATGCACCCTTAGCCTTCTCGTTTATTCAAATTTATGTGCCTTTTGGAATAAATTTGTCAAGCCTCGCTACTGTTTACGCCAACTTGAAGAATAATTAGTAGAGATTTCTCTTATAACTCAAAAACATTCTATATATAAATATATAAATATAAATATAAATATGAATATAAATATAAATAAATAAATACATTATATATATATATATATATATATATATATATATATATATATATATATATATATATATATATATATATATATATATATATATATATATATATATATATATATATATATATGAATGAATGATTTCAGTTCAATTCTGGTGGTTGGCGTAATGCGCCCACCGTATAATGTGCGCACATGAACTGATGGGACATTCAGAACAGAAAAGTTGATAACAAGTAAGGGCGTCAACAAAAAGTTGATGACAAAAAGCTCAGACGCAGAGCACTCGCCCGGCAAGCGAGATGTCGAGGGTTCGCCCCCCTCTGCGAACCAAGTTTTCATTGGTCATCGAAAGCACCCAAACATCATGCTCGTGATATAACAATGGTTGCTACAGGAATAAACCTGATATTCTTCAAAAAGTTACCAACCACTATAGCAAAGTTAGTTAAGATTTGGCCACAGAGTTGGTATCATCAAAAAAGATCAGGTAAAGACCAGGTAAATCGAGCCAGTTCCTTAACATTACTCAAAAAAGAACGGGGTAAGAGGATGACATGTTTGATAAAGACTTTGTTAAATGAATTCATTACGGAAAATGACTAAAATTTTGTGTGACCAATCCACAAAAATCGAAGATCACGATATACTAACAACAAAAATTTACAGCTGCAAAACTTAAAAAAGTCGACTGCTGCTATTTCATGTCTGAAATCATGCGATTGTATCTGTTTCCACATCTCTTTTGCGCTGTATCGTGTGAGGGCAGTTCTTGCCTGTCGCAGTGAATAAATGAAATAAAATTGAAATGTTGTATTACTGCTATGAAAGGGAACGTCAGCATTATGGCAGGACGGGTGGTCATCTCGCTTTGCCCTTTAATATTTGATTTTCCAAACATCAACAAAGTGTAGTTACGCGACTTTCTTTGCGGCACTTTTCTTCACTGAAGTCTGTTGAACCATTCAAGCTAACCTTCACTGTCTCCTCCTTCGCCCTAGGTCAAAGAAGGCAGGGTCGGAAGCATGGATGTCCTAGTAGCGACTATCCTAACACAAGCAACAATTGAATGGCAGCATTCTCTGCGTATAGAAGTCTCGCTCGTTTTTATCAGCGAACAGTCCTATCTCCTGGCCGTACAACGCCTCACCTGCACAGACAGAGCATCCTCGCGATTTGAAAAAAAGAAAAAGGAGAAAAAACAAGAAAAAACAAAAAGAACAAAGCAAAAAATAAATAAAAACAACAACGAAATGGAAGCGTTTGCGATCTGGAGGTTCTGAACCGTATCGGGTACCGCACTTCACTTCACTTTTATGTGGTCGACTCAGTAGGGCGTACATTTTGGTTTTGACCTTTATCCAATTCTGGCATGCGTTGCAGTCCATTCTGTTGTTCTGCAAGCCCCGTTCCCTCTGTGCACTGCCATTACTGACTCGCCATAACATCAATCAATTGGTCCATCGGTATGCCTGTGGAATCCTCGAAATCTATATCTTCTCCAAAGCTACTTTACTGCGAGAATCAGAGCTCGCGAGGATCGCAGGTACATTTGAAGCAATGTTGCCCATTCAGCACCAACCTCAACTGCCCGATAAAGCGAGTTGAATATACAGATTCCAAATTGCTAGGATGCTAACGAGAAAAGCGAACCAAGAAACAGATAAGTTACTTGCTTCCACACTAGAACGAGCAGAAAAGATTGTTTGTTATACGACTTGGTGGAGAGAGATAACAATTATTTCAATATTGGAAGACAGTGAAAAATATAGAAGAAACGACAGTTGCGCGATCAAGAGCGGCAGTCTTATGCGACTTCAACGAATGTTGACTGAGAGCAAATTTGCTTGCACTGATAGGGCGAACAGCGTTCTCAAAAAAAGAAAAAAAAATCGACTATCACATCTTATATACGCATGATAGCAGGAATAAAAATGAAACTACCCTGTTCAACAATCATGATTTTCATTACAGGCGCAATGAGTTGCATCAGCGTATTCCCCATCCCCAAACCTTGACCAAGAACCGCAACGACATCTGGTAGCAATAACAAATTACTCTAGTAACAACAATTTGCTCTATGACTATGTTCTGAACACATGCATCGAGGCAGTGCTTGGTATATAAGAGAAATACAGCTTTCATTCCGCAAACAGCAACATAAATAAAACAGAAGAAATTAAGAAAGCATTACGCCCACTGATGGGAAAAGTGCTGAGTTCGAAATTTACGTACGAATCCATGCAAGAAAAAGAAATCATCAACTCTGCAAGAACAAAAAACAGCAAAAGTGCATCATTATAGCAGAAATGAAGTAAAAGAAAATTACGACGGCAAATGTGAAAAACATTTTTCAATGTGAGCAAAAATAAAAATGAACGTCGGTCAAAATGGCATATGAACGATCGATTTTCTTGTGCTAATGACTTCAAACCTGTCGTCACCATTTAAAACATACGGTACGTATAGCGTACTCGCATGCGCAATGTTATGCTCACATTCCCCACCCCTACCTCCCCCTTAGCACACATGTCTAGCCCAATTTTCCTGCTACAATAATGTTTTGCTTTCCAAAATTTCCGTTTAATTTCTTGAGTGTAATAAGGAATTTCAGTTCGTGCTTCCAAATATCGCATGTTGACAAAATAGTCTGCGCTGCGCTAGCGACAGTTTTACGAAAAATAAGTTTCGCACAAAGGCGATTCTTTAGACCATTGACGCATCGCTGTGAAAGCCTGTTCTGATGCGGAAATGACAGTCAGCAATCGGCAGAAGACATTCGCTAGAAACTAAGCCCCTATAGGAACCGAAAAAACTTAACCGAATCTGTATGGCTAAAAATCAACCGGAATTTCGGCTTTTGACCGAAATCCGTTGGTCGCCTACCTCAATGGTAACTAAGCTGAAACTGCTAGCAACGCACATAGATAAATGTACACTAAGGTATGAACATAATCTCCTCATGAGGCGATCTGCAAAATGCTTATGAGAAGCTGTGGTTATCACTACTGAGAATGCTGGTTATAAATGGATGGAAACCAACTTAGTGCTTAGCCGCATTCTACCAAAGACTGTGGACTGCTTCTCTGCGGTATAACTGACTGAAGCGAGCGGGAAATGACTGAAATGCTGAGAGAATGGCGTTGGTGACTAAAATCAAACTTAGGTACTGAAAATGCAGAAATAATGAATGGATATCGTTTCAAAGAATCTTCAGTTTTAAATAAACAGTTGCTTTATAACAAGCGTAGATACCTGTCATAGATTCTCCAGGGGAGCGCAGCTTTGCATTCAACCTAACGTGCCAATATGCAGCCAGATGTGTGAAAACATAGGTAAAGTACTCAACAACACCATAGGACACTGATCGGCTGCAGTAGAACTCTCTGCTATAAAATTAGTTCTTAACCTTTACTCAAATGGTAGATGAGACAGTTTACCTTGCAAATTTTCCGAGGCATTCGCCGCTGAACTTGCACAGAAGGTAATGAAGCGAAGGAAAATGTGAAAAGGATGTGATATCATGATCCCAGGGAAATTTCTAGACCACCTAACTACACGCGTGCTCAATGCCTAAAATAATGGCGCCGCCAAAACATGATGCAGCAAAATCGCTTAAAGCAGATGATTAAACGTAGAGGGACGAACAGCAGCATTACATTATATTGTTGAATTATTTCAGACGCTCCTCTCAGCATTGCTCCAGACATCACAGCTCGACCTCAGCAGAACGACTAGGTGTCGACGAAATCTACCAAAGCCTTTACACAAACTACGCTTTCAACACGCCCAAGAAACAGCGCAAGTGTTCTTTCTTATGTGAACGTGGTTGCATTGGAAAATGGCTGTGAATATTGGGCAAGAAGAAACATCAGCAAGCGATAAGGGAGCCAACGATCGCTGCGGAGGCGACGATGAGCATAGCGATGCGTTTTTGCGTTTCGTTCATTGTTTGATTACGTAAAAGACGAAACGGTGTGTGCTTTGATGGGCATTCGAACCCTGATCAGTCACAAACCAGCAATTGGAGGCGGATGGCACTCATAAATTTACACCAAAGAATAGGAATTTGTCATTTTATTACAAAACACACTAACTGCAATCACAACACAACATCAATAACCGCAATTCGAAATTACTTTGGCAATAGCTTTATTTCAGAGGCTTCCACTTTTTTCCACTTCGATGAGGTCTCCACTTTTTTAGAAAATCCGGCTTAGCAACAAGAATTGAAGTGTCACATTTGGTAGTTCAAACGCACAAATCACTCGTTGTAAAACACATGCAAACAAAACATCGCGCAATACTTTAAAACCAGTCCGCTTACACTTCGTAAAAGGAAGCAATAGAACCTTAACATACTATGCTCTCAAAATGACCGCTGGTTACTGCCCTGGAAATAGAAATGAGATTCATGACCTCCCAGAGTGGCAAATTCCATTTATTTTAACTCTGTGGCGTCTTTTTGCGGCATTTCGCTATGCGCAAACTCCATCAATCCATAGTATGATACTGGGCAAAATTCCACAAAAAGTTGTAAGAGAATTATAAATCGCCATACCTTTTAAATGAAACGTTCTTGCCCCCCAAAAAACTGCGAAAAAATTTGTGGCCGATTTTCAAAATAAATGTACAAAACAAGGAGCTGCAAATAGCATACAGCCTATGGATTTGCTGGAATCCTTAATGTTGCAGTAATACATTTATAATGCCTAAAACCGAGACAAAGGTGAGGTTCGATTATATTCAGCTGAAGGTACACACTTTAAGCGCAGAGAAATTGCTGTCCCAATTTCATCCACTCGAACTCTTCGAAGTTACGCTTGACAAAATCTTCAGAAATTTCTGATGAAATCTCCTTTCAAACGCTTTCCACCATTCTACTCAAATCGCCTTTAAGCATAAACTCAAATAGAATGTATATGTAATCATCTACATGTGTAAAAACGTAGTAGAGGAGCTGTCACAATGAAAGTAAGACCAGTCAGTACAAATGGTAAAACGCCTGCAAGAAGAGAGTTTTTAATTCATTTGATCCGAACAAAGTTGGAAATCTACTAGAAATTTTATAATCTCACCAAAGCAACCACTTTATGCAATTTTTGAAGTTTTGCGGTGACTATAGCTTTTTCAGAAGCTAGTGATTCAACATGAGATTTGATGCTTCAGCAGGTAAGCACTGGTGCATATTATGCCAATAAGTTTCTGGCTCAGCACCAGTCTTTTCCATACTAGAAATACTAAACAGAGAGACCAAATTGCTCATATACACGTCCAAACAGGAATTAATGTACTACGTTCAAAGAGTGCGAATGTTGAAAGAGCCGAAGAAAGTTTTTGAGAACAGACGCATTATGCATTGCAGAAATCACCATAGCACTTGCACTCGTTTCCATTCAGACCTGTGATTCGTAAAAATTATTTGATTATAACAGAAAGTGCAAACACTGGACACCTTGCTCTTCCACCTGCGCACAAATCCTTTACCTGGGTATTGCCACCTGGATGAGTATTAATCTATGTTGACCGATATGCGCAGACGAACTGGTCTAAATTGAAGAAAATGAATAATACCGTGCATTGCTAAAGTAATCCTTCATGCAGTCAGCAAACCAAAGGAAAGCGTGTGAAATCCTACTATTTTCTATTCACTCATTCTGTGCATTCGGAATTAACCAGGACTAAAAAATATCGTCGTCGTGCACACATCTAAAAAACCGTCACATGGTGGTGAACTATCACTGAACATAAAAATATCGTCAATGACTTCTTTATCGGTTGTTCGATCGACATTGTGCTTCGATGAAATCATCGGCATATATTGAATCAAAGTTTTGCTTCTTCAAAAATATCACTTGTGAAAATCTAAAGAATAAACAGAAAAAGAATCGTCTCTCCGTTAATGAATTTTCCCGATTACATTGCAAGTATTGAGTGCAACTATCTCACGAAATGAAAATCTTTCATGTGATCAGATAGAAGCAAATATTCTCAGCGATCAGCTTACAGCTATGCAAACAAACACTAAAGAGTCTTTAATTTCGGAAAAGTGATGCACTCAAATTAACCAAGATGAGGTGATAAAGGTGTTCATTGAATTCTTCGAGTTTATCAGTCTGTTGCCAAAATTCAATTACAGCTTTAGATTGCGCCACATTTTTGACCAGTGGAGAGGTGTTCCAGAGCAGCTCGAACGACCCACACTTCTGCATTTCCTTACTTTTTTTCAATAACTTTAATGAACCACTAGCAAATAATGAAATATGAGAATAATGCGCTCACATTACATTTTAACACAGAAAAAATTCGCTTTTTTCAGCAAACCGACAGATTTACCAATAGTATAAAATATACGTCGATCGGTTGATGAATACACGAAAGGTTTTTGGCACACGGATTCTTTAAAAGTGCACTGGTCACACTGAGTGTTCGTAGGAATGGTCATTACAGATCGCAGATTTTGCCTACTAAGTTACGTAATTCAATGATCTCCAAGCTGCAAATCCAGCAGAGATGCAAATTGGAGATTTGCATAACGCGCATGATAATATATCTCGTAACTGTCGTACTATGGGGAAAGCGATGGTAGTAAAAGCTAAGAGTGAATTTTATGCATTAAAAATATGCGGCTGAAATATCTCCGAATGTTAACATAACTACTATACCCACTTATGGGATGCATCACAGCTAAACAGTATTTGACGTAAGATAAAAGTTCCGTAGCATACAGCATGCCATAAAGCTGAACACGATAATTTCTTCCTGCTAACTGCAGAAACAGTGTTGAAGAAGTTTATTGAAGTCTCTTCAACGTTGCTATTTTATGGCCAATGAAACAAAATGCTCTTCGGAAAACATATACGAAGTAATGAAATTGAGGGCAGACATTTAAAGATCATCTGAAACAATATCAGGAATTACTGAACGAGAATAGAAATCGCGTTCTATGAGCCATTCACTGCAGAAATCATGCATCTCCAGCAATGACTTTTTTCAATCGTGAGCTGAAAGTGGAGGAATGGTGGAAAGGCTGGGAGGCTGGTACATACACATAGACTAGTCCGACGCTTGCACTAAAACGTGTTTCCACGAATTGCATAATAATACAAAAGTGAGCGCTGCAGTTATCCTGAAAACTTCTGGACCTACAATAACCAATATGGTCGAAAAAACTGCCTGTATTTCGACAACCGAAAAGATATAACAGAGCAGTTGATACAGTATGCACCTCTGCATTCCGCTCATCTCACCATTTTTTTTTCAAAGACTGCTTTTAAATAACAATGATTCGAAATGATGCCGCTGCATTGCACTTCACTTTTCCTCACAGCTCGCATAAGATGTCTTTTGCACACAATCTGTGGAAAACGAAAAACCGACCGATGTGATATTACTGCGAAAATTTCTTCATCTTGGTGCCTACAGTCTTTTTAAAGGTTGATAGACCAAAGTGAATCATGGCAAAGGAGGGGGGGGGGAGAGGAGGATTCCGAGGTTGAAACAAGTAGGCAGACAAACATGCACATAGATACGCATAGCACAGGTAGAACGATGTTATAATGCGTTTTAGTGAGAACAGTTCGCAAAGGACAAAGAAAAAAGTGGGGATTTCAGCTGATTTTCTGATGAACTTAATTATGTTATATGTGAACTTAACACACTACAGAGAGTTTCTTGTGAATGTCATCCAAATGCTTCGATCGACAATGAAGGGGAAGTTTGATTACAAGTGCTGGTATATAAATTCGGGTTGTAAAATGCAATCGCACAATGATTTCAGGACGATGCGCAGCTGAACAAACTGTAAAATGGACAACGTACGAAACCTTTTAGAAGCGAGAGGTTATGAAGGGATGCAAACACCTCTAACATGTCAGTAATTTACAACCAAAGCGATCAACCCTGTTGCTAATCCCCAGTGTTTTCAATAATTCATAATGAGATACTAAACAGGCACTCAGATTTGAAAAATTCACAATATCCAATGAAAGGATATTTGAAAAAGCGAAATATCAGTGTTCCTTTGAAACGGTTTTTCGAAGCAAATTAGTGAGTCGTAAATCAGTAATTACCAAATGCTGTCAAAAATAATGGGCGGCTGAAATACCTAAATAGTGAACGGCGTCATGCCTGAATACGTTAAAGCAGCTCAATACGATCTGCTTATACCTACGAAATCTTCTGTGATATCAACGAAAGATACATATCAACGGCACTCGAGGATCATCTCAAATAACATTCTCGCTTTTTCTGAATATATCTTTGATTTTTAGTATTGCTGAAGGAACAAAAGTTCTACAGAATCTGACAAAAGAAATTCCGAAAGTGGGAAATTTGGTGCTATAAAAGCTACCACTAAACTTTTCGTTACGATAGGAAACCAAAACTCTCATTAATATAAGGTGCCCACAAAAGGAACTTGAGGCTTTTGGAGCGAATGAGTTGTTCACTTTGTCTCCAATCAAGTAGAGCAAGGAGCAGAAAACTAGGTGTGATAAAATAGTGTGACGAGAGTTACTAGGTAACACTAAAGGTACAGCTGAAGTGGGTAAACCGTCACTCTGTTTGCGAATAATCTTCAAATACTGATCGGTGTAGACAAACTTCTACAGAAAGTTTATTTGTTGCTAAATATATTCCAATGAAGTCACTTCTAATGAACATTTCCCAGCGATATGCGACTATCTCTGCATCGTTGCTTAAATGCCAACATTAGTATCTAAATGAAGAAGCGGACCACGATCGATGGTAACACATTTTACATATCAAGTCGGCAGACAAAAAGAAATGGCCACGGCTTCATGCTTAGATATGTGCTTTTCAGGCAGCTACTTACTGTACACTGCTCTAAAACGCTCTTATTTGAAACATCTGCACGCATAGATTGCATTGTACATTCAGTTTTACGAAACTCATGAAAAAGATGATTAGCAGGATAATTACTTTCTGTACGATGAATTGAAATCATCCAACAAGTGGAATTAGTAGTGAATACGTAAATATGAATAATTAACCTTGTAAACTTGCAAACGCACAGAACTACAGCAGCACGTTGTTGCAAAACGAACAGAAAACATATGGAAAGTTTTTTAATCGAAAATCCCAAAAGATTCGAAGATTTCAGTTCGAGAAGGTAGTTCTCTTGATCAATATGAGTACAACTTCAAATATTCATAAACGATAGGTAGTGAGTCATAAGATCATCCAGAGACACCTGAAGTTTGTGGCTTAGCATCCCTGCATCAAATTTTAACCTTCTTGCTATCTCTGCGATGCAACGTCGCACCGTGGCAATGAATACATGAGGGCGCTTCTTTTCATTGTCTTGAATCAAAAATTGCCAACGCCTTGAACATGATTTCCCTAGAGCGTTTGATTGTTTATAGTAGAAATTAAAGATTGTATAATGTTAGCATCAACAACTACAGAATGTAGTTTCGAGGCCTGAATTTTAAAACGAAGGTAAACATGATGAAGGAGAGCTACTACAATATGCACTCTTCAGCTCCTGCTGAGCAAATCAGAAGAAAATAAGTCGCTGATAAACGGCAATAGAGTTCACTTCTATGTTTTCTTATAAGCGTGAGTTTAGCAGGCTTACGTACATATGTATACCTGGACGTATGGTCGGGTCACCCAGCTTCTAAACGGCCAAAGAATTTCCTTCTCCAAATTTCACATTGACTTAACGATGTTAGACGAGATATGGGCATACAAACATGCTCAGGGATTTGCAGTCGACTTAAAAAGCACATCTTTTATGCAAGACTGGTAACAATGCTATGCTTGGTTGAGATATAATCAATTCGACAGATCTGATGTTTCTCGAACGGAATGTCATGGAATATTTCGACAAAACATTGCTTTTTTCTGAAAAAAATTGCTGAAGAATGCCACTCCATCGCTACTGCGTGAGCACTGACTGGGCACATAGCGGCCGCGAAATATAGGCAAAACCTAAGCACGTTTGTTTGTTTACAACCTTTTCAGGTAGTGTCACATCAGTGGTCGCAGCTTCTGTTACCTGGTCGAAAATACCGGGAAGACAGATAAACATGCACACAGATATGTACATTCAAATGCATATTTATTTATTTATTTATCTGTTTATTCATCTCAATCAACAAAGCATTCGTTAGGAATAAATGTCTCTTCATATCGCTCACACCTGCTCTGATTCAATACTTCTCTAATCCAGTTGGTTACTGCGGTCTTTTTTATGAGTCACTTCTTCTCCTCGCGGGTCGGCCTTTACTTCTTGTAGGTCGGTCGCGTGAAGGGTAGGGCTTAGGCTCGCCCCCTTCCCGTCGGACGCTGACGAGTCAATTCACCGTTCTTTCGCTTATGACTGTCGGTACTTATTGCGCGATCCTCGTGCCAGTGGAGGTGCTCGGCAGGGCGGCTCGGTTGAGCGGAGTGAATAAGTCTTGTCGGAGCTTACTTATAACCGGCTGCGCAGTAACCGATGCAAAATGATATATATATATATATATATATATATATATATATATATATATATATATATATATATATATATATATATATATATATATATATATATATATATATATATATATGCATCATCTCATCCCGACTGGCGTCTTATCTATTCTCATCACTGACGGCATGCGATCGTTAGACCTGCATCATATGTGCTGTGGAACTGACAGAAATTAAGCATAACAAAATGCTCGCAGTAATTTCGTCAGCTAAAGCGTCTGCCCGGGAGAAGGAAGGTCATGGGTTCGTTTGCTCTCCTCCTGCAGATGTTTAAAGTTCCCGCGAAACAATGCTCACCAGCACTACGTCTTGAAATACTTTTTGATACAATGGAGTGTAATTCTTAAGGAAAGATTCCTAATGTGAGTTCTTCTCGGAAGAAAAACTAAAAAACATCTTGATACCTTTAAAATGATACGAAATGTTTTTATTCCTATTCTCGTTACTATTTCATCTCACACGTCGACTGCTTAGTCTGTGACAACTGCTGTAAGTAGTAAATGGAAAATAAGACAACAGCACTTGCAACAATGCTCTTTTCATTTGTTTTTTTGTAACCTTGGCTCATAGCGACATTACTATAACAATGCCGATGCATGATATGACAGTGAACACTTGCGTTCACGAATTCCAATGAACCCTTAGCCACAGAAATGAATGAGTTGAGAGTTTTGAAGATCTGCATTAGGAATAATTTCCTATATTCACGAATGTGAGTGAATTAATGCTCAGAATAGCAAAGGTGCGTCGTTTTTACCCACACCTTCGAGTAATCGACCTCAGTTATTTCCAACATTTTACCGCATATGGAACAATATCCTCTATTAATATTTTTGACTTGCATGTACATGCACAATACTATCAGAAGTTTGAAAAAAACTTACTGTCTGGCAAAGAAAAAGCCCAATATGAAGACATCACATTCACTTATTTTTAACTATGAAGAAAATAGTGAGTAAAAACATTAGAAAACGTCTTAGTTAAAAGACTCGAATCTATGCTTTTTCGAAGGCCATAGTCCTACAAAAAATACCATAATATCTATGTAATCAGTAAAGAAAAATCTTTCATAAGCCAAGTGAGATTAGCGTATTCCCGATTAATCTAATCGAGTGAAAGAATGCTGAAAATTATACGCGAATACGGCCCACAGAACTCATCATAACTCATTTATGTTATCACTGCACCAATTCAAATCATAAGACAGCTAAATGGCTTCGCATTTCGATCTGCAAATGCCGAGCAGAAATTCGTTAGTGTTTAAGACAATTTCTGTGAAATGAGTCTTTATAAAGAATGCGAGAAAAACCAAATACTGACCACTGTTCATGGCAAAGGACGGGAGCGATGAATGCATCCTCATTGCTCTTGGCACAAAGAAACTGCTCAGCTGTCATAAGTAGGAAGAAGTAAAGTGAAAGAAGGAGCGAACTGGAAGGAGCAGAAGTTTTAAACGAGTAAGAACAAGGGTGGGGGAGGGGGGCGGGACGAGAAGAGAAGGCAAAGGCGGGAGGAAGGAAGAGAAATCTCCCTAGCGGAGTATCTTGATTCTGTCAAAAGTCCCAAACATCAGGTTGGGTTCTCATCTCACATCTCACCGACGATATCAAGAATACAAAATAGCATCAGTTCCGGCGCTGCTGAGTATCACTTTGAGCAAAAAACCTGGAATTGTTGATAATGACCACTCCATGCAAACCGTTCCAACGTCCCAGTGAATTAACTGAGATACCGGAACTATGTTAAATGTCAAAGCGTTTCAAACGTCCAAACGTTTCAGTTTCCGGCGTACCGGCGTTTATTTATGCGATGTAAACGAGTTTTTTATGCGAATAAATGACGGTCATCTGTTGTATCGTAACTCATAATTAGCTAGTTGGCTAGCACGAAGAGATATTAAATCTAACAAGAGTTTATGCTGACGCAATCTACATATGCAAATTTTACAAATAGGTAAACGAAGCTTCTATGTTCGTGACCGATAAGCATGTGCGCATGCGAAATGAGTGTAGATAAGCGCACGTTAGTGGCTGTTTTGGGTGAAAGTAAACACTCTACGGAATATTCAAGTGACGTAGCGAAGAATGATGGAACGGCGCGTTAGCAACATTGCAGCAGGTTGCAACAGCCGTTCTTTGATTTTCCTCACCCTCTGGGCAGGAGTGCCTGATTAGGCGTGTTTACTTCCATGATCAATAATGCACTCAATGTAACGACCACATGGAAGGCTATGAAGAGACCGCAAGGGAGACTACGAAGAGAAAACCTCGAGGTATGGAAATCGTCACCAAATTTAGCTTCACAATAAAGAATCAATGTCAGTTTTTAAATCTATCCTTCAACGGTCATAAAACGATATCTTCTGATTTATTGAAGCATATGTAGAGGTTTCAAACTGACCACTGTATCTGCTCAATTGCTCTGCCTTCCAACACTGCTCTATCTCTCAAGGCTTAGTAGTATCATTGGAACGTGACTAGAAATAAGTACAGCGGATCTTTCACTAAGGCCATTGACAGAAAATAACTAACTTTTGGTAATTTACAAAGCCTTGATCTGATTCGAAAAATGTTAAAAGCGGGTATTTTAACAACTCATCTAAAGTGTCATTCCATTTATGCACAAGACTTAAATTTTCAAATTTATTTACCACGAAGGAGCTTCGAACCCTATGAATTTCTCAGTCACATAGAAGCGAATGCATGTTAGAGACCTTCCCTAAAACCACATTCTCAGGCAATTAATCGAGTCCTCATTCCGAAGTTAAGTTCAGTCTTCACATTCGGCGCATACAAGAATGGAATAGCGTTCATGGGACAATGCAGTGGCGTATGCTCGTCCATGAGTGAACTCTTTTCGCTGCAGACTATATGAAGTAAAGCTGTCACAAACAGATGCACCAGTTGGGGAAAAGAACCTCACTTCCTCTTCGAAGTCCTTTCCTTATATTTCTGGTGATGCTTCAATTTCTGAACATGGCAGAATGTTCTACAGTCTGACTACGAACCGCACTTCTTGATGGTTGACTCAGAACAACTTTGATGAATAACAGCCAAAAAGTGTGGAGGTTCGACTTTTCGTTGCATGAGAACTAATATATATTAGCGCCTGATCACGTAACCGTTTTTATATCATCAATGAAGAAAGCGAGGATGCATTATGGTAGTACTTTAAAGATGTAAAAAAAGAAGAGATGTTTCTCAGATAAAGCAGATGTGGTCAAGGATCGTAATTCGAATTCAGAAGGAGCGCAGTGTAGAACAGTGCCTTATGTAAAACTACAAAACGTGTGCAGTGCAGTTCAGAATGTAACGTCCATCACTCTGAAAGGGCACAAATAAAACACTGACAACTGCGGTATCAGTTTTCGCTAGGAACGCCCAGGAAACGGTCCGGCAGCCAGAGATAAAATTTCATAGCGTTAGCAGCACTGAATTGAAGGACTGCTGAGTTAGAAGAGAAAAACCAGCTATGTTGAACGGCATATCCAGCCGGAGATTTAACTGAGCAAGACTCTAGTGCAGACTTTACTTTACTGTTTTTCGATCAACAAAGCATTCGTTACGAATAAATGTCCCTTCATATCATTTCCATTCCCATTTAAGAAGAGAAGTTGTAACGTTGCGTAAAAGTTAGAACTTATGCTCATCTCCTGCCCATCAGACGTTGACGAGTCGGCTTATCATTGTTTCTTACAAGGCAGACTTCATGGACAAATTATATGAGGCTATGCGACTCGACGCAAAGCAATGCTAGCTAAATTATAAAGTAGAATGTGGTGAGTAAGTAACGCATGAAGGCCATAAATTTCCTTGTATTTTACAATGGAATTATATGATAATGCGAAAGACATCGTCTTATAAGGGCGTTTTAGAAGAGAATTACAATAACGAAACGTGCACATTTAGTGTGAAGTTTTGCGGTTACTGAGACCGAAATTTTTTTAGCGAGAAAGATGTTTTCTTCAGTGCTTTCCCACAGCCGTTTCTTCAACGAAACTTCCTTATGGACGACTTTATCCCAACTTTTTTCTTTATCCCGTCAATTGTTATCCCACGTTTTAATTTCTATTTGCTATCAACTAAAAGAGAAGAAATTTGAACATCAAAAGACATGAAGAAATTTCTAACTGCTTGATGCACACATCGCCCGAATAGAAACATTTTCTTCTTCTACCGCAAAATTATTCGGAATTTACGTTCCAGAATATTAGGACTAGTATCAAGCTAAACAATAAGGTGGGCTCCTGAAAGAGCCTTCTATTTCAGCATTGTGAACAATTCAAAATGCGATCTATGAGCTGGAAATCAATGTTTTAAATAACGGACTCTCCTTCTTACCACTTTGTGCACATATAGTGAATAATGTACGGATACAATGAACAAAATGAGTTGTATGAAGTTCATTCCAATTCTTGGCTGCTAATCACTCCAATAAAGCAACAACTCTAAGACACCATTAATGCACTGCACTTTTGCATATCTAAGCGGGGGGGGGGGAGGGAAGGGGGTCGTTAAAGCATTTAAGTGAAAAAGAAGAAGGGAATATTCTCAAAAAAAAGAGGGGTACGAAAGAACAAAAGAAATTAACACCTATAAAGTTAGCTACGTGACTTTAAAATGTGCACAATAGACGATGAAGGGAATGTGCAATGAGTGGTGCAACAACAGTTCGCATGACGCTGATTGTTCGGCGTTTGGTAAGCATCGGCTTGCTCACACACACAGTGACGTTGCCAGTCACAGCTCACTGCTGCATTCTTTGGTATGTTCAAAATGCACGCGCAATGTGGTCTGCAAATAGCTAACGGATGCTGAGCGATAGTGCCAACGTGCAATTTCATTTTCAGTTTGTTCAATCTTTCGGCATTTTTAAATTTTTTCAACTCCTTTAATCAAGATTCGTTTCTGTGCTTATAGTAACAGCTGAATAATTCAAACCTATACTGCAAGTGTATACCATCAGTGTAACTCTGATAGCAATTGATGAACAGATATGGAAGATAGATCAATTTCTCTTCAGAAATTCTGGTCATCCGAAGAACTATAGTAACATTTTAAAATTGGGCAACTGAAGAGGATCGGCTATAAATAAGCAACCTAGAAACTATATAAACAATTGAGCAGCAATAGGCAGAATGTTCATTTGTGTTGCATGCATCACTTATTAGCGTTTTGAATTCGATTTTGCATCAATCGTTTATGAAATGTACACTCAACGATACTGCAACGGACCTGTAGTTTACAGAGAAATGCGTAGTAAGAAGAAACGTGACGTAATGTGAGATTTCACACGTGACATATCTACGCTTTACAACGCACTCATCAAGCGTGCTGCTTGCAGCAAATTTTAATAAAAACGCTTCGATTGCTGACTTCCGGAATGGTTCAGAGATCACGAATTTAACATCATTGTTAGCACACATCGTTTATCATGATTTACATCAATTACAAATCCGAGGAGAGAGAAAGACGTAGAGAAAGAAACAGAATTAAGAGGAACGAGAAAAGAAAAAACGTTTCTCATATATTTTGCATTTTTGGATGCTAGCCCACCAGCAAAAAATGGATTTCTATCCATTATCTTTTATCCGAAAGAAATCTTTTATCCATTCTTCTCACACACTCAAAACATTTCCGTATTGTAAAGGTTTTGCAGGGGTCAAGCGAAATTCTGTAATGAGCCGCGATTTTTAACGCAGTGGGCAATCCTTGGCAGATATGGGCGAGTGGTAGAGTCGGTAAAGATATGAACTAAAGATACTGCCGCAGCTTTTCATCCATCCACAATTTATGAAGCGCGTTGTGTGATGAGGGAATTGCAAAAGCATACGTTGTGCCTTCCGCAGTGAAACGTTCTCCTACAGTGAAGGAATCTGTCAAGATATCATAAAAGTCCAGTACCCTTTCGTTCTTGAACACCCCTTCACCTAGCTCCGAATCTGCAGGAGAAGAAACGCATGTTTCCTGAAGGAAACCTCGTTAAATGATTTTGTCGCCACTTTGGAAGTCAAAAAATGCCCGGTTTCAGAAATTGAAGTGCCTAATGCTGCTTACAAAATGGAAATCATCGTCAACTATTCATTCATCTCCAAACAACACTTGTATTGAATTTATGAATAGCGGCTGCGAAATTGATGCAATCGTCCTCAGTATGCAACAGTCTATCGCTATTCTTGTCACAGCAGAATCAGTAGAACTATTTAGCGATCTCAAGTTTAAGCGATTTCATAACGTCGATATCCATGGCGATCAAATTGAACACTGAAAGCAGTCACTCTCATCAGCTGAGTATTTATTCTTCATACAAAATTCACTTCATGTGTGTAGTCCAAGATCATCCATAAATATTTAAGTCGGAAGTGACTTAGCGACTCTCGAACAGGAACCTCAGAGTTAGAGGCCGATTTTTTTTACCACATTCCCTTTTTACCATACATTTTTTACCACACCTTAGGCATCCAACGGAACCGAAAGATGAGTTTTATTCGAGTGTTTGAGCTCTGCAAGGGGTTAGTTATTTGTTATTGTTGTGTCAGAGAGCTTATTTCGAAGATCGCTCAACAAGTATGAGAAAGAGGCGCTAAAATGCAAAGCACATTCGGCAAGACTGGCAAAGATGCTGCAAATATGCTTCCTTCCCGACCTTGACAAGCATGAAATGTCAACGCATTTATTGTCGTTAATCGCCTACAAATATCATTTTAATTTCAACTCTCATCTCGCTTGCTAAGTAGTCCACTTGCATGGTCCAAAATGGCTTGAAAACAAAAAACTTATGATTGCATGTTTGAAAAACACTGTTTCCCATGAAAAAGAGAAGAAAGCTGAAAGAAAATCCTATCTATCAATATAAGCATTGAATTAGCCCGTAAAATTAGAGCATATTCATGAGCTTATATACTCTAAATTTTCATTATTATATTCTTAGAAATTGAAAACATTTAACGCTGGAATCGATAAACGTCATGGCGATTAGATATTTGGTGCTGATTGCTAAGAACAAGCAAACATCGATCGCATGTTGCTGGCGAAAACAAAAAGTAACGGAAAACATGCTCAGCGTTGTGGGGTGTGAAGCGATGTCGAAATGGCATGGATCGCAGTAGTAGTGCATCGAGGAGTAAACAGACACAAGAATCGAAGGAACGCAATGCTCATTTCCTAAGGTGATCGATACGCCGTTGAGTAGCCTAAATATTTCTCGATGTTGTGACTCGCCAACATTATCTCGATCCATGATCTCTGCTTATATTTTATTCATGCGCTTTTATGCGTCTCTGCAAATTTTTCTAAGATTGCACTGCTGCAATGCAATACGCAGGCGAATGAATAGCGATGAAATTTGATGGGTACAAGATGCAATCTTATTGATCTTATAGCTGTAATCTTATTGGAATGGCTCATACTTTGCGTGAGTCACTTGCACTCAAGAGCCCTTGAAAACGTTTAAGTCAAATTTTTTTCTTACACAAGTCGGATGTGATTTCTTTGCGTTTTATGAAAACGGTCAGTTTAGCTGCGAAGGGCTAAATGAGGAGCTTTATCATAGCCTTTGAAGATTTGGGAACCGTCAAAATGAAACGCAAGTAGCCATACTCGACCAGACTTTCTGGGCCTATAAATCTGCAAAAATTTAGCCCTTACAAATGAGGATAAATTAAAAACACTTTAACAGAAACTCCAATGTGATATTCGAATATCTAGTATAGTTGCGCTTATCGGCTGTTTCGGTAGAGGACCTTCTGATCAGTGCCCACTATCTGCAGAATTTATTGACGAGCTTCTTTTTTTTTCTTCCTTCTAGCTACGGACATAGCGTGCATCAGATAAACAAACTGAAGAAAGCGACAGTGCGACTACAAATTGAGTCGATTAGGCAGGATATATACGAAATAAGTTTGCGAGAAAATTGAGTGCTCTGCTATAATGAAAAATTTCATGAACATCATTTGCGAAAAATTTGCGGGCGACGAATTGGTAACAAACGAAGCCATAGAATCATTGCAGACTCCAAAAATAATCCGTCATGTTTCATTCTGCCACATAATATCAGATAGCATTCATACGGAAATTGGCAATCACAAGTCATGATAGCACATACTTTTCGACCATTAGAAAGAGCATTACGTTATCGATGAATTAAAAACGTTTTTTTTTAATACTTAGCCGTCAGACGATTTGTAGCTATACGTTGGCATATTCGCCACGACTAGCAAAACATCCGACTTTTCATTCATTGGTCGCCGTAGTTACATGCGCAGAGATACAAAATAGCGAAACAAGCAAATCACGTTATAAAAATTTCTGGCATGCATATTCACGCGCCACGATAAATGCGGAGAAAGAGAACTATGCTCTTTAAAGTTAGCTGATATGCTTAGACGGTGCGATTAAAATGGACTTTGAAAAGGGCGCAGTACATCGGTAAGATTAATAAGTATTTAGAAGGAAACATTTTGAACTATGATCAGTTGATATATGGCGACTAATGTCGGATTTTTGCATCCCTGCTAATAAATACCAACCCTAATTTTATGTTGGGTTTTCATTTGGACGCTGCATTAATTGCATTGCGATGAATTTTCATGTTGCCTGTTTTAACTTGCTTGTGAATCTGAGTTTGAGCTGCAATTTGCAGTCGAAGATTTGTAGAGGAAATTTGTAATGCAGTGTTGCAAGCATAAAAACGACTCAAAGGTAAACTGAATCTTACAAGGATTTTAAATGAAAGATTCCATTCAAGAACAGAAGTTATTGCTTTGAGCCACTCAATAATTATTGGCCGAAAACCGTTTCGTCAGTGTTGCGCGCTGTTCATCGAATACTCATTGCATATGTTAGTATAATTTTAGATTTGGCACAAATATGCGCCATATGTTGCTATCGCTGTGGTGTTGCGAGCAGCTGGCAATATCGATAGCCGTAGCAACAGCATGAGTATGAGGATAGAAAAGCCATTATCATATCATTAACACTATCAACTGCGGCAATAGGAGTACTGATGACGATAATGATAATAGAGATAAGGAAAATCGCAGTGATAATAATAATAATAACGGTGCTGGCAATGGTAATATTAGCACCAACAATAATAGTAATATTAATAGCAATATTAACATTTATAACAATATTAATATTAGTACTGGGATTATATGCCCCTTTAACGTTTCGATTCATATAACCAACATCAGTTTACTGAAAGAACGAAGACTTGTAAAAGAAGCAGCATATAGCGTGGCAAATTTAAGAGGATAGTCGACTATTATGCACTTATGTCAAATATGTAAAGCAACGAAGGTGACAGGCTATGGACTGCTAGGTACGCTCTGTCAATCCTAGGGGATAAAGTCGTTTGCACTTAAGCCAAGATGCGGACGGAGTAATCGAGTACTCTGTTGTGATAGCACTCCTTTATGTGCCTCGTTGCGGGATTAGAAGAGTGCGAAGGTGCTGTAGGTGACCTCATGCAAAGAGAACACTCGTCGGCTCTTTCACGTAAGAAACTTCTTACACGAGGCATCCTAATTTTAACATGCACAACGACGCGCTACATCCTACGAGGAGCAGTCTCCAGCTTCCATTTCGGAGAGATTATACATTTGTTGGGCGCATAACGTGAAAGATCACGCAAGCGGTTGCCAGTGAGAACTCTACGATGGGTAGGAGTTGGCACAAATACTAATAAACCCTCATTGTGTCATTTCATTCCCATCGCAGTTGCATCAGTCAGCAATAGAAACATCATGTGTTTTGAAAACGGATGTTAATTCGAGGCGATCAGATATGCATTGGATAGTGACAGTGCAACGTTGCTTTTTGAACGTCTTAGATAGAAGTGCGAGGGAGTGAAAAAAGGATTAGAAGAGGTAACTCAAAGAGCGATTTGATTCGCAAAACGATAGTGAAAAATAACGAGCAGTGCAAAAGTATGCCATATTGGGCACAACATATCCGTTGTTAAACAAAACAGACGATCTCAGTTTTCTAAGGAATTCTGCAAAATTTTGTTGAATAGTGAGACATTTTGAACGATGTACAGGAAGTTGGTAATAAACTGCATTCAGTGAGAAGCAGATGAGGAGAGAATACATTAATGAGGATATGTGAAAAAGAACGCTAAGAATACCAATCAGCTGCAAAGTTGGAATCTTTCGAGAACACGCAGGAGCTTAGAAAATCAACAGAGCTATCTTCAGGAATTTCAGTAGTTAAAAATACGAAACCGAATTTCTGTCTATGAGACCCAGCGATTACTGAATACAATCGACAGCTTGGTGTGGGCGGCGCTATATTTTATGGCGTATTGCATCCTCTCGCGGTAAATTGGCCATATCTTATATATTAATTCGTCAACTGATATGATTTTTATCACGCTGACAACAACATTCTTTTACATCACGTCATACTGACAATGAAACCAAACAATTATTCAGCGGAAATCAGTGCCGTGATTGACTTTTTAGGAACTGCAACTCTATCATAGGAATGAAACTTGATATCAACAGGTCTCGCTATTTTTCTGTTGGTAAAGAATTCGCAGTGCCACCTTAGACATATCTTTCGTTATTGTTCAGTATAACTGTAAGGAGCATATATAAGATTTCTTCGATCTTATGTAAGACTTTAAACGACTGGTGCACAACGCGATTTATAATCATTTTCACTGCTCCTGCTCCTCATAAAGCACCAAATTGATGGTTTATAACACCCCTTTTCATTCAACTTACGGCTAATTTGAGTGAGGATCGCGTTATGCGCACTGGTGATATCGCCATTCGCAAGTGTAACCAGTTTTGCTTACTTTTGGAACATCATTTGCACTTGCCGTCAAGGTTAATGCACACACAATCGTCTCACCTGCCTTAACATGTTTATCTGCTAAACAATTCCTTGCATTCGGAAGCCCCCTGCTGCATCGTAGGATAATGTACTAGGTTGCTCTGGAAACATGGAGGGACACTATTCAATGATATGACCCCTGCCGTGCACTTCTCGGCCATTTCCCGTGCCTATGCCGTCAGTTCATGTCTGAAACTCTCCAATTAGAACAGATATGAATAATCGTATGTAGTTCTATCGATGCCGCTATATATAATGTACAATTTTCTAAACCTTAGTATAACAAATGAACGCCTTATATTCCCAGGTTATCGCCTTATGTTTAGCCTTCTCAGTTTCTCATCTTCTCATCTCAAAAATGCATATTATTTTCTTCCACACTTTGAACACGAGTACTTTGCTTTTCTCCAACATTACTTACTCTTTCACTGACTCAGTCATAGAAAGCCCTGATTACTACTCCTCTGCTTGTCTACACTCTTGCATTTCTTTGAATAGTAAGTTTACGGCTCACCTGCATTCTAAACTCTCTGCTTTGTACACACTCATTAATGTATCTCTCATCGACGACAACTAGCCGAATTCCTTACAACTGCTTTCATCTGCCACTTCTCATTGTAAACTTCTTTTTTGCAGCAGCTTGCGCGATCTCTCACGTTATGCTCCCAACAAATGTATAATCTCTCTGAAAATCGAAGCTGGAAATTGCTCATGGTAGGATATAGCGTATCGCTCTGAATGTTAACATTAGGGTGCCTCATGTATTGGTGAAACCGGGTGCTTCGTACATGAATGAGCTGACATCACCTACGGTACCTTCGCACTCCTATAACCTTCCTGTGAGGCACATAAAAGAATACTATCACAACAGAGTACTCGATAAGCCTGTCGCATCATGATTCGAGTAGAAAGGACGCTGTCTCCAAAGATCGAAACAGTGTAGGTAATAGCCGCACCTCTACTACCCTTAAAGATTGTGTTGAGATGCTAAGGTTGCATAGGTTTTTGTCTCTTGAGTAGACTTGATTACCGACTTCATCACTGATATCAATTTGATGTACTTGTCGAAAATGCTCTTGCTTATCGCATATGGCATGTAACTTTAATGTAATTGTTCCCTCTCTCAGTGGTCCATACTGATTTTATGAACAAACTAATCCATCATTTCATTCACACCCTTACTTATCGTTCATAATATCGCAGCGGCAGCATCTTTTGGCAGATATTCGAATCAAGCCTAAACCTACACAACATATCATCTTGTGTCGATAAGCATAATCAAAATCATTGGCTATTACATATGTTTGACTGCTGATTGCATGCACATTATATATATATATATATATATATATATATATATATATATATATATATATATATATATATATATATATATATATATATATATATATATATATATATATATATATATATATATATATATATATATAGGGAAAAACTTGCAAATGCAACATTAGAAAGTAACATTGGTGTGACGATCGCGCCGTAATAAACACACGCAGAATTGCGATGTGCATTATTATACATCAATATTCTACTTTATGCCGGCTTTGAAGGGAACAGCTGTTAATCTTTATATGCGAGGAGCATAAATAGCGCTACATGAGAGTGGGGTGTGGCCGCAATACGACACCACTAGATTAGTTTAACTGTAGTGTGCATCCTGCTGCGGTGGATTTGCCCAGTGTCCTGCTCACATTTCAGCGTCTTCTAAATGCATCTTCAGTTAGCCATCAACGTTTATGCAGTGGAACGGTTTTCATCTTCTTAAGTTTTACAAATATCGTCATTGATGGTGACCGTCTCGACAGGGAAAGAGAAGACACAAATTCACTATCTCGTCCTGGCAAACGAGCGATAATAATGAGAACGCAGCAATTCCTTTAGGGATCCCTATTACAGTAGTGCTCCTTTGCTTTTTTTAATGAGCAACTTGCATTCTTTGCGATGCTAATCAGCCTGAAGCAGTTTAAAGGGGGGGGTTTCAAAATTGTACGCGAATGTATTCATATAATGCATATGGAAGCACAAGGGAAAGTAAAACTTGAGCGGGGATGGGTGCATTGAGCAAAACGATGGATCCATGCACTCAAGATCGCTGTTTAGTTTCTCTAATCAGGAGATATCAAACAATTGTATCAGAAATGTCAGTAAGACAATTCGAATATATATGCTGTCATTAATTGCCCTGCGACGGTATTTCAAGTGATTTATTTGAGAAAAACATTTTTTATATGAATGCTATTTGATAAAGCGTCATATATCTGAGGAAATCAGCGACAACGAAAGAATGGAACGTGGTCATTACCCTTTAGCGTCGAGGCTTGTTTCGGCAACCTTGCGACTTGGTGCTGGAAGGTTTCCATTTGCTTGAGAAATTGTTCTTAATTCGTTACCCAAATTGTGTGCTTCACCTGAAATCATTTCGTTGAGTTAAACAAGTGGACAGCTTGTGGCTTGAATTCTTCCTTCCTCAAGTTCAGCCATTGAAGTTTCTTTTCACTGTTCTAATAAGCGCCAAGATTTCACTGTTAATGAGAATAGCTGGAAGGTGAAAGCACAAATAGGCTTGCCAGCAAAGTTTGCATTGTACTCAGCTTCGGATTCAAGGCGAACGGGTCGGTTAATCAGGACAGAAATCCTTCAAAATGGCAAGAAAGCACATAACCATCCTCTCGTCCTCTTACGAATCGCACTGACTTCATGTTCTAAGCATGAATTCGTTTTTATGCTGTAATGCAAGTGGCTTGTGGTTCGCAGTCTACACGTGTTGCCTATGTGCGTCTTTGTATGTGGCGTTTTTTTGCGGAACCGCACGGAAAACAAGGTGATCACAAATTCAGCGAGCACACTCCTCGACTCGAAAGAAAACGTATGCAAATTAGCACTGCTAGCTTATCTTATCAGTTGGTGAGTTTTATCAGGCCATCACTTAACGTGGTGGATTGCTTTCGTCGGCAGGTTTTGAGAAACACAGAAACCCTAAATTCAGTAATTGTGGCTGATCGGCTGTTAATTCATACCATCTCACAAGCTGATAGACCAGTAATGCTAGACCGTAGATGCATAATTTGTTATCTATAATCATTGGTACAACAGTGACTCATTCTAATTAGAACGATATCGCTTATGACGATGCTGCTGCTGACAAACGCCGAATGCACAACAAAGGAGATATAACACCTTTTTCTGCACATTCCGACACTCGTATTATCAGCATAAATCTTCCTGAGGATAGCACAATGTGTCAAATCTATGAGAAAGAAATTGCTATATCCCCTTTGTCACGCATTGGACGATAGCAGGCAAAAAATCGGCATGTCAATATTTAGAAAAGCCATTATCCGCTTTGAATAATATCATGCAAGAAGGATCTCCTCACTGGTTCGGAGAACTCCAATTACGTTAAAATTCTCAGCACTATTATAGTTTCATTTATTCCTTATGAGCTTATCATTTGAATAGCCAGAAGGTGCATGCTAGAGGAGAGCGAAATTTATCGCAAGGAATTCTAGGACCCTAAACAATTCCACCGATGCAAATTCAATCATACCAACTTTCCAGTTGATATGTCAGAAACTGTGTTCGAAAGGACTGAAATTTTGCGCATATGGTCCTTGGATCAAAAGTATCTTCATCTAGGTCGATTCAATCTTATTAGCCTATCAGTTGATAAGAAACAAGATTGTCTTGGTATTAACCACTTCTCGTTTCTTTGGATAGTCGCCATTTATGAACGCACAACACATATCGAATCAGTGTTCACAATGTGCTTCTCCTTTAAATGGTGCATAGCTGCCCAGTTGGCGGTCTTACGAAAAAATTGTACCAGTAACCCATCAGGAGATGATCATTGGAAGCAAAATTAATATCTAAGCTCGCCCTCATATAGGTAGTAAGTAGCAAATTTGGTTACCCAGTTAATATTACAAGGCAGATAATGCTCTTGCTCTCAGTTTGAGATGTGGTGGTGAGAATGTGGTAAACAGACAATCCGATAGAAATTATCGCACGGAGGAAATGTTGCGTTAAAGTTGGATCGAGCAAAGCAGCGCGAAGATAATAACTGTGTGGATGAAGTATAGTTGGATTTTATCGGTTGAGCTAATGGATAAAGCTCTTCATTTCACCAGTGCAATCTGCAAGATAGCATTACTCGACCGAGAGAGGTTGAACATGATATAATTTGTCAACGTAATCGAAAACGCTTCCTTTTCTTTAATTGAGCATTTTTGTAAGAATCTGAGAAGAAGGCAATGGAAGTGCTGTTCAACGGCACTCGAGCATTCCATAAACTTTAGCAGCCTTTTAGAAAGATCAAATTGAGGCGATCTTGCTATCTTGCAGGTTGTCGTCATTACAGCGAATTTTCAAATACCTGTGGAGAATATAACAACGCACTGCATAAACGCAGCTAAAATTTCGATCTGAAGGAAAATATTTCACCTGCGTGCACCTTTTTATCGCCATTTTCTTCGTCCTTATTTGTTTTTGCTCTTCTCTCAGTGTCTTTCGCGCTTTCTTCAGTTCGTTGTACTTCATCGTCTTTACGCAGCTAGAAACAATTCTTTCTCATTCTGCAGCAACTGAATATAACGGAAAAGAAGTAGAGGGCGAAAATTTTGAGAGGTTAGATCCATTCAACCAATTCGAGACTGGAAAAAAGGTTCATGAAACATTTTCGAGGAAAATCAAGCTTTCTTCAGCATTACTCAGATATTAGAACTTGATACTAACGCAGTGAAAACTTTCTTCGAGACGTATGAAATAATTAGACGCTCAAAGCCTTCAATGCTCTCGTAACTTTTCTTAGATGTATCATGACTTAATCAAATTCAGCAATCTCATGATATATTGGCTGTTAGTTTCTTTCCCTCTTGTATCATTGCATATTTTAGGTAGGCAATAATTACGTGTAAATATAAACTTGCTGAGCAAAATGCAAACAAACAGAAGCATGCCAGATTATGCATTATAGTACCTACTTAAAAGTTTCGCTCACTAGAGCAACCACTTCCACAAGCTGTCACATATGTGCTATAACTAATGCTTTCTATATTTCTTTGTCTATGTGCAGGCACAAATATGTATCAGCCCAGTTGTATCCGCTAGACAGCTATTTGTATGTGAAATTGAAATTAAGGTTCATAGTCACCTTTCGCCATATCAGCTGAATTTACATATGTAGTGGCGCCTCATTAACCAGGTGATGATTTCATTGCTCATGAGGCAAGGAATTCTTCGTGTTTAACAAGATGGCAAAATTCACTAAATTGCGTGTCATTTCGACTGCTTCCCGCTAACATGCCAATTAAAGATGTTTTCTAAATGACCGCTGACCGAACCACTCGTGAAAACCTCATGCAAATCTTGATTTTCACATCCCGACCAGTGTAAAACCATCGACTGATAAGAAATTCTGATGGAATTTTCACTGCAAAATGTGCACTTAGCGGCATTTGTCAAATTGAAGTATTTGTGACCCTTTTCCAAGCTACTTTTTTATTTTGAACACCATATAGGTAACCATGCGGTTTCACTCAACTGAGTTCGTAATCCTTGTTTTCAAGGGAATTCGAATACAAACTACATGGCAGACAACAAACAGAAATGTATATAATCACAGAAAACGCGCTGCTGTAGTAGGCTGTATGAATGCAAACAGGTAGCAGTGCACTTTTCAAAAGGAGCTTTCTCCAGATGATGTAAGCGACAGGTGAGATGAAACAAAGCATCTTCACAGATAATAATGCTTCAGATTCCAATCGTTCCCACCGCCTACTGAGATCATGTGGAAAACATTCACTTTAATGCGCAAATTCGCGTTTCTAAAGGGTATTATGACAATGCGTCTCTGCGCTTTTGTATGCGTGTATGTCCGTCTGTTGGGCAGCTTCAAATAAGAAATCAATAAGACTTGATTTATGAAATTTGCAGGAAAGAATAACGCTGCAACGTCGCCTTCTCAACCACCATTCAACCTGAGCTATGAGATCCAACGGAACATTAGAAAACTCTGATGTACTAAAATTTTTGCACGTATTTTTCCAATGGTCTCAGACTGAAGATCGAGCTTAATTCTTCCGTAACATTCATAAGGTTCAGAACACATTAAATTGTATTCTCCCATACGTCCTCAAAGTTCTGACCAAGCCAAGTGGAATCTGCAAGCGCCCTTAAAATTTACACCAGACCAAGTCAGCTTCCCCATATATCCTCAAAGTTCGGATTATGCTTGAGGAGGCCAAAGGCTAAAATCGCGAGATTTTTATCAGAGAAAGTGGAACATGATAAAAGTTTTCGACTCCTCTTTCACTTCGCCTAAGGCCTGTCGGTGCAAAAATCTCGTTTCAAGAGCTTAGCGATGACCTCAGTATTGCCTGAATCTACATTAGCCAAAGTGGTTGAAAGTCACCATTTTCAAAATTTGTCTGCCATGCCAGCGAAATTTGGTGGCGGCATAAATACTTCCAGAAGGCCTTTAAATCTACTATCACCGGCTTAATATCTTTTTCATTTCCGAAATGTTGCATGATTCAATACATCACGCACTGAAAGCATAGCTCTTTCAATATTCTCTAAATTCTCTGTTTGATGTGCATTCAGAGCCATCCAGCATCCTGCAACATTTGGCTACTACGAGCCATTTGAGAAATCCAATGTTCGACAGTCCCAAACAACGGGGGCGGGGGAGGGGGTTCACGCGTTCCTTGAAATAGCCCAACTTGGCATGGTTCAAAGTTTGAGGATCCATGGAAGAGTGAGGTTTGGCCTCAACCTCACTTGGTACCACCATCGTAATCGTGGCTTCTGCAATTCTCGAATTTGATATACTGCATGCATGAGGAGGGGTATTTGCACGCTTTCCTCCGCATAGGCACGATGCAGTCGTGATGCACTGAAAAATGCAATGAAGCCACCTTGGGGACTTTGCCACTAAGCCCAGTGACGTCTAAAACAATTTCCGCCGCACTGGCCGCATTGGAAGCACGTAAGTCACTTCCTCCATCAGTCGGTGCCGGTTCTTCTGTGATCTCGCTGTTTTTGCAGCCCGACATGAATATCTGAAGACAGTACTGGATATGCAGGAATTTCATTAAGGAGTAGAAGCGTTAGCAGGGCCGACCGACAACTTTTCGAGGAATTTCTTTGAGCAAGAGTGTCGAAAATGACGGTTTAATATTCAAATCCTGGAGCATGCGAGCATTTATAACTTCATGTTCATGGTGCGACAGAATTATGCGCTGTTGAAGGTAGACACTAAAATTTGCGTGGTGAAAGGTGCAGCATGGTTATGTTTTTGCAAGACATCTGAGGTATTCTAGCTAAAAAATAATGGACAAAAAGATTAAAATGTTGCCAGAAGAAATACAGCACAGCGAATGCTCAAATAACATTTGTGATGTAAAAAGCGAAACAATGTCCAGCAGGAACTCAAAAATCGATGTGCCGCCGTGACGATACACCTTTAGCCTTCGAAAATTTGACGAAAACTCCCTCACGTTGGCGGAAGTACGACGATTTTCTAAAATGTTTTCCTATTCTAACAAAGAATGTTCAGGATATATAAGTGAGCAATAAATGTGAAAAGGGGACGGAAATAGTACGGTACTCCCTAGTATATGATTAACATAAGCAATATTTTCGGAGCATATTCTTTGAGAGCATTCTCAAGCTCTAAACTCGAGGAATTTTGAGAAAAAAAGTGTTCTATACATGCTCGGCGATAAAATTTAAGAAAAGTCGATGAACTATTACGGCTCAAAACAGAATCGTCGGTCCTCTCCGCGATTCGAACGTAATGGAGAATGTTTGCACTCTTCGCACATTACATCATCTTCAGTAATGATCCAACACCAAACTTAAAATATGATTCGTTCAACATTGACGCACAGTGCAATCACTTGTTCGTCTAATTGTGGTCAAGAAATTTGCCGTTTACTGTATGGAGTCGGTAAATCAATGAAGCCAAAGTATACATTTTTAAAAATAAGCCAAGCACCATCAGTTCATGAATAACAAGCAGAGGATGCAACTCCTTTCGAAATGGTGGCGTATAATAAACAGCATAAACCATAAAACGAACTTAAACGGACGAGCTGATTTGCTCGCCGAAAGTGGGCTCAAGGAGCGATTTCTAAATTAACGAGTATTTGGGCCATCGGAAAACATTTCCTGGACGGCAAGAAAAATTTTATGGTGCCAAGTCATCTCTATAAGAAGAGTTTTTGCAGCACTATCGGAAAACCGTTGTGAATTACTGTAGGCTTATTACAGTAGAGTAATATACAGAAGGAGGATCCCTCACCTCTTCTGACAGATAACGCACAAAATTATTTCGCGCGAATAGCCGTACTGAAGATTTGTTGGACGACGAAAAAATTACTGCTCATATATCATTTCATTACTCGCTGCAAGGGTGAAAAGTAGTTGGAGCTTATCATCTGAAAATTACGAACAGCTCAAAGGAAGTTATGAAGGGCTTTCATTGTGAACAGTGAGCATTTTATAAAATATATGATGTGAAGAATGAAACTCCAATGATTGAAGAAATGTATTAGCTTTTGACTAAAGATGAAAGTATTTTAAGTGATACGGTGAAGTCATTCACTGAAAAGCTGTGGAGTGCTGTTAAAAAGTACTTTTTAACATTTTCCACCTCGTGCACTCTTCGATAGGGAATCAATAACTGCGCGAAATTCAACGAAACTTTCAAACAGCTGAAAGTTTTTCTAATTGATCAATTGCTTAGGAAAATGTGGCTATTTTTTCATGACTAATGCAAGCAGATTGAAAAAACAAGTAGTTTTTCTTTTTTATCGTGAAATGTACTATAAAAAATGGCAGCTTATAATCAATATTTCGAACATATTACAAAAGTATTCAATGGGAATATTCGGATGTTTCTGAAACGCTGTCCTGTTGAAAATAACTCCTTTTAGCATCACCGGCGGAAGTCGAAAAGAATTATGAGTGATCCACTTGAAATACTTAAATTGGATAAAAAAAAACAAAGCGCAACGTTACGCAAGGGAAGCCTCACATCTCGAAGATTAATAACGGAAGATGAGCTAGAAAAGAACTGCGCACAAAGCAAAGTCGGCGTAATAAAAGAACAGGTTTGCTGGAGGGAACAGACGAGACACCTCCGGACCTATTTCTTCGCGTCAATACAACAATTGAGCAGTATAAATGCATTTTCAGACATTGAATACTTCACGTGATTTCTGGCATTTTTGGTTCAGTTTTTCAACCTGTATGGCACCCTAATCATAGCATCATAGTTCGACGTGTTATTGATTGATTAAAGGAAAGGTCTGATGAGTAATTCGCCTCAAGAAGGCGCAGTGATTGCTTTAGTATATTAAATGCGCATAGATGATACTAGGTGTGTGTTGAATGTGATATCGCTTCTGAATGCAAAACAACTACCCTGAAAAGTGGGCAAAAAAATTAAAAAAGTTTTGCTTGGTGACCAAAAAATTGGCCAAAAAGCACATTGCAACAGAAGAATCAGGTGACGGGTAGTACTTTTTTTTCAAGGAGAGTTAGTAGTCTATATGACATGTACTGATCAAGACGTAAACGCGTTGGACCATCTAACGAAAGCGCGGACAGGAGGGACTGCAAAAATAAGTTGCACGGAAATCTAACAAACTATACAAGAAATATTTGCAGGTACCTACGAACTAATGGAACTGGTCAAGCAAAGAGCAAACTGTGTGCAAAAAAGAGCAAAACACTGTGTCATGAGTCGAAAGTATTCAAAATTCGAAAGAAACAGTGCACATTTATAAGAATGACAATGATAAACCTCTACAGCATATAGGAACAGCAGTAAGTGATAACAAGAAAGCAGCCCAAGAGGTAAGCGGCATCTAAGTAATCATAGGAAAAGAGAGCAAGCTTGTACTCATTGCAAAAGCAAATTCGTATAAAAAGGGAGGAAGAGGGGAGGAGGAGGGTGCAAAATAAACCAATGGAGCCAAATAACGCACTGGAGATAAGCTTACGGGTTAAGTCAAGTGCCTGCGCGTAGAAAAGGCAAATACTCAGCAAGTAACCTCACCCAGATTCGGGAGGCTAAAAAGGATTCGGCGTGCTTCCATTCGTTTTCAGACTGCTTCTCGGGGCCTAACGGGCCAATATAGGGTCATAGTGAGACCTGGCGGGCTCAGGCGGTAGGGCGACGTTCGCAAAATGAAACAACCCGCACTCGTCCGGCAGCAGACTCTGAGAGTCCGCAAGCTCAAGCTCATTGAAGTCATCCCAGTGACCTGGACTTTTTTCTACGTCATTTTATTGCCTAACTGTGCCAAATACTTTCGACTTGACATTAGTGCCAAATAAAAGTAGCTCGATCACACCTCAGCAGGAGCCTGAGATCTTTGAGAGACTTGAGAACTAGATCAGCCAACAGGAGTCGAAATTTACTGGGGTGTCAGGAACGGATAATCATTATTTTCTAAGTCAGCATGTGAGATCGAGGGATTTTGGTGGAAAGGAAGTGATTTTCTACTGGAAAAAACATCGCAACGCCATAACATCCATTAGAACAATCGCATTTTCACTTGTTCAAAAACTCGGGAGATGTACTGCTTCAGCAATTCAAAGTTTACTTTTGCTCCATTAGCATGCTGCCGAAATATTCCAGCAAAATCTAAGATTGCTGGCACGCTTTGCATGTTTAAAGCTAATCCATCATCTGAGGTCTTATCACAGGCAACGGCTCTTCTCATTCTGCAAGCATTCTTTTCACGGACCTCTCTCCACTATAAATCGTTCGCAGTCTACGTTCGCCCTTTCCTCGAATATGCCTCGATTTGATCGCTTCGATACTGATCCTTGCGACGATACTCGCTACCTAATTTGATTGAAAAAGTTCCAAAACACTTCACCCTTCGATTATCCAATTTTCGTGAACAAACCCATTTCAAGTGCTATCTCACGACTGACGTCTGACGAATGTCAGTGAAGCTCCACTCAGACTCACGTAATGACTTAGTGACTTAAAACATAAAATTAGTGTGAGTTACTCAGGCATGGCCGAGTTCAGACTTAATCGTTTCCCTTTAATGAGACATCATCACCTTATTCTGGTATTTGTTAAATTTTCCAGCTTACAAACTTTTAAAATAGGAGGAACGGCGCGATATCACGTCTCTCTGTGGTCAGCACCGTGTGTGGTCCTTGCAATTGTAGTACTCATTTACATACCTCCAATACTGCAATCGAAAGTGCTCATCTGCTACGCGCACCGAAGTTCAGTGCTGCGAGAAACACACAAATCGTGTGAAGGGCAGAGGTTTATCAAAAACATTTCACACAAATAAGATAACATAAAATCCGAACAGTACGACCGGTCGATATCAGCTATTGGAGGAAATGCTTTTTTTCGCAGTCCGAAGTACCGTTATCTCGCTGGCGACGCCGCATGCTTCTCTGGAAGTATGACGTTCTACTATGGCAAGTCTTTTCAGTAATCGTCTAAAGTATGCGACGTTTTAATATTCTCCACTTATTCTCCTTTCTACAACATGTATTGAAAAGGAGGTGCATAGTTTCCCAAAGATTTCCTTTTCCATGAAGCGTTTTTTATTCGCAAATTCATGAAAACTCACATGCTTGCTCCAGTTCGAAGCAAATGATCAACATGCATATTGGAATACATCTCTGATGTGCCAAACGAAATCCAAGGCGCCTTCGCACTGTTGTGGTTTTCAAATCCGTTTTCAACAAAGTCGACATGGTGACATGCCAATAACGATTTTTTTTTGTTTGAAGTAACGATTTACCATACACCACATTGTCGACCTGTTGCTCTAATACCCCAAACCTATAAATTTTGCATTCTCACGAGGCGTTGTATTTGCACTTACCAGCTGAATCATCTTCTTCCTTGTTTTCCTTGCTTTCCTTGTTTTCACCACTTTCTCTGCTCTCCCTGCTCTGTGTGCCAGTTTTAGTCGTCTTGCTGGTCTTCTTACCCAACTTCAAAACGAATCTTTATCACTAAATCTTGTTTAATTCCAGATTTTGCACCTCATAACGGTCCCGCGTACAGAATTTCCTGATAATTTTTTTTTAAATAACGAAAATTCAAGGGTGGTATTTTGTTCTTGTAGTTTCATGCACTACAGTCAATTCATAAATTAATATAAAGGTTCAGTACAGTGGCACATGCACATGGCCAGTGAATATGTAGTAGGGTAGATAAGCGAACGTAACAGTCGACGTGGCCTTTAAACTCAGAGATTTTGAACTCAGGCTTTTTTAATATATTGGGTTCCTGACTAAAGCTAAGGATGCTTTGAAAACCGATTGAGCGGGAGCGGATATCAGCTAAGAAAACAGCGAAATGTGGGATGGCCACGGAAGTTGATTTGAGATGAACGAAGCGATGAAACATACCGGTTCCTCTCTCTTCTTAAGCACCCACATAAAGTGCGTCGAATACATTATTAAATAAGCGACCAGGAGAACAAGGATGAGGATCGTATATCCGAACGTAGCGACGAAATACCATAAACATGTCGGGCAATCATCTATCTCCTCGGCGTTCATTACCCAGCACCAAAGACGCCCGACCCCGACTGAACGCTGATCAAATGAATGCTTATTCATTTCAATCGCCTTTTTATGCAGTCTAGTCGCCCAATATAAACATTCAAATTTCAGCCTACAGCAGGCATACAAATTTCCGACCCTTGCGCATGTTAATTATACATCGTCAGGTACGTGCTTATGCTTACTAAATGCAGAGCTTTTGTATTTATGTACGACATAATGCAGTCGTCTTCACTTTTGGGACAGGAAAAATACATGCATTCATGAGCAGAAAAAGCAGTGATATGATGAGTGAATTGTTTGTTTGTTTCTGGTACCAAATTTTTTGGTAAAGAACAAATAATTTTGGTGCTCCTCATGCACCTTTCCCCAGTGCTCAAGGACAAACAGGGTGCGGTCGCATCTAGGGGAGGAGTAGAATGGAGAAAACAGCATTAAATGCTAAGAGATAGGGAAAATTCAGAAGCTGTGTCATTTGCATATGCTCTCGGTTTATAAACCTGCTGCACCTGCCAGGAATATATAATATTCCCCTCTTCATTTGTTTCGCCGGCATACTGGCATGCGCTACAGTTATCGTCCATACAAGCAAACGTGAAGTCATTCGTCTTTTCATTACGCAGTCAGTGTTAATTCTTCTCGGAATCCACTTGTGAGCAGAAACAGCAACGACAACCCGGTTGCATGGCCAGTCGGTCAGGAAGTTGCGGTTTCTAAAGGAAACTATGTGGTGCTGGCAATCACGCTGACTTTCGATTTCTCGAGTGTCGGTGAAGATGCTCAGTTGCGATCAGGGTACCACGAAAGGAGCGTCGTCTCGTTTACGCATATGTAAGTAATTTGTTTGATCCAGATTTTTGCTCCGGCAACCTCCATGGCGCAGTTCGTTATCGCATTTAGCTGGCATCTGAAATGTTGGTTTCAAGCTCAGCCGGAAGGAGGGCGCACTTTGGTCATTTATGTTAAATCGCAGTGATTATTGCCGAACCAGCAGGCATGACGCTAGTGACCTTTACCCTTTAAAAAACGGTACTAACGTGTTCTCAGAACTCTTTCATTAGAGAACGTTTGTAGAGTCGACCTGCATCGCAATGTGCGGCGCAGTCGGCTAGTGGGTTCGTTGCCGAAAAATGTTGCTAAATTCAAGAAAGCAGGCAAACCCGAAGTTTCCTGTGCGTCTTCATAGCCGTTCACCTACGGTTTTCGCATTGAGAAAACTAGCATAATCTCACATGTTTCTTCGTTGTGTGGAGTCTTGCTTTAGCAAGAGATAGTTGTTTTTCCATTGATTTTTCTGCGGTTTTCTAAACGAACACCCTATCGTTCGGTTTTCTGACCAAATGATAACGTGCAGTTTCAGATGGCTGCCGAACTTTTACGCCCTGCAGACGAGAATATAACTGGATGCAGAAAGAAATTGAAGAATCAATGGAGTCTTTTCATCAGCTTTTGGCGATGAACAACCTTGCTTCATCAAACTGACATAAACGCCATTCCTCATCCTTTTAGTATTGATTTTTAGCAAAGTCTATCGTGTTGCATTTTCCTTTTTTGCGAAATGGTGCGATCGTTCGTCCTCCTTTTTAACATCCAGGAATATCAGCCCATCAATTGTCGTTTCATTAGCCTCCGATTCTTGGAAAGAAATCTGATACAGATTACTCGTTGTCAGTATCTGTGTAACCAAAATCTATTCAGTGCTGTGAAGCCTGGAGTTTTATCCGGGTTGCCTAGTGCGTCATAGAAGAGTTCATCGCTGGGACGATGGAACGGAGCCATTACAGGGGGCGAGATTCTAATTGAGCTGACTGATATTGACTGTGCAAAGATGTCCTATGGTGTCTGCCATAAAAAGCTGCCCAGAATGACTCTTTTGTACTCACTTGGTTCCCTTTGGAGTGACTAAAGGTCTTCTTGCTAGCGGCATCCTGGAAGTGAAATTAAGACTGTCACTGTCAGAGGCGTGCAGTGTAACCAGCGCTGTGCCTCAAAGGATTCTTTCGTTACGTTCTTTGTTCGCGGTTGCGTACTAGCAATATCTGTGATGTCTCAAACATTACCAGTTAGCTGTTCGTTGATGAACTGCAGACAACTCATCGAACGTCCGACTGATCTTAATGCAACGCAGAAACGCCTGATGGCTTCACTACATGATCGAAAAGCCGATAGTTTCGAGAGAAAATTTTGTGTTACATACATTATCTTTCATCTTGAACGTTTTGTACTCTCAGACATCTGCTAATGAAACTGCTATTTGTAACAATAGAATAGTTTCTTTCCAGATCTTCGCTGACATTAACGCAGCTTAGAATTAACGGTCCACATTTCGACTCGCATTTTGCAGCTCAATCCTCTGCGCCCTTCGTCACCTAACCAGATAACACCATGTAGTTAACCTCCTGCACTCAGCACTCACAATCTCCACACACCAGCGAAACTCGGGATGTTAGGTTCATTCAGCTGATTTTTTAAATCTCAGACATCACTTTTATCGAACGAAATTTAGCTGGCCAAATAATTTGAACTTGGCCGGATGAAAGGTTTGGTTTTCAGCTACGCAAATTCATAACGAAAATTTGGCTACGAGAAACTGTCGAATTTTATGGAATTTCATCGGAACTCGTTTCCACTTTTCGGTAAACGCCCACTACTATATTTTATGCACGGCAAGAATCGACATTTCATAAAAGAGATGGCGCTGATTGTGTGCAAGTGCAGGAAATTGCACGCGGAACACAGCTTTCCTATTACGATCGCGCATGTTTCATATCCTTCTCGCTAATTGAGCGTTATGCAATGTCGCATGCGCTATTGTGTCACAAGAGAGCATCTTTCCACCAAACAGACCAATTTTAGTTAGCAGAGAAGACCGCTGCATGCGTCAAATGCATCAACATTCTGTAAAGTCTGAGCAATTATGTAACAATTTGCTTCGGCACAGCACTCTTAACAATATTCGACAACTTCCGAACGTGCCGTCCCCGCACCGTGTGCTAGTTTTATCTGCTATTCAGCAATACTTCTACCTTGGATGGAATCCTTTTTTCGTGAGAACTTTTACGAGCGAAGCGTTTTCTTAAATGGTTTCCCGCGTATGCATATGAGCGTTTGCATGCTTGTCCTGTAGTCTGAGCCTGCGGATCGAAGGCTGTACTAAGCCTAACTGCCTGGAATGGTTTCATAAAGCAATCTTACTCCCCTGATCACTTTTGACGTAATTAATGGATCCTTGAAGGTACCTCCAAATTTATTCCAAACCGGTCATGTGGTACCGAGAAATTTAGGAACTGCTAAATCATTCGATTTCATGAAGGGGCAGCTGTCGTTTCATGGAGCAGTAAAAGTAACAAAAAACATCTTTGCATTGCAATGAAAAAAGCATGAAACGCGCGTCCGACAAAACAAATATACAAAGAAACAACACAAACAGTGGTCTGTGCACTTCTAATAATGCAATGGAAATGCCTCTCTTCTTCACGCATTTCAATTCAGTATCAATTTTAATAATTCTATCATAAATGAAAAGGAATATTCATACTGAGGAGCATAGGCCGTCGTGCGGAACTTTATTAAAAAATTCAACGCAAATAACACAGCACAAAAGTCTAATATGACGACCGGTTGATATTAGCAGGTGTTGAGGGAAATAATTTCTTTGGCACTGCAGAGACGTACTCTCACTTCGCTGTCAACGCTACCTGCTTACCTGTAAACAGGGTATTTTACCATTGCAATTCTGTTCAGTAGTCGCATAAAGTGTGCGTCCTTTTTTATGCTCTCTACCTATTTTTTTCTACAACATACTTTAAAAACAAAGGATGTGGTTCTCGTAAAAATTCACTCTTTTTGTGAGGCGTTCGATTATTTGCATATTCTCGAAATTTCTAGGTAATGCTTCAATTCGAATCAAATGATAAATTTGCATACCGAAGCACATCTCTAACGTGCCAAACGAAATTCATAACTTAACAGTGTTGTGGTTTTTAAATGTTTTTTCAACGAAGCCTGCACAGTGATATTCCACTACTGGTCTATCTTCCTTATCTGAAGTTATACTCTGTCAGTATCATCGGCTTGTTGCTATGTACAGCACTCGTCCTTACCGGTTGACTCTTAGTCCTCCTTGCTCTCTTTGTTGCCTTTCTCCTCCTTGCTTTCTTTGCTGGCTTTATCATCCTTGTTTTCTTTGCTGCCTTTTTCGTCTTTGCTATCCTTGTTTTCAGCGCTTTCCTTGCTGTCTTTGCTGTCTGTGCCAGTTTTGGTCCCCTTTCTGGCGTTCTTCAATTTCTGCAAAACGAATCGCCGTAAACTCATTCTGACCGAGTTCACTCAATCATAATTTTCTGGTCCATAATATTTCCACTAACAGAATTTCTTCGAAACAGGTACTCACCAGCAGCAGCTCATGTTCATACGTTTTGCTTCCATTGTTTCATATGTGACAATCAGAGTTGTAAAACCGAAGTCTTGAAGTGCTCATATAACGGTACAACACAGCGAGGCCTGAGTATGCTAAGCAAGTATCGTATAAGGTCGATAAAAAACGCTACCTTTGATGCAACTTATAAGCTTGGGGATCGTAACAAGTGGGAACACTTCTACATTTATTATACTGCTAGCAACAATTAACAGTGCTTCGGAAGTCGTATACTCGAGTGCAGACAGCAAATAAAAATGGATATAGCAGTTCATTCACAACAGAAAAATAACGAACTGTACCGGTTCTTTCTTTTTGCTGAGCGCCCACATGAAGTGTGATGAATACATTATTAAATAGGCGACGAGGATGAGCAGGATGAGGATCGTGTATCCGAAACTGGCGACGAAATACCAGAGGAATGACGGGCATTCATCTTCATCGTCTCCGGCCATTTTTCTGCACCAAAGCCGCTAAGCGCCCGATTGAACACTGACCAAATGATTGCTCCTCCAGCTAACTCATCCTTTTATATAGGCTAGTCGCCAACATAAGCATTCAAATTTGAGCTAATGCCAAGCATTCAAGTTAACCACTTTTGTATTTGTATATATTTTTCTTCTTTACTTGCGTTATATGGGTATATGTGTTTGCATATATTTCTTCATTATATGGGCAACACCGACGATAACTCTCTTCAAAATGGTGGAATTTTGAAATTTTTTTTTTCTATCCCTTCCTCTGCTGACTCCCTCGGATGATTCGTTGGACAGCCGGATTGGTGTCGTGTATGGTGGTGAAAAGTGTGCTCAAAATTTTGAGGGAAGGTTTCCACCTTCACCATTTCTCGCCATAGTGGGCTTTCCCCACAAGTTTGGTATGTAGTGAGAATGCTCTTCGCGGTGAACCCATTGCACACAATCGCTTGTGTATACATGTACGAGGTAGAGGGTAAGGGGGGAGCGGTGTGTGACCGTTTCACTATGAAATATGATCATTTCATTATGAAATACAAGGACGGGTAAAAATGACCGGGACTGCATGGTGGAGATGGCTCAGTAATCAAAGCGGTCGGTCGGGGTTGCGAGGGCGGAAAGTCGGGTTCGGTTCCTCCTTGCTTTTTGTATGTGTTATAGACCGTGTGGTGGCGAAGCCTCCCTGTGTGTCAGAGCCTAGAGGAGGCTGTACGGAGGTGTGACGCCCATAGCAAAAAATTGTACGTGGTCCAAAGCAGGGATCAAGAAAGCAGCAGCCCCCTTGCGGGGGGCACGGGGCGGCGGAGCACCCCCTGACCCAAACATTAGTAATGAAATAAAACCCATACAGAAGTAGAGGTTCGTATCCTCAGTTCTTCCTATATTCCTCATAGTTTCGTATCCTCCCTTCTTTCTCTACGCTGTAGGTGTTCTTTATATGTCTCTTTCTTGGGGTAGTGTTTACGTCTTTATCTACATATCTTGAGGTGTCATTCTCTTAGGGGACTGTACAAAAGGGCGTATATAGCACAGCACGGAGCAATCGGTTGCGCATTGGAGGGAGAGTAAGTATACAGGTGAAGGAGGGGGAGGGGGTTCGATTTCGTGTGGGGTGTTTGCGGTGTGTGGTGTGGGGAGGGGAGATGTGCATGTCCATGTGTGTGTATTTGTGTGGTGTGTGTAGGGCGTCATGTGTGGTCTGTTTCAGTTTGTGTGTGGTATAGATTCCGTTCGGCATGTTCGTGTGGGAGAGCGTGGAATGCGTGTGTGTGTGTTGGTGTGTGTGTGGGGGAGGGGGGGGGAGAAGGGAGGGAAGGGAAATGTGTGCGTCTATGTGTGCATGTGTGTTGTGTGTAGGGGTGGGTTGTGGTTTGTGGTCGTGGGGTGTGTGGTGTGTGTGAATTTCATAGATTTCTTTATCGTTTCTGTTTTCCTCGAATGAAAAACAGGAGTGACTTGAAATATTCCCTAAGCTCGCAATAACATGCAAGGCCTATGATGCATTCAGGAATTCCTTAATTTGCCTCTTCCATTAAACCTGCTTGTGGCCACATTATACACCACGATTACCAATAAGAACACATTTCGAAATTTCATTTTCCATTTCAAGGAAAAGGAACCGTGAATCGTCCAAAAATCGACCCTTTTCATAAATGCCGAATTCCAGAAATGCCCAAATCTGAAAATTTGATGTTTTCTAGATAACATTGTGTTACCCATACAATTCCTCTGGCTGTGTGAATATCAGAAGCAGTATCTTCGGACAATTTACAAAGATGACCAACTGTCTGGAATCGTTGCCTTAATTCCTTTATATTTCACTCTTTAGTTCCTAACCTGCTGTTCAAATTTCCACACAATTTACGAGGTGACTATGACCAAATATCTCTCTCACATTGTTGTCGGTCTGATTGGTTGAGATTTTGCACGAATATGTCAGATTCATTCGTCAAGTGCAGTTATTTTTCAATGCCTCAATTGACCGGAAATGGTTGAACCCTGCATGACCTGTGCCGCGGCTCGCATCGCATAGCAATTTCCAATGAAAGGTGCTTTCCGCTTCGCACTAAGGCGAAAATCGGATGTGCGCCTTTGTTAAGCCAAGCACACGTTGCTCTCATTAATAACGGGTGACCCGTGATCGAATTGCATAGAAGGAAATCGAGTGTTGCGTCGCGTTGAGAGCGATGCTTTATTGCGTTGTGCAATTGCACTACTGAAGGAGAAGAAAGAGTTAGAAACATGATGAACTAGAATGCGACAGAGAGAGCACAACGGATTTGCTCTTCAAACATCAATTTTATTCGGCAATATTATAATTATCATCTAAAATGAGCGCAGCATCGCACATTTCAGAAGCAATTTTAAAAAACAGTTCCATTGATATGCCATGAGAAGGATTTTGTTTGCATAGATGACAATTTTACTCGATTGGCTCCATGCAGTATTTACCAATTTCAAATTTCCATGCACAGTTCCTTCTCAAAAAGTTATCTGCAAAATTTATAGACCACAATTGCAGAATTAAATAAAAATTTGCTTATATAAGCTGTAAGATTTCCGCTGATGTCTGCAAAAAAGCCACTGATGTCAGCATAGATATGCATTTTTCCGTTTACTGCCAAACGGCAAATGGAAAAGGCCAGAACGCCAAAATAAAAGGACGCCAAAGCAAGCAGAAATACGCCAGCTAAGCTGGCGCATTAGGCGTTTCTAAGCATTTTTGAATTTCCAGTCTGTATTTCATATTGCTGGCTAGTTGCGCTTCTGGAATATACCGCGTGTCTCTGTTTACAAACCCCACATCCAAATATGTTCCCTCTAGAAACCTCTCTTTGATAAATTGCGAACACTCTGAAGTCAGAGATTCATCAGCATAAAAATAGCATGTGTGCACACGTGGGCATAATTTCTGGTGGGTCCGTTGTATAAGGTGGCAAGATTTAGCGAAATATAATTATGATGCAAGTTGAGGACGGAAGCAAAAATTAGCTTTGTTTCATGGATGTCCAAATAAGCTGCACATTTTAAGCTCATGATAGCCATGCTTCCAAAACTTTAAGCACTTTGCATAATGAAGGAATGGATATGCTTCCAAGGCTTCATCTTTTGCACATCTGCCAATCGACTGAATGATAGAAATAACGAAAAGTTATGCATTATCATATTCGTTCTGAACTGTTAATTAAATTGTTCTATGCTAGAAAAATGAAAGAACGACCAACGATTAATCAATCGCCTGGCACACTTCTCTGATTCACAATTCACTATAAAAGAGATATTCGCTTGAACAAATTGTATAGACAGCACGATAGCTGCAAAAAAATTTATTGAGGGTAAAGATAGCAAACAATTGGCTATACTGTGTGAGATCGGAGATACTTTTCAAAATGATAAAGTACAACAGAGTGTAGCCATCTCGATGTAACCAAGTTTCCATCAACACCTTTATATGAGGCAGTGGGCAGCCTTACTGGCCATAAGCATCAGCTGCATATGATTGAGTTGCTCCCTTAACGTATCTATCTGGATGCGCAGTTGGCTGTTCTCCTCTTCAAGATGAACCATGCGAGTACGATTCAGTGCTTCTTTCGTCCGACGTGCTTCTCGTGATCGCCGCGCGGCATCATTATTTTTCCGACGCCGCTCTTGGTAGTCGCTGCTTCCGCATTTGATCACCTTCAATAATAAGCTTGCTACTTGGAAGAAATCTGAAAAGCCGGCATAATGCCAAAAATGATGTATCTCAAGACGTGCCGAAAAATTTAGATGCGAAACGTCGTCCTGTGTTACGCTCTATTCATGTCACCTCAGACTGTGCAGTTCTCAGCTTCTATCCAGAGAACAATTGGCCAAGCATGTATGTAAAGAAATGTAACCCGCTAGATGTTCACTCAAACGGTTGCGTCGTTGAGTGGTCGCTCGAAGAACTAAGACACCCATGTAAGATGAGTAGGGAAGGGCGGCAGGAGCATAAAGAGCAGCAGCTTGCCCCGGGTTAACTATACGCTGCATATCTTGTACTCTATTCAACAATAGGAACGCCATAGCTACACCGTAATTTCAGCAACGCGCTTCCTATAAATGTTTAGATAAACGATAATCTAAAAAATTTGTGGTGATGACGAATTACTTGTTTTAGGCGCACACAAGACATATTCCAGGCGTAAATTGAGCAAATAAAGTTTTAATAACAACACAAATCAGGAAAGCAATATACGATGTATGTATACACATTGAAACAAAAACAAAGCTTCCTTCACACCGTTCAGTAACGAGGTATCTTCAAAAAGCAAAATGAAAAACGCAGTTGGCCTTCAGGAGTGTGAAGTGAACTGTCAAAAGCAATAATAGAAAAGCACATCATGTTCAGGCTATCCACAATAATGCACCCTTTAATAATAACTGCCGTTATTAACAAAGATATCCTAAGGACCCTTTTTGGTTTGGAAGAAGAGTCTAGATATTCAGGTACTATAATGAAGATTCTTTGGAAAAGGAGTGCAAAATCTTTTTTCAAGACAGCGAGGAGACGAATGGCTAGAAAGAGCCCCGAAGCACGCATTCTGTCCTGATGACATTCCTCTCAAAACTGTGAGTACTCAAATTATGATTAATCAAGCTCGCCATTGATGATCTTTTTATGTGAAATATGAGCAGGTCGACAAAACTAAGATGATAAGGCTCAGAAAGCTTACCTCTGCAGAAGAAAGGCAGTGATCTTTGATAAAAGCATTTCTGTCTTCGTCTCTGAAAGCAACACACAACAATATTTTGAGGAAATACCAATCCTAAAATTAAGAGGTCTTGTTTTTAAATAGGTTTTCTTCAGTGATGTAATGTACAAAATTTTCGCAGTCACTACCTTTTCAATGCAGCGATCAGATCAAAATGGACACATTTACCTTAAGTTGTGCTTAAGTGCAAAGAGGCAGAGTTGTGTTATCAGTTAAGTGTTTCTGCGAATGTCTCCCTCTAAGAAGAAGCATACAAGAAGAGCAGAGTAGCCTTCTTTCACAATGACGTGCTCTTTTTTGTTTATCCCACTCATCGCATCTCCAAAAAATTTCCTAGGCCTCGAAAGTTCGTATATTGTAGTTTTATTTACAAATCGCATATTGAAGTTCATCATTCAAGCATAAGCTTCAAGCAATGATCTCTAAATCCGCTCGAGCACAGTTGGATATCATCTTCAGATCATTTTCGTTCACGGAACTATAACTCACAGCATCAAAATACAGGTGGTTTATGCAATAATAAGAATAAACTGAATCACTGAAGTTGGATTGCAATTTGCACTATTTCTTTACCGTAGTCAATAAGTACACAATGCGCATACCCCCTGCTGACATATCCTTCGGAGGTTAGAAACAAAAATCAGCAGTAACTTATAGTACCAGCTCCTAAAATAACAACGGTGCGGTGGAGCTTCACAGGATGCACGCAAGTGAGCGACTACTGCACGAACAATGGCCAAGAGTAAGTACCTAATGAAAACTCGTCAATTGAATGGGTCGGCAGCGCGCAAGCAACAATCAACAGCACTATGCTTTAAAATGTGTTTTCTTACAGAACCGACTGGTTACCAAATCTTAACACAGATTCTGCTTTGGTCTATACACGAATTGCGAGAAAAATTGATTTTAGAATTTCGTGTCACATTTGAACGCCCCTGTTCCACTGCAACCACATGTCTTGGAACATACCAAATTTGTGGATGATTTGAAGGTGCCAATTAAGCACAACAAATTTCATGGCTCCAGCTTTTGTAACTCATGAATCGACATTGTCGCATAGGCAGACATCACAACTACATCGTTCTTATGGCTCGCTTCCACAAAAAATTATGAGAAAGCACGGAGAAGAGAATTTGGTATGTCCGCGACTGTTCATCTCAGAGGAAACCACAAAATGACGTCAGGCACGCAGCTCAAATTGCAATCCCAGCCTGACAACGATGAATATTTCTGAGTTTCGCCGCAATTTTTAAAATAGGGTATTCTAGTTTCCAGCCGCATCAGCGCGAAGGAATATCAATTACGCTTTCGATTCATAAAAATTTCGCTCTGAAGCTTTTCACCGTATAAGCTGATAATATTGAATCGTCGAATGGGGAATGCACAATGACATCGCGAAATTTTGATACAAAATAAAACATACTGCAGAAACGGTTTTTCCATCTCTCTGAAACAAACCTATAATTATTCGATAGCAGCATCAAATCGATCCGTTTGAACGGTGTGATAGCGCTGTGGTCAACAAGGATAGGCGCTGCACCTTGATGAAGTTCATCTCGCATTACCGCTAAATGCTCGCTTAGCACACATAAGCGTTTCGCTGAAGTAAGAGGTGATAGGAGTGCATGTTTGCAGTCGAACTGTGTTGTTGATGATGACGCCTCTTCATTAATTTCCTCCTTTTCGCATATTCCGAAATGCAAACTGTCTGAACAATTCGCTGATTGTGAGCGCTTCTTCGCTGTAAGTTTCGATAGTGGAACTAACGTTTGGCCCAAAAGACCGAGCGATGATGTTTTAGAGAAGCTGGTCGAAGCGGTTGTATAGACATCACCACCAGAAAGAGTTTCATTTCTGTGCTGCATCTGATGGGTAACAGATGATGACTGCACACCTTCACTGTTACGATCTCCATCAGCAGCCATTTCCACCTTTCTCTGAAACGACACTTTGTAGCCGCTATTACACTTCTGAAATGCAAGTAGGCAAATATCTGCTGAAGAACGATCTCCACAAAAACAGGAGATAACCTAAATTTGGCCCTAACTGGTGGCAGACGGTTATAGGGGAACTCCATTTAGGAGAGTTTTAAAGACGGGTCCTTTTATAAGCTGTGTAATCAAAATCTCCTTCTCCTCAATATGTGCATATTTTTTCGAGGAGGAAGATTATTAATAAAATTATGACCCAGGATCATTTAGTGCAGCCTAATGAATATAAAATCCAAGTAGCCCTATTCTAATAGTTTTCAAAAATGCGAGTGTAAAACGCAGATTTAAAAGGGTTTCGAAAAGAAGTCGTTGACTGCAAAATGTTATGGAAGTTGAGCTATGCTAATAATCTGCGATAAATAAAGTCCTGCCATGTTCTAGCACCACTTTTTGAAGTTTGAATATTAGAACAAGTAAGAGATCAGGTAAGACCGCTAGGTGATGAGGAGACATGTACATCAACTTTCATGCAAATGACAGTATATTTTAGAGCTTACTCTACACATAAATATCACACAGAAATTTAACCATTGTAAATCATCGGAGCAGCATCACATAACGTTTTTATATAGACAAGTTGAAAAGGTCAGCGCAAAGCTCATTGGAGGGAGGGGCAGCCGTTTGCTGTGCAACCGCGCAATGAGACTACGACAGGAAAGGACGCGTGACCCCGGGTTACGCAACTACGTGGGAACTCACAAACGCTTTGCGGCACGATTCAATCATCATGCCACAACTTCGCAATTATTTCTTCACCCCCGTATAATGGCACCAGAAGTGACGAAATGGAGTCATAGACTAGGCTTCATTTGTAATTTCTGAAGGTTGACAGCAGCCCATCGAAAAGTACCTTTTTACTGTTTCAGTGAACAGGAAATCACACGACGTGCTCGATTTTACGTCCTGAAATCTTTTGCAATTATAAGCCGCCTAATTCCGAAGCGCATGAATAACGATGCCATAATGGAAAGCCGATGTACAGTAAGATCGGAGCGTCCGATCTGCTTAAACACAGCTTCTCGTCTGGCCGTTGATTCATCCCTATGAAAACATGTTGTCGGAGGACAGAAAATCGACCGGTAAGTGGCTCAGCTATTGACCGGATGACGGATAAAAATAGATGCTCAAAAAAGGATCGGTGGAATCGTTTCAATCGGCCCACCTTTACAAATCACTCTCGAGGCTCAACTAATATTTCCAGGCTTCTAATCGAGAAACGCCTCTTTGGAAACTATTATTTTGCGTTGGTTAAAAATGAGTGCACTCGTTCATCGGTCTACGCAAGTGGATGAAATCCGTTGCGAAACTTATTCATGTTGAGTTCACATTGCCAGCCTTCACATATTGAAATTTATTTGTTGTCTTCATCGATCGTTAGCTACAATAGGACATTTATAATGTCCACATGAGCTTTACAAGAAGCTCACAAGCGCAACTTTTGATCAGGAACTTCGTTTTATAGCTAAACAATCTTGCATTAAAAGAAATTTCACATCTGAACGCACGTGCGCTAGAGCAAGAGTGAATGTTCTATTTAATGTTGCTGAAGCTTTTCAATTCTGGCGTGTCCAAGTTCCCATTTCACTTTTAAAACCACAAATTCTGTTTAGTTAGGAATACTAGCTGGATATTTCGAATGGCTCGGACAGCGCATTAGTTGAATGGGCATACAACATGTTGCAATTGACATTCCCACAATAGCGTTCGATATTGGGGTCAAATAATGCATCCAATATGTTTAGAAGTGCTCCCAAATGAATCGGGCCATCGTGATGCACTAAACAATTTTTTGATTGTGACATTATGACAAACTGCTCATTTGAATCGGTTGGACTTTGTCTTTAAAAGCATTTATGATCCGTATAAAACTCAACGCATAGATAATTCGGCAAACTTTCTAATGAATTGGTCAGGTAGTTGGGAACGTATTAAAAGCCACCTTGAGTACTACGAGGTTAAAATGGGGGAGTGATATGATTGACCTGTATAAAGAGCGTTCTGTTGGCGTTGTATAGTGAGCATGAAGGCGATTGTGGGTGCTGTGTATACAGGCCGATGAGGGCATTGCTTTATGGTGCCATTTACCTGTACGTCCATGAAAGCTCTCTGAAGACAAGCCGCCCTCTCCACCGCAACAGTCTGTCGATGTTACGTCATATGCGCGCTGAAGGCAAATAAATATCTACGCTAGTGTTATGGGTTCTCTGGCTACTAAAGAGAAAAGCGATGCACCCTGAATTTTAACAAAACTTGTGAAGATGTATACAAAGTTACCAATGTATTACGTTTTTTTCCATTTACGAGGATGGAGGCACAATTATTTTAAAGAAGACGACGATCAAGGTATGTGCGCAAATCAATGCCGTTTTCAAATTAGATTCTCTTTTGAGCAGAATGAACATCTGCCCGATACCTGGGAGCATGTTTGATACTCAGCGCAACGCTGATAGTAATAACAACAGTAGAAGTACAACAACGCTGGCACAGTAGTAACAGTAGCAGTAACAAGAGTAGCAGCACCGGTATTACAGTGGCAGTAGCAAAAGCAGCAGTAGAAATAATACTGGGGGTGGTATTAGTGATAGTGACGGTCTCAAGAACAGTAAAGGGAGTGGATGGAATAACAGCAGCAATAACAGTACAATAATATTACAGTAATAGTCAAAACAATGGTACATATTGAAGTGAAAAAAAGTGACAGCCGTAAAGTGGCAATGTGATGGTAGAAGAAGTTGGAATAACACTATCCATAGCAGCGGAAGAAGCAGCAGTCACGACACAATAACAGTAGCACTAGACAAAGTAATGGTTATAACAAAGCAGAAATAGAAGCAGAAAAAGCAGTAGTTACAAGAATAGTGACGAAGTGGCAGAAGAAGAAGTAGTAGAAAAAAGTAGAAGTAGTAGTTATAAAAACAATAGCAATAATGGTACAAGTAGTAGTTTTCGTAACAGCAGTAATAGTCGCCTTGGTAATTGCTGCAGTGACTAGCAGCAGTCGTATGGGCACTATCAATAGGTGTAGCAGTAGCAATAGTAGTGGTAGCAGCAGTAGTATCGGCAGTAGTGGTAGTAATGGAGCCCCAGTAGTCGTTATCAATAGTAGCAGCAAAAACAGTAACAGTTGCAATAGCATCATAGAAGTAATAGTGGCGGTATCGGCAGTACAGGTTACAGCAGTGATATTACAATGTTGCTACTACTTCTTGTGTCGGCAGTAGCAGTAACATTCAACTAGTACTAATCCTGTACTAGCACTAGTTAACTGCTGCATCAAGTTCTGCTACTTCTGCTACTATCACTATTAATGCTGCGTAAAGGCAAATAATGTGAATAAATGTATTTTGCACTTTCAAAATGGCTGAGATGGCTCTCCTAGTGCAACTGTGTGGATGTTTGTTTGTCTAGCCCTTGACTATACCAACTGTGGTTGCGTTTCTCGTCATGAGAAATTTTCGTTCACTGAATCAATGCGAAGGGCATTTATTGTCGAGGGAACCAAATTCCACAATTCGAAAAGAACGAAAATTGCACAGCATTTCTTCACCTCCCCTCCACTGAGCGATGACTGCAGTTGCTTGTAAATACTTTGTTTTACTGCAAGCAGCAGATCAAAAAATAGTGACTGAAGATTCCAAACCAATCGAGTAAGTGAAATAATAAATAGATTCTCCGGAAACACCATAATACTTACCAATCACAGGAGTTTCGAGAGACAGACAAACGGTTCAGTGGCAATCATGATATTCGGTGATTTAATCTTCTCTGGCTCTCTTGCCTGTTGGTTTGCAGCTGCAGTCAGCGCTATTCTTTCACATGTATTATCAAACTCAATTCAGCTTCTTCCACGCTCTCATCAAGCCATTTGAAACGTTACACGTATGGATACCTACCCAGTTGCATTATATGTGCGACCGATGCAATGTTAACCTCATCTGTATTTTCATTTTTACGCCTCACTGGCAAAAACAAAGTTGTTATGTCGAAGACGAATTCTTGGAACACAATAAACCACATTATACGTTCAAAAATCGAGCCTTATCACGTTTCGTCGTAGAAGTAATAACCCTTATGGCCGGCTGGAAGGCCAAAAAAGAAAATCAAATTCCATGCTGCTTTGAGAGATCAAGCGCTCACGCAAAACAAAAAGCTAATAACTCGCCACAACGTGCTTCATGTAGAAAGAGCCTCATTAAAACCTACGTCCAAAGAAGTTCGCGCACTGCAGTGAATCAGTCTCTTCCTCAAAAAATAGAGAATTGGAACAAGAGGGGGGAGAGCAATCAATCAGATCAGCGCTTCTGTGACGCAATCCATTAGCGCGTTCGACTGTTAATCGAAAGATAGTGGTTTAAGCACAGCCAGGATCGGTCTTGCTTCAGTATTTGAGGTGGAAATTTGCGAACCACTACGCCGAACAGGTTTATAACGAAGCCTCAAGACATTCGTATGTGAAGAACCTTCGCTGATTTCCCTACATCTCGTCAATTTTCGGGCGACGCACACTGCGGCATCACGGATGGTGCAGTTCGTTACAATTTCGGTGTTGTGAGCACCGGCATCCACAGTTCAAACCTTCGCGCAGAACATTGAATAGAGAACGAAAGCGACCCAAGCACTTCGCAACTAGGAATGCCCATCATCAATGTTTTTCACGAAAAGCCCTCAGAACATGACCGAGTATCTGTGGAACATTTCAGGATGAGATCTGACTTTCGAGCTTCCGTGGCGCAATCGGTTAGCGCGTTCGGCTGTTAACCGAAAGGATGGTGGTTCAAGCCCACCCGGGAGCGGCATTCTATCATTCCAGGTTGAAAAACTTGGCAGGCAGGAATTCCCATCATCAGCCCTTTTTGAGAAAACCTCTCAGAACATAACGGAGTATCTGTAGAACATTTCAGGATGAGATCTGACTCCCGAGCTTCCGTGGCGCAATCGGTTAGCGCGTTCGGCTGTTAACCGAAAGGTTGGTGGTTCAAGCCCACCCGGGAGCGGCATTATATTATTCCAGGTTGAAAAACTTCGCAGGCAGGGATGCCCATCATCAGCCTTTTTTGAGAAAACCTCATAACGCAGTATCTGTAGAAAATTCCAGGACGAGATCTGACTCGCGAGCTTCCGTGGCGCAATCGGTCAGCGCGTTCGGCTGTTAACCGAAAGGTTGGTGGTTCAAGCCCATCCGGGAGCGGCATTCTATTATTCCAGGATGAAAAACTTCGCAGGCAGGGATGCCCATCATCAGCCTTTTTTGAGAAAACCTCATAACGGAGTATCTGTAGAAAATTCCAGGATGAGATCTGACTCGCGAGCTTCCGTGCCGCAATCGGTTAGCGCGTTCGGCTGTTAAACGAAAGGTTGGTGGCTCAAGCCCAAACGGGAGGGGCATTCTTTTATTTCAGGTTGAAAAACTTCGCAGGCAGGGATGCCCATCATCAGCGGTTTTTGAGAAAACCTCTCAGAACATAACGGAGTATCTGTAGAACATTTGAGGATGAGATATGACTCTCGAGCTTCCGTGGCGCAATCGGTTAGCGCGTTCGGCTGTTAACCGAAAGGTTGGTGGTTCAAGCCCATCCGGGAGCGGCTTTTTCATTCCAGGTTGAAAAGCTTCGCAGGCAGGAATGCCCATCATCAGCCTTTTTTGAGAAAACCTCATAACGGAGTATCTGTAGGACATTTCAGGATGAGACCCGACTCGAGGCCTTCCGTGGCGCAATCGGTTAGCGCGTTCGGCTGTTAACCGAAAGGTTGGTGGTTCAAGCCCATCCGGGAGCGGCTTTTTCATTCCAGGTTGAAAAGCTTCGCAGGCAGGAATGCCCATCATCGGTCTTTTTTCAAAAAAGCCCTTAGAACATGACCGAGTATCTGTAGAACATTTCAGGATGAGATCTGACTCTCGAGCTTCCGTGGCGCAATCGGTTAGCGCGTTCGGCTGTTAACCGAAAGGATGGTGGTTCAAGCCCATCGGGAGCGGTTTTTTTCATTCCAGGTTGAAAAATTTCGCAGGCAGGAATGTCCATCATCGGTCTTTCTTGACAAAAGCTCTCAGAACATAACGGAGTATCTGTAGAACATTTCAGGATGAGATCTGACTCTCGAGCTTCCGTGGCGCAATCGGTTAGCGCGTTCGGCTGTTAACCGAAAGGTTGGTGGTTCAACCCACCCGGGAGCGGCATTATATTATTCCAGGTTGAAAAACTTCGCAGGCAGGGATGCCCATCATCAGCCTTTTTTGAGAAAACCTCATAACGGAGTATCTGTAGAAAATTCCAGGACGAGATCTGACTCGCGAGCTTCCGTGGCGCAATCGGTTAGCGCGTTCGGCTGTTAAACGAAAGGTTGGTGGCTCAAGCCCAAACGGGAGCGGCATTCTTTTATTTCAGGTAGAAAAACTTCGCAGGCATGGATGCCCATCATCAGCGGTTTTTGAGAAAACCTCTCAGAACATAACGGAGTATCTGTAGAACATTTGAGGATGAGATATGACTCTCGAGCTTCCGTGGCGCAATCGGTTAGCGCGTTCGGCTGTTAACCGAAAGGTTGGTGGTTCAAGCCCATCCGGGAGCGGCTTTTTCATTCCAGGTTGAAAAACTTCGCAGGCAGGAATGCCCATCATCAGCCTTTTTTGAGAAAACCTCATAACGGAGTATCTCTACGACATTTCAGGATGAGACCCGACTCGACGCCTTCCGTGGCGCAATCGGTTAGCGCGTTCGGCTGTTAACCGAAAAGTTGGTGGTTCAAGCCCATCCGGCAGCGGTTTTTTCATTCCAGGTTGAAAAACTTCCCAGGCAGGGATGCCCATCATCAGCCTTTTTTGAGAAAACCTCATAAAGGAGTATCTGTAGAAAATTCCAGGATGAAATCTGACTCGCGAGCTTCCGTGGCGCAATCGGTTAGCGTGTTCGGCTGTTAACCGAAAGGTTGGTGGTTCAAGCCCATCCGGGAGCGGTTTTCTTCATTCCAGGTTGGAAAACTTCGCAGGCAGGAATGTCCATCATCGGTCTTTTTTCAAAAAAGCTCTGAGAACATAACGGAGTATCTGTAGAACGTTCCAGGATGAGATCTGTCTCGCGAGCTTCCGTGGCGCAATCGGTTAGCGCGTTCGGCTGTTAACCGAAAGGTTGGTGGTTCAAGCCCATCGGGACCGGTTTTCTTCATTCCAGGTTGAAAAACTTCGCAGGCAGGAATGTCCATCATCGGTCTTTCTTGACAAAAGCTCTCAGAACATAACGGAGTATCTGTAGAACATTTCAGGATGAGATCTGACTCTCGAGCTTCCGTGGCGCAATCGGTTAGCGCGTTCGGCTGTTAACCGAAAGGTTGGTGGTTCAACCCACCCGGGAGCGGCATTATATTATTCCAGGTTGAAAAACTTCGCAGGCAGGGATGCCCATCATCAGCCTTTTTTGAGAAAACCTCATAACGGAGTATCTGTAGAAAATTCCAGGACGAGATCTGACTCGCGAGCTTCCGTGGCGCAATCGGTCAGCGCGTTCGGCTCTTAACCGAAAGGTTGGTGGCTCAAGCCCAAACGGGAGCGGCATTCTTTTGTTTCAGGTTGAAAAACTTCGCAGGCAGGGATGCCCATCATCAGCGGTTTTTGAGAAAACCTCTCAGAACATGACGGAGTATCTGTAGAACATTTGAGGATGAGATATGACTCTCGAGCTTCCGTGGCGCAATCGGTTAGCGCGTACGGCTGTTAACCGAAAGGTTGGTGGTTCAAGCCCACCCGGGAGCGGCATTCTATTATTCCAGGAAGAAAAACTTCGCAGGCAGGGATGCCCATCATCAGCCTTTTTTGAGAAAAGCTCAGAGAACATAACGGAGTATCTGTAGAACATTTCAGGATGAGATCTGACTCCCGAGCTTCCGTGGGGCAATCGGTTAGCGCGTTCGGCTGTTAACCGAAAGGTTGGTGGTTCAAGCCCATCCGGGAGCGGCTTTTTCATTCCAGGTTGAAAAACTTCCCAGGCAGGAATGCCCATCATCAGCCTTTTTTGAGAAAACCTCATAACGGAGCATCTCTAGGACATTTCAGGATGAGACCCGACTCGAGGCCTTCCGTGGCGCAATCGGTTAGCGCGTTCGGCTGTTAACCGAAAAGTTGGTGGTTCAAGCCCACCCGGGAGCGGCATTCTATTATTCCAGGAAGAAAAACTTCGCAGGCAGGGATGCCCATCATCAGCCTTTTTTGAGAAAAGCTCAGAGAACATGACGGAGTATCTGTAGAACATTTCAGGATGAGATCTGACTGCCGAGCTTCCGTGGCGCAATCGGTTAGCGCGTTCGGCTGTTAACCGAAAGGTTGGTGGTTCAAGCCCATCCGGGAGCGGCTTTTTCATTCCAGGTTGAAAAACTTCCCAGGCAGGAATGCCCATCATCAGCCTTTTTTGAGAAAGCCTCATAACGGAGCATCTCTAGGACATTTCAGGATGAGACCCGACTCGAGGCCTTCCGTGGCGCAATCGGTTAGCGCGTTCGGCTGTTAACCGAAAGGTTGGTGGTTCAAGCCCATCCGGGAGCGGCTTTTTCATTCCAGGTTGAAGAACTTCCCAGGCAGGAATGCCCATCATCAGCCTTTTTTGAGAAAAGCTCATAACGGAGTATCTCTAGGACATTTCAGGATGAGACCCGACTCGAGGCCTTCCGTGGCGCAATCGGTTAGCGCGTTCGGCTGCTAACCGAAAAGTTGGTGGTTCAAGCCCATCCGGGAGCGGTTTTTTCATTCCAGGTTGAAAAACTTCCCAGGCAGGGATGCCCATCATCAGCGGTTTTTGAGAAAACCTCTCAGAACATGACGGAGTATCTGTAGAACATTTGAGGATGAGATATGACTCTCGAGCTTCCGTGGCGCAATCGGTTAGCGCGTACGGCTGTCTACCGAAAGGTTGGTGGTTCAAGCCCACCCGGGAGCGGCATTCTATTATTCCAGGAAGAAAAACTTCGCAGGCAGGGATGCCCATCATCAGCCTTCTTTGAGAAAAGCTCAGAGAACATAACGGAGTATCTGTAGAACATTTCAGGATGAGATCTGACTCCCGAGCTTCCGTGGCGAAATCGGTTAGCGCGTTCGGCTGTTAACCGAAAGGTTGGTGGTTCAAGCCCATCCGGGAGCGGCTTTTTCATTCCAGGTTGAAAAACTTCCCAGGCAGGAATGCCCATCATCAGCCTTTTTTGAGAAAACCTCATAACGGAGCATCTCTAGGACATTTCAGGATGAGACCCGACTCGAGGCCTTCCGTGGCGCAATCGGTTAGCGCGTTCGGCTGTTAACCGAAAAGTTGGTGGTTCAAGCCCATCCGGGAGCGGTTTTTTCATTCCAGGTTGAAAAACTTCCCAGGCAGGGATGCCCATCATCAGCCTTTTTTGAGAAAACCTCATAAAGGAGTATCTGTAGAAAATTCCAGGATGAGATCTGACTCGCGAGCTTCCGTGGCGCAATCGGTTAGCGCGTTCGGCTGTTAACCGAAAGGTTGGTGGTTCAAGCCCATCCGGGAGCGGCAATCTTTTATTTCAGGTAGAAAAACTTCGCAGGCATGGATGCCCATCATCAGCGGTTTTTGAGAAAACCTCTCAGAACATAACGGAGTATCTGTAGAACATTTCAGGATGAGATCTGACTCTCGAGCTTCCGTGGCGCAATCGGTTAGCGCGTTCGGCTGTTAACCGAAAGGTTGGTGGTTCAACCCACGCGGGAGCGGCATTATATTATTCCAGGTTGAAAAACTTCGCAGGCAGGGATGCCCATCATCAGCCTTTTTTGAGAAAACCTCATAACGGAGTATCTGTAGAAAATTCCAGGACGAGATCTGACTCGCGAGCTTCCGTGGCGCAATCGGTCAGCGCGTTCGGCTCTTAACCGAAAGGTTGGTGGCTCAAGCCCAAACGGGAGCGGCATTCTTTTATTTCAGGTTGAAAAACTTCGCAGGCAGGGATGCCCATCATCAGCGGTTTTTGAGAAAACCTCTCAGAACATGACGCAGTATCTGTAGAACATTTGAGGATGAGATATGACTCTCGAGCTTCCGTGGCGCAATCGGTTAGCGCGTTCGGCTGTTAACCGAAAGGTTGGTGGTTCAAGCCCATCCGGGAGCGGCTTTTTCATTCCAGGTTGAAAAACTTCCCAGGCAGGAATGCCCATCATCAGCCTTTTTTGAGAAAACCTCATAACGGAGCATCTCTAGGACATTTCAGGATGAGACCCGACTCGAGGCCTTCCGTGGCGCAATCGGTTAGCGCGTTCGGCTGTTAACCGAAAAGTTGGTGGTTCAAGCCCATCCGGGAGCGGCAATCTTTTATTTCAGGTAGAAAAACTTCGCAGGCATGGATGCCCATCATCAGCGGTTTTTGAGAAAACCTCTCAGAACATAACGCAGTATCTGTAGAACATTTGATAATGAGATATAACTCTCGAGCTTCCGTGGCGCAATCGGTTAGCGCGTTCGGCTGTTAACCGAAAGGTTGGTGGTTCAAGCCCATCCGGGAGCGGCTTTTTCATTCCAGGGTGAAAAACTTCGCAGGCAGGAATGCCCATCATCAGCCTTTTTTGAGAAAACCTCATAACGGAGTATCTCTACGACATTTCAGGATGAGACCCGACTCGACGCCTTCCGTGGCGCAATCGGTTAGCGCGTTCGGCTGTTAACCGAAAAGTTGGTGGTTCAAGCCCATCCGGCAGCGGTTTTTTCATTCCAGGTTGAAAAACTTCCCAGGCAGGGATGCCCATCATCAGCCTTTTTTGAGAAAACCTCATAAAGGAGTATCTGTAGAAAATTCCAGGATGAGATCTGACTCGCGTGCTTCCGTGGCGCAATCGGTTAGCGCGTTCGGCTGTTAACCGAAAGGTTGGTGGTTCAAGCCCATCCGGGAGCGGCAATCTTTTATTTCAGGTAGAAAAACTTCGCAGGCATGGATGCCCATCATCAGCGGTTTTTGAGAAAACCTCTCAGAACATAACGGAGTATCTGTAGAACATTTGATAATGAGATATGACTCTCGAGCTTCCGTGGCGCAATCGGTTAGCGCGTTCGGCTGTTAACCGAAAGGTTGGTGGTTCAAGCCCATCCGGGAGCGGCTTTTTCATTCCAGGTTGAAAAACTTCGCAGGCAGGAATGCCCATCATCAGCCTTTTTTGAGAAAACCTCATAACGGAGTATCTCTACGACATTTCAGGATGAGACCCGACTCGACGCCTTCCGTGGCGCAATCGGTTAGCGTGTTCGGCTGTTAACCGAAAGGTTGGTGGTTCAAGCCCATCCGGGATCGGTTTTCTTCATTCCAGGTTGGAAAACTTCGCAGGCAGGAATGTCCATCATCGGTCTTTTTTCAAAAAAGCTCTGAGAACATAACGGAGTATCTGTAGAACGTTCCAGGATGAGATCTGTCTCGCGAGCTTCCGTGGCGCAATCGGTTAGCGCGTTCGGCTGTTAACCGAAAGGTTGGTGGTTCAAGCCCATCGGGACCGGTTTTCTTCATTCCAGGTTGAAAAACTTCGCAGGCAGGAATGTCCATCATCGGTCTTTCTTGACAAAAGCTCTCAGAACATAACGGAGTATCTGTAGAACATTTCACGATGAGATCTGACTCTCGAGCTTCCGTGGCGCAATCGGTTAGCGCGTTCGGCTGTTAACCGAAAGGTTGGTGGTTCAAGCCCACCCGGGAGCGGCATTATATTATTCCAGGTTGAAAAACTTCGCAGGCAGGGATGCCCATCATCAGCCTTTTTTGAGAAAACCTCATAACGGAGTATCTGTAGAAAATTCCAGGATGAGATCTGACTCGCGAGCTTCCGTGGCGCAATCGGTTAGCGCGTTCGGCTGTTAAGCGAAAGGTTGGTGGCTCAAGCCCAAACGGGAGCGGCATTCTTTTATTTCAGGTTGAAAAACTTCGCAGGCAGGGATGCCCATCATCACCGGTTTTTGAGAAAACCTCTCAGAACATAACGGAGTATCTGTAGAACATTTGAGGATGAGATATGACTCTCGAGCTTCCGTGGCGCAATCGGTTAGCGCGTTCGGCTGTTAACCGAAAGGTTGGTGGTTCAAGCCCACCCGGGAGCGGCATTCTATTATTCCAGGTTGAAAAACTTCGCAGGCAGGGATGCCCATCATCAGCCTTTTTTGAGAAAAGCTCAGAGAACATAACGGAGTATCTGTAGAACATTTCAGGATGAGATCTGACTCCCGAGCTTCCGTGGCGCAATCGGTTAGCGCGTTCGGCTGTTAACCGAAAGGTTGGTGGTTCAAGCCCATCCGGGAGCGGCTTTTTCATTCCAGGTTGAAAAACTTCGCAGGCAGGAATGCCCATCATCAGCCTTTTTGAGAAAACCTCATAACGGAGTATCTCTAGAACATTTCAGGATGAGACCTGACTCGAGGCTTCCGTGGCGCAATCGGTTAGCGCGTTCGGCTGTTAACCGAAAGGTTGGTGGTTCAAGCCCATCCGGGAGCGGCAATCTTTTATTTCAGGTAGAAAAACTTCGCAGGCATGGATGCCCATCATCAGCGGTTTTTGAGAAAACCTCTCAGAACATAACGGAGTATCTGTAGAACATTTGAGGATGAGATATGACTCTCGAGCTTCCGTGGCGCAATCGGTTAGCGCGTTCGGCTGTTAACCGAAAGGTTGGTGGTTCAAGCCCATCCGGGAGCGGCTTTTTCATTCCAGGTTGAAAAACTTCGCAGGCAGGAATGCCCATCATCAGCCTTTTTTGAGAAAACCTCATAACGGAGTATCTCTACGACATTTCAGGATGAGACCCGACTCGACGCCTTCCGTGGCGCAATCGGTTAGCGCGTTCGGCTGTTAACCGAAAAGTTGGTGGTTCAAGCCCATCCGGCAGCGGTTTTTTCATTCCAGGTTGAAAAACTTCCCAGGCAGGGATGCCCATCATCAGCCTTTTTTGAGAAAACCTCATAACGGAGTATCTCTAGGACATTTCAGGATGAGACCCGACTCGAGGCCTTCCGTGGCGCAATCGGTTAGCGCGTTCGGCTGTTAACCGAAAGGTTGGTGGTTCAAGCCCATCGGGACCGGTTTTCTTCATCCAGGTTGAAAAACTTCGCAGGCAGGAATGTCCATCATCGGTCTTTCTTGACAAAAGCTCTCAGAACATAACGGAGTATCTGTAGAACATTTCAGGATGAGATCTGACTCTCGAGCTTCCGTGGCGCAATCGGTTAGCGCGTTCGGCTGTTAACCGAAAGGTTGGTGGTCCAACCCACCCGGGAGCGGCATTTATTATTCCAGGTTGAAAAACTTCGCAGGCAGGGATGCCCATCATCAGCCTTTTTTGAGAAAACCTCATAACGGAGTATCTGTAGAAAATTCCAGGATGAGATCTGACTCGCGAGCTTCCGTGGCGCAATCGGTTAGCGCGTTCGGCTGTTAACCGAAAGGTTGGTGGCTCAAGCCCAAACGGGAGCGGCATTCTTTTATTTCAGGTTGAAAAACTTCGCAGGCAGGGATGCCCATCATCAGCGGTTTTTGAGAAAACCTCTCAGAACATGACGGAGTATCTGTAGAACATTTGAGGATGAGATATGACTCTCGAGCTTCCGTGGCGCAATCGGTTAGCGCGTTCGGCTGTTAACCGAAAGGTTGGTGGTTCAAGCCCACCCGGGAGCGGCATTCTATTATTCCAGGTTGAAAAACTTCGCAGGCAGGGATGCCCATCATCAGCCTTTTTTGAGAAAAGCTCAGAGAACATAACGGAGTATCTGTAGAACATTTCAGGATGAGATCTGACTCCCGAGCTTCCGTGGCGCAATCGGTTAGCGCGTTCGGCTGTTAACCGAAAGGTTGGTGGTTCAAGCCCATCCGGGAGCGGCTTTTTCATTCCAGGTTGAAAAACTTCCCAGGCAGGAATGCCCATCATCAGCCTTTTTTGAGAAAACCTCATAACGGAGTATCTCTAGGACATTTCAGGATGAGACCCGACTCGAGGCCTTCCGTGGCGCAATCGGTTAGCGCGTTCGGCTGTTAACCGAAAAGTTGGTGGTTCAAGCCCATCCGGGAGCGGTTTTTTCATTCCAGGTTGAAAAACTTCCCAGGCAGGGATGCCCATCATCAGCGGTTTTTGAGAAAACCTCTCAGAACATGACGGAGTATCTGTAGAACATTTGAGGATGAGATATGACTCTCGAGCTTCCGTGGCGCAATCGGTTAGCGCGTACGGCTGTTAACCGAAAGGTTAGTGGTTCAAGCCCACCCGGGAGCGGCATTCTATTATTCCAGGAAGAAAAACTTCGCAGGCAGGGATGCCCATCATCAGCCTTCTTTGAGAAAAGCTCAGAGAACATAACGGAGTATCTGTAGAACATTTCAGGATGAGATCTGACTCCCGAGCTTCCGTGGCGCAATCGGTTAGCGCGTTCGGCTGTTAACCGAAAGGTTGGTGGTTCAAGCCCATCCGGGAGCGGCTTTTTCATTCCAGGTTGAAAAACTTCCCAGGCAGGAATGCCCATCATCAGCCTTTTTTGAGAAAACCTCATAACGGAGCATCTCTAGGACATTTCAGGATGAGACCCCACTCGAGGCCTTCCGTGGCGCAATCGGTTAGCGCGTTCGGCTGTTAACCGAAAAGTTGGTGGTTCAAGCCCATCCGGGAGCGGTTTTTTCATTCCAGGTTGAAAAACTTCCCAGGCAGGGATGCCCATCATCAGCCTTTTTTGAGAAAACCTCATAAAGGAGTATCTGTAGAAAATTCCAGGATGAGATCTGACTCACGAGCTTCCGTGGCGCAATCGGTTACCGCGTTCGGCTGTTAACCGAAAGGTTGGTGGTTCAAGCGCATCCGGGAGCGGCTTTTTCATTCCAGGTTGAAAAACTTCCCAGGCAGGAATGCCCATCATCAGCCCTTTTTGAGAAAAGCTCATAACGGAGTATCTCTAGGACATTTCAGGATGAGACCCGACTCGAGGCCTTCCGTGGCGCAATCGGTTAGCGCGTTCGGCTGTTAACCGAAAAGTTGGTGGTTCAAGCCCATCCGGGGGCGGTTTTCTTCATTCCAGGTTGGAAAACTTCGCAGGCAGGAATGTCCATCATCGGTCTTTTTTCAAAAAAGCTCTCAGAACATAACGGAGTATCTGTAGAACATTTCAGGATGAGATCTGACTCTCGAGCTTCCGTCGCGCAATCGGTTAGCGCGTTCGGCTGTTAACCGAAAGGTTGGTGGTTCAAGCGCACCCGGGAGCGGCATTCTGTTATTCCAGGCTGAAAAACTTCGCAGGCAGGGATGCCCATCATCAGCCTTTTTTGAGAAAACCTCATAACGGAGTATCTGTACAACATTCCAGGATGAGATCTGACTCGCGAGCTTCCGTGGCGCAATCGGTTAGCGCGTTCGGCTGTTAAACGAAAGGTTGGTGCCTCAAGCCCAAACGGGAGCGGCATTCTTTTATTTCAGGTTGAAAAACTTCGCAGGCAGGGATGCCCATCATCAGCGGTTTTTGAGAAAACCTCTCAGAACATAACGGAGTATCTGTAGAACACTTGAGGATGAGATATGACTCTTGAGCTTCCGTGCCGCAATCGGTTAGCGCGTTCGGCTGTTGACCGAAAAGTTGGTGGTTCAAGCCCATCCAGGAGCGGCGTTCATTTATTTCAGGTTGAAAAACTTCACAGGCAGGGAGGCCCATCATCAATCTTTTTTGAGAAAAGCTCAGAGAACATAACGGAGTATCTGTAGAACATTTCAGGATGAGATCTGACTCCCGAGCTTCCGTGGCGCAATCGGTTAGCGCGTTCGGCTGTTAACCGAAAGGTTGGTGGTTCAAGCCCATCCGGGAGCGGCTTTTTCATTCCAGGTTGAAAAACTTCGCAGGCAGGAATGCCCATCATCAGCCTTTTTTGAGAAAACCTCATAACGGAGTATCTGTAGAAAATTCCAGGATGAGATCTGACTCGCGAGCTTCCGTGGCGCAATCGGTTAGCGCGTTCGGCTGTTAACCGAAAGGTTGGTGGTTCAAGCCCATCCGGGGGCGGTTTTCTTCATTCCAGGTTGGAAAACTTCGCAGGCAGGAATGTCCATCATCGGTCTTTTTTCAAAAAAGCCCTCAGAACATGACCGAGTATCTGTAGAACGTTTCAGGATGAGATCTGACTCTCGAGCTTCCGTGGCGCAATCGGTTAGCGCGTTCGGCTGTTAACCGAAAGGATGGTGGTTCAAGCCCATCGGGAGCGGTTTTTTTCATTCCAGGTTGAAAAACTTCGCAGGCAGGAATGTCCATCATCGGTCTTTCTTGACAAAAGCTCTCAGAACATAACGGAGTATCTGTAGAACATTTCAGGATGAGATCTGACTCTCGAGCTTCCGTGGCGCAATCGGTTAGCGCGTTCGGCTGTTAACCGAAAGGTTGGTGGCTCAAGCCCAAACGGGAGCGGCATTCTTTTATTTCAGGTTGAAAAACTTCGCAGGCAGGGATGCCCATCATCAGCGGTTTTTGAGAAAACCTCTCAGAACATAACGGAGTATCTGTAGAACATTTGAGGATGAGATATGACTCTCGAGCTTCCGTGGCGCAATCGGTTAGCGCGTTCGGCTGTTAACCGAAAGGTTGGTGGCTCAAGCCCAAACGGGAGCGGCATTCTTTTATTTCAGGTTGAAAAACTTCGCAGGCAGGAATGCCCATCATCGGTCTTTTTTCAAAAAAGCTCAGACAACATAACGGAGTATCTGTAGAACATTTGAGGATGAGATCTGACTCGTGAGCTTCCGTGGCGCAATCGGTTAGAGCGTTCGGCTGTTAAACGAAAGGTTGGTGGCTCAAGCCCAAACGGGAGCGGCATTCTTTTATTTCAGGTTGAAAAACTTCGCAGGCAGGGATGCCCATCATCAGCGGTTTTTGAGAAAACCTCTCAGAACATAACGGAGTATCTGTAGAACATTTGAGGATGAGATATGACTCTCGAGCTTCCGTGCCGCAATCGGTTAGCGCGTTCGGCTGTTAAGCGAAAGGTTGGTGGCTCAAGCCCAAACGGGAGCGGCATTCTTTTATTTCAGGTTGAAAAACTTCGCAGGCAGGAATGCCCATCATCGGTCTTTTTTCAAAAAAGCTCAGACAACATAACGGAGTATCTGTAGAACATTTGAGGATGAGATCTGACTCGTGAGCTTCCGTGGCGCAATCGGTTAGAGCGTTCGGCTGTTAACCGAAAGGTTGGTGGTTCAAGCCCATCCGGGGGCGGTTTTCTTCATTCCAGGTTGGAAAACTTCGCAGGCAGGAATGTCCATCATCGGTCTTTTTTCAAAAAAGCCCTCAGAACATGACCCAGTATCTGTAGAACGTTTCAGGATGAGATCTGACTCTCGAGCATCCGTGGTGCAATCGGCTAGCGCGTTCGGCTGTTAACCGAAAGGTTGGTGGTTCAAGCCCATCGGGAGCGGTTTTTTTCATTCCAGGTTGAAAAACTTCGCAGGCAGGAATGTCCATCATCGGTCTTTCTTGACAAAAGCTCTCAGAACATAACGGAGTATCTGTAGAACATTTCAGGATGAGATCTGACTCTCGAGCTTCCGTCGCGCAATCGGTTAGCGCGTTCGGCTGTTAACCGAAAGGTTGGTGGTTCAAGCGCACCCGGGAGCGGCATTCTGTTATTCCAATCTGAAAAACTTCGCAGGCAGGGATGCCCATCATCAGCCTTTTTTGAGAAAACCTCATAACGGAGTATCTGTACAACATTCCAGGATGAGATCTGACTCGCGAGCTTCCGTGGCGCAATCGGTTAGCGCGTTCGGCTGTTAAACGAAAGGTTGGTGGTTCAAGCCCAAACGGGAGCGGCATTCTTTTATTTCAGGTTGAAAAACTTCGCAGGCAGGGATGCCCATCATCAGCGGTTTTTGAGAAAACCTCTCAGAACATAACGGAGTATCTGTAGAACATTTGAGGATGAGATATGACTCTCGAGCTTCCGTGCCGCAATCGGTTAGCGCGTTCGGCTGTTAACCGAAAGGTTGGTGGTTCAAGCCCATCCGGGAGCGGCATTCTTTTATTTCAGGTTGAAAAACTTCGCAGGCAGGAATGTCCATCATCGGTCTTTTTTCAAAAAAGCCCTCAGAACATGACCGAGTATCTGTAGAACGTTTCAGGATGAGATCTGACTCTCGAGCTTCCGTGGCGCAATCGGTTAGCGCGTTCGGCTGTTAACCGAAAGGTTGGTGGTTCAAGCCCATCGGGAGCGGTTTTTTCATTCCAGGTTGAAAAACTTCGCAGGCAGGAATGTCCATCATCGGTCTTTCTTGACAAAAGCTCTCAGAACATAACGGAGTATCTGTAGAACATTTCAGGATGAGATCTGACTCTCGAGCTTCCGTGGCGCAATCGGTTAGCGCGTTCGGCTGTTAACCGAAAGGTTGGTGGTTCAAGCCCACCCGGGAGCGGCATTCTGTTATTCCAGGTTGAAAAACTTCGCAGGCAGGGATGCCCATCATCAGCCTTTTTTGAGAAAACCTCATAACGGAGTATCTGTACAACATTCCAGGATGAGATCTGACTCGCGAGCTTCCGTGGCGCAATCGGTTAGCGCGTTCGGCTGTTAAACGAAAGGTTGGTGCCTCAAGCCCAAACGGGAGCGGCATTCTTTTATTTCAGGTTGAAAAACTTCGCAGGCAGGGATGCCCATCATCAGCGGTTTTTGAGAAAACCTCTCAGAACATAACGGAGTATCTGTAGAACACTTGAGGATGAGATATGACTCTTGAGCTTCCGTGCCGCAATCGGTTAGCGCGTTCGGCTGTTGACCGAAAAGTTGGTGGCTCAAGCCCAAACGGGAGCGGCATTCTTTTATTTCAGGTTGAAAAACTTCGCAGGCAGGAATGTCCATCATCGGTCTTTTTTCAAAAAAGCCCTCAGAACATGACCCAGTATCTGTAGAACGTTTCAGGATGAGATCTGACTCTCGAGCATCCGTGGTGCAATCGGCTAGCGCGTTCGGCTGTTAACCGAAAGGATGGTGGTTCAAGCCCATCGGGAGCGGTTTTTTTCATTCCAGGTTGAAAAACTTCGCAGGCAGGAATGTCCATCATCGGTCTTTCTTGACAAAAGCTCTCAGAACATAACGGATTATCTGTAGAACATTTCAGCATGAGATCTGACTCTCGAGCTTCCGTCGCGCAATCGGTTAGCGCGTTCGGCTGTTAACCGAAAGGTTGGTGGTTCAAGCGCACCCGGGAGCGGCATTCTGTTATTCCAGGCTGAAAAACTTCGCAGGCAGGGATGCCCATCATCAGCCTTTTTTGAGAAAACCTCATAACGGAGTATCTGTACAACATTCCAGGATGAGATCTGACTCGCGAGCTTCCGTGGCGCAATCGGTTAGCGCGTTCGGCTGTTAAACGAAAGGTTGGTGCCTCAAGCCCAAACGGGAGCGGCATTCTTTTATTTCAGGTTGAAAAACTTCGCAGGCAGGGATGCCCATCATCAGCGGTTTTTGAGAAAACCTCTCAGAACATAACGGAGTATCTGTAGAACACTTGAGGATGAGATATGACTCTTGAGCTTCCGTGCCGCAATCGGTTAGCGCGTTCGGCTGTTGACCGAAAAGTTGGTGGTTCAAGCCCATCCAGGAGCGGCGTTCATTTATTTCAGGTTGAAAAACTTCACAGGCAGGGAGGCCCATCATCAGTCTTTTTTGAGAAAAGCTCAGAGAACATAACGGAGTATCTGTAGAACATTTCAGGATGAGATCTGACTCCCGAGCTTCCGTGGCGCAATCGGTTAGCGCGTTCGGCTGTTAACCGAAAGGTTGGTGGTTCAAGCCCATCCGGGAGCGGCTTTTTCATTGCAGGTTGAAAAACTTCGCAGGCAGGAATGCCCATCATCAGCCTTTTTTGAGAAAACCTCATAACGGAGTATCTGTAGAAAATTCCAGGATGAGATCTGACTCGCGAGCTTCCGTGGCGCAATCGGTTAGCGCGTTCGGCTGTTAACCGAAAGGTTGGTGGTTCAAGCCCATCCGGGAGCGGTTTTCTTCATTCCAGGTTGGAAAACTTCGCAGGCAGGAATGCCCATCATCAGTCTTTTTTGAAAAAGCCCTCAGAACATGACCGAGTATCTGTAGAACATTTCAGGATGAGATCTGACTCTCGAGCTTCCGTGGCGCAATCGGTTAGCGCGTTCGGCTGTTAACCGAAAGGTTGGTGGTTCAAGCCCATCGGGAGCGGTTTTTTCATTCCAGGTTGAAAAACTTCGCAGGCAGGAATGCCCATCATCAGTCTTTCTTGAGAAAACTCTCAGAACATAACGGAGTATCTGTAGAACATTTGAGGATGAGATCTGACTCTCGAGCTTCCGTGGCGCAATCGGTTAGCGCGTTCGGCTGTTAACCGAAAGGTTGGTGGTTCAAGCCCAAACGGGAGCGGCATTCTTTTATTTCAGGTTGAAAAACTTCGCAGGCAGGAATGCCCATCATCGGTCTTTTTTCAAAAAAGCTCAGACAACATAACGGAGTATCTGTAGAACATTTGAGGATGAGATCTGACTCGTGAGCTTCCGTGGCGCAATCGGTTAGCGCGTTCGGCTGTTAACCGAAAGGTTGGTGGTTCAAGCCCATCCGGGGGCGGTTTTCTTCATTCCAGGTTGGAAAACTTCGCAGGCAGGAATGTCCATCATCCGTCTTTTTTCAAAAAAGCCCTCAGAACATGACCCAGTATCTGTAGAACGTTTCAGGATGAGATCTGACTCTCGAGCATCCGTGGTGCAATCGGCTAGCGCGTTCGGCTGTTAACCGAAAGGTTGGTGGTTCAAGCCCATCCGGGGGCGGTTTTCTTCATTCCAGGTTGGAAAACTTCGCAGGCAGGAATGTCCATCATCCGTCTTTTTTCAAAAAAGCCCTCAGAACATGACCCAGTATCTGTAGAACATTTCAGGATGAGATCTGACTCTCGAGCTTCCGTCGCGCAATCGGTTAGCGCGTTCGGCTGTTAACCGAAAGGTTGGTGGTTCAAGCGCACCCGGGAGCGGCATTCTGTTATTCCAGGCTGAAAAACTTCGCAGGCAGGGATGCCCATCATCAGCCTTTTTTGAGAAAACCTCATAACGGAGTATCTGTACAACATTCCAGGATGAGATCTGACTCGCGAGCTTCCGTGGCGCAATCGGTTAGCGCGTTCGGCTGTTAAACGAAAGGTTGGTGCCTCAAGCCCAAACGGGAGCGGCATTCTTTTATTTCAGGTTGAAAAACTTCGCAGGCAGGGATGCCCATCATCAGCGGTTTTTGAGAAAACCTCTCAGAACATAACGGAGTATCTGTAGAACACTTGAGGATGAGATCTGACTCTTGAGCTTCCGTGGCGCAATCGGTTAGCGCGTTCGGCTGTTAACCGAAAGGTTGGTGGCTCAAGCCCAAACGGGAGCGGCATTCTTTTATTTCAGGTTGAAAAACTTCGCAGGCAGGAATGTCCATCATCCGTCTTTTTTCAAAAAAGCCCTCAGAACATGACCCAGTATCTGTAGAACATTTCAGGATGAGATCTGACTCTCGAGCTTCCGTGGCGCAATCGGTTAGCGCGTTCGGCTGTTAACCGAAAGGTTGGTGGTTCAAGCCCATCGGGAGCGGTTTTTTTCATTCCAGGTTGAAAAACTTCGCAGGCAGGAATGTCCATCATCGGTCTTTCTTGACAAAGCTCTCAGAACATAACGGATTATCTGTAGAACATTTCAGGATGAGATCTGACTCTCGAGCTTCCGTCGCGCAATCGGTTAGCGCGTTCGGCTGTTAACCGAAAGGTTGGTGGTTCAAGCGCACCCGGGAGCGGCATTCTGTTATTCCAGGCTGAAAAACTTCGCAGGCAGGGATGCCCATCATCAGCCTTTTTTGAGAAAACCTCATAACGGAGTATCTGTACAACATTCCAGGATGAGATCTGACTCGCGAGCTTCCGTGGCGCAATCGGTTAGCGCGTTCGGCTGTTAAACGAAAGGTTGGTGCCTCAAGCCCAAACGGGAGCGGCATTCTTTTATTTCAGGTTGAAAAACTTCGCAGGCAGGGATGCCCATCATCAGCGGTTTTTGAGAAAACCTCTCAGAACATAACGGAGTATCTGTAGAACACTTGAGGATGAGATATGACTCTTGAGCTTCCGTGCCGCAATCGGTTAGCGCGTTCGGCTGTTGACCGAAAAGTTGGTGGTTCAATCCCATCCGGGAGGGGTTTTTTTCATTAAAGGTTGAAAAACTTCACAGGCAGGGAGGCCCATCATCAGTCTCTTTTGAGAAAAGCTCAGAGAACATAACGGAGTATCTGTAGAACATTTCAGGATGAGATCTGACTCCCGAGCTTCCGTGGCGCAATCGGTTAGCGCGTTCGGCTGTTAACCGAAAAGTTGGTGGTTCAAGCCCATCCGGGAGCGGTTTTTTCATTCCAGGTTGAAAAACTTCCCAGGCAGGGATGCCCATCATCAGCCTTTTTTGAGAAAAACTCATAACGGAGTATCTGCAGAAAATTCCAGGATGAGATCTCACTCGCGAGCTTCGGTGGCGCAATCGGTTAGCGCGTTCGGCTGTTAACCGAAAAGTTGCTGGTTCAAACCCATCCAGGAGCGGCGTTCATTTATTTCAGGGTGAAAAACTTCGCAGGCAGGGAGGCCCATCATCAGTCTTTTTTGAGAAAAGCTCAGAGAACATAACGGAGTATCTGCAGAACATTTCAGGATGAGATCTGACTCCCGAGCTTCCGTGGCGCAATCGGTTAGCGCGTTCGGCTGTTAACCGAAAGGTTGGTGGTTCAAGCCCATCGGGAGCGGTTTTTTTCATTCCAGGTTGAAAAACTTCGCAGGCAGGAATGTCCATCATCGGTCTTTCTTGACAAAAGCTCAGAGAACATAACGGAGTATCTGTAGAACATTTCAGGATGAGATCTGACTCCCGAGCGTCCGTGGCGCAATCGGTTAGCGCGTTCGGCTGTTAACCGAAAGGTTGGTGGTTCAAGCCCATCCGGGAGCGGCTTTTTCATTCCAGGTTGAAAAACTTCCCAGGCAGGAATGCCCATCATCAGCCTTTTTTGAGAAAACCTCATAACAGAGTATCTGTAGAACATTTCAGGATGAGATCTGACTCGAGGCTTCCGTGGCGCAATCGGTTAGCGCGTTCGGCTGTTAACCGAAAGGTTGGTGGTTCAAGCCCACCGGGAGCGGCATTATATTATTCCAGGTTGAAAAACTTCGCAGGCAGGGATGCCCATCATCAGCCTTTTTTGAGAAAACCTCATAACGGAGTATCTGTAGAAAATTCCAGGATGAGATCTGACTCGCGAGCTTCCGTGGCGCAATCGGTTAGCGCGTTCGGCTGTTAACCGAAAGGTTGGTGGTTCAAGCCCATCCGGGAGCGGTCTTTTTCATTCCAGGTTGAAAAACTTCGCAGGCAGGGATGCCCATCATCACCTTTTTTGAGAAAACCTCATAACGGAGTATCTGTAGAAAATTCCAGGATGAGATCTGACTCGCGAGCTTCCATGGCGCAATCGGTTAGCGCGTTCGGCTGTTAAGCGAAAGGTTGGTGGCTCAAGCCCAAACGGGAGCGGCATTCTTTTATTTCAGGTTGAAAAACTTCGCAGGCAGGGATGCCCATCATCAGCGGTTTTTGAGAAAACCTCTCAGAACATAACGGAGTATCTGTAGAACATTTCAGGATGAGATCTGACTCTCGAGCTTCCGTGGCGCAATCGGTTAGCGCGTTCGGCTGTTAACCGAAAGGTTGGTGGTTCAAGCCCACCCGGGAGCGGCATTCTATTATTCCAGGCTGAAAAACTTCGCAGGCAGGGATGCCCATCATCACCCTTTTTTGAGAAAACCTCATAACGGAGTATCTGTAGAACATTTGAGGATGAGATATGACTCTCGGGCTTCCGTGGCGCAATCGGTTAGCGCGTTCGGCTGTTAACCGAAAGGTTGGTGGTTCAAGCCCACCCGGGAGCGGCATTCTATTATTTCAGGCTGAAAAACTTCGCAGGCAGGGATGCCCATCATCAGCCTTTTTTGAGAAAACCTCATAACGGAGTATCTGTAGAAAATTCCAGGATGAGATCTGACTCGCGAGCTTCCGTGGCGCAATCGGTTAGCGCGTTCGGCTGTTAACCGAAAGGTTGGTGGCTCAAGCCCAAACGGGAGCGGCATTCTTTTATTTCAGGTTGAAAAACTTCGAAGGCAAGGATGCCCATCATCAGGTTTTTTGAGAAAACCTCACAACCGAGTATCTGTAGAAAATTCCAGGATGAGATCTGACTCTTGAGCTTCCGTGGCGCAATCGGTTAGCGCGTTCGGCTGTTAACCGAAAGGTTGGTGGTTCAAGCCCACCCGGGAGCGGCATTCTTGTATTCCAGGTTGAAAAACTTCGCAGGCAGGGATGCCCATCATCAGCTTTCTTGAGAAAAGCTCATAACGGAGTATCTGTAGAACATTTCAGGATGAGATCCGACTCGCGGCTTCCGTGGCGCAATCGGTTAGCGCGTTCGGCTATTAACCGAAAGGTTCGTGGTTCAAGCCCATCCAGGAGCGGCATTCTTTTATTTGACTTTGAATAACTTCGCAGGCAGGAAGGCCCATCATCAGCCTTTTTTGAGAAAAGCTCAGAGAACATAACGGAGTATCTGTAGAACATTTCAGGATGAGATATGACTCTCGAGCTTCCGTGGCGCAATCGGTTAGCGCGTTCGGCTGTTAACCGAAAGGTTGGTGGTTCAAGCCCACCCGGGAGCGGCATTCTATTATTCCAGGTTGAAAAACTTCGCAGGCAGGGATGCCCATCATCAGCCTTTTTTGAGAAAACCTCATAACGGAGTATCTGTAGAACATTTCAGGATGAGATCTGACTCGCGAGCTTCCGTGGCGCAATCGGTTAGCGCGTTCGGCTGTTAACCGAAAGGTTGGTGGTTCAAGCCCATCGAGAGCGGTTTTTTTCATTCCAGGTTGAAAAACTTCGCAGGCAGGAATGTCCATCATCGGTCTTTCTTGACAAAAGCTCTCAGAACATAACGGAGTATCTGTAGAACATTTCAGGATGAGATCTGACTCTCGAGCTTCCGTGGCGCAATCGGTTAGCGCGTTCGGCTGTTAACCGAAAGGTTGGTGGTTCAAGCCCATCCGGGAGCGGTTTTTTCATTCCAGGTTGAAAAACTTCCCAGGCAGGGATGCCCATCATCAGCCTTTTTTGAGAAAAACTCATAACGGAGTATCTGTAGAAAATTCCAGGATGAGATCTGACTCGCGAGCTTCCGTGGCGCAATCGGTTAGCGCGTTCGGCTGTTAACCGAAAAGTTGGTGGTTCAATCCCATCCGGGAGGGGTTTTTTTCATTAAAGGTTGAAAAACTTCGAAGGCAGGAATGTAAATCATCGGTCTTTTTTCAAAAAAGCTCAGAGAACATAACGGAGTATCTGTAGAACATTCCAGGATGAGATCTGACTCGCGAGCTTCCGTGGCGCAATCGGTTAGCGCGTTCGGCTGTTAAACGAAAGGTTGGTGGCTCAAGCCCAAACGGGAGCGGCATTCTTTTATTTCAGGTTGAAAAACTTCGCAGGCAGGGATGCCCATCATCAGCGGTTTTTGAGAAAACCTCTCAGAACATAACGGAGTATCTGTAGAACATTTGAGGATGAGATATGACTCTCGAGCTTCCGTGCCGCAATCGGTTAGCGCGTTCGGCTGTTAACCGAAAGGTTGGTGGTTCAAGCCCATCCGTTAGCGGTTTTTTCATTCCAGGTTGAAAAACTTCCCAGGCAGGGATGCCCATCATCAGCCTTTTTTGAGAAAACCTCATAAAGGAGTATCTGTAGAAAATTCCAGGATGAGATCTGACTCGCGAGCTTCCGTGGCGCAATCGGTTAGCGCGTTCGGCTGTTGACCGAAAAGTTGCTGGTTCAAGCCCATCCAGGAGCGGCGTTCATTTATTTCAGGGTGAAAAACTTCGCAGGCAGGGAGGCCCATCATCAGTCTTTTTTGAGAAAAGCTCAGAGAACATAACGGAGTATCTGTAGAACATTTCAGGATGAGATCTGACTCCCGAGCTTCCGTGGCGCAATCGGTTAGCGCGTTCGGCTGTTAACCGAAAGGTTGGTGGTTCAAGCCCATCGGGAGCTTTTTTTTTCATTCCAGGTTGAAAAACTTCGCAGGCAGGAATGTCCATCATCGGTCTTTCTTGACAAAAGCTCAGAGAACATAACGGAGTATCTGTAGAACATTTCAGGATGAGATCTGACTCCCGAGCGTCCGTGGCGCAATCGGTTAGCGCGTTCGGCTGTTAACCGAAAGGTTGGTGGTTCAAGCCCATCCGGGAGCGGCTTTTTCATTCCAGGTTGAAAAACTTCCCAGGCAGGAATGCCCATCATCAGCCTTTTTTGAGAAAACCTCATAACGGAGTATCTCTAGAACATTTCAGGACGAGACCCGACTCGAGGCCTTCCGTGGCGCAATCGGTTAGCGCGTTCGGCTGTTAACCGAAAGGTTGGTGGTACAAGCCCACCGGGGAGCGGCATTATATTATTCCAGGTTGAAAAACTTCGCAGGCAGGGATGCCCATCATCAGCCTTTTTTGAGAAAACCTCATAACGGAGTATCTGTAGAAAATTCCAGGACGAGATCTGACTCGCGAGCTTCCGTGGCGCAATCGGTCAGCGCGTTCGGCTGTTAACCGAAACGTTGGTGGTTCAAGCCCGTCCGGGAGAGGTCTTTTTCATTGCAGGTTGAAAACTTCGCAGACAGGGATGCCCATCATCACCCTTTTTTGAGAAAGCCTCATAACGGAGTATCTGTAGAAAATTCCAGGATGAGATCTGACTCGCGAGCTTCCATGGCGCAATCGATTAGCGCGTTCGGCTGTTAAGCGAAAGGTTGGTGGCTGAAGCCCAAACGGGAGCGGCATTCTTTTATTCCAGGTTGAAAAACTTCGCAGGCAGGGATGCCCATCATCAGCGGTTTTTGAGAAAACCTCTCAGAACATAACGGAGTATCTGTAGAACATTTGAGGATGAGATATGACTCTCGGGCTTCCGTGGCGCAATCGGTTAGCGCGTTCGGCTGTTAACCGAAAGGTTGGTGGTTCAAGCCCACCCGGGAGCGGCATTCTATTATTCCAGGCTGAAAAACTTCGCAGGCAGGGATGCCCATCATCACCCTTTTTTGAGAAAACCTCATAACGGAGTATCTGTAGAACATTTGAGGATGAGATATGACTCTCGGGCTTCCGTGGCGCAATCGGTTAGCGCGTTCGGCTGTTAACCGAAAGGTTGGTGGTTCAAGCCCACCCGGGAGCGGCATTTTATTATTTCAGGCTGAAAAACTTCGCAGGCAGGGATGCCCATCATCACCCTTTTTTGAGAAAACCTCATAACGGAGTATCTGTAGAAAATTCCAGGATGAGATCTGACTCGCGAGCTTCCATGGCGCAATCGATTAGCGCGTTCGGCTGTTAAGCGAAAGGTTGGTGGCTGAAGCCCAAACGGGAGCGGCATTCTTTTATTTCAGGTTGAAAAACTTCGAAGGCAAGGATGCCCATCATCAGGTTTTTTGAGAAAACCTCACAACCGAGTATCTGTAGAAAATTCCAGGATGAGATCTGACTCTTGAGCTTCCGTGGCGCAATCGGTTAGCGCGTTCGGCTGTTAACCGAAAGGTTGGTGGTTCAAGCCCACCCGGGAGCGGCATTCTTGTATTCCAAGTTGAAAAACTTCCCAGGCAGGGATGCCCATCATCAGCTTTCTTGAGAAAAGCTCATAAAGGAGTATCTCCAGAACATTTCAGGATCAGATCCGACTCGCGGGTTCCGTGGCGCAAAGGGTTAGCGCGTTCGGCTATTAACCGAAAGGTTCGTGGTTCAAGCCCATCCAGGAGCGGCATTCTTTTATTTGACTTTGAATAACTTCGCAGGCAGGAAGGCCCATCATCAGCCTTTTTTGAGAAAACCTCATAACGGAGTATCTCTAGCAAATTCCAGGATGAGATCTAACTCGCGAGCTTCCGTGGCGCAATCGGTTAGCGCGTTCGGCTGTTAACCGAAAAGTTGGTGGTTCAAGCCCATCCAGGAGCGGCGTTCATTTATTTCAGGGTGAAAAACTTCGCACGCAGGGAGGCCCATCATCAGTCTTTTTTGAGAAAAGCTCAGAGAACATAACGGAGTATCTGTAGAACATTTCAGGATGAGATCTGACTCCCGAGCTTCCGTGGCGCAATCGGTTAGCGCGTTCGGCTGTTAACCGAAAGGTTAGTGGTTCAAGCCCACCCGGGAGCGGCATTATTTTATTCCAGGTTGAAAAACTTCGCAGGCAGGGATGCCCATCATCAGCCTTTTTTGAGAAAACCTCACAACGGAGTATCTGTAGAAAATTCCAGGACCAGATCTGACTCGCGAGCTTCCGTGGCGCAATCGGTCAGCGCGTTCGGCTGTTAACCGAAGGGTTGGTGGTTCAAGCCCGTCCGGGAGAGGTCTTTTTCATTGCAGGTTGAAAACTTCGCAGACAGGAATTCCCATCATCAGTCTTTTTTGAGAAAAGCTCAGAGAACATAACGGAGTATCTGTAGAACATTTCAGGATGAGATCTGACTCCCGAGCTTCCGTGGCGCAATCGGTTAGCGCGTTCGGCTGTTAACCGAAAGGTTGGTGGTTCAAGCCCATCCGGGAGCGGCTTTTTCATTCCAGGTTGAAAAACTTCGCAGGCAGGAATGCCCATCATCAGCCTTTTTTGAGAAAACCTCATAACGGAGTATCTGTAGAACATTTCAGGACGAGATCTGACTCGAGGCCTTCCGTGGCGAAATCGGTTAGCGCGTTCGGCTGTTAACCGAAAGGTTGGTGGTTCAAGCCCGCCCGGGAGCGGCATTCTATTATTCCGGGCTGAAAAACTTCGCAGGCAGCGATGCCCATCATCAGCCTCTTTTGAGAAAACCTCATAACGGAGTATCTGTAGAAAATTCCAGGATGAGATCTGACTCGCGAGCTTCCGTGGCGCAATCGGTTAGCGCGTTCGGCTGTTAACCGAAAAGTTGGTGGTTCAATCCCATCCGGGAGGGGTTTTTTCATTAAGGGTTGAAAAACTTCGAAGGCAGGAATGTAAATCATCGGTCTTTTTTCAAAAAAGCTCAGAGAGCATAACGGAGTATCTGTAGAACATTCCAGGATGAGATCTGACTCGCGAGCTTCCGTGGCGCAATCGGTTAGCGCGTTCGGCTGTTAAACGAAAGGTTGGTGGCTCAAGCCCAAATGGGAGCGGCATTCTTTTATTTCAGGTTGAAAAACTTCGCAGGCAGGGATGCCCATCATCAGCGGTTTTTGAGAAAACCTCTCAGAACATAACGGAGTATCTGTAGAACATTTGAGGATGAGATATGACTCTCGAGCTTCCGTGCCGCAATCGGTTAGCGCGTTCGGCTGTTAACCGAAAGGTTGGTGGTTCAAGCCCATCCGTTAGCGGTTTTTTCATTCCAGGTTGAAAAACTTCCCAGGCAGGGATGCCCATCATCAGCCTTTTTTGAGAAAACCTCATAAAGGAGTATCTGTAGAACATTTCAGGATGAGATCTGACTCCCGAGCTTCCGTGGCGCAATCGGTTAGCGCGTTCGGCTGTTAACCGAAAGGTTGGTGGTTCAAGCCCATCCGGGAGCGGCTTTTTCAATGCAGGTTGAAAAACTTCGCAGGCAGGAATGCCCATCATCAGCCTTTTTTGAGAAAACCTCATAACGGAGTATCTGTAGAAAATTCCAGGATGAGATCTGACTCGCGAGCTTCCGTGGCGCAATCGGTTAGCGCGTTCGGCTGTTAACCGAAAGGTTGGTGGTTCAAGCCCATCCGGGAGCGGTTTTCTTCATTCCAGGTTGGAAAACTTCGCAGGCGGGAATGTCCATCATCGGTCTTTTTTCAAAAAAGCCCTCAGAACATGACCGAGTATCTGTAGAACGTTTCAGGATGAGATCTGACTCTCGAGCTTCCGTGGCGCAATCGGTTAGCGCGTTCGGCTGTTAACCGAAAGGTTGGTGGTTCAAGCCCACCCGGGAGCGGCATTATATTATTCCAGGCTGAAAAACTTCGCAGGCAGGGATGCCCATCATCAGCCTTTTTTGAGAAAACCTCATAACGGAGTATCTGTAGAAAATTCCAGGATGAGATCTGACTCGCGAGCTTCCGTGGCGCAATCGGTTAGCGCGTTCGGCTGTTAACCGAAAAGTTGGTGGTTCAAGCCCATCCAGGAGCGGCGTTCATTTATTTCAGGGTGAAAAACTTCGCAGGCAGGGAGGCCCATCATCAGTCTCTTTTGAGAAAAGCTCAGAGAACATAACGGAGTATCTGTAGAACATTTCAGGATGAGATCTGACTCCCGAGCTTCCGTGGCGCAATCGGTTAGCGCGTTCGGCTGTTAACCGAAAAGTTGGTGGTTCAAGCCCATCCGGGAGCGGTTCTTTCATTCCAGGTTGAAAAACTTCCCAGGCAGGGATGCCCATCATCAGCCTTTTTTGAGAAAAACTCATAACGGAGTATCTGCAGAAAATTCCAGGATGAGATCTGACTCGCGAGCTTCCGTGGCGCAATCGGTTAGCGCGTTCGGCTGTTAACCGAAAGGTTGGTGGTTCAAGCCCATCCGGGAGCGGTTTTTTTCATTCCAGGTTGAAAAACTTCGCAGGCAGGAATGTCCATCATCGGTCTTTTTTGAAAAAAGCTCAGAGAACATAACGGAGTATCTGTAGAACATTCCAGGATGAGATCTGACTCGCGAGCTTCCGTGGCGCAATCGGTTAGCGCGTTCGGCTGTTAAACGAAAGGTTGGTGGCTCAAGCCCAAACGGGAGCGGCATTCTTTTATTTTAGGTTGAAAAACTTCGCAGGCAGGGATGCCCATCATCAGCGGTTCTTGAGAAAACCTCTCAGAACATAACGGAGTATCTGTAGAACATTTGAGGATGAGATATGACTCTCGAGCTTCCGTGCCGCAATCGGTTAGCGCGTTCGGCTGTTAACCGAAAGGTTGGTGGTTCAAGCCCATCCGGGAGCGGTTTTTTCATTCCAGGTTGAAAAACTTCGCAGGCAGGGATGCCCATCATCAGCCTTTTTTGAGAAAACCTCATAACGGAGTATCTGTAGAAAATTCCAGGATGAGATCTGACTCGCGAGCTTCCGTGGCGCAATCGGTTAGCGCGTTCGGCTGTTAACCGAAAGGTTGGTGGTTCAAGCCCATCCGGGAGCGGGTTTTTTTCATTCCAGGTTGAAAAACTTCGCAGGCAGGAATGCCCATCATCAGTCTTTTTTCAAAAAAGCTCAGAGAACATAACGGAGTATCTGTAGAACATTCCAGGATGAGATCTGACTCGCGAGCTTCCGTGGCGCAATCGGTTAGCGCGTTCGGCTGTTAACCGAAAGGTTGGTGGTTCAAGCCCATCCGGGAGCGGCTTTTTCATTCCAGGTTGAAAAACTTCGCAGGCAGGAATGCCCATCATCAGCCTTTTTTGAGAAAACCTCATAACGGAGTATCTGTAGAACATTTCAGGATGAGATCTGACTCGAGGCTTCCGTGGCGCAATCGGTTAGCGCGTTCGGCTGTTAACCGAAAGGTTGGTGGTTCAAGCCCATCGGGAGCGGTTTTTTCATTCCAGGTTGAAAAACTTCGCAGGCAGGAATGCCCATCATCAGTCTTTCTTGAGAAAAGCTCTCAGAACATAACGGAGTATCTGTAGAACATTTCAGGATGAGATCTGACTCTCGAGCTTCCGTGGCGCAATCGGTTAGCGCGTTCGGCTGTTAACCGAAAGGTTGGTGGTTCAAGCCCACCGGGAGCGGCATTATATTATTCCAGGTTGAAAAACTTCGCAGGCAGGGATGCCCATCATCAGCCTTTTTTGAGAAAACCTCATAACGGAGTATCTGTAGAAAATTCCAGGACGAGATCTGACTCGCGAGCTTCCGTGGCGCAATCGGTTAGCGCGTTCGGCTGTTAACCGAAAGGTTGGTGGTTCAAGCCCATCCGGGAGCGGTCTTTTTCATTGCAGGTTGAAAAACTTCGCAGGCAGGAATTCCCATCATCAGTCTTTTTTGAGAAAACCTCTCAGAACATAACGGAGTATCTGTAGAACATTTGAGGATGAGATATGACTGTCGAGCTTCCGTGGCGCAATCGGTTAGCGCGTTCGGCTGTTAACCGAAAGGTTGGTGGTTCAAGCCCACCCGGGAGCGGCATTCTATTATTCCAGGCTGAAAAACTTCGCAGGCAGGGATGCCCATCATCAGCCTTTTTTGAGAAAACCTCATAACGGAGTATCTGTAGAAAATTCCAGGATGAGATCTGACTCGCGAGCTTCCGTGGCGCAATCGGTTAGCGCGTTCGGCTGTTAAGCGAAAGGTTGGTGGCTCAAGCCCAAACGGGAGCGGCATTCTTTTATTTCAGGTTGAAAAACTTCGCAGGCAGGGATGCCCATCATCAGCGGTTTTTGAGAAAACCTCTCAGAACATAACGGAGTATCTGTAGAACATTTGAGGATGAGATATGACTCTCGAGCTTCCGTGGCGCAATCGGTTAGCGCGTTCGGCTGTTAACCGAAAGGTTGGTGGTTCAAGCCCACCCGGGAGCGGCATTCTATTATTCCAGGCTGAAAAACTTCGCAGGCAGGGATGCCCATCATCAGCCTTTTTTGAGAAAACCTCATAACGGAGTATCTGTAGAAAATTCCAGGATGAGATCTGACTCGCGAGCTTCCGTGGCGCAATCGGTTAGCGCGTTCGGCTGTTGACCGAAAAGTTGCTGGTTCAAGCCCATCCAGGAGCGGCGTTCATTTATTTCAGGGTGAAAAACTTCGCAGGCAGGGAGGCCCATCATCAGCGGTTTTTGAGAAAACCTCTCAGAACATAACGGAGTATCTGTAGAACATTTCAGGATGAGATATGACTCTCGAGCTTCCGTGGCGCAATCGGTTAGCGCGTTCGGCTGTTAACCGAAAAGTTGGTGGTTCAATCCCATCCGGGAGGGGTTTTTTTCATTAAAGGTTGAAAAACTTCGAAGGCAGGAATGTAAATCATCGGTCTTTTTTCAAAAAAGCTCAGAGAACATAACGGAGTATCTGTAGAACATTCCAGGATGAGATCTGACTCGCGAGCTTCCGTGGCGCAATCGGTTAGCGCGTTCGTCTGTTAAACGAAAGGTTGGTGGCTCAAGCCCAAACGGGAGCGGCATTCTTTTATTCCAGGTTGAAAAACTTCGCAGGCAGGGATGCCCATCATCAGCGGTTTTTGAGAAAACCTCTCAGAACATAACGGAGTATCTGTAGAACATTTCAGGATGAGATCTGACTCTCGAGCTTCCGTGGCGCAATCGGTTAGCGCGTTCGGCTGTTAACCGAAAGGTTGGTGGTTCAAGCCCATCCGTGAGCGGTTTTTTCATTCCAGGTTGAAAAACTTCCCAGGCAGGGATGCCCATCATCAGCCTTTTTTGAGAAAACCTCATAACGGAGTATCTGTAGAAAATTCCAGGATGAGATCTGACTCGCGAGCTTCCGTGGCGCAATCGGTTAGCGCGTTCGGCTGTTGACCGAAAAGTTGCTGGTTCAAGCCCATCCAGGAGCGGCATTATATTATTCCAGGTTGAAAAACTTCGCAGGCAGGGATGCCCATCATCAGCCTTTTTTGAGAAAACCTCATAACGGAGTATCTGTAGAAAATTCCAGGACGAGATCTGACTCGCGAGCTTCCGTGGCGCAATCGGTCAGCGCGTTCGGCTGTTAACCGAAAGGTTGGTGGTTCAAGCCCGTCCGGGAGAGGTCTTTTTCATTGCAGGTTGAAAACTTCGCAGACAGGAATTCCCATCATCAGTCTTTTTTGAGAAAAGCTCAGAGAACATAACGGAGTATCTGTAGAACATTTCAGGATGAGATCTGACTCCCGAGCGTCCGTGGCGCAATCGGTTAGCGCGTTCGGCTGTTAACCGAAAGGTTGGTGGTTCAAGCCCATCCGGGAGCGGCTTTTTCATTCCAGGTTGAAAAACTTCCCAGGCAGGAATGCCCATCATCAGCCTTTTTTGAGAAAACCTCATAACGGAGTATCTCTAGGACATTTCAGGATGAGACCCGACTCGAGGCCTTCCGTGGCGCAATCGGTTAGCGCGTTCGGCTGTTAACCGAAAGGTTGGTGGTTCAAGCCCACCCGGGAGCGGCATTCTATTATTCCAGGCTGAAAAACTTCGCAGGCAGGGATGCCCATCATCAGTCTTTTTTGAGAAAAGCTCTCAGAACATAACGGAGTATCTGTAGAACATTTCAGGACGAGATCTGACTCTCGAGCTTCCGTGGCGCAATTGGTTAGCGCGTTCGGCTGTTAACCGAAAGGTTGGTGGTACAAGCCCACCGGGGAGCGGCATTATATTATTCCAGGTTGAAAAACTTCGCAGGCAGGGATGCCCATCATCAGCCTTTTTTGAGAAAACCTCATAACGGAGTATCTGTAGAAAATTCCAGGATGAGATCTGACTCGCGAGCTTCCGTGGCGCAATCGGTTAGCGCGTTCGGCTGTTAACCGAAACGTTGGTGGTTCAAGCCCGTCCGGGAGAGGTCTTTTTCATTGCAGGTTGAAAACTTCGCAGACAGGAATTCCCATCATCAGTCTTTTTTGAGAAAACCTCATAACGGAGTATCTCTAGGACATTTCAGGTGAGACCCGACTCGAGGCCTTCCGTGGCGCAATCGGTTAGCGCGTTCGGCTGTTAACCGAAAAGTTGGTGGTTCAAGCCCATCCGGGAGCGGTTTTTTCATTCCAGTTTGAAAAACTTCGAAGGCAGGAATGTCCATCATCGGTTTTTTGTCAAAAAAGCTCAGAGAACATAACGGGGTATCTGTAGAACATTCCAGGATGAGATCTGACTTGCGGGCTTCCGTGGCGCAATCGGGTAGCGCATTCGGCTGTTAACCGAAAGCTTGGTGGTTCAAGCCCACCCGGGAGCGGCATACTTTTATTCCAGGTTGAAAAACTTCGCAAGCAAGGAATGCCCATCATCAGCCTTTTCTGAGAAAAGCTCTCAGAACATAACCGAGTATCTGTAGAACATTTCAGGATGAGATCTGACTCCCGAGCTTCCGTGGCGCAATCGGTTAGCGCGTTCGGCTGTTAACCGAAAGGTTGGTGGTTCAAGCCCACCCGGGAGCGGCATTCTTTTATTCCAGGTTGAAAAACTTCGCAGACAGCAATGCCCATCATCAGCTTTTTTTGAGAAAAGCTCTCAGAACATAACCGAGTATCTGTAGAACATTTCAGGATGAGATCTCACTCCCGAGCTTCCGTGGCGCAATCGGTAAGCACGTTCGGCTATTAACCGAAAGGTTGGTGGTTCAAGCCCATCCCGGAGCGGCATTTTATTATTCCAGGTTGAAAAACTTCGCAGGCAGGGATGCCCATCATCAGCCTTTTTTGAAAAATATTCATAGCGGAGTATATCTAGAAAATTCAGAGATGAGATCTGACTCTCGAGCTTCCGTGGCGCAATCGGTTAGCCCGTTCGGCTGTTAACCGAAAGGTTGGTGGTTCAAGCCCACCCGGGAGCGGCATTCTTGTATTCCAAGTTGAAAAACTTCCCAGGCAGGGATGCCCATCATCAGCTTTCTTGAGAAAAGCTCATAACGGAGTATCTGTAGAACATTTCAGGATGAGATCTGACTCGCGGCTTCCGTGGCGCAATCGGTTAGCGCGTTCGGCTATTAACCGAAAGGTTGGTGGTTCAAGCCCATCCAGGAGCGGCATTCTTTTACTTGACTTTGAATAACTTCGCAGGCAGGAAGGCCCATCATCAGCCTTTTTTGAGAAAACCTCATAACGGAGTATCTCCAGAAAATTCCAGGATGAGATCTAACTCGCGAGCTTCCGTGGCGCAATCGGTTAGCGCGTTCGGCTGTTAACCGAAAAGTTGGTGGTTCAAGCCCATCCAGGAGCGGCGTTCATTTATTTCAGGGTGAAAAACTTCGCACGCAGGAATGTCCATCATCGGTCTTTTTTCAAAAAAGCTCTGAGAACATAACGGAGTATCTGTAGAACGTTCCAGGATGAGATCTGTCTCGCGAGCTTCCGTGGCCCAATCGGTTAGCGCGTTCGGCTGTTAACCGAAAGGTTGGTGGTTCAAGCCCATCGGGAGCGGTTTTTTTCATTCCAGGTTGAAAAACTTCGCAGGCAGGAATGTCCATCATCGGTCTTTCTTGACAAAAGCTCTCAGAACATAACGGAGTATCTGTAGAACATTTCAGGATGAGATCTGACTCTCGAGCTTCCGTGGCGCAATCGGTTAGCGCGTTCGGCTGTTAACCGAAAGGTTGGTGGTTCAAGCCCACCCGGGAGCGGCATTCCACTATTCCAGGTTGAAAAACTTCGCAGGCAGGAATGCCCATCATCAGCCTTTTTTGAGAAAAACTCATAAAGGAGTATCTCTAGAAAATTCCAGGATGAGATCTGACTCGCGAGCTTCCGTGGCGCAATCGGTTAGCGCGTTCGGCTGTTAAACGAAAGGTTGGTGGTTCAAGCCCATCCCGGAGCGGCATTGTATTATTTCAGGTTGAAAAACTTCGCATGCAGGGATGCCCATCATCAGCCTTTTTTGAGAAATATTCATAACGGAGTATCTCTAGAAAATTCAAAGATGAGATCTGACTCTCGAGCTTCCGTGGCGCAATCGGTTAGCGCGTTCGGCTGTTAACCGAAAGGTTGGTGGTTCAAGCCCACCCGTAAGCGCTTCTTTTCATTCCAGGTTGAAAAACTTCGCAGGCAGAAATGTCCATCATCGGTCTTTTTTGAGAAAACCTCTCAGAACATAACGGAGTATCTGTAGAACATTTCAGGATGAGATCGGACTCCCGAGCTTCCGTGGCGCAATCGGTTAGCGCGTTCGGCTGTTAACCGAAAGGTTTGTGGTTCAAGCCCATCCGGGAGCGGCTTTTTGATTGCAGGTTGAAAAACTCCGCAGGCAGGAATGCCCATCATCAGCCTCTTTTGAGAAAACCTCATAACGGAGTATCTTTAGAAAATTCCAGGATGAGATCTGACTCGCGAGCTTCCGTGGCGCAATCGGTTAGCGCGTTCGGCTGTTAACCGAAAGGTTGGTGGTTCAAGCCCATTCGGGAGCGGCTTTTTCATTCCAGGTTGAAAAACTTCGAAGGCAAGGATGCCCATCATCAGGTTTTTTTGAGAAAACCTCACAACCGAGTATCTGTAGAAAATTCCAGGATGAGATCTGACTCTTGAGCTTCCGTGGCGCAATCGGTTAGCGCGTTCGGCTGTTAACCGAAAGGTTGGTGGTTCAAGCCCACCCGGGAGCGGCATTCTTGTATTCCAAGTTGAAAAACTTCGCAGGCAGGGATGCCCATCATCAGCTTTCTTGAGAAAAGCTCATAACGGAGTATCTGTAGAACATTTCAGGATGAGATCCGACTCGCGGCTTCCGTGGCGCAATCGGTTAGCGCGTTCGGCTGTTAACCGAAAGGTTGGTGGTTCAAGCCCATCCAGGAGCGGCATTCTTTTATTTGACTTTGAATAACTTCGCAGGCAGCAAGGCCCATCATCTGCCTTTTTTGAGAAAACCTCATAACGGAGTATCTCTAGAACATTTCAGGATGAGATCTGACTCTCGAGCTTCCGTGGCGCAATCGGTTAGCGCGTTCGGCTGATAACCGAAAAGTTGGTGGTTCAAGCCCACACGGGAGCGGCATTGTATTATTCCAGGTTGAAAAACTTCGCAGGCAGGGATGCCCATCATCAGCCTTTTTTCAGAAAAGCTCATAACGGAGTATCTGTAGAACATTTCAGGGTGAGATATGACTCTCGAGCTTCCGTGGCGCAATCGGTTAGCGCGTTCGGCTGTTAACCGAAAAGTTGGTGGTTCAAGCCCATCCAGGAGCGGCGTTCATTTATTTCAGGGTGAAAAACTTCGCACGCAGGGAGGCCCATCATCAGTCTTTTTTGAGAAAAGCTCAGAGAACATAACGGAGTATCTGTAGAACATTTCAGGATGAGATCTGACTCCCGAGCTTCCGTGGCGCAATCGGTTAGCGCGGTCGGCTGTTAACCGAAAGGTTGGTTGTTCAAGCCCATCCAGGAGCGGCATTCTTTTATTTGACTTTGAATAACTTCGGAGGCAGGAAGGCCCATCATCAGCCTTTTTTGAGAAAACCTCATAACGGAGTATCTCTAGAAAATTCCAGGATGAGATCTAACTCGCGAGCTTCCGTGGCGCAATCGGTTAGCGCGTTCGGCTGTTAACCGAAAGGTTGGTGGTTCAAGCCCATCCAGGAGCGGCGTTCATTTATTTCAGGGTGAAAAACTTCGCACGCAGGGAGGCCCATCATCAGTCTTTTTTGAGAAAAGCTCAGAGAACATAACGGAGTATCTGTAGAACATTTCAGGATGAGACCCGACTCGAGGCCTTCCGTGACGCAATCGGTTAGCGCGTTCGGCTGATAGCCGAAAGGTTGGTGGTTCAAGCCCATCCGGGAGCGGTTTTCTTCATTCCAGGTTGGAAAACTTCGCAGGCAGGAATGTCCATCATCGGTCTTTTTTCAAAAAAGCTCTGAGAACATAACGGAGTATCTGTAGAACATTCCAGGATGAGATCTGACTCGCGAGCTTCCGTGGCGCAATCGGTTAGCGCGTTCGGCTGTTAACCGAAAGGTTGGTGGTTCAAGCCCATCGGGAGCGGTTTTTTCATTCCAGGTTGAAAAACTTCGCAGGCAGGAATGCCCATCATCAGTCTTTCTTGAGAAAAGCTCTCAGAACATAACGGAGTATCTGTAGAACATTTCAGGATGAGATCTGACTCTCGAGCTTCCGTGGCGCAATCGGTTAGCGCGTTCAGCTGTTAACCGAAAGGTTGGTGGTTCAAGCCCACCCGGGAGCGGCATTCCACTATTCCAGGTTGAAAAACTTCGCAGGCAGGAATGCCCATCATCAGCCTTTTTTGAGAAAAACTCATAAAGGAGTATCTCTAGAAAATTCCAGGATGAGATCTGACTCGCGAGCTTCCGTGGCGCAATCTGTTAGCGCGTTCGGCTGTTAACCGAAAGGTTGGTGGTTCAAGCCCATCCCGGAGCGGCATTGTATTATTCCAGGTTGAAAAACTTCGCATGCAGGGATGCCCATCATCAGCCTTTTTTGAGAAATATTCATAGCGGAGTATCTCTAGAAAATTCAAAGATGAGATCTGACTCGCGAGCTTCCGTGGCGCAATCGGTTAGCGCGTTCGGCTGTTAACCGAAAGGTTGGTGGTTCAAGCCCATTCGGGAGCGGCTTTTTCATTCCAGGTTGGAAAACTTCGAAGGCAAGGATGCCCATCATCAGGTTTTTTTGAGAAAACCTCACAACCGAGTATCTGTAGAAAATTCCAGGATGAGATCTGACTCTTGAGCTTCCGCGGCGCAATCGGTTAGCGCGTTCGGCTGTTAACCGAAAGGTTGGTGGTTCAAGCCCACCCGGGAGCGGCATTCTTTTATTTGACTTTGAATAACTTCGCAGGCAGCAAGGCCCATCATCTGCCTTTTTTGAGAAAACCTCATAACGGAGTATCTCTAGAACATTTCAGGATGAGATCTGACTCTCGAGCTTCCGTGGCGCAATCGGTTAGCGCGTTCGGCTGATAACCGAAAAGTTGGTGGTTCAAGCCCATCCAGGAGCGGCATTCTTTTATTTGACTTTGAATAACTTCGCAGGCAGCAAGGCCCATCATCTGCCTTTTTTGAGAAAACCTCATAACGGAGTATCTGTAGAACATTTCAGGATGAGATCTGACTCTCGAGCTTCCGTGGCGCAATCGGTTAGCGCGTTCGGCTGTTAACCGAAAGGTTGGTGGTTCAAGCCCACACGGGAGCGGCATTGTATTATTCCAGGTTGAAAAACTTCGCAGGCAGGGATGCCCATCATCAGCCTTTTTTCAGAAAAGCTCATAACGGAGTATCTGTAGAACATTTCAGGGTGAGATATGACTCTCGAGCTTCCGTGGCGCAATCGGTTAGCGCGTTCGGCTGTTAACCGAAAAGTTGGTGGTTCAAGCCCATCCAGGAGCGGCGTTCATTTATTTCAGGGTGAAAAACTTCGCACGCAGGGAGGCCCATCATCAGTGTTTTTTGAGAAAAGCTCAGAGAACATAACGGAGTATCTGTAGAACATTTCAGGATGAGATCTGACTCCCGAGCTTCCGTGGCGCAATCGGTTAGCGCGGTCGGCTGTTAACCGAAAGGTTGGTGGTTCAAGCCCATCCGGGAGCGGCTTTTTCATTCCAGGATGAAAAACTTCGCAGGCAGGAATGTCCATCATCAGCCTTTTTGGAGAAAACCTCATAACGGAGTATCTCTAGAACATTTCAGGATGAGATCCGACTCGAGGCTTCCGTGGCGCAATGGGTTAGCGCGTTCGGCTGTTAACCGAAAGGTTGGTGGTTCAAGCCCATCCGGGAGCGGTTTTCTTCATTCCAGGTTGAAAAACTTCGCAGGCAGGAATGTCCATCATCGGTCTTTTTTGAAAAAAGCTCTGAGAACATAACGGAGTATCTGTAGAACATTCCAGGATGAGATCTGTCTCGCGAGCTTCCGTGGCCCAATCGGTTAGCGCGTTCGGCTGTTAACCGAAAAGTTGGTGGTTCAATCAAATCCGGGAGGGGTTTTTTTCATTCCAGGTTGAAAAACTTCGAAGGCAGGAATGTCCATCATCGATCTTTTTTCAAAAAAGCTCAGAGAACATAACGGAGTATCTGTAGAACATTCCAGGATGAGATCTGACTTCCGGGCTTCCGTGGCGCAATCGGTTAGCGCGTTCGGCTGTTAACCGAAAGGTTGGTGGTTCAAGCCCATCCAGGCGCGGCATTCTTTTATTTCAGGTTGAAAAACTTCGCAGGCAGGAAGGCCCATAATCAGCCTTTTTTGAGAAAAGCTCTCAGAACATAACGGAGTACCTGTAGAAAATTCCAGGATGAGATCTGACTCGCGAGCTTCCGTGGCGCAATCGGTTAGCGCGTTCGGCTGTTAACCGAAAAGTTGGTGGTTCAAGCCCATCCAGGACCGGCGTTCATTTATTTCAGGGTGAAAAACTTCGAAGGCAAGGATGCCCATCATCAGGTTTTTTGAGAAAACCTCGCAACCGAGTATCTGTAGAAAATTCCAGGATGAGATCTGACTCTTGAGCTTCCGTGGCGCAATCGGTTAGCGCGTTCGGCTGTTAACCGAAAGGTTGGTGGTTCAAGCCCACCCGGGAGCGGCATTCTTGTATTCCAGGTTGAAAAACTTCGCAGGCAGGGATGCCCATCATCAGCTTTCTTGAGAAAAGCTCATAACGGAGTATCTGTAGAACATTTCAGGATGAGATCCGACTCGCGGCTTCCGTGGCGCAATCGGTTAGCGCGTTCGGCTGTTAACCGAAAGGTTGGTGGTTCAAGCCCATCCAGGAGCGGCATTCTTTTATTTGAGGTTGAAAAACTTCGCAGGCAGGAAGGCCCATCATCAGCCTTTTTTGAGAAAACCTCATAACGGAGTATCTCTAGAACATTTCAGGATGAGATCTGACTCTCGAGCTTCCGTGGCGCAATCGGTTAGCGCGTTCGGCTGTTAACCGAAAGGTTGGTGGTTCAAGCCCAAACGGGAGCGGCATTCTTTCATTTCAGGTTGAAAAACTTCGCAGGCAGGGATGCCCATCATCAGCGGTTTTTGAGAAAACCTCTCAGAACATAACGGAGTATCTGTAGAACATTTGAGGATGAGATCTGACTCTCGAGCTTCCGTGGCGCAATCGGTTAGCGCGTTCGGCTGTTAACCGAAAGGTTGGTGGTTCAAGCCCATCCGGGAGCGGCTTTTTCATTCCAGGTTGAAAAACTTCGCAGGCAGGAATGTCCATCATCAGCCTTTTTGAGAAAACCTCATAACGGAGTATCTCTAGAACATTTCAGGATGAGATCTGACTCGAGGCTTCCGTGGCGCAATCGGTTAGCGCGTTCGGCTGTTAACCGAAAGGTTGGTGGTTCAAGCCCATCCGGGAGCGGTTCTCTTCATTCCAGGTTGAAAAACTTCGCAGGCAGGAATGTCCATCATCGGTCTTTTTTCAAAAAAGCTCTGAGAACATAACGGAGTATCTGTAGAACATTCCAGGATGAGATCTGACTCGCGAGCTTCCGTGGCGCAATCGGTTAGCGCGTTCGGCTGTTAACCGAAAGGTTGGTGGTTCAAGCCCATCGGGAGCGGTTTTTTTCATTCCAGGTTGAAAAACTTCGCAGGCAGGAATGTCCATCATCGGTCTTTCTTGACAAAAGCTCTCAGAACATAACGGAGTATCTGTAGAACATTTCAGGATGAGATCTGACTCTCGAGCTTCCGTGGCGCAATCGGTTAGCGCGTTCAGCTGTTAACCGAAAGGTTGGTGGTTCAAGCCCACCCGGGAGCGGCATTCCACTATTCCAGGTTGAAAAACTTCGCAGGCAGGAATGCCCATCATCAGCCTTTTTTGAGAAATATTCATAGCGGAGTATCTCTAGAAAATTCAAAGATGAGATCTGACTCGCGAGCTTCCGTGGCGCAATCGGTTAGCGCGTTCGGCTGTTAACCGAAAGGTTGGTGGTTCAAGCCCATTCGGGAGCGGCTTTTTCATTCCAGGTTGGAAAACTTCGAAGGCAAGGATGCCCATCATCAGGTTTTTTTGAGAAAACCTCACAACCGAGTATCTGTAGAAAATTCCAGGATGAGATCTGACTCTTGAGCTTCCGTGGCGCAATCGGTTAGCGCGTTCGGCTGTTAACCGAAAGGTTGGTGGTTCAAGCCCACCCGGGAGCGGCATTCTTTTATTCCAGGTTGAAAAACTTCGCAGGCAGGAATGCCCATCATCAGCCTTTTTTGAGAAAACCTCATAACGGAGTATCTCTAGAACATTTCAGGATGAGATCTGACTCTCGAGCTTCCGTGGCGCAATCGGTTAGCGCGTTCGGCTGTTAACCGAAAGGTTGGTGGTTCAAGCCCATCCGGGAGCGGCATTCTTTTATTTGACTTTGAATAACTTCGCAGGCAGCAAGGCCCATCATCTGCCTTTTTTGAGAAAACCTCATAACGGAGTATCTCTAGAACATTTCAGGATGAGATCTGACTCTCGAGCTTCCGTGGCGCAATCGGTTAGCGCGTTCGGCTGTTAACCGAAAAGTTGGTGGTTCAAGCCCACACGGGAGCGGCATTGTATTATTCCAGGTTGAAAAACTTCGCAGGCAGGGATGCCCATCATCAGCCTTTTTTCAGAAAAGCTCATAACGGAGTATCTGTAGAACATTTCAGGATGAGATCTGACTCTCGAGCTTCCGTGGCGCAATCGGTTAGCGCGTTCGGCTGTTAACCGAAAGGTTGGTGGTTCAAGCCCATCCAGGAGCGGCGTTCATTTATTTCAGGGTGAAAAACTTCGCACGCAGGGAGGCCCATCATCAGTGTTTTTTGAGAAAAGCTCAGAGAACATAACAGAGTATCTGTAGAACATTTCAGGATGAGATCTGACTCCCGAGCTTCCGTGGCGCAATCGGTTAGCGCGGTCGGCTGTTAACCGAAAGGTTGGTGGTTCAAGCCCATCCGGGAGCGGTTTTCTTCATTCCAGGTTGGAAAACTTCGCAGGCAGGAATGTCCATCATCGGTCTTTTTTGAAAAAAGCTCTGAGAACATAACGGAGTATCTGTAGAACATTCCAGGATGAGATCTGACTCGCGAGCTTCCGTGGCGCAATCGGTTAGCGCGTTCGGCTGTTAACCGAAAAGTTGGTGGTTCAATCAAATCCGGGAGGGGTTTTTTTCATTCCAGGTTGAAAAACTTCGAAGGCAGGAATGTCCATCATCGGTCTTTTTTCAAAAAAGCTCAGAGAACATAACGGAGTATCTGTAGAACATTCCAGGATGAGATCTGACTTCCGGGCTTCCGTGGCGCAATCGGTTAGCGCGTTCGGCTGTTAACCGAAAGGTTGGTGGTTCAAGCCCATCCAGGCGCGGCATTCTTTTATTTCAGGTTGAAAAACTTCGCAGGCAGGAATGCCCATCATCAGCCTTTTTTGAGAAAAGCTCTCAGAACATAACGGAGTATCTGTAGAAAATTCCAGGATGAGATCTGACTCGCGAGCTTCCGTGGCGCAATCGGTTAGCGCGTTCGGCTGTTAACCGAAAGGTTGGTGGTTCAAGCCCATCCAGGAGCGGCGTTCATTTATTTCAGGTTGAAAAACTTCGCAGGCAAGGATGCCCATCATCAGGTTTTTTGAGAAAACCTCGCAACCGAGTATCTGTAGAAAATTCCAGGATGAGATCTGACTCTTGAGCTTCCGTGGCGCAATCGGTTAGCGCGTTCGGCTGTTAACCGAAAGGTTGGTGGTTCAAGCCCACCCGGGAGCGGCATTCTTGTATTCCAAGTTGAAAAACTTCCCAGGCAGGGATGCCCATCATCAGCTTTCTTGAGAAAAGCTCATAACGGAGTATCTGTAGAACATTTCAGGATGAGATCCGACTCGCGGCTTCCGTGGCGCAATCGGTTAGCGCGTTCGGCTGTTAACCGAAAGGTTGGTGGTTCAAGCCCACCCGGGAGCGGCATTCTTTTATTTGACTTTGAATAACTTCGCAGGCAGCAAGGCCCATCATCTGCCTTTTTTGAGAAAACCTCATAACGGAGTATCTCTAGAACATTTCAGGATGAGATCTGACTCTCGAGCTTCCGTGGCGCAATCGGTTAGCGCGTTCGGCTGTTAACCGAAAGGTTGGTGGTTCAAGCCCAAACGGGAGCGGCATTCTTTTATTTCAGGTTGAAAAACTTCGCAGGCAGGGATGCCCATCATCAGCGGTTTTTGAGAAAACCTCTCAGAACATAACGGAGTATCTGTAGAACATTTGAGGATGAGATCTGACTCTTGAGCTTCCGTGGCGCAATCGGTTAGCGCGTTCGGCTGTTAACCGAAAGGTTGGTGGTTCAAGCCCATCCGGGAGCGGCTTTTTCATTCCAGGTTGAAAAACTTCGCAGGCAGGAATGTCCATCATCAGCCTTTTTGGAGAAAACCTCATAACGGAGTATCTCTAGAACATTTCAGGATGAGATCTGACTCGAGGCTTCCGTGGCGCAATCGGTTAGCGCGTTCGGCTGTTAACCGAAAGGTTGGTGGTTCAAGCCCATCCGGGAGCGGTTCTCTTCATTCCAGGTTGAAAAACTTCGCAGGCAGGGATGCCCATCATCGGTCTTTTTTCAAAAAAGCTCTGAGAACATAACGGAGTATCTGTAGAACGTTCCAGGATGAGATCTGTCTCGCGAGCTTCCGTGGCGCAATCGGTTAGCGCGTTCGGCTGTTAACCGAAAGGTTGGTGGTTCAAGCCCATCGGGAGCGGTTTTTTTCATTCCAGGTTGAAAAACTTCGCAGGCAGGAATGTCCATCATCGGTCTTTTTTGAGAAAAGCTCTCAGAACATAACGGAGTATCTGTAGAACATTTCAGGATGAGATCTGACTCTCGAGCTTCCGTGGCGCAATCGGTTAGCGCGTTCGGCTGTTAACCGAAAGGTTGGTGGTTCAAGCCCACCCGGGAGCGGCATTCCACTATTCCAGGTTGAAAAACTTCGCAGGCAGGAATGCCCATCATCAGCCTTTTTTGAGAAAAACTCATAACGGAGTATCTCTAGAAAATTCCAGGATGAGATCTGACTCGCGAGCTTCCGTGGCGCAATCGGTTAGCGCGTTCGGCTGTTAACCGAAAGGTTGGTGGTTCAAGCCCATCCCGGAGCGGCATTGTATTATTCCAGGTTGAAAAACTTCGCAGGCAGGGATGCCCATCATCAGTCTTTTTTGAGAAATATTCATAGCGGAGTATCTGTAGAAAATTCAAAGATGAGATCTGACTCTCGAGCTTCCGTGGCGCAATCGGTTAGCGCGTTCGGCTGTTAACCGAAAGGTTGCTGGTTCAAGCAAACCCGGGAGCGGCATTCCACTATTCCAGGTTGAAAAACTTCGAAGGCAGGAATGTCCATCATCGGTCTTTTTTCAAAAAAGCTCAGAGAACATAACGGAGTATCTGTAGAACATTCCAGGATGAGATCTGACTTCCGGGCTTCCGTGGCGCAATCGGTTAGCGCGTTCGGCTGTTAACCGAAAGGTTGGTGGTTCAAGCCCATCCAGGCGCGGCATTCTTTTATTTCAGGTTGAAAAACTTCGCAGGCAGGAAGGCCCATAATCAGCCTTTTTTGAGAAAAGCTCTCAGAACATAACGGAGTACCTGTAGAAAATTCCAGGATGAGATCTGACTCGCGAGCTTCCGTGGCGCAATCGGTTAGCGCGTTCGGCTGTTAACCGAAAAGTTGGTGGTTCAAGCCCATCCAGGACCGGCGTTCATTTATTTCAGGGTGAAAAACTTCGAAGGCAAGGATGCCCATCGTCAGGTTTTTTTGAGAAAACCTCGCAACCGAGTATCTGTAGAAAATTCCAGGATGAGATCTGACTCTTGAGCTTCCGTGGCGCAATCGGTTAGCGCGTTCGGCTGTTAACCGAAAGGTTGGTGGTTCAAGCCCACCCGGGAGCGGCATTCTTGTATTCCAAGTTGAAAAACTTCCCAGGCAGGGATGCCCATCATCAGCTTTCTTGAGAAAAGCTCATAACGGAGTATCTCCAGAACATTTCAGGATCAGATCCGACTCGCGGGTTCCGTGGCGCAAAGGGTTAGCGCGTTCGGCTATTAACCGAAAGGTTCGTGGTTCAAGCCCATCCAGGAGCGGCATTCTTTTATTTGACTTTGAATAACTTCGCAGGCAGCAAGGCCCATCATCTGCCTTTTTTGAGAAAACCTCATAACGGAGTATCTCTAGAACATTTCAGGATGAGATCTGACTCTCGAGCTTCCGTGGCGCAATCGGTTAGCGCGTTCGGCTGATAACCGAAAAGTTGGTGGCTCAAGCCCAAACGGGAGCGGCATTCTTTTATTTCAGGTTGAAAAACTTCGCAGGCAGGGATGCCCTTCATCAGCGGTTTTTGAGAAAACCTCTCAGAACATAACGGAGTATCTGTAGAACATTTGAGGATGAGATATGACTCTCGAGCTTCCGTGGCGCAATCGGTTAGCGCGCTCGGCTGTTAACCGAAAGGTTGGTGGTTCAAGCCCATCCGGGAGCGGCTTTTTCATTCCAGGTTGAAAAACTTCGCAGGCAGGAATGTCCATCATCAGCCTTTTTGGAGAAAACCTCATAACGGAGCATCTCTAGGACATTTCAGGATGAGACCCGACTCGAGGCCTTCCGTGACGCAATCGGTTAGCGCGTTCGGCTGTTAGCCGAAAGGTTGGTGGTTCAAGCCCATCCGGGAGCGGTTCTCTTCATTCCAGGTTGGAAAACTTCGCAGGCAGGAATGTCCATCATCGGTCTTTTTTCAAAAAAGCTCTGAGAACATAACGGAGTATCTGTAGAACGTTCCAGGATGAGATCTGTCTCGCGAGCTTCCGTGGCCCAATCGGTTAGCGCGTTCGGCTGTTAACCGAAAGGTTGGTGGTTCAAGCCCATCGGGAGCGGTTTTTTTCATTCCAGGTTGAAAAACTTCGCAGGCAGGAATGTCCATCATCGGTCTTTCTTGACAAAAGCTCTCAGAACATAACGGAGTATCTGTTGAACATTTCAGGATGAGATCTGACTCTCGAGCTTCCGTGGCGCAATCGGTTAGCGCGTTCAGCTGTTAACCGAAAGGTTGGTGGTTCAAGCCCACCCGGGAGCGGCATTCCACTATTCCAGGTTGAAAAACTTCGCAGGCAGGAATGCCCATCATCAGCCTTTTTTGAGAAAAACTCATAACGGAGTATCTCTAGAAAATTCCAGGATGAGATCTGACTCGCGAGCTTCCGTGGCGCAATCTGTTAGCACGTTCGGCTGTTAAACGAAAGGTTGGTGGTTCAAGCCCATCCCGGAGCGGCATTGTATTATTCCAGGTTGAAAAACTTCGCATGCAGGGATGCCCATCATCAGTCTTTTTTGAGAAATATTCATAGCGGAGTATCTCTAGAAAATTCAAAGATGAGATCTGACTCTCGAGCTTCCGTGGCGCAATCGGTTAGCGCGTTCGGCTGTTAACCGAAAGGTTGCTGGTTCAAGCAAACCCGGGAGCGGCATTCCATTATTCCAGGTTGAAAAACTTCGCAGGCAGGGATACCCATCATCAGCCTTTTTTGAGAAAACCTCATAACGGAGTATCTGTAGAAAATTCCAGGACGAGATCTGACTCGCAAGCTTCCGTGGCGCAATCGGTCAGCGCGTTCGGCTGTTAACCGAAAAGTTGGTGGTTCAATCCCATCCGGGAGGGGTTTTTTTCATTCCAGGTTGAAAAACTTCGAAGGCAGGAATGTCCATCATCGGTCTTTTTTCAAAAAAGCTCAGAGAACATAACGGAGTATCTGTAGAACATTCCAGGATGAGATCTGACTTGCGGGCTTCCGTGGCGCAATCGGTTAGCGCGTTCGGCTGTTAACCGAAAGGTTGGTGGTTCAAGCCCACCCGGGAGCGGCATTCTTTTATTCCAGGTTGAAAAACTTCGCAAGCAGGAATGCCCATCATCAGCCTTTTCTGAGAAAAGCTCTCAGAACATAACCGAGTATCTGTAGAACATCTCAGGATGAGATCTGACTCGCGAGCTTCCGTGGCGCAATCTGTTAGCACGTTCGGCTGTTAAACGAAGGGTTGGTGGTTCAAGCCCATCCCGGAGCGGCATTGTATTATTCCAGGTTGAAAAACTTCGCAGGCAGGGATGCCCATCATCAGCCTTTTTTGAGAAATATTCATAGCGGAGTATCTCTAGAAAATTCAGAGATGAGATCTGACTCTCGAGCTTCCGTGGCGCAATCGGTTAGCGCGTTCGGCTGTTAACCGAAAGGTTGGTGGTTCAAGCCCATCCAGGCGCGGCATTCTTTTATTTCAGGTTGAAAAACTTCGCAGGCAGGAACGCCCATAATCAGTCTTTTTTGAGAAAAGCTCTCAGAACATAACGGAGTACCTGTAGAAAATTCCAGGATGAGATATGACTCGCGAGCTTCCGTGGCGCAATCGGTTAGCGCGTTCGGCTGTTAACCGAAAAGTTGGTGGTTCAAGCCCATCCAGGAGCGGCGTTCATTTATTTCAGGGTGAAAAACTTCGCACGCAGGGAGGCCCATCATCAGTCTTTTTTGAGAAAAGCTCAGAGAACATAACGGAGTATCTGTAGAACATTTCAGGATGAGATCTGACTCCCGAGCTTCCGTGGCGCAATCGGTTAGCGCGTTCGGCTGTTAACCGAAAGGTTGGTGGTTCAAGCCCATCCGGGAGCGGCTTTTTCATTCCAGGTTGAAAAACTTCGCAGGCAGGAATGTCCATCATCAGCCTTTTTGGAGAAAACCTCATAACGGAGTATCTCTAGGACATTTCAGGATGAGACCCGACTCGAGGCCTTCCGTGACGCAATCGGTTAGCGCGTTCGGCTGTTAGCCGAAAGGTTGGTGGTTCAAGCCCATCCGGGAGCGGTTTTCTTCATTCCAGGTTGGAAAACTTCGCAGGCAGGAATGTCCATCATCGGTCTTTCTTGACAAAAGCTCTGAGAACATAACGGAGTATCTGTAGAACGTTCCAGGATGAGATCTGACTCTCGAGCTTCCGTGGCGCAATCGGTTAGCGCGTTCAGCTGTTAACCGAAAGGTTGGTGGTTGAAGCCCACCCGGGAGCGGCATTCCACTACTCCAGGTTGAAAAACTTCGCAGGCAGGAATGCCCATCATCAGCCTTTTTTGAGAAAACCTCATAACGGAGTATCTGTAGAAAATTCCAGGATGAGATCTGACTCGCGAGCTTCCGTGGCGCAATCGGTTAGCGCGTTCGGCTGTTAACCGAAAAGTTGGTGGTTGAATCCCATCCGGGAGGGGTTTTTTTCATTCCAGGTTGAAAAACTTCGAAGGCAGGAATGTCCATCATCGGTCTTTTTCCAAAAAAGCTCAGAGAACATAACGGAGTATCTGTAGAACATTCCAGGATGAGATCTGACTTGCGGGCTTCCGTGGCGCAATCGGTTAGCGCGTTCGGCTGTTAACCGAAAGGTTGGTGGTTCAAGCCCATCCCGGAGCGGCATTGTATTATTCCAGGTTGAAAAACTTCGCATGCAGGGATGCCCATCATCAGCCTTTTTTGAGAAATATTCATAGCGGAGTATCTCTAGAAAATTCAAAGATGAGATCTGACTCACAAGCTTCCGTGGCGCAATCGGTCAGCGCGTTCGGCTGTTAACCGAAAGGTTGGTGGTTCAAGCCCACCCGGGAGCGGCATTCTTTTATTCCAGGTTGAAAAACTTCGCAAGCAGGAATGCCCATCATCAGCCTTTTCTGAGAAAAGCTCTCAGAACATAACCGAGTATCTGTAGAACATCTCAGGTGAGATCTCACTCCCGAGCTTCCGTGGCGCCATCGGTTAGCGCGTTCGGCTGTTAACCGAAAGGTTGGTGGTTCAAGCCCACCCCGGAGCGGCATTCTTTTATTCCAGGTTGAGAAACTTCGCAGGCAGGAATGCCCATCATCAGCCTTTTTTGAGAAAAACTCATAACGGAGTATCTCTAGAAAATTCAAAGATGAGATCTGACTCTCGAGCTTCCGTGGCGCAATCGGTTAGCGCGTTCGGCTGTTAACCGAAAGGTTGGTGGTTCAAGCGCGTCCGGGAGAGGTCTTTTTCATTGCAGGTTGAAAACTTCGCAGGCAGGGATGCCCATCATCAGCCTTTTTTGAGAAAACCTCATAACGGAGTATCTGTAGAAAATTCCAGGACGAGATCTGACTCGCAAGCTTCCGTGGCGCAATCGGTCAGCGCGTTCGGCTGTTAACCGAAAGGTTGGTGGTTCAAGCCCACCCGGGAGCGGCATTCCATTATTCCAGGTTGAAAAACTTCGCAGGCAGGGATGCCCATCATCAGCCTTTTTTGAGAAAACCTCACAACGGAGTATCTGTAGAAAATTCCAGGACGAGATCTGACTCGCAAGCTTCCGTGGCGCAATCGGTCAGCGCGTTCGGCTGTTAACCGAAAGGTTGCTGGTTCAAGCGCGTCCGGGAGAGGTCTTTTTCATTGCAGGTTGAAAACTTCGCAGACAGGAATTCCCATCATCAGTCTTTTTTGAGAAAACCTCTCAGAACATAACGGAGTATCTGTAGAACATTTCAGGATGAGATCGGACTCCCGAGCTTCCGTGGCGCAATCGGTTAGCGCGTTCGGCTGTTAACCGAAAGGTTTGTGGTTCAAGCCCATCGGGGAGCGGCTTTTTCATTGCAGGTTGAAAAACTTCGCAGGCAGGAATGCCCATCATCAGCCTTTTTTGAGAAAACCTCATAACGGAGTATCTTTAGAAAATTCCAGGATGAGATCTGACTCGCGAGCTTCCGTGGCGCAATCGGTTAGCGCGTTCGGCTGTTAACCGAAAAGTTGGTGGTTCAATCCCATCCGGGAGGGGTTTTTTTCATTCCAGGTTGAAAAACTTCGAAGGCAGGAATGTCCATCATCGGTCTTTTTTCAAAAAAGCTCAGAGAACATAACGGAGTATCTGTAGGACATTTCAGGATGAGATCTGACTCTCGAGCTTCCGTGGCGCAATCGGTTAGCGCGTTCAGCTGTTAACCGAAAAGTTGGTGGTTCAAGCCCATCCAGGAGCCGTTTTTTTCATTCCAGGTTGAAAAACTTCGAAGGCAGGAATGCCCATCATCAGCCTTTTTTGAGAAATATTCATAGCGGAGTATGTCTAGAAAATTCAGAAATGAGATCTGACTCTCGAGCTTCCGTGGCGCAATCGGTTAGCGCGTTCGGCTGTTAACCGAAAGGTTGGTGGTTCAAGCCCATCCAGGAGCGGCATTCTTTTGTTTCAGGTTGAAAAACTTCGCAGGCAGGAAGGCCCATCATCAGTCTTTTTTGAGAAAAGCTCATAACGAATATCTGTAGAACATTTCATGATGAGATCTGCCTCCAGAGCTTCCGTGGCGCAATCGGTTAACGCTCTCGGCTGTTAACCGAAAGGTTGGTAGTTCAAGACCATCCGGGAGCGGCTTTTTCATTCCAGGTTGAAAAACTTCGAAGGCAAGGATGTCCATCATCAGGTTTTTTTGAGAAAACCTCATAACCAAGTATCTGTAGAAAATTCCAGGATGAGATCTGACTCTCGAGCTTCCGTGGCGAAATCGGTTAGCCCGTTGGGCTGTTAACCGAAAGGTTGGTGGTTCAAGCAAATCCGGGAGCGGTCTTTTTCATTTCAGGTTGAAAAACTTCGCAGGCAGGGATGCCCATCATCAGCGGTTTTTGAGAAAACTCATAACGGAGTATCTGCAGAACATTTCAGGATGAGATCTGAATAGCGAGCTTCCGTGCCGCAATCGGTTAGCGCGTTCGGCCGTTAACCGAAAGGTTGGTGGTTCAAGCCCATCCAGGAGCGGCATTCTTTTATTTCAGGTTGAAAAACTTCGCAGGCAGGAAGGCCCATCATCAGTCTTTTTTGAGAAAAGCTCCCAGAACATAACGGAGTACCTGTAGAACATTTCAGGATGAGATTTGACTCTCGAGCTTCCGTGGCGCAATCGGTTAGCGCGTTCGGCTATTAACCGAAAGGTTGGTGGTTCAAGCCCATCCAGGAGCGGCGTTCTTTTATTTCAGGTTGAAAAACTTCGCAGGCAGGAGGGCCCATCACCAGTCTTTTTTGAGAAAAGCTCTCAGAACATAACGGAGCACCTGTGGAACATTTCAGGATGAGATCTGACTCTCGAGCTTCCGTGGCGCAATCGGTTACCGCGTTCGGCTGTTAACCGAAAGGTTGGTGGTTCAAGCCCACCCGGGAGCGGCATTCTTTTATTCCAGGTTGAAAAACTTCGCAAGCAGGAATGCCCATCATCAGCCTTTTCTGAGAAAAGCTCTCAGAACATAACCGAGTATCTGTAGAACATCTCAGGTGAGATCTCACTCCCGAGCTTCCGTGGCGCCATCGGTTAGCGCGTTCGGCTGTTAACCGAAAGGTTGGTGGTTCAAGCCTACCCCGGAGCGGCATTCTTTTATTCCAGGTTGAGAAACTTCGCAGGCAGGAATGCCAATCATCAGCCTTTTTTCAGAAAAGCTCACAACGGAGTATCTGTAGAACATTTCAGGATGAGATATGACTCCCGGGCTTCCGTGGCGCAATCGGTTAGCGCGTTCGGCTGTTAACCGAAAGGTTGGTGGTTCAAGCCCATCCGGGAGCGGTTTTTTTCATTCCAGGTTGAAAAACTTCGAAGGGAAGGACGCCCATCATCAGCCTTTTCTGAGAAAAGCTCTCGGAACATAACCGAGTATCTGCAGAACATTTCAGGATGAGATCTGACTCCCGAGCTTCCGTGGCGCAATCGGTTAGCGCGTTCGGCTGTTAACCGAAAGGTTGGTGCTTCAAGCCCGTCCGGGAGAGGTCTTTTTCATTGCAGGTTGAAAACTTCGCAGACAGGAGTGCCCATCATCAGCCTTTTTTGAGAAAACCTCATAACGGAGTGTCTGTAGAACATTCCTAGATGAGATCTGACTCGAGGGCTTCCGTGGCGCAATCGGTTAGCGCGTTCGGCTGTTAATCGAAATGTTGGTGGTTCAAGCCCATCAAGGGGCGGCATTCTTTTGTTTCAGGTTGAAAAACTTCGCAGGCAGGAAGGCCCATCATCAGTCTTTTTTGAGAAAAGCTCATAACGAATATCTGTAGAACATTTCATGATGAGATCTGCCTCCAGAGCTTCCGTGGCGCAATCGGTTAACGCCCTCGGCTGCTAACCGAAAGGTTGGTGGTTCAAGACCATCCGGGAGCGGCTTTTTCATTCCAGGTTGAAAAACTTCGAAGGCAAGGATGCCCATCATCAGGTTTTTTTGAGAAAACCTCATAACCAAGTATCTGTAGAAAATTCCAGGATGAGATCTGACTCTCGAGCTTCCGTGGCGAAATCGGTTACCCCGTAGGGCTGTTAACCGAAAGGCTGGTGGTTCAAGCAAATCCGGGAGCGGTCTTTTTCATTCCAGGTTGAAAAACTTCGCAGGCAGGGATGCCCATCATCAGCGGTTTTTGAGAAAACTCATAACGGAGTATCTGCAGAACATTTCAGGATGAGATCTGAATAGCGAGCTTCCGTGGCGAAATCGGTTACCCCGTTGGGCTGTTAACCGAAAGGTTGGTGGTTCAAGCAAATCCGGGAGCGGTCTTTTTCATTTCAGGTTGAAAAACTTCGCAGGCAGGGATGCCCATCATCAGCGGTTTTTGAGAAAACTCATAACGGAGTATCTGCAGAACATTTCAGGATGAGATCTGAATAGCGAGCTTCCGTGCCGCAATCGGTTAGCGCGTTCGGCCGTTAACCGAAAGGTTGGTGGTTCAAGCCCATCCAGGAGCGGCATTCTTTTATTTCAGGTTGAAAAACTTCGCAGGCAGGAAGGCCCATCATCAGTCTTTTTTGAGAAAAGCTCCCAGAACATAACGGAGTACCTGTAGAACATTTCAGGATGAGATTTGACTCTCGAGCTTCCGTGGCGCAATCGGTTAGCGCGTTCGGCTATTAACCGAAAGGTTGGTGGTTCAAGCCCATCCAGGAGCGGCGTTCTTTTATTTCAGGTTGAAAAACTTCGCAGGCAGGAGGGCCCATCACCAGTCTTTTTTGAGAAAAGCTCTCAGAACATAACGGAGCACCTGTGGAACATTTCAGGATGAGATCTGACTCTCGAGCTTCCGTGGCGCAATCGGTTACCGCGTTCGGCTGTTAACCGAAAGGTTGGTGGTTCAAGCCCACCCGGGAGCGGCATTCTTTTATTCCAGGTTGAAAAACTTCGCAAGCAGGAATGCCCATCATCAGCCTTTTCTGAGAAAAGCTCTCAGAACATAACCGAGTATCTGTAGAACATCTCAGGTGAGATCTCACTCCCGAGCTTCCGTGGCGCCATCGGTTAGCGCGTTCGGCTGTTAACCGAAAGGTTGGTGGTTCAAGCCCACCCCGGAGCGGCATTCTTTTATTCCAGGTTGAGAAACTTCGCAGGCAGGAATGCCAATCATCAGCCTTTTTTCAGAAAAGCTCACAACGGAGTATCTGTAGAACATTTCAGGATGAGATATGACTCCCGGGCTTCCGTGGCGCAATCGGTTAGCGCGTTCGGCTGCTAACCGAAAGGTTGGTGGTTCAAGCCCATCCGGGAGCGGTTTTTTTCATTCCAGGTTGAAAAACTTCGAAGGGAAGGACGCCCATCATCAGCCTTTTCTGAGAAAAGCTCTCGGAACATAACCGAGTATCTGCAGAACATTTCAGGATGAGATCTGACTCCCGAGCTTCCGTGGCGCAATCGGTTAGCGCGTTCGGCTGTTAACCGAAAGGTTGGTGCTTCAAGCCCGTCCGGGAGAGGTCTTTTTCATTGCAGGTTGAAAACTTCGCAGACAGGAGTGCCCATCATCAGCCTTTTTTGAGAAAACCTCATAACGGAGTGTCTGTAGAACATTCCTAGATGAGATCTGACTCGAGGGCTTCCGTGGCGCAATCGGTTAGCGCGTTCGGCTGTTAATCGAAATGTTGGTGGTTCAAGCCCATCAAGGGGCGGCATTCTTTTGTTTCAGGTTGAAAAACTTCGCAGGCAGGAAGGCCCATCATCAGTCTTTTTTGAGAAAAGCTCATAACGAATATCTGTAGAACATTTCATGATGAGATCTGCCTCCAGAGCTTCCGTGGCGCAATCGGTTAACGCCCTCGGCTGTTAACCGAAAGGTTGGTGGTTCAAGACCATCCGGGAGCGGCTTTTTCATTCCAGGTTGAAAAACTTCGAAGGCAAGGATGCCCATCATCAGGTTTTTTTGAGAAAACCTCATAACCAAGTATCTGTAGAAAATTCCAGGATGAGATCTGACTCTCGAGCTTCCGTGGCGAAATCGGTTACCCCGTAGGGCTGTTAACCGAAAGGTTGGTGGTTCAAGCAAATCCGGGAGCGGTCTTTTTCATTCCAGGTTGAAAAACTTCGCAGGCAGGGATGCCCATCATCAGCGGTTTTTGAGAAAACTCATAACGGAGTATCTGCAGAACATTTCAGGATGAGATCTGAATAGCGAGCTTCCGTGGCGCAATCGGTTACCGCGTTCGGCTGTTAACCGAAAGGTTGGTGGTTCAAGCCCACCCGGGAGCGGCATTCTTTCATTCCAGGTTGAAAAACTTCGCAGGCAGGAAGGCCCATCATCAGTCTTTTTTGAGAAAAGCTCCCAGAACATAACGGAGTACCTGTAGAACATTTCAGGATGAGATTTGACTCTCGAGCTTCCGTGGCGCAATCGGTTAGCGCGTTCGGCTATTAACCGAAAGGTTGGTGGTTCAAGCCCATCCAGGAGCGGCGTTCTTTTATTTCAGGTTGAAAAACTTCGCAGGCAGGAGGGCCCATCACCAGTCTTTTTTGAGAAAAGCTCTCAGAACATAACGGAGCACCTGTGGAACATTTCAGGATGAGATCTGACTCTCGAGCTTCCGTGGCGCAATCCGTTAGCGCGTTCGGCTGTTAACCGAAAGGTTGGTGGTTCAAGCCCATCCGGGAGCGGCATTGTATTATTCCAGGTTGAAAAACTTCGCAGGCAGGGATGCCCATCATCAGCCTTTTTTCAGAAAAGCTCACAACGGAGTATCTGTAGAACATTTCAGGATGAGATATGACTCCCGGGCTTCCGTGGCGCAATCGGTTAGCGCGTTCGGCCGTTAACCGAAAGGTTGGTGGTTCAAGCCCATCCGAGAGCGGTTTTTTTCATTCCAGGTTGAAAAACTTCGAAGGGAAGGACGCCCATCATCAGCCTTTTCTGAGAAAAGCTCTCGGAACATAACCGAGTATCTGCAGAACATTTCAGGATGAGATCTGACTCCCGAGCTTCCGTGGCGCAATCGGTTAGCGCGTTCGGCTGTTAACCGAAAGGTTGGTGCTTCAAGCCCGTCCGGGAGAGGTCTTTTTCATTGCAGGTTGAAAACTTCGCAGACAGGAATGCCCATCATCAGCCTTTTTTGAGAAAACCTCATAACGGAGTGTCTGTAGAACATTCCTAGATGAGATCTGACTCGAGGGCTTCCGTGGCGCAATCGGTTAGCGCGTTCGGCTGTTAATCGAAATGTTGGTGGTTCAAGCCCATCAAGGGGCGGCATTCTTTTGTTTCAGGTTGAAAAACTTCGCAGGCAGGAAGGCCCATCATCAGTCTTTTTTGAGAAAACCTCATAACCAAGTATCTGTAGAAAATTCCAGGATGAGATCTGACTCTCGAGCTTCCGTGGCGCAATCGGTTAGCGCGTTCAGCTATTAACCGAAAGGTTGGTGGTTCAAGCCCACCCGGGAGCGGCATTCCATTATTCCAGGTTGAAAAACTTCGCAGGCAGGGATGCCCATCATCAGCCTTTTTTGAGAAAACCTCATAACGGAGTATCTGTAGAAAATTCCAGGACGAGATCTGACTCGCAAGCTTCCGTGGCGCAATCGGTCAGCGCGTTCGGCTGTTAACCGAAAGGTTGGTGGTTCAAGCGCGTCCGGGAGAGGTCTTTTTCATTGCAGGTTGAAAACTTCGCAGACAGGAATTCCCATCATCAGTCTTTTTTGAGAAAACCTCTCAGAACATAACGGAGTATCTGTAGAACATTCCAGGACGAGATCTGACTCACAAGCTTCCGTGGCGCAATCGGTCAGCGCGTTCGGCTGTTAACCGAAAAGTTTGTGGTTCAATCCCATCCGGGAGGGTTTTTTTTCATTCCAGGTTGAAAAACTTCGAAGGCAGGAATGTCCATCATCGGTCTTTTTTCAAAAAAGCTCAGAGGACATAACGGAGTATCTGTAGAACATTCCAGGATGAGATCTGACTTGCGGGCTTCCGTGGCGCAATCGGTTATCGCGTTCGGCTGTTAACCGAAAGGTTGGTGGTTCAAGCCCACCCGGGAGCGGCATTCTTTTATTCCAGGTTGAAAAACTTCGCAAGCAGGAATGCCCATCATCAGCCTTTTCTGAGAAAAGCTCTCAGAACATAACCGAGTATCTGTAGAACATCTCAGGTGAGATCTCACTCCCGAGCTTCCGTGGCGCCATCGGTTAGCGCGTTCGGCTGTTAACCGAAAGGTTGGTGGTTCAAGCCCACCCCGGAGCGGCATTCTTTTATTCCAGGTTGAGAAACTTCGCAGGCAGGAATGCCCATCATCAGCCTTTTTTGAGAAAAACTCATAACAGAGTATCTCTAGAAAATTCAAAGATGAGATCTGACTCTCGAGCTTCCGTGGCGCAATCGGTTAGCGCGTTCGGCTGTTAACCGAAAGGTTGGTGGTTCAAGCGCGTCCGGGAGAGGTCTTTTTCATTGCAGGTTGAAAACTTCGCAGGCAGGGATGCCCATCATCAGCCTTTTTTGAGAAAACCTCATAACGGAGTATCTGTAGAAAATTCCAGGACGAGATCTGACTCGCAAGCTTCCGTGGCGCAATCGGTCAGCGCGTTCGGCTGTTAACCGAAAGGTTGGTGGTTCAAGCCCACACGGGAGCGGCATTCCATTATTCCAGGTTGAAAAACTTCGCAGGCAGGGATGCCCATCATCAGCCTTTTTTGAGAAAACCTCATAACGGAGTATCTGTAGAAAATTCCAGGACGAGATCTGACTCGCAAGCTTCCGTGGCGCAATCGGTCAGCGCGTTCGGCTGTTAACCGAAAGGTTGCTGGTTCAAGCGCGTCCGGGAGAGGTCTTTTTCATTGCAGGTTGAAAACTTCGCAGACAGGAATTCCCATCATCAGTCTTTTTTGAGAAAACCTCTCAGAACATAACGGAGTATCTGTAGAACATTTCAGGATGAGATCGGACTCCCGAGCTTCCGTGGCGCAATCGGTTAGCGCGTTCGGCTGTTAACCGAAAGGTTTGTGGTTCAAGCTCATCGGGGAGCGGCTTTTTCATTGCAGGTTGAAAAACTTCGCAGGCAGGAATGCCCATCATCAGCCTTTTTTGAGAAAACCTCATAACGGAGTATCTTTAGAAAATTCCAGGATGAGATCTGACTCGCGAGCTTCCGTGGCGCAATCGGTTAGCGCGTTCGGCTGTTAACCGAAAAGTTGGTGGTTCAATCCCATCCGGGAGGGGTTTTTTTCATTCCAGGTTGAAAAACTTCGAAGGCAGGAATGTCCATCATCGGTCTTTTTTCAAAAAAGCTCAGAGAACATAACGGAGTATCTGTAGGACATTTCAGGATGAGATCTGACTCTCGAGCTTCCGTGGCGCAATCGGTTAGCGCGTTCAGCTGTTAACCGAAAAGTTGGTGGTTCAAGCCCATCCAGGAGCCGTTTTTTTCATTCCAGGTTGAAAAACTTCGAAGGCAGGAATGCCCATCATCAGCCTTTTTTGAGAAATATTCATAGCGGAGTATGTCTAGAAAATTCAGAAATGAGATCTGACTCTCGAGCTTCCGTGGCGCAATCGGTTAGCGCGTTCGGCTGTTAACCGAAAGGTTGGTGGTTCAAGCCCATCCAGGAGCGGCATTCTTTTGTTTCAGGTTGAAAAACTTCGCAGGCAGGAAGGCCCATCATCAGTCTTTTTTGAGAAAAGCTCATAACGAATATCTGTAGAACATTTCATGATGAGATCTGCCTCCAGAGCTTCCGTGGCGCAATCGGTTAACGCTCTCGGCTGTTAAACGAAAGGTTGGTGGTTCAAGACCATCCGGGAGCGGCTTTTTCATTCCAGGTTGAAAAACTTCGAAGGCAAGGATGCCCATCATCAGGTTTTTTTTGAGAAAACCTCATAACCAAGTATCTGTAGAAAATTCCAGGATGAGATCTGACTCTCGAGCTTCCGTGGCGAAATCGGTTACCCCGTTGGGCTGTTAACCGAAAGGTTGGTGGTTCAAGCAAATCCGGGAGCGGTCTTTTTCATTTCAGGTTGAAAAACTTCGCAGGCAGGGATGCCCATCATCAGCGGTTTTTGAGAAAACTCATAACGGAGTATCTGCAGAACATTTCAGGATGAGATCTGAATAGCGAGCTTCCGTGCCGCAATCGGTTAGCGCGTTCGGCCGTTAACCGAAAGGTTGGTGGTTCAAGCCCATCCAGGAGCGGCATTCTTTTATGTCAGGTTGAAAAACTTCGCAGGCAGGAAGGCCCATCATCAGTCTTTTTTGAGAAAAGCTCCCAGAACATAACGGAGTACCTGTAGAACATTTCAGGATGAGATTTGACTCTCGAGCTTCCGTGGCGCAATCGGTTAGCGCGTTCGGCTATTAACCGAAAGGTTGGTGGTTCAAGCCCATCCAGGAGCGGCGTTCTTTTATTTCAGGTTGAAAAACTTCGCAGGCAGGAGGGCCCATCACCAGTCTTTTTTGAGAAAAGCTCTCAGAACATAACGGAGCACCTGTGGAACATTTCAGGATGAGATCTGACTCTCGAGCTTCCGTGGCGCAATCGGTTACCGCGTTCGGCTGTTAACCGAAAGGTTGGTGGTTCAAGCCCACCCGGGAGCGGCATTCTTTTATTCCAGGTTGAAAAACTTCTAGCAGGAATGCCCATCATCAGTCTTTTTTGAGAAAAGCTCATAACGGAGTATCTGTAGAACATCTCAGGTGAGATCTCCTCCCGAGCTTCCGTGGCGCAATCGGTTAGCGCGTTCGGCTGTTAACCGAAAGGTTGGTGGTTCAAGCCCATCCCGGAGCGGCATTCTTTTATTCCAGGTTGAAAAACTTCGCAGGCAGGAATGCCCATCATCAGCCATTTTTTGAGAAAACCTCATAACGGAGTATCTGTAGAAAATTCATAACGGATGAGATCTGACTCTCGAGCTTCCGTGGCGCAATCGGTTAGCGCGTTCGGCTGTTAACCGAAAGGTTGGTGGTTCAAGCCCATCCGTTAAGCGGTTTTTCATTCCAGGTTGAAAAACTTCGCAGGCAGGAGATGACTCCATCATCGGCGTCTTTTTGAGAAAATGCCCATCTCAGCAGAACATAACGGAGTATCTGCAGAACATTTCAGGATGAGATCTGAATAGCGAGCTTCCGTGGCGCAATCGGTTACCGCGTTCGGCTGTTAACCGAAAGGTTGGTGGTTCAAGCCCACCCGGGAGCGGCATTCTTTCATTCCAGGTTGAAAAACTTCGCAGGCAGGAAGGTCCATCATCAGTCTTTTTTGAGAAAAGCTCCCAGAACATAACGGAGTACCTGTAGAACATTTCAGGATGAGATTTGACTCTCGAGCTTCCGTGGCGCAATCGGTTAGCGCGTTCGGCTATTAACCGAAAGGTTGGTGGTTCAAGCCCATCCAGGAGCGGCGTTCTTTTATTTCAGGTTGAAAAACTTCGCAGGCAGGAGGGCCCATCACCAGTCTTTTTTGAGAAAAGCTCTCAGAACATAACGGAGCACCTGTGGAACATTTCAGGATGAGATCTGACTCTCGAGCTTCCGTGGCGCAATCGGTTACCGCGTTCGGCTATTAACCGAAAGGTTGGTGGTTCAAGCCCATCCAGGAGCGGCGTTCTTTTATTTCAGGTTGAAAAACTTCGCAGGCAGGAGGGCCCATCACCAGTCTTTTTTGAGAAAAGCTCTCAGAACATAACGGAGCACCTGTGGAACATTTCAGGATGAGATCTGACTCTCGAGCTTCCGTGGCGCAATCCGTTAGCGCGTTCGGCTGTTAACCGAAAGGTTGGTGGTTCAAGCCCATCCGGGAGCGGCATTGTATTATTCCAGGTTGAAAAACTTCGCAGGCAGGGATGCCCATCATCAGCCTTTTTTCAGAAAAGCTCACAACGGAGTATCTGTAGAACATTTCAGGATGAGATATGACTCCCGGGCTTCCGTGGCGCAATCGGTTAGCGCGTTCGGCTGTTAACCGAAAGGTTGGTGGTTCAAGCCCATCCGGGAGCGGTTTTTTTCATTCCAGGTTGAAAAACTTCGAAGGGAAGGACGCCCATCATCAGCCTTTTCTGAGAAAAGCTCTCGGAACATAACCGAGTATCTGCAGAACATTTCAGGATGAGATCTGACTCCCGAGCTTCCGTGGCGCAATCGGTTAGCGCGTTCGGCTGTTAACCGAAAGGTTGGTGCTTCAAGCCCGTCCGGGAGAGGTCTTTTTCATTGCAGGTTGAAAACTTCGCAGACAGGAATGCCCATCATCAGCCTTTTTTGAGAAAACCTCATAACGGAGTGTCTGTAGAACATTCCTAGATGAGATCTGACTCGAGGGCTTCCGTGGCGCAATCGGTTAGCGCGTTCGGCTGTTAGTCGAAATGTTGGTGGTTCAAGCCCATCAAGGGGCGGCATTCTTTTGTTTCAGGTTGAAAAACTTCGCAGGCAGGAAGGCCCATCATCAGTCTTTTTTGAGAAAAGCTCATAACGAATATCTGTAGAACATTTCATGATGAGATCTGCCTCCAGAGCTTCCGTGGCGCAATCGGTTAACGCCCTCGGCTGTTAACCGAAAGGTTGGTGGTTCAAGACCATCCGGGAGCGGCTTTTTCATTCCAGGTTGAAAAACTTCGAAGGCAAGGATGCCCATCATCAGGTTTTTTTGAGAAAACCTCATAACCAAGTATCTGTAGTGTCGCGGCTTCGCGCGAGTGAATGAGTGCGTAGAAATAAATAAAGTGAAAGATGATTAAAGCTTCAAAAGTTAGTTTTGCGGACGTGAGAAAGTTATAAGAAACGAAGTAGTGCAAATGGATTATGAAAGTGAGATTGTTAGTCGGCCACTCAGAAGTGTTGAGCTCAAAGAGAGGGCAACGCGCGTGGGAAGCTCACAAGGCATGGGAGAGCTTTGTTTCTCAAAAGGTGCATGAGGACATGCGCATCAAGTCATCCCATGAACAATGTTAATTGTCAACTCAACTAACGGCACAAAGAAGGGGCGGACCATAAGCTTCAAGAAAGTGTCAGCAGGAAGGCTATATAAACAAACCCCAAAGGTTCGGTAACTGTACAATGTGTAAAGTGAATCGGTGTTGTGCGCTTAACGTTTTGGCTTATGAATAAGTATGTGTATTCTTTCCGTCGGGTTATAAGAAGTTATAACATTACGTACTTGTCTTATAACCATATATGAGTTTACTTAATCACATGTTAACCTACTATCATATTATCCTTTACTGTTGATATGTAAATGTTTCTGCGTCGCGTTTTGATTGTTTAAATGCGAATAAAGGTTTAATTACCCAAGTTTGACGCGTGGCTCACACAGCAGTGGAAAGGTGCACAAGGCGGTTGCACCAACAGCATCTGATATTGGTATTCTAAGAGCAGCCACCTCAGCGTGAAGTATTCTTGGGTAACTGACAGAATCCCAAAAGGTGGTCATTGGCGAGCGGAAGGCGTCATTAAAATCGGAGTGTCGCGACAAGTAGACGGGTCACAGAAGGGAGCTCAGTGGACAGAATCGTCGACTCCAGCGGAGATTGTGGTTGGATCCACACCAGTGGCAAAGAGGCAAGTCGACGGTGGATCAGGAACGCCACGCGTCAACTCGGAACTGACTAAACCTGGCACCGAGAAGCGATCAGCAGTTCAATCGACATCGGACAGCGACAGTAACGTAGGCCAATTGTTAAACAGTAATTTTCCTTTGTTTTATTCGTTTTCTATTGTTTGTTCACGAATCTTTGGGGTCAAACTAACATACATAATCTAATTATTGACCACCTTCACACATACACACTACACACACCCACCAACAAAAAGGGTGGTCAATACATGGTGCCACGAGCCGGGACATTACTGAGTCGGCCTTTAACAATCACTCTAATTTGGCTTTAATTGCTGTAGGAGAGATAAATGAAAATATGTCTTCCGCTGGTCTGCGAAAGCAGCTTACGCTGGCCAAGGGAAGGCTTCAGAAGTACTTGGACGAATTGCCTGATTACAGTGAGCAGCCTAAGACTGGAGAGGAAAGAATGGTTATAAGGTCGCGCGTTACAGAGGACCTTATGCGAATAGAAACGGATGTAGAAAAGATAAATAAGAGCCATACCGCGTGGAGAGAGCTCCTGATAGGTCTAACTGGAGAGAAGCAACAAAAGGAGAGTGAGCGGTATGAGAAAGAGTGTGAGGCCGAAGACAGCTTCCTGGAAGTAGTTGATAAGGCAGATGAGGCAGTAGCTACTCTGAAGTGCAAGCTCGCACAATTAGACTTAGCAGATAAAACATTGCCGCTTCTAGAAGCTAAACAAGAAGAAAAGGGATGGAAAACAGAATTGCCCCGAGCAACTCTCCCCCAATTCCATGGCGACCCCCTAGAATGGAGAGAATTTTGGGATTCCTTTGCAGCGGTGGTAGATGAGCAACCAATTCCGCCAGTGATAAAAATGACACATCTAGCGAGTTGTTTACATGGGAATGCGAAAGAAGCTATCGCGGGGCTACCCATTACCAATGAAAGTTACCAAGAAGCTAAAGACCTCCTAGCAGAAAAGTTTGGTAATCCAGTTATCGTAAGGAGGCACCTATACCGAACACTGCAAATGTTACCGGCTTGTTCGGACAAGTTAAGCGATATGAAGAGATTTGGGGAGGCCTTGTCTAGGGTTTGCAAACAGTTGAGGGCTCTTAAAGAACCACTCGACAACCCCTCATCAGTACTATCGGTTCTGCAAAAACTCCCTCCCTCCATTCTGGAAGAGATGTTGAGGGATAAGGTAGAACAAGAATGGGATATGGAGATGGTAAAGGGTGCGCTAGACTGTTATATGAAGAGGAAGGAAGAGATAGCAAGCATAAAAGACAGTGAAAGGAGAACGTCACACGCGGAATTTCCGCGAAACGGAACAAGCGTAGCAACGGCCTTCACAGCCGCGAAAAATTATACTGAGAAAGGTTGTGCGTTATGTGCGCAGGCCCATTTTGCGGATGAGTGCTTGAGATATAGAAGGATTACTGACCGAGAACAACGCATCACAGATCTCAAGTTATGTTTTAGATGTCTGCGAGAAGGTCACAAAAGCAGGAATTGTAAATTCACTAAACCTTGCTTCTATTGTCGAGGTAGTCATCACAGTGCACTTTGTCCACGGAGAGAGAGGGTTAATTTATCGTGGCGGAGTCCAACAATGCAAATGAATAACCAAGCGCGAATGAGACCAAACGAACACGATCAAGCAATCAACCCAAATGGCAGACCCAATACCAACTGGCAACAGAGGGAATCAGGCACAATGCAGCAGCCGGAGTGGGCTTCTAGGTCAGTAGTACAATTAGAGGGGGGTTCCAACGAGGAGCCCGCAAGTGAAGGACTGAAGACAATTAGTCAGCGTCCACCTAGAACTTCACCAAATCCACAGGTGACATTTCAAACCAATGCCGTGGTAGTTGAGCAGGAGCGGGCTCAAGCCAATGCTGTGACCTCCCCCACACAAATGGCCACAAATAAGGAGTTCAAGGAAATCGTCGAGGGAGAGTGCAGAAACCTAGTCGCTCGCGATACTAAAGTGTACCTTCCTACTATTCGAGTAGATATATATAATCCAAAAGATGAGAGGAGCCCTATACTGGAGACTTACGCACTGTTTGATAGCGGTTCGCAGCGATCCTTTATTACAACATCGATGGCAAAGCAGCTCAAGCTGAGTCCTATTACATCAGAGGTTATTTCGCTTGACACCTTCGCTTCCAAACGGGCAAAGAAGTTGGAATCCCAGTTGGTAGAAGTTGGACTTTGTCTCGAGAAGGGGAAGACGCAGGTTATAGAAGTGAACGTTGTCCCGAGGTTAGTTAGGGAATTAACCTGTCGGAAACCGCTCAAACAAGAGAAAGAGGGAGAAGATTTGGGACAAGAGCTGATAGTGGCCCCAGGGATTCTTATAGGATCGGATTTTTATTGGGAACTGATGGGTAGTGGCGCACCTCAAAAACTCGCGAATAACTTGTACCGTATATCGACGAAGGTAGGATCTATGATAGGAGGACGGCTTGAAAAAGAGAAAGAGATCCATACCTACTGTGGGGTGAACGTCGTCGGAGGTGCTAGCGGTACAGAGGACCAGTGGGCAGAGGTTGAGAAATTTTGGAAGCTTGAAAGTATTGGGGTAAACGAACAATCCAAAGATCAAGAAAACGACCGGGCACTGGAATGTTTCGATAAGACAGTTGAATTTATCGACGGTCGGTACCAAGTCTGTTGGCCATGGAAATATGAAGAAATTGAGCTTGAAAATAATTTTGGACTCAGCCTCGGTCGTCTCAAGTCACTGCTGAAACGATTGCATGGAGACCCGGAGTTGTTGTCAAAGTATGACCAAGCTCTGCGAGAGCAAGAGCGGCTGGGGATAATTGAAGAAGTAGCTAGAGGAAGCAAGCCAGATGGGCCGGTTAGGTACGTTCCGCATCAGCCAGTTATAACCCCATCGAAAAGTACAACCAAACTGAGAATAGTGTTTGACGCCTCAGCAAAAGCGAGTAAGCGCGAAAAAAGTTTAAACGAGTGTCTCTATTCAGGACCAGCACTGTTACCCGATCTAGGGGGGATTTTGTTGAGATTCCGTCTTCCAAAAATAATAGTGATAGCAGACGTAGAAAAAGCATTTCTTCAACTGTCTCTCAAGAAAACAGAACGAGATGTAACTAGGTTCTTGTGGCTAGATCGGCCAGAGAAAGGATTAAACAACGACAATTTGAAGACCTATCGCTTTACAAGAGTTGCGTTCGGCGTAGTAGCCAGCCCATTCCTCCTTGGAGCAACGTTAAGGTTCCATTTGGACAAAGTAGCTAAGGAAGCAGAAAAAGAGGATAAGGCGAAAGTGCAGAGATTCAGAGGACTAACCGAGCAGATTAAAGAAAACACATACGTAGACAATGTTATTTTAAGTGCCGAAACCTCAGAGGAAGCTGTGCAACACTACCACATGGCGAAAGCAATATTTGATAAAGCGTCCATGAACCTGAGGCAGTGGGCCTCCAATGACAAGTCCGTTGTCACCCAGTTTCAAGAAGCGGACTTAATGCAGGAAGACATTACAAACGTGCTTGGATTAGGGTGGGATAGGCAAGAGGATACCCTGACCGTAAGGCTCGTAAACAGAGATGAAAACGAGGGTGCAGCACTAACAAAAAGAAAAGTCCTTTCACACCTTTCCGCAAATTTTGACCCCTTAGGACTGATATCGCCAGTGCTTCTAAAAGGAAAACTCCTTTTTCAAACACTATGGAAAGAAGGATACCAATGGGATGAAATACTGAGACCAGAACATCAGGTGAACTGGACCAACATAGTAATGAACTGGATGGAATACCCCACGTTTGTAATCGATCGAAGAGTTGTTAGGAGTGACAGCAAAAGGTTACAGCTGCATGCATTTGTAGACGCTTCGCAGCACGCTTTCGCTGCGGCGATCTACCTACGTAGCAAAGTTGACAGTAAGGCTGAGAGTCACTTAGTGTTCTCGAAGACGCGACTATGCCCTTTAAGAGACATCTCCATACCCAGGCTGGAACTGATGGCATGCGTTATCGGAGTGAGAGCATTAGTATATGTGGAAAGACAGTTGAAAGTGGCCATTGAGAAAAAAGTACTGTGGAGCGATTCAAAATGTGCTCTAGCTTGGATAATGAGTAATAGAGCGTTACCGGTATTCGTAGCAAACCGTGTACAAGAACTAAACAAGCACTACGGGATTGAGTACAGACACGTCGGAGGTAGAGAAAACCCGGCTGACCTTGCGTCGAGAGGTGCAACCCCTAAAAGCTTAGCAAACAGCAACATTTGGTGGAAGGGCCCGGAATGGTTAGTAAAGAGTGAAACGCACTGGCCTTTAAGCGATGATCAAAAATTGCAGGGAGAGGTCCAAGAGCAGGATATGACCAGCAGCGTAGTAGCAACACTAACCACACTACAGCACGATCAGGAAAAGGAGGAAGATTGGTTAGAAAGAGTGGCGGCCCGAGTCAGCACGTGGAGGAAGCTGAAAGGGGTAATAGGATATGTCCTCAGGTGGATAGAAATGAGAAAGGGGACTCGACGGCAACAGTCAGGGTTAAGTATGGAGGAACTAGAATATGCGGAAATGAAAATCATGGACATCATGCAAAATAAACAATTCCATGAACTAAAAGAGGCATTGCAACACGACAAACCGCATCAATTAAGGAAGCAGCTAGGGGTGGTAGAGATGGGCGGATTACTAAGATGTAAAGGGAGATACGAGCACGAAGACCTCCTGGCCCAAACGAAGTGGCCCATTTTACTGCCATCCAAACATAAAGTCACAGAACTGATCATAGAACAAGCTCACAAGAAAAACTTTCATCAAGGGGTGCAAAAAACGTTGTGCGATGTAAGAGAGCGGTTTTGGATCCCGAAAGGTCGAGCAGTAGTAAAAAGAGTGCTCAGAAGATGTCTGACTTGCAAAAAGCATGAAGGCGGCCCATTCGCGCTACCCCCCATGCCTTCTTTACCGGCGTATAGAACAAGACGAGCGTTTCCCTTTCAACATACCGGAGTAGACTATTTCGGCCCCATGTTAGTCAAAGATAAAGGTCAGACAACGAAGATCTGGGGATGTCTATGGACGTGTTTGGTTACTAGAGCCGTCCACCTAGACACAGTTAGCAGTCTAACAGCAGAACAGTTTATTCAAACTTTTCGAAGGTTTGTAGCTCGAAGAGGAGTACCCGAAAGAATTCTGTCGGATAACGCCACTACATTCACGTCGGCGGGAAAAATTTTGGTGAGTGAACACCAGAAAAAGGAACTTGAAGAGGGGTTGGCCCAATATGGAAGTGAAAACGGCTTACGATGGGACTTTATCACTAGTCACGCACCATGGAAGGGCGGAGCTTATGAGAGAATGATTGGTTTAGTTAAGCGGTCACTCAGCAAAGCCCTAGGAAGAAAGATTTTGAAAGTCGAGGAGTTACAGACTTTACTGTGTGAGATTGAAGCAGTCTTAAATAGCAGACCCATCACTTATGTCTATGAAAACAATCACGAAGGTAAAGCAATAAGACCGATCGATTTCGTTAGCCCACATATAAACCTATTGATCGCTGGTTCGGAGGACCAGAACGAGGTGTCAGACCCAAGTTACAAACCCGAATCGGAAATGATCGCTTTGCAAGAAAAATATAAAATAGGTCTGCGCGTCCTTGAGGATTTCTGGAAGCGGTGGCGGGATGAGTACTTGCTAAGCCTAAGAGAGCAGCAAAGAATGGAACACACTGGACCGCGAAACGTGATAACAAGAGAACCGCAAGTTGGAGAAATGGTAATCATTTATGAGGAAGGGGTACCAAGAGGTCAGTGGAAAACAGGAATGATCATATCCATTAACCGAAGTAAAGATAACCAAATACGCAAGGTCGTCCTAAAAACACCCACTGGCGGAAATTTGGAGAGACCTTTGAATTACCTTTACCCGCTAGAGGTGAGGGCATGTGAGCAGAGGGAAGAGGAAAAAGGTAACGCCCCCCAAGTCCAACAGTCGCAGCTCGAAGATGCAAATCATTGGGTATTGAGGTCACGCACCGTGCAGAAAAAGTGAAGTAATCAGAAGTTGCTACAATCCTCATCACTTCGAAGTTAACGGTACAAGGAACTTCCCAGGAAGCTTTCTCATGTGGGCCGGTGGGAGTGTCGCGGCTTCGCGCGAGTGAATGAGTGCGTAGAAATAAATAAAGTGAAAGATGATTAAAGCTTCAAAAGTTAGTTTTGCGGACGTGAGAAAGTTATAAGAAACGAAGTAGTGCAAATGGATTATGAAAGTGAGATTGTTAGTCGGCCACTCAGAAGTGTTGAGCTCAAAGAGAGGGCAACGCGCGTGGGAAGCTCACAAGGCATGGGAGAGCTTTGTTTCTCAAAAGGTGCATGAGGACATGCGCATCAAGTCATCCCATGAACAATGTTAATTGTCAACTCAACTAACGGCACAAAGAAGGGGCGGACCATAAGCTTCAAGAAAGTGTCAGCAGGAAGGCTATATAAACAAACCCCAAAGGTTCGGTAACTGTACAATGTGTAAAGTGAATCGGTGTTGTGCGCTTAACGTTTTGGCTTATGAATAAGTATGTGTATTCTTTCCGTCGGGTTATAAGAAGATATAACATTACGTACTTGTCTTATAACCATATATGAGTTTACTTAATCACATGTTAACCTACTATCATATTATCCTTTACTGTTGATATGTAAATGTTTCTGCGTCGCGTTTTGATTGTTTAAATGCGAATAAAGGTTTAATTACCCAAGTTTGACGCGTGGCTCACACAGCAGTGGAAAGGTGCACAAGGCGGTTGCACCAACAGCATCTGATATTGGTATTCTAAGAGCAGCCACCTCAGCGTGAAGTATTCTTGGGTAACTGACAGAATCCCAAAAGGTGGTCATTGGCGAGCGGAAGGCGTCATTAAAATCGGAGTGTCGCGACAAGTAGACGGGTCACAGAAGGGAGCTCAGTGGACAGAATCGTCGACTCCAGCGGAGATTGTGGTTGGATCCACACCAGTGGCAAAGAGGCAAGTCGACGGTGGATCAGGAACGCCACGCGTCAACTCGGAACTGACTAAACCTGGCACCGAGAAGCGATCAGCAGTTCAATCGACATCGGACAGCGACAGTAACGTAGGCCAATTGTTAAACAGTAATTTTCCTTTGTTTTATTCGTTTTCTATTGTTTGTTCACGAATCTTTGGGGTCAAACTAACATACATAATCTAATTATTGACCACCTTCACACATACACACTACACACACCCACCAACAAAAAGGGTGGTCAATACATGTAGAAAATTCCAGGATGAGATCTGACTCTCGAGCTTCCGTGGCGAAATCGGTTACCCCGTAGGGCTGTTAACCGAAAGGTTGGTGGTTCAAGCAAATCCGGGAGCGGTCTTTTTCATTCCAGGTTGAAAAACTTCGCAGGCAGGGATGCCCATCATCAGCGGTTTTTGAGAAAACTCATAACGGAGTATCTGCAGAACATTTCAGGATGAGATCTGAATAGCGAGCTTCCGTGCCGCAATCGGTTAGCGCGTTCGGCCGTTAACCGAAAGGTTGGTGGTTCAAGCCCATCCAGGAGCGGCATTCTTTTATTTCAGGTTGAAAAACTTCGCAGGCAGGAAGGCCCATCATCAGTCTTTTTTGAGAAAAGCTCCCAGAACATAACGGAGTACCTGTAGAACATTTCAGGATGAGATTTGACTCTCGAGCTTCCGTGGCGCAATCCGTTAGCGCGTTCGGCTGTTAACCGAAAGGTTGGTGGTTCAAGCCCATCCAGGAGCGGCGTTCTTTTATTTCAGGTTGAAAAACTTCGCAGGCAGGAGGGCCCATCACCAGTCTTTTTTGAGAAAGCTCTCAGAACATAACGGAGCACCTGTGGAACATTTCAGGATGAGATCTGACTCTCGAGCTTCCGTGGCGCAATCGGTTAGCGCGTTCGGCTATTAACCGAAAGGTTGGTGGTTCAAGCCCATCAAGGAGCGGCATTCTTTTGTTTCAGGTTGAAAAACTTCGCAGGCAGGAAGGCCCATCATCAGTCTTTTTTGAGAAAAGCTCCCAGAACATAACGGGGTACCTGTAGAACATTTCAGGATGAGATATGACTCTCGAGCTTCCGTGGCGCAATCGGTTACCGCGTTCCGCTGTTAACCGAAGGGTTGGTGGTTCAATCCCTTCCGGGAGCGGTTTTTTTCATTCCAGGTTGAAAAACTTCGAAGGCAATGATGCCCATCATCAGCCTTTTCTGAGAAAGGCTCTCAGAACATAACGGAGTATCTGTAGAACATTTCAGGATGAGATCTGCCTCCAGAGCTTCCGTGGCGCAATCGGGTAGCGCTATCGGCTGTTAACCGAAAGGTTGGTGGTTCAAGCCCATCCAGGAGCGGTTTTTTTCATTCCAGGTTGAAAAACTTCGCAGGCAGGGTTGTCCATCATCAGCGGTTTTTGAGAAAAGCTCATAACGGAGTATCTGCAGAAGATTTCAGGATGAGACCTGACTAGCGAGCTTCCGTGGCGCAATCGGTTAGCGCGTTCGGCCGTTAACCGAAAGGTTGGCGGTTCAAGCCCATCCAGGAGCGGCATTCTTTTATCTCAGGTTGAAAAACTTCACAGGCAGGAAGGCCCATCATCAGTCTTTTTTGAGAAAAGCTCCCAGAACATAACGGAGTACCTGTAGAACATCTCAGGATGAGATTTGACTCTCGAGCTTCCGTGGTGCAATCGGTTAGCGCGTTCGGCTGTTAACCGAAAGGTTGGTGGTTCAAGCCCATCCGGGGCGGCATTTCTTCCTTTCAGGTTGAAAAAATTCGCACGCAGGAAGGCCCATCATCAGCCTTTTTTGAGAAAAGCTCATAACGGAGTATCTGTAGAACACTTCAGGATGAGACCCGACTCGAGGGCTTCCGTGGCGCAATCGGTTAGCGCGTTCGGCTGTTAACCGAAAGGTTGGTGGTTCAAGCACATCCACGAGCGGCATTCTCTTATTTCAGGTTGAAAAACGTCCCAGGCAGGGATGCCCATCATCAGCTTTTTTGAGAGAACCTCATAACCTAGTATCTGTAGAAAATTCCAAGATGAGATCTGACTCGCGGGCTTCCGTGGCATAATCGGTTAGCGCGTTCGGCTGTTAACCGAAAGGATGGTGGTTCTAACCCATCCGGGAGCGATTTTTTTCATTCCGTTTTGAAAAACTTCGCAGGCATTAATGTCCATCATCAGTATTTTTTGAGGAAAGTTCTCAGAACATAACGCAGTATCTGTAGAACATTTCAGCATGAGATCTGACTATCGAGCTTCGGCGGCGCAATCGGTCAGCGCGTTCGGCTGTTAACCGAAAGGTTGGTGGTTCAAGCCCATCCGGGAGCCGTTTTTTTTTTCATTCCAGGTTGAAACACTTCGAAGGCAACGATGCCCATCATCAGCCGTTTTTGAGAAAACTTCATGACCGAGTATCTGTGGAACATTTCAGCATGAGATCTGACTATCGAGCTTCGGTGGCGCAATTGGTTGGCGCGTTCGGCTGTTAGCCGAAAGTTGGTGGTTCAAGCCCATCCGGGAGCGGTTTTTTTCATTCCAAGTTGAAAAACTTCGAAGGCAAGGATGCCCATCATCAGCCTTTTCTGAGAAAAGCTCTCAGAACATAACCGAGTATCTCTAGAACATTTCAGGATCAGATCTGACTCCCGAGCTTCCGTGGCGCAATCGGTTAGCGCGTTCGGCTGTTAACCGAAAGGTTCGTGGTTCAAGCCCGTCCAGGAGCGGCATTCCTTTATTCCAGGTTGAAAAACTTCCCAGGCAGGGACGCCCATCATCACCTTTTTTGAAAAAAGCTCATAACGGAGTATCTCCAGAACACTTCAGGATGAGATCTGACTCTCGAGCTTCCGTGGCGCAATCGGTTTAGCGTTTTCGGCTGTTAACCGAAAGGTTCGTGGTTCAAGCCCATCCGGGAGCCGTTTTTTTCATTCCAGGGTGAAAAACTTCGAAGGCAGGAATGCCCATCGTCAGCGTTTTTTGAGAAAACCTCATAACGGAGTATCTGTAGAAAATTCCAAGACGAGATCTGACTCGCCGGCTTCCGTGCCGTAATCGGTTAGCGCGTTCGGCTGTTAACCGAAAATTTGGTGGTTCAAACCCATCCGGGAGCGGTTTTTTCCATTCCAGGTTGAAAAACTTCGAAGGCAGGAATGTCCATCATCGGTCTTTTTTCAAAAAAGCTCTGAGAACATAACGGAGTATCTGTAGAACATTCCAGGATGAGATCTGACTCGCGGGGTTCCGTGGCGCAATCGGTTAGCGCGTTCGGCTGTTAACCGAAAGGTTGGTGATTCAAGCCCATCCGGGAGCGGTTTTTTCATTGCAGGTTGAAAAACTTCGAAGGCAAGGATGCCCATCATCAGCCTTTTCTGAGAAAAGCTCTCAGAACATAACCGAGTATCTGTAGAAAATTCCAGGATGAGATCTGACTCTCGAGCTTCCGTGGCGCAATCGGTTAGCGCGTTCGGCTGTTAACCGAAAGGTTGGTGGTTCAAGCCCACCAGGGAGCGGCATTCCTTTATTCCAGGTTGAAAAACTTCGCAGGCAGGGATGCCAATCATCAGCGTTTCTTGAGAAAAGCTCATAACGGAGTATCTGTAGAACATTCCAGGATGAGATCTGTCTCGCGAGCTTCCGTGGCGCAATCGGTTAGCGCGTTCGGCTGTTAACCGAAAGGTTGGTGGTTCAAGCCCATCCGGGAGCGGTTTTTTTCATTCCAGGTTGAAAAAGTTCGAAGGCAAGGATGCCCATCATCAGGTTTTTTTGAGAAAACCTCATAACCGAGTATCTGTAGAAAATTCCAGGATGAGATCTGACTCTCGAGCTTCCGTGGCGCAATCGGTTAGCGCGTTCGGCTGTTAACCAAAAGGTTGGTGGTTCAAGCCCACCCGGGAGCGGCATTCCTTTATTCCAGGTTGAAAAACTTCGCAGGCAGGGATGCCCATCATCAGCGTTTTTTGAGAAAAGCTCATAACGGAGTATCTGTAGAACATTCCAGGATGAGATCTGTCTCGCGAGCTTCCGTGGCGCAATCGGTTAGCGCGTTCGGCTGTTAACCGAAAGGTTGGTGGTTCAAGCCCATCCGGGAGCGGTTTTTTTCATTCCAGGTTGAAAAACTTCGAACGCAGGAAGGCCCATTATCAGCCTTTTCTGAGAAAAGCACATAACGGAGTATCTCTAGAACATTTCAGGATCAGATCCGACTCGCGGGTTCCGTGGCGCAATGGGTTAGCGCGTTCGGCTGTTAACCGAAAGGTTCGTGGTTCAAGCCCATCCAGGAGCGGCATTCTTTTATTTCAGGTTGAAGAACTTCGCAGGCAGGAAGGCCCATCATCAGTCTTTTTTGAGAAAAGCTCTCAGAACATAACGGAGCACCTGTAGAACATTTCAGGATGAAGTCTGACTCCCGAGCTTCGGTGGCGCAATCGGTTACCGCGTTCGGCTGTTAACCGAAAGGTTCGTGGTAAAGCCAGCCAGGAGCGGCATTCTTCTATTTCACGTTGAAAAACTTCGCAGGCAGGAAGGCCCATCATCAGCTTTTTTGAGAAAAGCTCCTAACGGAGTATCTCCAGAACATTTCAGGATCAGATCCGACTCGCGGGTTCCGTGGCCCAATCGGTTAGCGCGTTCGGCTGTTAAACGAAAGGTTGGTGGTTCAAGCCCATCCGGGAGAGGTTTTTTTGATTCCAGGTTGAAAAACTTCGAAGGCAAGGATGCCCATCATCAGGTTTTCTTGAGAAAAGCTCCTAACGGAGTATCTCCAGAACATTTCAGGATCAGATCCGACTCGCGGGTTCCGTGGCCCAATCGGTTAGCGCGTTCGGCTGTTAAACGAAAGGTTAGTGGTTCAAGCCCATCCGGGAGCGGTTTTTTTCATTCTAGGTTAAAAAACTTCGAAGGCAAGGATGCCCATCATCAGGTTTTTTTGAGAAAACCTCATAACCGAGTATCTGTAGAAAATTCCAGGATGAGATCTGACTTTCGAGCTTCCGTGGCGCAATCGGTTAGCGCGTTCGGCTGTTAACCGAAAGGTTGGTGGTTCAAGCCCACCCGGGAGCGGCATTCCTTTATTCTAGGTTGAAAAACTTCGCAGGCAGGGATGCCCATCATCAGCGTTTTTTGAGAAAAGCTCATAACGGAGTATCTGAAGAACATTTCAGGATCAGATCCGACTCGCGGGTTCCGTGGCGCAATGGGTTACCGCGTTCGGCTGTTAAACGAAAGGTTGGTGGTTCAAGCCCATCCCGGAGAGGTTTTTTTGATTCCAGGTTGAAAAACTTCGAAGGCAAGGATGCCCATCATCAGGTTTTCTTGAGAAAACCTCATAACCGAGTATCTGTAGAAAATTCCAGGATGAGATCTGACTCTCGAGCTTCCGTGGCGCAATCGGTTAGCGCGTTCGGCTGTTAACCGAAAGGTTGGTGGTTCAAGCCCACCCGGGAGCGGCATTCCTTTATTCCAGGTTGAAAAACTTCGCAGGCAGGGATGCCCATCATCAGCGTTTTTTGAGAAAAGCTCATAACGGAGTATCTGTAGAACATTCCAGGATGAGATCTGTCTCGCGAGCTTCCGTGGCGCAATCGGTTAGCGCGTTCGGCTGTTAACCGAAAGGTTGGTGGTTCAAGCCCATCCGGGAGCGGTTTTTTTCATTCCAGGTTGAAAAACTTCGCAGACAGGAATGTCCATCATCGATCTTTTTTCAAAAAAGCTCTGAGAACATAACGGAGTATCTGTAGAACATTCCAGGATGAGATCTGACTCGCGCGCTTCCGTGGCGCAATCGGTTAGCGCGTTCGGCTGTTAACCGAAAGGTTGGTGCTTCAAGCCCGTCCGGGAGCGGTTTTTTTCATTCCAGGTTGAAAAACTTCGAAGGCAAGGACGCCCATCATCAGCCTTTTCTGAGAAAAGCTCTCAGAACATAACCGAGTATCTGCAGAACATTTCAGGATGAGATCTGACTCCCGAGCTTCCGTGGCGCAATCGGTTAGCGCGTTCGGCTGTTAACCGAAAGGTTGGTGCTTCAAGCCCGTCCGGGAGAGGTCTTTTTCATTGCAGGTTGAAAACTTCGCAGACAGGAATGCCCATCATCAGCCTTTTTTGAGAAAACCTCATAACGGAGTGTCTGTAGAAAATTCCAGAACGAGATCTGACTCGCGAGCTTCCGTGGCGCAATCGGTCAGCGCGTTCGGCTGTTAGCCGAAAGGTTGGTGGTTCAAGCCCATCCGGGAGCCGTTTTTTTCATTCCAGGTTGAAAAACTTCGCAGGCATTAATGTCCATCATCAGTATTTTTTGAGAAAAGTTCTCAGAACATAACGGAGTATCTGTAGAACATTTCATGATGAGATCTGACTAGCGAGCTTCGGTGGCGCAATCGGTTAGCGCGTTCGGCTGTTAACCGAAAGGTTGGTGGTTCAAGCCCACCCGGGAGCGGCATTCCTTTATTCCAGGTTGAAAAACTTCGCAGGCAAGGATGCCCATCATCAGGTTTTTTTGAGAAAACCTCATAACCGAGTATCTGTAGAAAATTCCAGGATGAGATCTGACTCTCGACCTTCCGTCGCGCAATCGGTTGGCGCGTTCGGCTGTTAACCGAAAGGTTGGTGGTTCAAGCCCGTCCGGGAGAGGTCTTTTTCATTGCAGGTTGAAAACTTCGCAGACAGGAATTCCCATCATCAGTCTTTTTTGAGAAAACCTCTCAGAACATAACGGAGTATCTGTAGAACATTCCAGGATGAGATCTGTCTCGCGAGCTTCCGTGGCGCAATCGGTTAGCGCGTTCGGCTGTTAACCGAAAGGTTGGTGGTTCAAGCCCGTCCGGGAGAGGTCTTTTTCATTGCAGGTTGAAAACTTCGCAGACAGGAATTCCCATCATCAGTCTTTTTTGAGAAAACCTCTCAGAACATAACGGAGTATCTGTAGAACATTTCAGGATGAGATCTGACTCCCGAGCTTCCGTGGCGCAATCGGTTAGCGCGTTCGGCTGTTAACCGAAAGGTTGGTGGTTCAAGCCCGTCCGGGAGAGGTCTTTTTCATTGCAGGTTGAAAACTTCGCAGACAGGAATTCCCATCATCAGTCTTTTTTGAGAAAACCTCTCAGAACATAACGGAGTATCTGTAGAACATTTCAGGATGAGATCTGACTCCCGAGCTTCCGTGGCGCAATCGGTTAGCGCGTTCGGCTGTTAACCGAAAGGTTGGTGCTTCAAGCCCGTCCGGGAGAGGTCTTTTTCATTGCAGGTTGAAAACTTCGCAGAGAGGAATGCCCATCATCAGCCTTTTTTGAGAAAACCTCATAACGGAGTATCTGTAGAAAATTCCAGGATGAGATCTGACTCTCGAGCTTCCGTGGCGCAATCGGTTAGCGCGTTCGGCTGTTAACCGGAAGGTTGGTGGTTCAAGCCCACCCGGGAGCGGCATTCCTTTATTCCAGGTTGAAAAACTTCGCAGGCAGGGATGCCCATCATCAGCGTTTTTTGAGAAAAGCTCATAACGGAGTATCTGTAGAACATTCCAGGATGAGATCTGACTCGCGAGCTTCGGTGGCGCAATCGGTTAGCGCGTTCGGCTGTTAACCGAAAGGTTCGTGGTTAAAGCCAGCCAGGAGCGGCATTCTTCTATTTCACGTTGAAAAACTTTGCAGGCAGGAAGGCCCATCATCAGCTTTTTTGAGAAAAGCTCATAACGGAGTATCTCCAGAACATTTCAGGATCAGATCCGACTCGCGGGTTCCGTGGCCCAATCGGTTAGCGCGTTCGGCTGTTGAGCGAAAGGTTAGTGGTTCAAGCCCATCCGGGAGCGGTTTTTTTCATTCCAGGTTAAAAAACTTCGAAGGCAGGGATGCCCATCATCAGCCTTTTTTGAGAAAACCTCATAACGGAGTATCTTTAGAAAATTTCAAGATGAGATCTGACTCGCGAGCTTCCGTGGCGCAATCGGTCAGCGCGTTCGGCTATTAACCGAAAGGTTCGTGGTTCAAGCCCATCCAGGAGCGGCATTCTTTTATTTGACTTTGAATAACTTCGCAGACAGGAATGCCCATCATCAGCCTTTTTTGAGAAAACCTCATAACGGAGTGTCTGTAGAAAATTCCAGAACGAGATCTGACTCGCGAGCTTCCGTGGCGCAATCGGTCAGCGCGTTCGGCTGTTAACCGAAAGGTTAGTGGTTCAAGCCCACCCGGGAGCGACCTTCTTTTCCCGTTCGAGGTGGAAAGCTGTGAAGCATTTCGTCGTACAGTTTATCATGAATCCTCCAGATTTCCTAATCTGATGCCTGCGGCGGTTTGTCTCTGTAATCTCTGCAACGTTCCGGGCGGCGCACAATGCAGCGTGGTATTCTGGCGCTGTTGGTTTCCGTTTACGCGTTGTGAGGACTAGTAATCACAGTTCAAGGCTCACTGCTATTCAAGGTGGAAATCTGCGGAGCACGACTTAGCTTTGTTAGGAGATTAAATACAACATCCAAGGGGCCGGAACGCCGGATAAGTTGGAATTGCCGTCACCAAAGTCTGCGTACAAAGAAGCTCTCACAGCATAATGGAATATCTGCTAAACATTTCATGGCGAGATGTGACTCGTGAGCTTCGCTGTCGCAATCGACTAGCGCGTTCGGCTGTTAGCGATGACGCTTATGTTTAGCCGGAGCTCGCGTGTTGTTTTGGGCCTTTGAGCGGAAAGCCTCATCCAATTGCCGGGGTCATACTGTTCTTAATATTTTTAGAATATTGAGAAAAATGCTCTGCACCACTCACCCGCGTGTTCGTGCGGCTCATTCGCCGATCCCTTCAAATGGAATCATACGTAGCTGGGATGGTTTCTTTAATTCGCTTTTCTTTGTGCACTTCCTGCCTTCTTTCGCGAAGACAATGCGCCGCCAGATCGCATTAACTCGTTCACAGTTTTCCTTTAACACGAAAATTCCTGCGCACCCATCCTGTAATAATAGATGCATTAGATGCTGTTAACTGAAGCGTCAGTGGTTGAAGCTTACTCTTTGAGTAAAGCCGCTTCTGTTGTCGTTCGTGCAGAGAAATATGACGTCACTGACAGTTTCTCGACTGAAGCTGCGTTACTATGGTCTCCAAATTTTTTTGTGAGCGAACCTTGATACTGATGGTGACCGGGGATTTACGCATTGCAAGCGCTTGGCGCTCCCAGGAACTTTGGATGGCTCAATCACGCAAAGGAATTCGAGTTCCATTTGTCTCTATGTGGCCGCTGGCTTGCATTTGCCTGCTATGCACGTGCATTCTTATAATCTTACTTGAAAGTATGTCTTTTTTAGAAAGGCATGCATTCAATATCGACTAAAAATTGAAATCAAAGACAAAAAAGGATGGAACAAAAGAGATGATCGTGAAAACGACATATGTGAAAATCAATGGACCGCAACCCAACGTTCCCCCGCTCTTCGCTCATTTCACAGTAGACCCTTCTCTCTCTCCATGATTTTGCACTTGCCTGCGAAGGTTTCATTCTTTACTCTAAACTGCTCTGGTGGCTGTCGAACTGATCGATGTTGTCTTCTTTCCACTAGCGCCTCAAATTGATCGACGTTGTGCAACGTGATCAGCAACGACGGCTGCAGCTCCGGGTTCTGAATGTCTGATGCTTTACAACTTCTCCCTCCCTGTCCCTTGCTCGCGTGTGCTGGAAATAGCAAAGCAGGACTGGACTGTATTTGGAGAAAGGAATGCTCGTAAGGGCAGAAACGTTGAAGATATTGCAGTAAAAATGGGCTCCTCGCATCACAATATATGCGACGGAGTGGACATGTGCGCGAACAGGATGTCTGCTTACCACCAGAGTACAGCTATTTTAGGGGATTCTGATACCGCATTCGGATTGCTTCAAATCAATCGTCTCTTTCATTTTTTTTTTCTCATCTCACCGATGCGTATGAAAGCAAGCATCAAATATGAGTGTATAACGTCAAAGATGCAAGCGCTTGGTGATAGTCAGAACTTACAAGTACAGATAAATTCTACTTCAAGAGACGATAGCGGAGTTTGGTAAACGTGAAGGAAGTAACTGAAGTAAGCGAAAAGACCAAAGAATTAGCGATTATGTGATCAAAAGTGAGGTAATAGATGAAGTAATGATGAACTTCAATTTCTGCAAAATAGAGTGATCTCTATGAAGTGGAAACATGTGTGCCAAATGAATCAACATAACTGACTTCACAAAATCTCAAAATAAAAGAATTCTGCACAAATCCACATGAACTATAAAAGTGCAAGCTTTAGATATTTGCGCTCAACGAACAACTATGAAAATGAAACAAAACGCAACGAACAACAACTACAACGACTGCATGATGCAATGCAATCTTAAATGGGCGTGCTTATGAGTGAATAATGCCAATAGGCAACGAACGAACTATCGCGAGTACAGTGATCGACAGAATTTAAACTGCACCGATGTTGTTCTAGAAATGATTTGGTTTCGCGGTAGAGATCAAAGAAGGTAGAAATGATCTGATTCCCTGGGAAATAAACGTCAGAAAATTTGGAGCGGAAGTTGCGGGATTCAAAATTGTTCTGCATTCAACGTTATAAGACGAGACATTAGCAGAGAGTATGTCAACACACTGTACTACTTGAAATCATGTATAATATTCTGCCGAAGAAAAATATGCGAAGGAGGGAGCAGCACGAAACGGCTAAGCACTACAGCTAGTGCATCTGAATTCGGACAAATTACGTCAAAATCGTCATGGTGGAAGACAACAATCTTTGAAAATATTACTGTCGTTTACTATGATATTCTCTTCCGCGCTCATCCCACCATTACGTGCTGCCTTTTTTGTACTTCTAGTTATTTCCGTTCATGTCTTTGAATATTAACTGATCTGCCATGTGACGTATTTTCCATTTATCAAACAAAACAAGCAAAGTGTGGCAACAGTGACAGCTTTTATGAGTGCTTCGTTGCACCCTTAAAGAAATTACCGGACCCTAAAGTAACCAACATTTGTTATGAACTGTAATCTTCGCACAAAATTAATAAAATGCTAATTGAAGAGAACAGGCAACTTCACGTGCTTTTTCGTTTCATAAGATCTTCGAAAAGTTTGTTAAATATGCAGTGATCTCTTTTTGAGACTCGAAAGGCGAAACAAAAAACCTGCTAAGCAAGACAGTCTTCCATCCCTGATCCTTTCTTGGCTATCTCGCCTATTGCCACACAACACATTCCTTAGATGAAATAATTCAAAATCGAGGCGCACTGAGAAGATATAGTAGAACAGCTGAAACGCACACCATGCGGTTCAATCGGTTCGCGAATAAAGTCTGATCATTTCGGCAGCGTAATCCCCTTCGGGTGTCTCAAGCACCATCGGGATGCCATCGAAACGAGCATCGCACATGAGATACTTGAACGCATACCTCAGTTGCCCTTTCCCAATGTTCTCATGACGGTCCAACTTTGAACCTAGTCCGCCTGAAATCGGCGCCATCTTCAATATACTTAAAGCATTTATGATTAAGCATTCCGATCCTTTAGCAAAGCATCAATAGCTACTCGCATGCAGTGAAATTGGCGTTTAAATCCTTCTATCTAAATTGACCTCTCGGAACAGTGTCAATAAATAACTACGATTTGCATGTTGTCTGATGACACTGAAAATCATTCTACTACACATATTAGTTTCGAGGTACTTTCGAAATACTTCAGCACTTTATTCAAAATGTTGCTGAAGTAGAAAAGAATTTAAATAGCAGAAGACGAAAAAAGCATCAGATATAACTATCAGGGGCTTACATACCTAGACAATAGAGTATCCTTACTGAAGGAATTCTGGGTAAGGCATTATATGGTAACCGTTTCATGACTTCAAAAACAATCGAATACCATGAATTGAATGAAGAACTGTTCGAAATTTGTATAGGACATAAATGTGAACGGAAAGAACATGCCGAATGTTCAACACACCTTTTGAGTCATTCAAGTGTACCGCCTTGAGGTACTTGAATCCAACAATTCTCTCAAAATCGTCCATTGTCTTCTGATACGCCTCTTCCGTGCGAATGTCGTACCCTTAACGCAACAAATAAGACTCGGCACTAGCCGGAATAAGTACACGAACATGACCATAGGCAAGCATTACAAAGAATTATGCTTAAAGAAATTCAAAAAAACACGGAGTCCAAAAACGTGTGAAATAAAACGTAGCCAAATTCTACATAAGCCGATCATTCATCAACTAAAGAAAAATCCAACGATCCCGCTAATGACCCTCTAGTACAGCAGTCCCCTTCACGAAATTTTTTAGACACTGAAAATTTGTCTTTTACTGAACGTTTTCTTTTAAAAATTGCACGATGTGAAGCATATATTAACTGCTATGATATTCACGATTCTTTCGAGATCGGACAAACCAACGACGACATTGATTGAAAATTCGAAATACCAAACCATCAACACACTAAACTTGATTGAAACGATTATGAACATCAAAAGCAAGAAGAAATTGACAATAGAATGCCATCCAGAACAACAGTCAAAATGAGCAGAATCTACCGGCTGCGAAAATATGGCATGTGTCGATGCAAACGCCGATACGATCCTTCTTGTCTACGCGGTCGATGATACTACGAATCTCTTCAAATGTCCCACCAACCGTGCTTCCTTGTCCGGCCATTGTCTCAATAACTGCAAACGCTTATTAACCATTACAGCAACCATCCCCTCTCTGGAAGACAACAAAGCAATTGGATCTAAGTAGCTTAGGTGCACATATGCATTTCAGGGACTGAACAAAGCTATCCTTCACAACGAGTGGCTGCACGGGCGCGTTTTTTGTCACTCATAAGATCTACTGATATTCGCATGAATATACTTACCAATAATAACGCTAGCGGTTCGCTCAAGAACGTAGTTGATCGAAGCTGCAACCGTATCAATACATTCCTCGATGGTGTGCTTACCCGCCGTCGAACCTTAACGTGAAAACAATCAGTAGCAATCGTTATTACTAGCGACATTACTTAATGCCCTCAGACACGACCCCACGATGGTATCTACTAATGTTTCAACAAAAAGAAGCTCAAATACTTATAACGCGCCCAAAAGTTATTCTTCCTACTGAACGTTCTGCAAGATTCCTGCATGTGTGATTCTGCCTGTGAATCTGATGACGGTTGCTTGACTTCACATCTTCGCCGAGCTGACTGAGCGCAGTGACCTGTCTCGGGTTACCTCATGTAAAACTGCCTGGTGATTACTGCATAAATTTTTTACTCAATTCCTCAGATGTCTTCAAGATTCGGCTCGTGATATCGCTGGAAATGGGCAGATACATTCACTGCAAAAATTTACTCAGCGTATCAAGTGCCAGTAACTTTCAAAAGGTACCCCGCGACAATATAGTTACTTTTGAGTTAGTCAAGTGCCCCTAACCTATAACAATAACTCTGTAACAACGCCCTACACTCTCACCGCTTCGGCTTGAAAAGTAAACTCATAAATTCTTTGAGTGATACCGAGATTCAGGACCTCGAACTTCGGCGGCCTAAATGATTATGGGGGCTGGAAATGCGGGGCCCAGTATCTGGTGACATCAAATTATACAGATTGGGTAGAGCTAAAAAGCATTCATTCAGATGATGTGTTGTGCTCTTGAAGTGTAGCCTGTAACGCAATCCACGCTGCTGACATTGGGCTGCAAATTTTCACTCACGAGATTGTTGAAAGTTTCAGCAAGGAGGTGACCTCAGCAGATGTTTCGCTTGTTCTCCTCGTATCCAATTTTTCATTACTCATTCATATTTGGCCTTAGCGTCCTACTCCTTAAATTGTCGCAAAACCAATCGTTTCGCAGTCGAGTAGATCGCCCATTTCCATGATTATCACCGAGAAAATTCACCTAAGCTCTGGCGTTACACCTTTCACTAAGCTAAACAACCTAACCGTTACTTGCAACTTTTTTCCTTATACCGTTGGTGTTAAAGGTATGCGTGAGGTCTTCTCAACCCAAGCACGTGGGTAAGTTTCTCCTGAACTCCTGGACATATCAAGAGTCTTGAAAACCGATGTCCTCTAGCGTCATTCAGTTCGCTTCAATGTTTCTGGCTTTAAATGAATTTTTTTGGGAGCCAACATCATCCGTCACCATTCGAAACGTGCAGTATGTTACTCAGAGTTTTTCCAAGAACCTCAAAATATTCTGTGCTATATATGGACAATGTTGTGAGCAAATCCTGGAGGTACAATGAACAAAAATATGACTCCGAAAGGATAATCAAAACCGCTGAAAACATCACTGCAGGCAGTAGAGCAGGTGAGTGGAATATAATCAACAGTAACTCGGCAGATAGACTAAGGCACTTCCAATTGAGCATGATGTGGGGTGATGAGTGACTGTCAACCTTTCCAACTATGCCAACAGCCTGTCACAGTATGCCTTTGTAACCTCGTTCACCAACTCAGCCGTTCCAATAAGCATCTAACAACTGATAAATTGAACCCAATAATGCAATTCCATCTTAACCGAACCGACTGTTTGCATAAGTCTGTGAAAGATCCGTCAATCATGAACTTTGCAATATGCACGCTAGCAATACGCAGTACGGTACGGTATTCTATGTGCATATGTATGTGCCTTTACGTTGTCTAGCTGTTAGCAGCTTTAAGTCAACTACTAAGCTAGATTTATGAAGTTTTGCGACGATACTCAAGGCTCAGTTTCATCGACTGCCTTCAAAACATCGCATTTAGAATTTGTATACATTTCACATCGATGCACATTTCGCAAATACCTAATCTTACGTAAAAACAAAGCAACGTAAAAATGAGTCGAGCCAATTATGGATTGCAAGTTGAAAGCGTAGCGTTATCAGTATTAATTACGATAAACTGCAACACTGTAACGACCTTCTAAAGCACGTCGACGCCTTGACGAATTCACTGAAAAGAACAGCAAGACTATCCCAGCAACAACATACGGATATTTGTTTGCAATATCTGCCTTGAATCTTTTATCAGGCGCTAACAAAAAACTATACAACCATTTACTATTTTCGTTCGTAAAAACTTCTTTATCGTCACCTCAAATATTGTGCATCGAAAGGAAATGACACTCGGCAAAACAAACCTGGATGAATGTTATAGATAGGAACACCAAGTCGTTCGCAACGTTTACATTCATCCAGCATAGCCTCTCTTGACTTTTTTAAAATTTCTTGATCGGCACTGCCTGCATTCACCAGATAGGACCCATGAGGAACCACCTGCTCCATGGGGAACGAGCATTCCTTAACGAAATAATTATCAACTACCACATTAAACCTACATTTCTATTAATAACTCAGGTCTTTCTTGCTAGGAGAACATTACCATAACTGCCATCTGAATACAGCGATTGATACTTTTCTGTTTGCAACTGTAGGGTTCCGGTGGAAACACGCTACCACTCTGCTCGATGCGGAGGTGACACGCCCCTTTAATACGCTCACACTCAATTACATTTAAATGTCAGACATTCCTTCTCTTCCTCTTCCCCCCACTCCACCCAACTTACCATTTCTTCCTCTCTTGTCGCAAAGCAGTTCATATGAGATATATTTAAAGATCTCACACGAGTATACCACTCATGAAATCATTGTACTACTGAGCTAATGACAACAGAAATTGGATGTGGCATGTTTATCGACGGCAGTATTAATGTAACGAAAGAAATGCACGCAATTGAGACAGAAATTATGTTGAGCGCATATACGACCTCAATCAACACAGAGCATGATTTCAGTATTATTCAAATCTGTGAGATACATGCAGCACTAAAACTACCTAAAGTGCTGGGCGGCATCAAAGAGCATGCTGACCTGCCTGAAGCAGTGTAGCATATTTCAGTACAACCAGTGAGTGACCTTGCTAATTCTACAGACGAACTGATAAGCTATATTCTGACAAGACTTATCGATGAATGATAACAAAGTCACCTTAACAGCCGCTTTAAAACGCTCAACGGTATGATCGTCAAGTGGTTTGGCGTTCCAGGTGCGCTGATTGCGAAGAAAGAGAGCGAACGCTCGGCATCCAATTTCAACTGCGTTATAGACGGCGTTCTCGAGACCCCCTATAACAGCACCAATAACTATGGCTTTATTATTCGGGACAGCAAAATCCTGCATAAAAACTAGAACAACTGGGAGCAATGTATCGTACCGGCGACAGACTTTGTCCAATGAAAGAAACAGATGGAAATATCAAAATGCTACAAGCTTACCCTCTCTCCTCCCCCTTCCAGATCGTTTACAATCTAAAAGCTCTCATAGTTACTGAACACACCTTTGAAAACACTGCAAATTTTTTGGGCATATTGCTTTGATAATTGCTTCATCAGCAAATGCAATCGCGGCTGTCTTCCTATTACAAACAACAAGATTTGAAATACCACATACTACTCTCATTGTTTACTAATAACTCATCCAAAGAAAATGCAAATAGTTTACCAGCCGCACTGACATGTGCACCAATCATCTTCTTGCTCCCAAATGCCGCCTTCTTCACTTTCTCTGCTATGGTGTTTGTGATGATCGATTTGCCTTTTGCAGTTCTCTCGGCTGCTTTTTTTTTCTTCAGCACAACGTTTACCTCTTCTAAATGTGAGAGAGTTAAGTAATGCAAGCTCACTGCACTATACTACTGATTGTACTATCTTCAACAACTCAGTTTTTTGAAGGCATATTAGACTGGTGCCATTCTCTGACTCTTTTGGTATGTTGCTAACACAAGCAGGTGTTTCCCTTATCTAATTTAACTATTTGAACGATGATAATATCTGAGTGGATTTAAAAAAATTCGACTCATTCACAACCCACATCCAACGTCAGTTAAAATGGAATATTAGTGAGGAAAAATAACAACAATTATCGTAAATCATCCTTTTGCTTTGAAACTGATGAAGAAATCAAAAACATTATCAAACTCTTCAACGTCACATTCATTGCTTGCAGCATTGCTCGCAATACCGTTGCACTAACGCGCAGAACGAATGGTTAAACTGCCAAAATGTTCATTCTATAATGCATACTATTGCATAATAGAATACTTTTTCAAATACGACTCAGTACATCATAACATCAACAGTATTCGCATTCCCCAAAGGGAGTCTCCGATTGAGAAAATCTTTTGACTCCGAACGAACTCCGAAAATCGACTCTCTCAAAAATTGCGCTCACTCCAAATGCCAAGACGAGGATGTTTTTTTCATTCGATTGAGTGATTCCGGCTCTCACTACATCGCTGTTATTAGTATTAGCTGACATTATTTCACTCCGTCTGGCCTGATATAAGGAGACCATGAAGGAGAGAAAAAAGCGACTGGGTAGGCATAATAAAAAGTGTAGTTTCACATCCGTCCTTCATTATACTATCACGCTGTACGTTTTTGCATTCTGCTTATTTGATTGATCCCTTCCGTAGACGACCAAAAATGATGAAGCAAACGGAGCAATGCAATGGCATTTCAACTGATTCAACCGCTTCTGCAAATTTTCTGCGAAAACGTTTCTTGCCGATCTGCGTTAAAATTAAATCCATGCAAAAATATTTTTAACCTTTGAATATTTTTATAACCTCTGACGAAGTTGATGGATCACTGTGAATGAGGAGATATGAAATTTATAATGCTCTACACCACACTCGCCAAATTTTTAAGCTCAATGCAGCAGCTGCCGAACTGAAGCTGTGGGAAAACAAATACATATATATATATATATATATATATATATATATATATATATAAAGGTTATAAATTATATCAACAATGACATGATGCGCATTGAAAATGCGAACATGCAAAGGCGAGAAAAGCACGACAAAGAACGAGAAAAGAACGAGAAAAGCAATGGGCAAAAGTAGGCAGGAAAATTGCAAACAAAACAAGACAGAATCGATTCTATAAAGGACAGGTCTAAATTTAAATGGTTACGTTTTGGCAAATGCGAGAGTGACATCGAGCAAAATTTGAAGCTTCAAAGGCTTGCAGAAAATTTGCTAAAACAAGAAAGGAGAGGATGAGGGTCGTCGATGTCGAGGAGAAGCACTTTTAAAGCACTGCCTGGCGAAATCAGCATTCTGCAATATAGCATACACAATGGCTAAACCTCTCCTTACATGGATCCCTCACATCAGTTTGACAAAGGAACGGTCAAACGCAAATCATAGTTAAATGGGACTGAGACGAACAGCCAGGTCGCCTGAGTCGAGAACCGGAAAGCTAGAAAGTACCGGAAGCCAGAAAAATCGGTAGGTTCCGTCTCATTTAGTGCGCAAACGATCCAAGATAGAATAGAATAAAGCAGTTAATTTCTCGCATTGTGGTTCTGACAAAATACGGATGCTTAAGAAATTACAGATGAGAAGAAGAAAAACTGACAACACATGAACAGTGGCAAGCTCAAATTGCACACTGAAAAGAGGACATAGGAATGACATATGGGCATTCCCTGTCAATTTTGACATTTCTCGTAGAAACAAGTTCTGGCCAAAATCTGCAAAAATCCTCATCTTTAGACGCACAATGGGCTTCAAAGACTGCGTTTTACATCCTCCGAAATTACCTCTAACATTTCTATGTTTCCTGTGGTAGTGCTAAACTTCTCATTCTGCCAGTAATTGTTCCACTCCCCAAACTGCAGAAAACACCACCCACTAAATTCATCTGTGTTCATATGCACCCTTAATCACTCGCACATTTAAACTTCCTGCTCAAAACTACCTTTGCAGCATACCCTCGTTTATCGAATGGAGTTGAGAATCGGCAGGCCAGAAAGTATTCTGTACCCCTCAGATACGTCGAAAAACTGGATTTCATAAATGGCTCACTGTTTTCTTTCAAGCCGTCGTCGTTGGTAACTACCGTTCCCTTCGGATCGGAAGAACGACGCCTTTTTCTTCGCTTGTCTGTGATGACGTTGCTAGCACTTCTAGAATCCGGTGTCGGTTTGGAATCGGCGGTTCCTTCGAATCGGCTTATTGTCTTTCTTTTCGTTGATTCGACTTTTTCTTCGATTACTTTGACCTTCCCAGCCTTGCGTTTCGTACCCCTTCTTGGTTGAGTCTTCACGAGAATCTCTTTGCTATAACTTACTGAAGCATCATCCTCACTGATCGTAGCCATATCGGAATCAGCTTGTTCATCATGCACATTACGGCCATTCTTCCCGCGCAGTTCTTCGACAGCATGGGAAATCGCAGTGTGTACTCGCATATCCATGTGCACGTCCTCAGCACCGCACTCCTCTTTTACAGACATTCGTTCTAAAATATTAGCCTTATCCGCCAAGGATCCACGCTTTTCGACGTGTTTTTTAACATGGCAAGCTTTCTTGTGCTTTCCGCCTCTCGCTGAACAACGCGCACCACTCGCCGCAGTTGTTTCTTCTTGTATGAGTGACCTCCCGTCCATCTTTCCAACAACAATTCTTTCACCCACCTCCTCGGCCGCTGTTATTCTTCCACTGTTCGCTGAAGACCCAATTCCTCCTATCGCCTTCCTGATACGTTCACCTTTTTTTTTTCTCACAGTTCTCTTTGGTGGGCATGTATTGTTTGCATTCCCACCAGCAGTTTTCGCATCAACGCTGTTCGTCACCAATTTTTCTGGAACAGCCTTCTTTATTCGCATTGCCCTGAAACAGGCTCATTAGTACTTTTGCCGACAGCAATGCATGCGACGAACTTGTGGGCTTCGGAAAAAAGATGAAAGGTGAGAGGGCAGCTGTGTTTTACTGGATCATGGACGATTATGAACGAACGGCACTAAAATCTGGAAGCGAACTTGGGACACTTTTGAATAAATTTGAGGCAAACTTATGAATGCATCAAGTGAGACACATGTTTTATATAAAGCATGCAAGACAGCAACCAAGGAAGAAGAGGATGAATACCTGCCCTTCTAAAAGCCCAAGTTCTAGTAGGGCATAGACATCTTTCCTCCCAAACCTCCATAAACAATAGGTTTTTCTCAGCTTTTGTTATACCTTTTCCAAGAATCTTTCATTAAATTGTTTCTCAAACTTTCTCTACTGATCTCTTTAGAAAAATTATCCTTCTAGAAAAAATCCATAGCTTCAAAGTCATTCCGTTCTCACATTTCTGACCATTTTTCCCGATTTCTGGAAAAAATACATGCATTTTCCCGATCATCGCATGCAACCTGCCTCAAACAAACCTCATATGTTGCGTTTAAAAGCACGGGCTGCGACTCAAAACTCACGCAACTCCCACACATCGAGTTATATCTCTATCACTAAAACTCCTGACGACAGTGAGGTGCCACTCCAACTTATATGAGCTCAATGGTTCCTGAGGCAAGGGGAGAAATGTACGAGCTTAGCAGTCGCTAGGTTTGCAACTAGTGTGCTCGTTAGAGCGACTAGAATTGAAGAACTTTTCATGGTCAACATTGCTAAACCCAAATATAATCTTACAAGCTTTTGTGTCCACAGCGTTTTCCCTAGTAGCACCAAAGCAGCACACGGATTTGGTATTTGGTGGGCGCAATCCAAAAGACTCGGGAAACCCATTCTGCTGGATATGCAACATCCATCTCTACCAAGGGACTCTTCTCGGGATGCACGTAACAGTAGCCTTCCAGCAGCATTTTTCCTTACTGCATAAGACCAGAATTAAACGCTTATAAAGTATGAGCTTTCTGAGCGGTACTAAGCAAAGAAAGAAGTGTTAACCGAGGATATTTGCAAATGACTGAGTGAAGGTACCGCCAGTAATGTTATCACTTTACCGCCGCACTACATTTGATGAAAAAAGCGGGAAACATAAAAACGCATATAACTTTGTAACAAAGCACACAAGGACAGATAATAACACCCTAAAAAAAATAGAATTGAAAGAACGGAAAGTAGCGCCATTTCATAACTATACACCAACATATGGACCGTTAGTGCAATTCAATCGTGGAATGTCGAAATTTGTTGTTTTCCCTCCAAATGACGATATTTGCGCAATTAACGAGCGGTAAAATTCGTTATGCTCTTTACCGTAATCAACTGTTCATATTGCTTTTCTAATTTCATTTTTTTGTCACTGAAATTCAAATGATTACTCATTATTTATAAATTTACATGCGAATAGTGTATATATGCAAAAATGATGTCACTGAGTTATTTTCTATGTTTTTTGCTGGAATGTGTAATGGTTTTATGATATGACTGCACAAAACGTTCATATTAGCCGATCGAGAATATCGGCAGTAACACTTCATATCGTATAAAGTATGGAATTGGGAGATATGGATATGGCGTTTTTATTTTTAGAATATTTAGTTTCGACATTATGCACACTCAGATATATCGAATTCATACAAACGAGATTAAGGAATTAAACTTTTTTTGGCAATGAGGCTGTTCAAGTTAACCTCGGAAGTTGATTATCTGCCTTTTTGGGGACGTAAAGGGTTCACAGGTATAAGGAATCTATACATTTTGGCAATTTTAGCGATTTTCAAGGATTCTTGGCGACTTTCCAGTTTTCACCGGCAGATTGGCCTTCCTCCTATGATATATCGGCATGTGTTCTGCAGCAGCTACATCCGCAGTGTTCGGAATCGTCTTTTTTCAAATTGCTACTGAGTTATTTCTTTATGCATATGACCGTTTTTAAAGAATTGACAGAAACTCGTTTACGACTGTTCAAAGACAAATCGATTTCGGTAAGACAGCAAAATGATACGGTAAAGAGACTTTCTCAAGCGAAACAATAGAGTAGAGGGAGTTCTCAAGCTTTTGCTTCTAAGGCATCTTCAATTACATGGGTCAGCATCACTCATCATATTTCATAGTTCTCCTTCAAGGCACATTATACCCATATAGGTCATTACTGGTGGTGTTCGGCTTGCTCGACTTCTGCGTGTTGGGGAGCAAATATCAGAGAGGGCGTATCACATGCTTCCCGAAGCATGGGCATCTCAATTGCACGCAATGCTCCTCTCCGTCCATCATTCAACTATGATGCATACTGGCCACTGCCATGCGTCTACCATGGTCTCTGATTTAAAAGGCTGGCAAACTTTTTCCTTCCTTCTTGTAGTTTTTATAAAAGTTGCTACATTTATTTGTTGTCAAATTTCTGCTGAATCAGGCTGCTGGAGCTCACAGGACCTCTGTCGTGCTTTATATATGAACTGCTATTAAGGCATTTCGACCTGAGTGCTGAGCAGGATTAAAGCAAATGCTTGTTTTAAATGTGAGGTGAAAGAAGTCGAACTTTGAATTCTCTCACGAATTAGTTGGCCAGCGTGTTGTATTAACATAGCTGCACGATTTGGTCACAGCTGCACGCCGTTGTCGTGAAGGACGGTTCTCAAGTCCTTCATGTCGAAACTTTATATTTATCAGTCCAAAGGTATCCGTGTGTTGAAAAAAATGAAGTTTTACTGAACTCGAAAACAACAAGGTCTAAAAGTTCGTCACAATTCGCATAAATCAGTACCATCAAGAAGACCGAATGTGGAAGTGTCAAAAAACCTCAAGCACATCAAAATGCCACAAGCAACGAACAAAAAAATATATGTTGGGCAGCGGAGAAGCAAGTACTTCGGAATCCGGAGGACCTCTCAACACAGGAAATCGACCTAACCCACCAACAGACGACTGCGGCGCCAAGTTTCTATGGTGGAACCAAACCATCGTTTATAAGCCCTTCGTCTCAATTTCTTGCATAATGATCTGTTTTGGTCGAACTGAGCCTCCTAAGTGGTGCTGAGCAATCCACCGCAAATCAGCGGCAGCTTTAAAAGGAGCACATCCATAAACACAGTTAAATGACAGTCATAAAACATTGCACAGATAGCTGCCAAGACAAAAGCAATACTGCATTATGAACAAACTTGGCAGCAGCACCATCAAAGACTCTGAGGATGCAGAAAGAAGACAAAAATAAAATCCCTTTTCTCCATCAGCAAAATAGAACCAAATGAAAAAATGGAGCGGTAAAAACAAATATGCCCCTTTTCAAGACAAGAACTTCACTATATAATCTTCAATTAAAGACGATATTGCTACTATCGTTAGCACAGGAACAGTCATAGGCTTATGCAGGAAAACTAGGAGATACGCACAGTGAGGATATAAAAATATGAGGGCATCGTGAACAGAACCATCTTATGTAAGTGACAATTGAGCACTCTGTATAATGGCAGCATATACGCTACGAAGGGCACTTGAAACTTTTGAGTGAATTTCATAATACATGAAGCGTACGAGAACAGCACAAAAGCCCTCGAAAGCCTGACGCTCTAGTACAATAAACAATTAATGAGAACGTTTTTTTTTTCGAAATGTGAAGAGATGAAGTAAACTCTCTCCCCGGTAAAATCAAGACAGTGTAACATATTAAACAGGAGAACGCTTTTTTATCCTTCCAAGATCGAAACCGCCTTCATTGACCAATCGTTGCTTTTCCATCGATTCTACATGAAACAATTTGGAAGGCTCCACATGACTCTCAGAAAATCAGAAAAATTACAGCGCAGCAGTGTTACAGTAAGGAGCTTCCATGGACGGCATTAACTCTTGGCTATAAAAACAAGGATCCCCTCCACCCTCCTCTTCAAAGTTCAGCGTCAAGAAATCACGCCGTTCTATCGACTAACATAAAATCCTATCAACCAATGTGGTTGAGCTTAATTGGTCTCACCACATTCCTCCTGCTTCATATTATCTTACTGGAGTACCGCACTCACAACAGCGTTTGTTATAGAAAAGGCGAACAGTAACAGTTGGGACAACCTTTATGCTCATAAAGGGTTATGCTTAACCATGAAGTCATCCTAAAAACAGTTTTCAGAGTGTGGCCGAAGCTGTTTCAAGATGTCGGCAATCTTATCCTCCCGGCAGTGATGGACCAGAATTAGCGAATCTCAGATCGCCCATTTCACCCACCCGTGCAATGTCCGAGTCGTAAAATGGAAAAAGCAAAGAAGCCAAGATCTAAAAATTAAATATTTTAAAGCACAGTTAGGTGTGCAATAGTACGAAGACTGGCGGTGAAAATACTTCGCTAGATTATTGATTTTGAGGCTTTGACCTCATTCGTCGTCTTTATAATCTCTGAAGAAATCGACTCCGAAAATATTCAGCAGCCCTCTCTTCTGCGAAGCAGGTCGGCTTTCAAATGGGAACTTCTGCAACAAAATTATGTCAGGGACGAGAGGATTGTACGTGTGTTTTCCAATTTTCCTATTGTAATCCATATTTTCTTCAAGCCAGTAAACTCGCTTGGTAAAGAAAGTCAGTTATGACGCAAGAATTGTCTGCACTAAATGATAAAATTTTTGTTTTACTTAGCTGCGCCATTACGAAATTTGTCGCATGGACTGTTGCGCTTTCACATCGTTTAGCTAGTAGGAAGTGCTGACACTTAGCGCAGCCTGGCATTTGTTGTTCAGTTTTTGGACTCGTCTGGTCTCTCACGCACAGAGGCGTTTATGCTTTTAGCCCACTGTGGGTAGAGTCAAAATAGACGCATAAAGGAAGAGTATAAGAGAGAAAAGTTGGCGTTCGAATAGGGAAAGAAAACGCAGTTGAATCTCTAGAACATGAAATAATAAATCATTCACTAGGCTTGCTTCATGAAACAGCATACAATGCAGTTTGAAAAATCAGAAGTTTAAAAGACCTGAACTATTCGAGCAAGTACACAAAGTGGCGGTTCAAGTTTATTCCCACGTGAATCATCACCGTGAGTCCAATAGCTGAACGCACGAAACGCAACATAACGATAGTCTCGATTCATGAACTTTTCTTCTGGTCCTAGCCACTCCGTGCAGACACCTTCGTGAGTAGCGAGCATATTTAACACCTGATACACTTATAAACATAAGACAGCTGCATTAGAGGAAGAATGCACAAGCTGAAAAATAATATTCATTGCATAGAAAGTTCTAGAAATTTCCCTACAAGCCGAAAAAGGAGCACCGCCTAGTATAAGAACTTCTGTATTGTTTTTAATAGCCCAAATGATTTGAGAGATCGGTCATTTTCAGCCGTTTTCTTGCAAATTTAGAATGCCAAACGTTAGAGTATGGCGAATGGTCCTCTCATCAGACTCTCGTTCTTTTGGATTGAAAATCTCTGAAACTTCGAAAGTGAAGCGCCTCGACAATAAAATGCTAAGAATAAATGAATGTATGCATCGCTGTGCAAATTTCCGAACATTTTTTTCAAGTCTTCGATACGTTTTTATCATCAAATCTCTTTAAAACACTTTTATGCGAAGGTCCAAAAGTGATGAAATGCTGCCACTATAACTCAAGTTAAGTATCGAGTTAATTCCAGAGGGATTTTATTTGAGCGACATCGTTCAACCCGTGTGAAATAGTTGCGCGGGTAATAATCATACATAATTTATACCACTAGCCAATGAAAAATCGTTAAAACTAAAAAGACCTCGACATCGAGACAAATGCTCGCGAACGATGGATGCTTTGTAATACACGAGAGATTGCCAATCTTACTGGCCAAACTTTTGGCTGCTGAACTGCATTCGCTTCTCACCTCCTTGCAGCAGTACACATAACTGAAGATAAGTTTGCATCAAACAATAGGTCAGTTGCTAATTAAAGCAACAACTTAGGGTCACCCACCGACTCAAAAATGTAAGCGGTACTTGAGGGAAAAAGTCAAAAGAAGTGACATTTGATGCAGTCATTTCAACCACCTCAGTCATTAAATATTCGATACAAGAGAGATAGATGGTTCGTGTTGAACAATTCAATTTTATGTGTCTTAGACCTAAGTGAGCTCGGAAAATGAACAGGAAATGCATCCAAAAGGCCTATCAACGACATCCACTGTAAGTGACCAGAAAATCAATGACTATAAACAATACTTACCAACTGGAAAGGCTGCTAGCAAATGGAAAGAAATACCGAGCTTCGTCTTACATGAACATATTGTTTAAAAAACTCGAGCTCGAGGTTGCCAAAGCGCCACAGCTCAGCTGGAGCGCTCTGACACTAAATTTCTCACTTGCCGTGCTCATCTTCTCACCTCATCGTACAAAGGCATGCATGCGTTAAAGAATTCGAAATTTCAGAGAGTTTATCTAATGTCTCAAAAAATTTAAATTCGCTTTTCGGGCAAAAAATGTGCCCACTGATGTCGCCTAATCGCAATTTAGTGTCAAAATCCGTTTCTGCCTTAGCTTTGCAGAAATTAAACCTGATAATTACAGATACTTTGAATAAAAGTTTTTCATGGAAACCATCTAGTCGCTCTGGGTTTGAGATGAGTCGGATTCAAGGCCACCTCAAGTCTCAGAACAGTAGGCTTATCTGTATGCAACGGATAGTGTATCGTGCTTATTCTTTCTTGTAACCAAGAAATGAAAAATAAAAATAAATCGACCAAAAATAAAGTATGCATATAAAGCGGATTTACTTCTGAACTTTAAGTGGAATCAAACTGAAAGGAAACAGCTGTGCATTCAGTCGACGCACATGGTTCCATAGTCGCCCAGTGCGAAGCAGTGATACCCCAATCTTTATGGGTTCAAAAACAAATCCGATCTAACTGTTTGTTCCTTTCCCCACTAAGTGCTCATCTCCCTTTAATATGAAAAGCGAATATATACTTCCCATAGTATACCTTCCCATCAATGTGGTTCTTTTGAATTTTATATAAGACGTAAGGCGTATACCATTTTTAAAAATTGCTATCGTGACGTTCTGCTATTGTTATGTGGTATCGTATTTCAACAAATTCCTGGTCCTCCTCATAATCCCCCCCAGAAGTGAAGAAGAAACGCTTTCTAGCATTAATAAGGGTGGGGAATAGACGTCTTTCTTGTTTTTCAGCGAAACCAATTTTCAGCTAATGAATCACGCCTCTTTGAAAACACCTTTACGAACAGGCACTATGAAAGAAGGACGGTAGCAGAACGAGCGACATCTCCTTGGCAGGAGTCATTCCATAGCAGAGAGAAACGTCCTCCTCCTGTCTGTGTTCTTTCTCGCAATCTATCGCATAAAGCTTCGACACCAATTGCTCCAAAAAGTGAGGGAAAAGACCGCCCTTGTTTAGAAGTCGAGATAATGCATTCCCCCAATATTTCGAAAACTGTCCCACCTCTTTTACCAATTAAGTAAACGATGGAGCCTCAGTACCAGTGGACGCCTCTTTCTTCACTTCTGCCCATTTTGGTGGGAACGGGTGAGACCACCCTAGAGAATACTGAACTCGTGTAGGCTTTCTACAACGTTAATTTCATGCCTCTTTAACAGCTAATCTTGACAGCTAAGCAGTATTTTTATGACAAATACTTCAACGTGCAACGTCGTATGAATGCCCTGAAAAGCGAGTTTCTCATCACCTTTCCACTTTCCATTATAAAACTTGCATGGACAATTCTCACCTGACAGGGATATCTTCAACGATTCTGCATTCCCCACAGCCACAGAATGTGCGGACGTCAAGCAGCCTCTTTCCATCGATAGTGCGCTTCAGAACGTTGTTGATCCTTCAATAACGCACCCTCATTTCGTAAGCTTTTGGAATTCGTTTCTTTTCGAAGCATCATGAGGCTCTATGATGGAGAATCGCTTCGTGACTTCACTATTTCCACTCTGCATCCATCCGTTCAAATGAGCACAAAGAAACTGGGTGAATATTGACATTCGAACAGAATCACAATGCCCACTCAGAATGATTGTGCCGCTAAGCTGCACAGCTCTTACTGAGACCATCCAGCACTAAAGCCACAAAGGCATACTTTCATGTCAAGATTTTGTGTGCTAGTGAACGACAGCTCCCCTAGTGCCGCTGAACAACATTTTCGGAGCGTCGCAAAAGACAGAAAACTAAGGTTTCTATTCTTGTGAATAGAAGGAATGTGCATCACCAGAAATCTAACCGAATCGGTACTTTACAGCTTAAAGAAAAATCGCGTGGAGAGAGATCCTTCAAAATCTCGTTAAATTTGGTGAAGAGTATAGGTGAGAAATCGGAGAACTTTTGCATTGTACTAGCATATTTGCCTGAAACGCACGAATCTGCAAGCATTTCGGGGTGATACCATTTGTTGAGAAGCTACGGAATCTAAAAAATTCCCTTTCTGTGCCACGAAGAGACGGAAATGTTTGCGTTGTGCCAACGGGTTTCCTGTCGCTCAGGTGAATAAGTTTGCTTCTTTTGTGAGTTGAAAAGTCTCAAATGTCACGAACATTTGAATTTCGTTATTACAGCTGACGCAAAATCTCGTTTTAGCGATGATTTGCTTTCTGGCTCTTGCGGGCTACGGGCCTATACTTCCGCACGCCAAGTGCTTGCGCTGGGGGGGACGGGGGGGCGGAGATGAGGGGAAGGTAGACGCACTCGGAAGGAAGTCGTGGACAAGAATATTGTAACTGGGCGCGGACGCATATTCAAAACTTCTATAAAACCAGCAGGACACTTCATCTCGGCGTTATTTCGGAACGGAACGCTCGAGTCCAAGCGGTTGCAAACGGATCCTCATGACCAATCAGATGAACGACCCCAAAGGAGACAATGTCCGCCCGAAACTTATTTTTTCTTCCACGAAATCAAAATTTCTCGCGAAACTCCGACACCTCAGCTCTTTTTTAGTCCCTGTTGAAGTTCATTCCTGTTATTTTATGCAACCTATCGACTTCCACTCAATGCTTTCGAAGCAGTGACCGGAGAGCGTCAGCATCGAGCGAACATTGCTCAGGAGCAGTGTAACGGAGGTGAGGGAATTCCACTCGATACGGTGAGGGAACACGATACTGGGATGCATCAGCAATTTTGAATACTTTGACGTTTATAACTTCTAAGCAAATGACTTCCCTGGAAATCTATTGCAAATTCGTAGGCCGTAGGCGAACATTGTGCTGGTATGATGCAAGACTTCCCTGAATTCTTTGCCGTTCTATTCACGAAACTTCCCTCGAACTAATCTACGAGCGAAACTCTTGCACTGCAAAACTTCACGGTTCACTGCCTTTTCCCTTTCAAACTTTAGTTTGAAAACCCGTCGTAACTTGTGAAAGCAGAAATTTCTCCTTTTTTGCGTTATCTAACAGAAGACAAAGCTTCATCAAAATCAGAGGGAACAACGACTCCTTAAAAGTCATTCGAAACGGTGAAAAAACGCATACCCAGTAGTGATGACCCGCTCAGCGCGACTGCACAACGTGTCGTAGAACCAGTGCGAGTGGTTAGCGTCGACGTTGACGACCATGGCCTCCCCAGAAATGTTCGAACCACGACGTCCTGCCAACCTTCTGCCGACCTCCATTTCGACCTTTCTACAAATAGTGAAGACCGTTTGTTCTTGCAGACCGCCTGTGTAGATAAAACCGAATTTCTACCGCAGAAAGGTTTCGATTTCAAAAATAATCATGTGGAGACGACCGCACTTATGAATAGAAGAACAACCTTTGAGGACAGTATGAATACGACTGAAGAATCTATGTACGGCGAGAGAGTTTTCCCAGTACATGAGAAGTTCAGTGGCTGTGAAAATTTATATGATCTCAATCGGTCACCCCCTGTCTTTATAATCAACAAATATAACAAACTCCGGTAGTTATGAAAATCCACATTTGCCAATTTCTCATCATTATCGAGAATTTTAAGAGGAAGTTTATGTCCTAGCAAAGATTCGAGTACGAACTGCAGAGGGTGCGGAAAAAGAGTTCTTTGAACGAAAGGAAAAATGCTTGCAACGCTTTTTGGGGTGAGGACTTGCAAATTTTAGATAAAAGATTGAGATCACCCTAGGTAATCATAAACATTCCAAGCGACGCATCCTAGCGTTAGCACCAGATTCTCAAGAAGGGCGTTTTCCACCCTGGTGAAGATCTCTTACTGTATGCCTGCAAATATCACTACGGTATAATGTTGCCTGTGTTCTTGGCCACAAACAAGCACATAACAGGAGCATTATACTGAAACCTTGGCAATTTAAACAACTTCATTTCATCGGCTTCCTCGCTATCCAAGTTTTAGCAGTGTGGGAGTGTTCTTCCGGCGAGCGGATCATTTTATACCCCATCAGCACGAATGAAAACCAACATGCATATGGATTAATATGACTCATTCCTAGGTCATAAACGATTCTAAGACTTAATTGTGCATCCTATAATCATAATGAGCGTCAAACATATAACAATACAACATGGAAAAACGTTCAAGCCCATTTGTGAATCAGGGTAGGCAAGCCGCAGGATGAGATTCCCGAGATTGTTATATCAGAGGGCAATGAAACGGTTACCTCAGTCGAATGAAATATTGCGGAATCCAGTCAAAGTTTGCTCATATTCCGAAACTTTCGCCGAAATCTTGGCCTCTCCGGCGATATTGCTATTTGGTTATAATTCACATGTGGCGGCTCTTAGTCACTTCCTGTCTATTTGCTCCAGATATATGTAGATAGCCATTAACATTCAACCGCGACCCGCATGCTGCGAAAAAATCATTGCGATTTTTGCTTCCTACAAATTTTTTTCGTCTTATAAATCAGAACGTCTTGTGGGGGGTCCACGTAAACGGATGCCAAAGGAGCTGATTCTTCGTCAGCAGCACTTTGACTTCTTTGTTTATTGCATCCCTAAACTTTCCTCATTCGAGTTCGGAAATCGAATCCCGTCAGGCTTAGAATGGACACATAATGAGGTGACGTGAACATCTTTCCTTTCAACGCCACCAGGAAAACTGCCGGTGCTGTTTCATCCTTGAACTTGAGTTTCAGAGTCCTCGGTTTCATACCACACTTCCTTCCACGACTGAAAGCTTTTTCAGGTCGGCTGTGGGCAATCCATATTCTTTGACTACTTCTCTGCAACTTCACGCTTTATCCTTCCCATTTTTCTTCAGACTGTCCAACTTATATCTGCCCCTCCCTCTCCTACCCTCCCCTCCCCCGCTCTGCCTCTAACAGAAGTGCTTTTTTAGCCATGGCAGGTTAGCGGACAGTTGCTAGATCTCTCTGTACAACCCTACATTAACACCGAAGAGCATTGCTGAAGCAGTAAAAGCTCATCGGCCATCATTCATACCAGCCACCACGCCTACAAAAAAATTCCTTCAATATACCAACTGCTAGTAACTTTAAGTTCAACATGCATCACTCATGTACAAGTTCTCCTGCTTCTATATGTAGCTGCAAACGTGACTATATATAAGTAGCTCATGAAGTTCATCGCTCATAAGGTTATAGGAATCCTGCTCGATGACCGAAAGAAAGAAAGGATTGCTGTTATTTGAAAAGTTTTCAACGAATTTCGAAAATTAGGATGGCGAAAATGGGCACAAAAAGTCCCGAGCACATCGCGATAAATCACCAACGTTTCTACTCACAGGCAAAGAAACAACTGACAAATGCAAACATGTTGAACGACCCCGACTCCTTCTCATCAACCCAAAGCTGCCCCCTCAACCACGTGGCGCCCTAACAACATAAACGACTAATGACGAAGTAGCAACGAGATGCGACGATGGGCGATTTGTAATTTTGGAGGCGAAAATGCTAATTCAGTAGATCACATCACGTAATTCAAATACAAAAATGCGTCAAGGAGTGGAAAGAAGGTACACAACAAATGTTCTATGTAATCTCCAGACGATGTGCGATCGCAATGTGCAATGATAATTTGTTTTTGTTACCATTTGCTTCGCCGACATGTCTATGGCTGCGCTGCAATATGAATAAACATTTGCAATTGTTGCAACCTGTAAAAGTAATCTGTTTAAGAAAAACTGCTCACCAATGACAAAACGACCGATCGAAAACGTTATCGGTGAAAGTTTCGAACTGTTGACGACTGACGGATGCTCGAATGGTAATATTCACGACCAAACAACCGCGTAACCATTCTGAAAATTAGCCAGCAAACCGTTCAAAAGGTAGAAAATTTCAAAACATCATTCCCACCATGCTAAACATTCAAGGCACAAAATGTCCAAAATACTAACAAAAACTTTGCAATCGACCATATAAATTCGCCGGCATTATTAGCTGCAAATCGCTCCGATTATCGAAGAAATCCTTCTACCGCTTTCCACCTTTTCATGAGGATTCTAGACCATGGTTTGCGAACTGGAATGTAGTTTACGTCGACGATAGCAAACGAGTGATAAAGCCCCACGTCAAACTTTTTATCGACGCTTTTTTTACATACGCTCCCACAAATTTCCCACCAAAGCGCATTCTACAGACGTCATGTCTATGTGCGTGTCCATATGTCTAATTTTTGACGACTTTTCGGGCATCAATGTTTAATTTCAATGTTGTCATCAAGAGTTTCAATGTGGAGAATTTCATATTTCATGCAATGAGCCGAACGTTCTTGTAACACCAAAACCTCCTTCTTTACTATCACCTAATTTTGGGATGTTGTTCTGAAACTTACTCTCAGGTACATAAGGTATGATAATGCCATCAACAGAGCACAATGCTCAACTGAAAATTCCTTCCACAGCATCCTCCGTTTGGGTGCAAATTGTTGTTTCTTAATCGTTCAGATATCGACGACATTTTCATCCGCTTTCGTATCCTGCCACGAATTTATTAAAGGATTTCTAGAGATATATTTCGATGGGATGTCCAGGTTTGCCTTTCGCAGCAATCTCTCGCTAATGGATTCAATGCAGGTAACAGAGCAAATAATTCTCAACTGAATCCTATCCACTTATTGAAGGCACATCCAATTTTCCCATTCTGAAATCCCCTTCCAGGATATGCCCTCAGCGATCGTCCCGTACTTGCAGCTAGGAAGTCAATAATATTTTCATTTCTTTGCGTTATACTGTTTTTACATATCATCACCTCATTTTTCTTGGGTATTTGAACGGTTACAAGTTTTATTTCTTTATCTTCCTTTTCCTTATTTGATGCAAAGATTCGGCACCCTCGCTGGCATTGAAGACATCGAGCATCTTTATAAGAATAAACGTGCAGGTTTCTTTAAGGCACGCGGCAAAACATTTTACAACATCTGCCTTCCACCAACAACCTATTCCATTGCAAAAAACTTCAACCACTGCGCAACTGGAACCAGAGCTTCACAGACGAATGTTCCATATGTGCTTTTTTGAAAAATGGACTTAAAAGTAGCCCTGCAATATTCCTTCAAATCAGTGCACTCGACCTCGGTTGAAATGTGTGTGGAAACAGATAAACAGGCCCCCAAATACTATAAATATGATTGTGGACAACGATACTAGTTCTGATTTAATGATAAGTAAATGAGCACACAAAACAGCTCAATATCCGCCAGTATCATAAGATTTTCACATCAGATGTGTAGAAGGAACTTCCCACTGAGGGCGTAGACCTTTCCTCCTTGTTCCGTCTTGATTTCGGGCCTCTCTAGATGATTCATCTTTCGCAAAGGACACAGGGGGTATGTAAACACATTTCAAAAAGACGCCTCAGCCTGACGTCCTATGTTTCCTAGTTTTTTCCTTGGCTGCGCCTGCGCCCCGGCCTACAGCTCACGCTGGCGTCCCCTGCTCTGATAGTATATGTTTAGCCACTTTTGTTCTACCAGCAAACGAATCACATTTCTCCTGCAATTTATGTCGCAAAAAACTAATGGTTTTTATGAACAATGGTTCTATCGCATTTCCCGTTCTGCATCTCGCACGAACGTCTGCCCCATTTCGGCACTCTTGCTATCTGCATCTCCCACCGCTCCACAAGCCGAACCACCATCTTACAGCACTCCGTAACAAAAGCCATCACTCCACTTAATAATGATAATGATAAATGTTTCTATCACATACGCATATCGCATAAAATTTGAGAATTCAACGAAGTGCTTATTGGATACAATTCGCACCGCTTTAAGTAATGATATTTTAGCAGAATACCTTGTTTGCTCCGTAAATTGCGATGAGTGTAGAAAACGAAGAAGAGAAGACGTTGTACGACGCTGAAAACAACAGCGGCAACAGCAGCAGCAGCATCTTTACCGATTGGCAACAAGTGCAAAAACAACAAATTTGCACATTTCACGTCACCAGACGCATCGACAATATCAACTCAACATCACAAAGACAAATGTTCGAAGGAAGATTACTGCCTCCATCCTTCCTCTTATAATGTGAACATTTCTTCACGTGAAAACCTTTATGACGACCACTAACTTGCCCAATTTTCATTGCGAAAATCAAAATCTACAAATGCACCCCGACAAATGTTCTTCGCTCACACTTGTGGCAGCTTAAATTGAAAAACATCGAAAGCTATGTGACCCTCACTACCAAAGGTGCAAAAGAAGAAGGTACTACGGATTTCTTAATTAGAAGAACAATTTTCAACGACTTAATGAATTCGATAACTCGACGAGTGATCGAAACAGAACAGAAAACACGCGCCCTGGGTGGTCGCTCCTCTCCTTTACGAGCCCGTGAAACATTCTTGGGATGTTATGTAGAGGAAAAGATAACGTGCGCTTCCCGTTATACGCACGAAAAAGCAAAAGAAAATCTTTGTTGACAATGATGCTATTAATTTATGTTCGCGCTTAATGGCACCCACTTTAACGCCTATCTTATTTTTCCCCAGCGACTGGCGTTTACTACAGGACAACGCATCCCCTAAAAATACTACATCAATTAATTCTAAAACACATTCGACGTCCACAACTTCTCATATACCACTTCTCAGATAAGCGATGGACAGAGGTTCAATTTTTCTGTAGCAGGCTTCGTTTGACTTCCTATTCAGAAGGGGTGGTGATGGCAAACTTAGTAAATTCCTTACAGGTAATACCCGACCACTCATCACTTGCATCATCAAGCACGGCAAAATATATTGAAGCGGACAAAGGATGGGAGAGAGATGCTGACGGAGAAAGACTTATTTCGAATTCAGAAATAATGAAGCATCAACTGCAAAAAAAGCGGTCAAAACAAATCCCACAGATTGTCTTCAATAATTACTGCGACATGTGCTTGAAAAATACAGACCATTTCTTATCCTCCTCCATCCCTTCCCGAGTGTGCGATACGAGAAACTATCCAAACCTGTACCACTATCGCCTTCTTCAAATGTCCACACACTTTTTTGAAGCGATGTATTTGAAAACTCTGCACCCAACGCCAAACATGGTGCTCAGCGTTGTGCTCCTCCAAGCTCCTCCCTTCCTCTCCCCTCTCCAATCCCTCTTCATATGCTTCCGTCACCACATTAAATTGTACGTAAAGTTGAGTCGTCAACTTATAAAGAAAGTTATGAGAAATGAATAACTGCCTCCGGAGCATGGCCAGTAAATTTCTCGCTAAAAGTCAAATAAATATAAGAAAGATAGGAAGGGGGAGTAGGAGAAAAAATGTAGTCAGAGTGGTTCCCTAAAACAACATCGCATAACACGTCTGCCCACCAGTGGACACATATTTGAAAAACTAGTATCCACAGAGCCGACAAGTCATAAATGCTAAATGCATGAAACGTCAAAATATGTTAGCATTGCCAATCCCTCCTCCCCCCCTCCCCCTACAAAACATCAAAAACAGGAAACTTTCATCGAGTTTGCAAATGATGAGCAATGGAATGTCGGTTTGCGTCGGTCGATAATTCAGAACTCGTCACAATTTTCCTCCTTCCCATCGTACTTGAGGAAGAATTCGGTGCCGAAAATATTGACGAGTCCACGGCGCTGCAACAAGCTCACACCTTCCTCCATCGGAAACTTCTGCAAATTCTTGAAAAGTGCAAAAACCAGGAGAGATCGATTAAATTAGAACTAATGACAGAACGGAGGAAACTGGGAAGCGGAGGTAACCGACTGATTGCATTTTGCTCAGAAATTTTCATCCGATGTTTACTGGTCGAAATTACGTCTTGACCAACTTTGCTTGCAGTCATCGGACGCTTTCGATAAATAATTGACCACCAGTTTCATAACTTCCGACTATAAACGAAATTTGGTTTTTGCTAATGGGTAACGTCGATTACCGACTGTTGTCTTTCAATGACTAGATGATTTTTCAGAGAAACGGTGGAAGTCTAAAGAATTGCAGCACACCAAACTTCCTCCTATCAGCGCTCGGATCTGCATTGCAAGTACGAATGAACGTCGTGGTGGGAAGATTTTGAGGGAAATGGGCGCACAACGAAGGATGGGAACGATAGAGGCGGAAAGATGCGTATAAAAGCGCGCTTCGAAATTGCTTATATATGTGAACGAATTAATGCAACAATCTGTAAAGCATACTAATATTCCAATTTATTTTCTTTTACTTGCGTTGTTTCTTACAGCTAAAAAACAGCATTTGTTTTTGTTCATTCATGTATATGCAAGTACAGATATACACATGCAGGAATACACATATGTGCACTCGCATACAGATATAAGATATTATATAAAAGAATATCGCTATTAGCCAACAAACATTTCTCTATGCACTAATATCAAAATAGGTTTTGGGCACTGTATTATATAAAATCACATATGAACGTCTCCGAATATACAAATGACAGTTGCGTTCAGACTCATACGGAAGAGCACTTAGCATTTATGCCGCTGTGGTATACGCCACGCCATTATTGTGGTACAAGCGTATAGATTAATGGTACTTTCTCTTTGCTGACAAAATTATTCACTTAAGCAGGCCAAAGAGAGAAGGAAAAACAAGAAATGGAAGAAAAAAGATAATATTGGACATCGAAATGAATCAGAGATGCAGAAAAGAATGATCATTCAAAGCCAATGAGAAGCCACGCAAAAATAGCAGAAAGATAAAAATTATTCTTCAAATAAAATGAGGAGTAAAAAAAAAGATGCGAGAAGTAAATATATGTTAAACTCAAACAAACCTGAACTATTCGAGTAAGCACACATGACGGTGGCTCCAATTCATTTCCGTTAGCTCGATCACCATGGACCCAAACACTGAACGCGCGATAAGCCAGGTATCGATAGTCCGTACTGGTGAGCGCTTCTTCTGGCCCTGGCCATTCGCAGCAAACTTTTTTATGCGTAGCAAATATTTTCAGCACCTAGAAAGCCGAAACATCTGAAGCACTTGTGCAAAAATATTCAAACGTTAAAATCGTAATAACTGCACGAACGTGAGCAAACAGATGCATATAAATAATTTGCCTTTTAATATTCTACGTTTGCACTTGCCTTTTAATATAGGTGGCAGCCGGTTAACGTAATCTCTACTTCGGTCGGACCACTTGGTTGCCTAATCTCTTTAATAAAGTAAACACATTGTATACACCAATCGGCAAAGATCAATTAGTTCGCAACTTCGTTTTCCAGTTTCAGATCTTATTATGCTCCTAAGGTCGCGAATCGAATATTCAAAAACATTCTTTTAAACAAATTCGCTCACGACCAGAATATTATCGCGCAGGAAAAAGATTTTTTTTTTTTTTTTATGATGACGAGATTCTACCCCTTAAGAATTCCATCTTTTAGAATTTTTAAATTCTGAAGAATCCGACTTTCACCAATCTCTCTTTGCATTCACGACGGCATAACCTTGAAAAATGCTATTTTACCAACACTTTCCGTCCCCCCCCCCAAAAAAAAAGCTCCAAAAAAATCAGCAATAATACGTCTAAAGCGACCAATCATGCGGGCAGCCAATTATAAACCGCTCTGTAACCGTTAATTACGATAGGACAATAGATGATTTAGAAAGTCGGATATGGAAAACGAAAAGACGTCTATCATAATTTTCACTTTCCGTAAGAAGCAAACATCAAGGATAGCACAGATCTGGACTTGAACTAAAGCGCAGACAAACAGAGAAGTTTGATGTAAAAAAACGTTCGGAAACAGCTCAACTTGCTTTTCAAATGTAATAAGGAATGGCTAAACGCTTTGGACCACGATAGTTTACAAAAACCTACCTCGCCATCAAGACAAACATTTGCGAACGACGGATGCTCCGTTATGCAGTGTAGATTTCCGATTTTTTCGGTCAAATTAAAAGCAAACGGATTCCAATTTTCTTCGTCAACAATCGCTTCTGCGCAGCAAAACGCATAGCTTAAAGAATCTGTTTAAAGACTTAGAGTTATCACAAAGGGATCGTATAATAGAGGCAATCGCCAGAAAGTGGAAACTCATCGCGTTGAAACTCAAATGTTCTCCTTCTACTTTTCAGCTCTACTCATTCATCAATTTTTGCCATGGTTCTTTTACATTTTACTAACAATACTTAAGTTTGCTATCAATATCATCCAACATATCCCTTTTCAAAGTTATCAACACTTGCGCAATCATATTAACCACCACTCCTACCTAAATAAATCATAACTGATATCAAATTAAGATGTGATAGTTTGTATCCATCCCACTTCACTCATACACATTTATCCTTGTTCAGCAACAGCAGTAAGCAGAAACACGAGAAGTGCATCCAACAGCAATTCGAACGGCGCTTTCATAAAAACCATTAATATGACTCTAGGAATTATTAAGTATAAGGGAATTATTAATTCGCTGAAAAGCGACGCCTTCAAAATAAACATACAATATTGTCGTTCCATTTTCTTTAAAAAGGTAAAGAAAGAAAAAGAAGCCTGACGAAGCAGAGTGAAGAAAATCTGAGAAGATTCGAACTCGACCACATTTGGTTAAACTATTCAACGTAAGCAGATAAGAGTCTTTCCCAATCAAAACCGTCTCTTGCAAATTGAAAAGTATGCTCTATGCTAGATAACTCCCTCCTCAAAAGGAGAGAGCAGTGGACGAAGACGTCCGTTACTGCTTCAAATCCTCATTCCTCGCTGAAAATCCTGTATTGTTTTTATTTATGCGATCTATCGCTCAACTTATCGTCATCCAATGCACACTTAAGTTTTAACAATTGCCGCATTGCGCTTTCTGCGTAGTAACAAATTGCTCATTCTAAACGAAGAGCACCTCTGAATAAATCTCCGCTTAACATTAATAGCTTATCTCCACATCAGCTAAAATTTCACCTCAAGAGTGACTCTCATTCTAGAAATTCTAGTGAAACAATATATCTGTAAGAAAGTAAAGGGGAATCATGCTCAATGGTGCTTGCCTATGCGTTAGATCGATCGTGCTTTACATATGCATTAGTCACTGAAAAAACAGCACGTTTTGTAGAGTTAGATATCCAAATTGGGCTTTGATCATTGATGTGGTTGACAGTAGGGACGAGTATCAGAAGAGGAGACCGGGAAGCACTCACCAAGAACTTTATGCTCACGATGTCACCCATCTTAATATTACGACAACAGTGTTGTCGTTTTCAATGGTTCCGCGCTCTGCTCTAAAAATATCACGGAAATGAGCTGAATGCGGGATGGTCCAACATTCAGCTCAATGTGGGACTACCCACAATTCGGGCCTGGCTACGCCGCCGACTGAATCAAGCTAATCCAAATTCCTTAAAGAGCGGATAACATCCCGCGCTTCAAGAATGTCACGGTGGACATGGAGCAAACACAGATTGTTGCCCTCTTGCTCTCCTCGCACATTTCTTCCATACGGAAGAAGCTTCTTTACTCACGTCGACTAGGAAAATAGAATCAGTGAGTCAAAGTGGTGCCTGAACATCTTGAAAGAAGTCTGAGCGTTACAACAACCTCTGTTTTGTTCCGGTTTTTTAAAAGTCTGTATTAGATGACTCCACTGAGTTTCACTTTATTCTATTTTAACTTAGTGCTTTTTCTGGCCCCAACAGCTTGCCTGATCAGCGGTGTACAGCCATTTCGGTTGAACATGCGTTCTCTAATAATGACTTAGTGAGCTTGCAAGCAAACATTTGCTTCTTCCACCTCCTCGTTCTAAGAAAAAAATATGGCCATTAGAGGCTCAAGTAAGTCAAGAAGCGCACTAGAGGAGCTTGCTCGACAGGTGCTATCGCACTCGCAACATTCCTGCTTGACACCACTTTCCCAAGTTACCATGAGGCAAGAAAATGCGAAGAGTTTTGTCTTCCCATTCCAAGTGATTCGATTTCCGCACAAACTTACAAAAGTTTCGGTTTTCTCTGTCAAGACCCGCAAAACATGAAATTCAGGCCAGTGGAAAACCTAGTATTCTTAAATGTTGATAATTTATCAAAGATGATAGATGGAACTGAAATGTGATGAAGAAGATCACCTTATGGTGTACATTATCGTACTGAATTTCGTCAGTATAGCTTCAGCGATTTTCTACTTGAACCTAACAGGCAAACAGAAAAACACATCGAAATACATACAGGAACGATGTCACAAACAGACAAATACGTATGATCATGTATATTCGTTTAGAAAGGCTTATAAGACTCTCCTCAAATAACGGAAACTTTATCGAAGAAAGCGACGGAAAGAGGCGACAACTGACGGGAACATTCACTAGGCTTCAGGCTCGTACAGCTAAGTTTAACTTCCTTTTATGTCGAAAAACCGTTCACTATTTTCAACGGAGGTTATTGCCAGCCTTTGTTGAATGCGGTTGAGCGCAGCACACCTGATTTTAATGCACGATTTTAAACGCACTGAATCCATTCGACCGCAGATGATACCCACACAATTTCCGCTCACTTTTGTTCAAAAAGAAAGAGGCGATCCAAGATGGCAGACTCATTCCTACAGCTAGAGTCGCCCCTATTTCCGAATGCCTGCAACTGGCATGACCTTATATTCAAGTAATAATTGAATAAATAAATAAATTAGCACTCACAAGTGGGTCCCCTAATTAATGAAACGAATATACGTTTAGTGATGGAAGGATTCAAAGAAAAAGTGTACCTGGCAGGAACACCATTTACAATATTGCACTTTCCACATCGACAAAACTCATTCACATCGTGCAACCTCTTCGGATCGATGACGCGACCCAGAACATTGTTATGCCTTCAATAAAACATAAATCAGATTCAACATCACATAGAATTAGTGTCCTCGCAATGTGATCTGAGGTTCAGAATTAGTGTCCTCGCAATGTGATCTGAGGTTCCTGTAGAGGAAAGTACGGCGCCTAAAAAGCTCTCGGTTTTGAAATATAACAGAGGGACTTTAACCTTGAGTGGCCTTAGCCTACCAGTTAAAACTACGAGGACGCATTATACATATACATAGCTGCAAATGGTGAATAAATCAACTAAACTACTCGTCAGCAAAGCTTTTACTCGACAACATTAGTTTCACTTTCTTGTGTTCATCGGGGAATGAGTGCATCCACCTGTTCGCTCATTTGAATAGTCAATCAGCATTCAACTGGAAGGCTCTTCTGTTATTATCTCATTACCAAATTTGCATATTCAACAAGACTTCATCAACCAATCGATGACTTAATCGCCCGCTCAACAAAAAATTGTGCACATTACACAATGCCAATCATCTGATCGGTGAGTTAATCGCCTGTCATTTTTGATGAATCCCCATTAGTTCAGTAACAACGATATATTTTTTGATAAAATATTGAAATTGATGTATCATTTAATTTAACAACTCAACTGATAAAATGTAATTTAACAACGACAACTTTGATGAGTTTCTTTTCACATGGACGTGGTAGTTTATAGCTCACCTCGACTCACACAAGAAACTGCTCTAAGTACAGTCCCAACCACCATCTCCTCCGCTCGAAACTGCTCTAGATTCATTCCCAACTACCCCTCTCTTCGGTTCCTTCTCCGAAAATCTATCCACTCATGCTCTCAAACTAACATACTATCATGCAAAGAGATGCACAATGTTAATTCAGTTTCCCGAATTAACAGTGCGAATATTCGACAATAAATTTGTTTTTCTTGTAACTCGACTAAGCGATATAAAATATACATATATATGCAAATTTTTTGACTAGACAACTTTTTCGAAACGTTTCATCAACTTGGATGTTGCAATTGTAGAACATTCATGGCTGCGCGCTAAGCTTATCAAGTTTTGTGATTCTCATTTCAGTGTTTTCAGGCAAACAGAAATAAACACGTATGGGTGCACGGAACTGTGTCAGCATATTAAAGTCAACAGAAGTTTGCCTGACCGCAAAAAAGAATTCTTAGATGAGTATTACATATGATGTGATGATTTAGCAGATACCACTTCGCGGAACCTTTTCATGCCGAGGAATTGCATTTTGTTGGTGATGAAATCAAGCTCAACCAAATATTGGTAGCATGATTACCTTATCCCTCCTATCATTTGCTTATCCCTTATCCCTCAAACGTAACGCATCGCAAAGCAGTGAATTTTAAGCAAATAGAAGTACGAGCAGGTAAAGCAGAAAAAGATTACCGACTCTCGATGGTCTTCTCAACGGTTCCACAAACCGCATCATAAAACCACTCCGAGTGACCATGAGTAACCTTAGTGGCAATCACATTCTTACTGCACCGTGCATCATCTCGATCTGCCAAAAGCCTATTGGCGCGACGCCACAGATCAATACGAACCGACATCTTTCCGGTCCACCTTGAATAGACACTGATAACGAATAAAGCAAGAAAACGCAAATGAACCTCCGAATGGAAAGGAACTCGAACAATATATTCAAACAAGAAATTATGCGCAAATATTCACAGGTTCATTCTTGAAGTACAAACAATTATTCAACGCCTTAAGTCCGGGACAGCAGAAAAGCAAGGCCACTATCGTTGCCTGCTCAATAATTGCTCTCTATTATCGAGAAGCAGACCTCCGATCTCAAATTTTTGGTAAAGGGTAAGGGAAAGATGAAGGGTGGAGGAGGTGAGAATTGGCGTATTGCGTTCACATATTGGTGGAATTTTTGGTCGCACCCATTTTCACCACTTGTGATCCCACAATGAGAAAACTCAGCATGCTTAGGTGTTGATATGTGTTATCAGCTCATTGAACGTATGAATTTATTTCCTACTGTATCATTTTGAAAAACGCCAAGCCTCGTTGCTTCCAACTTTGACCACAATCTAAGACCCAACAATCTAAAGGAACATTACAGATGCTGCACTGCGAGTTAGATGTCCCGGAAATGATTGTGCATCCAACATTCGGAACTTCATTCCGCATCAGCATTTAGTGCATCCAACAAGCCCCTAGATCCCCAATCTTGGCTAAAATAAAGTTCACAGCGTGTAAGCAAACAACAATGAATTAAGCAACTTCATCAAGAAGCACCTATTCGAGTGCCTAAATTTCATGTAGTTGCGAATGAGTAACGAACTTTCAATTTGAAATAACAGAATTTGAGCGGATCAAACGCACAAAGTATAGACGATCAAAGCTAGACGAGTGCAAAATAAGTCAACAAGAGTGATAATACGAACCAGAGAAATAAATAACAGCGCAATATTCACGAAGTTTCAGTAGCGCTGTGATCGGCACGCAAAGAATATTCCGCAGACAACCGCTCAACCAGCGACGAAGGCAACTTAATGTTGTGGAGCATGCCGCATCATTCATATCATCTATGCGTAACATAAGCAAAATTGTAGTTCGAAACTACAACCGTAATTTGGCATAATTAATAGATATTTTCGCATATTGGAAAAGGATGATAGAACAAATGCAATTAAGCCTACGCAAAATTATGCGCTTGATAGAGATTTTCGATAAATTAAGCAATTGTGTTGCATTTTGAACAAAATTAGGAAAATTAAACCCTATGAATTTCTGATTAAGGAAAGGGGGAGGGGAGGGAAAAGGGACAACGATTGACCTTTATGTTTTCGCATCAGTGACAAAAAAATTGCAAAATCGCTGCGAATTCTTTGGAATGTAATTTACATAAAAGAGAAATAGGAGCGACCCCAAAGTTTAGGGTATCGCATTCAAAACGGTATGAGAGAAGGAGGAAGAATTTCTTATTTTTGCCAGTTTCGCCTGTGCAAATAACTTCATTGTTAGCTAATACAACACCACCTACCTCATATGCCTGAAACTCAATCATTGCTTCCGAATGGCTTAGCGAGTAGAGGGCACTCAATATTTTCTTCGTTAGCCATCGGTGACGCGCATTACTGTCGCATGTTGTCCCGTTTCTCGCTTGTTTGCCTTTTAATTGCATTTATGTGCTCGATTGGTCAAACAACTAAGTGATCACATACACGCTAAGAGTGTACTCTCCAAAACCCTGTGCCGCCAGCAGGGGTCGAACCTGCGACCTTGGGCTTATTAGACCCACGCTCTAACCAACTGAGCTATGGCGGCCACCACATCTATCTGGGTATGTTCCATGAAGCGATATTTTCAGTTTGCTTCCGCATTGACAATTGTTTTGAATACTTCTTAAAGTGAGCGCAATTTTCACCACTGCTACGAAAAATGCATTTTGCTTCGCCTCAGTCAGTTCTTGCGACACACAAAATGTGATAGCCTTGCATTTTGAGATGCTGCCTCCTACAGCAATTTGCGATGTTCAACCTGTCAGACCCGTATGTGAATGACTTTTAAAGTGGGTATAACCAATTGAGACCTCTTGCACACTCGGATAAAAATAGTTTTGGAGCAAAAAACTGCCGCTGAACTATAAAAAGGTGTGGTTTTCCTTACTTTACTGATCTCTACTAATGTGCAAATGTGATAGCCGCAAATAAGGTTCATAAATATATAGACAAATGATAGAAACATAGGTGGATATGTAGATAGATAAAACTGTATTAATAGAATGAACAAAACGGTAGGATTGAAAGCACAGTAATGACATAGTGACAAAAATTTATAAATCATACAACATCGAAGTAGAGGACAACCACATTTGGGTGAAGTACTCTTTTGCATCCCACTCACCTGAGCAACCAATTTCATAAGTTGGCGGATAAAAAAGAACGAAATATGCATGAAAATGCAAAAAAAAAAAAAAAACGATGCGTCAGCATTTCACCGATCCGAACATCGTACAAAACTTCCATGAAAGATTTTTTTATTTTTGTGGTGCGATCATTGTAAAATGCACGTATACTCTTTTCAGCTTTAAACGCTTATAGCTTCTTTGGAAATTCGTGCACCACTTTTAAAAAATGAATAGGAAGTCATGCTACAGTGTTCATCGTGCCCATAATTCTGACTTCACCGGTTTTAGAATCGAGAATGCTGCAAAGACAGACACATGCGTACATATGGACTGATATGACGTCACCATCTTGTGCTTTTGTTAACGAGTTTGCGCAAACGTATAACAGAGAAGAAAAACAAATGAAAGATGGGATAGCAGCACTAGTATAGTATAGAAAGAGCAGAATCTAGCACACAAAGGTCCAGCCAATACAGTGTATCATAAAATTCGCTGAGGTCGAATCTAGTCGAATGATAAAACGGAAGCATTCACTGATTCTGCAACAATGGAAAGAAAACCATTTGAATCCCTGATGACTTTATTTTGAAAGGAATTCAAAACAGCATCAGAGGCACACATTTTTCCCCTCAATCGGTATCGGTGCATAAATCATTTTCAAGATGCAGTGGATTAAAGGTTGGGTTCGAGATATATATCACAGAAGTGCTGAATTATTTTAGAGCAAGGCTTTAGAGGCACCTTAATACTGCGCTGTTGCAATGAACGATTCGCTAGCGAAATTTCTCATTAAAGTAAGATAATCCGATTAATGTGGATCCAGAGACATTCTGAAAGTGTCACGTGATTGAGTTCTTACTAAACTTTCTCAATGAGCTGAATATCACAAAGGATACGCGAGAACCTTATTGGTGAATATTATTAGAGGATTCGATAACAGTAGACGAGTTCGTCTTCCGGAAATGTTTGAGTACTGCGAACTTATCAGCAGACAAATTATAACTATGGGTGCCATCGCAGAAATTTCGAACAATAAAGATCTCACCGCAACTCGTAACAATATTTGACTCCAAGATCACTGATGCTATTTCCAGGCAATCGCTATTTGGACTATCAGTTACGGTTATGTTGCATATTTACATGAAAAAAAAAAATGCGGCACTTGCTTAAGGTAATATGCAATTGCCACTTCTCAAATATTCGTTAAAAATGCCCACATCATTCTGCGATTTATGAAAATCAACGAGAGGATTTCACATGTAACAATTGAGTTATGAAATCATTAGCAAATGTACGTCGCATATCTGTAGATAACGTAAACTAAAAAAAGGAGGTGCAGCTGAAGTCCTCCATTGGGAATGCCACTGACTATTGGATCGATATTGTGGCGATTGCAGTCGAGAAGAATGTTTACTGAGACAAAGGCGCTGCTTATATAGTACCAATAATTTGCATATTATAATCAAAATTAAGGCGACAACAATATTTCATTTAATGTGGGTATGTAAAATAGTCACAATAAGGACAAAATAAGTACTTTCATTGGCAACAATATTTCATTTCTTTTCCTTTCTTTGAATTAACCATTTCTTTGAATAACATTTCTTTGAATGAGATTAATGACAATAGCAGTACATTCAAACATTTGCATTCATTTAGGCTATCATTACAACAACATAGATTTTGCATCGTTCACATGTAAACAATTTGAAGGTGAATCACGTGATTGGTTCGCGATTGCGACAGATATCACTCATGACTATCACCAAATGAACTCTCTCATTCTCGCATCTGAATGCTTTAACACGCAAAATAAACATCCTCAAACCTTCAGTGTCCTGAACTTACAAAAGATAGTTGGGAAGCACTCTAGGCATGCTGGCAATGTATGCGTCTTCTAAGATTCAGCTTGGCAGAATGTGAACGAGCTTTTGAAAGTTGGCTAGCTTCCAAGCACTGCCTTGCTAGGTTGCGAACACACCTTTGCGTTATCAGCAAATATCACTTCAGAAGTTGAGTATTTGTTTTGCGTTCTCATACAGAGGGAATTGAGATTCGTGGCTCCACTTCACTTTAACTTCATTCAGTTCTAAGGTATGTTCATATTCAAAGGGGTTTTAACGTAGTGTAGCCGTAGATTAGCAATATCTCACTAGTAATAGGTGGGATAGATGAATCATACTCACAAACCGTACAACCTTAATGATAGCGTAAACGATACGCGCGGGCGACTGACCACATATTTGTTCATGTGAAATACATTTTGTGACTTCTGAATTTAGATAAAACCGAATGTTGGTCAGGCAATTTTTTCTTCTTTCACATTTGCAGATGAAAAGATATTAGTGGACAAACGAGTTGTGCCCTACTTTATATGATGCGATTGTTCGCGCAAAATGATGAGAACGTTTCGAGGAAAGGCGACGAACACCGACTCTGCAGTCTGCCATTCTCGCAGAACTTCATCGTCGAAAAAGAGAAATATCGCTTTGATGAATGGTTCGGCAATTTTTTCACATTGTCTTTTTAAATTTCTCTCACTTATTCGTGTGAAAGACATACAGTTGATGGCGATAAGTTACTTCCTATAGAAAAATATGTTTCATCACGGTATCCAGCCTATCAACGGATTGAGTTGCTGTCTTGTGCAATATGCCAATACTCACGCACTTTCATTCTCTGACGTCTCCGATCGCTTTCGCCTTCGATTCTATTCCTATATCAGTTACCAATTCCGCTTCTTCTAGACCAATCCATGTTGCAGAATTCTTATGAAAAGCTGCCCGCGCATCTAAAAGTTCTTAGGTCTCTCGTACTACTCACTTCTCAAAAACTTTATAGTTTATTTTGCACAGCACCACATACCTATAATGTTCACCTCAAGTCTTTAGTAGATGATAAGTTGATAAGCATTTCATGGAACCTAGCATAGTATACGCTTTTGCATTCGATTCATCTTAATGACTAGATTTACAACTGATCAGCAAAAAATACAGTGAGCGGAATAATGCATTCACGTTTTTACTAACAGGTTTATTTTTCTGCAATTCGACCAACGTGATATAAAAAGTCCAAACCGTGCATATTTACACAAGTTTTTCTGATTATACGCAGCAAATTTTATACCTCCAGCTTCAGACATTCCTAAGTTCAAGTTGCAAAGCTGACTAACCGCGAACGCACACCCGTATAAAGAAAGACCATCTTGCAAAGTTGTGAAGTGGTGACATATGTCAGGCCTATAAAATACTGTAAATAGCGCTAAAAACTTCCAATAGCAGCTCGAGGAAGCTGGTGCTAAAAGATATGAAATATTAAGAATGACCAGACAGTAGGTCAAAAGCTCAAAATCATTGAGCTGCAGTGCTAAGATGTAGAAGCGGCTGAAACCTTGCAATATGTAAACTTTTTTTTTAATCTGCCTAAAACTCAATCAGACTCAAGTGATAGCCATCGTTTCTGATAAGCAATGAAAACATCGCAGCAACTCATATTGGGATGTCGTGCAGGCTGGAATTGACGGGATCTGAGCAAAAAACATTGGCAACTGAAAGATTCCACGGTAGTTGAATGATAGAATTCACCCAGCAGTAGGAATTTTCTGGGGCCGTTATTATTTGCGGACAGTTCCAGAAATGCTAAAAAAGTCATCGGCTTGTCCCGTGTTCAGGACAGACCCATAATTATTGATCAAAAGGCTTTTGAAAAGAAGTGATGGTCTTCAGTTGCAATGATGAATTTCGAGCATATTTGAGCAGACATTCGTTTTCCACTGATAAGATATAATCCTGACGGATCGGCAATGACAAACTAAGAGTGGTAACAGCTAAGAATGACGGCAGTACGAAAATTCTGTTGGCCGGTAATCGAATTAGCGGTCAAGCGTGATAACGTTGTTAGATGACGATATGAAATTTAGTAAACAGAAGAGCGATTGGAATAAAAACGGTAGTAATGAAGATGGATTCTTCTGTATAGATTATATCCACTTTTAACAAGTTTTCTCCTCCATTTAACACTTTTCCAGCTGTCTCGTGATTAAATTTGGATTCAGCGGACGTCTGTTAAATTAGTGCATATAAAATGTGAAATCTGTCGTAATTAATATTAATTATACCACAATCATTGTGATTTTGCAACATTTATGAGTTTAGATCGATTCCCTAAAAAAATGTCGAAGAAAATTATGTATATATATATATATATATATATATATATATATATATATATATATATATATATATATATATATATATATATATATATATATATATATATACTTCGAGGAACAAAATGCTAAGACATGAACGTTGGTGCAGTAAAGGGTTAGCTGTAGCCCTTAGTTCCTGTGTTCTATATTCTCTTTATGTTCCTGCTCATATTTGCATATCTACTGTTGTCTTTTCAAAGGTCATGCATATCATAGACGTCCCGCACAATAACCTTTCTATGTTCCCGATTACCAAACGTCAAAACCTGAATACATCAAAATTTTATGAGTGGTATAACTTATTCAAATACACAGGAAATATAAAATTCAAATATGCTAACAAAGCACTAATCTTTTACTATTAATGAAAAGGAAATAAATAGCACTTGTGAAACAAAACAGTAATAGAATGGAATGCGTTGACAATCATAATAGACGAAAAGCTTGTAAATTTTTCATATATTCATTATGTTCGTAAAATAGAGTGAATTTTCCAAAACTTTTCCTACCGTTGTCCGTCATTATTTATGATGGGAAACTATTCGAGATTTATAACACTTTGCTTTTCCTTTCAGTATTTATGCTAAGTGCAGTGGTTTCATTTACACACTTCCTTGACTTCATTCTCAATTCCATCTATCTATCGTATACCTGGACATCTTTACAGTAACTGTTTTCTTAATCTAAGCAATGCTTTATTCTGAAGAAATCGTTTTTGCATAACGAACAGTTTGTGCAGTTTTCCTCTGCGCTGATACCATCAAACAATTACTCTTATCGGTGCTTTAATTAGAGGGAACCTTCGTAATCGCAAATTTATTTGTATTCTTTTCCTTTTTAGGTAAGTAAGTAACGCACTTTACCGTATTCCATGATGCCCGCACATGCGCCACTAGTCACATCGTATCCTTAAAGGCCTGCCAAACTATGAATCTGCTATTATTTGATGTGTATGCAGTCAGCAGTGATGTCATAGTAATGAATGATTGAAACAGATTTACAGGTATCCAAGGATGGGTGGTGGATGTAGTCTGAATAGCTTGTTCGCGGTCAAGTTTTGTCGGCATAGTGATGGCTTGGGATGCGAATTTGGCAAGAAAGACTCGAATGCAAGCAAACCGAGTGGCACCGAAGCACCTTCCGAAGTTGCCAGAGTGAGTTGTTGCTCCTCTTTTCAGTGTCGTTTGATTCACTTGATTCAGCACACCATTATGTTACTTGGAAGGTGTTGAAACGGCCTTTTTTAAAAGGGGGTCGAGTTTAACAGCTCTTTGACTGCAGTATTCGAAATACATTCGGGATCCAGCGCCGAGGTGTACATTCCAATAAACCAAGCAATTTTTCAGAAATAATACTATTAGCATTGGCTATGTTTCCTTTAAAAGGTTTATAATGTAAAAGGCAGTTGAGAATTGCGCACCCTAGCTCGGAGCTTGTTCTGATTTGCCGGATGTTGTCTTTTTTGATTCGTTTGAAGGATTTAGGAGCTTTGAAACTTTGAGGATGTCGAGATTATAATCGGTAGAAACCAATAGGCTCCACTCTTGCTGATCGCTGTTGAAAGATGGAGCCAGTCTTAAAATTAGACGACTTTACTTCAGCACTTAAGCAGGAAGCGGCTAACATTTCCTTATGTGATCGCAGTGGAATCTTGGTTGTCTCAAAAATCAGCATTTATTTCAGGAATGCATCGATACGTCGATGGAGGATCTACCTGATGTAGCTCTTATTGAGATTTTCCGATTGTTGCATCCCATTGATAGGGTTCATTCGGCATCACTCGTTTGCACTAGATGGAACCGTTTACTCTATACACCGGGGATATGGACTGATGTGCGCGTCATCATATCTCCTTATTCGTTGAGAAGTGGCTGCGCAAAAAGGTTTCTTGCTCGAGTGAGTATCAGTACTGACCATTCATTTTCGTATGCCCCATTTAAATGAATGCAGACCTTTGGCTCGTATTTCTGCTACGCTCGAAGCGAATACTCATATTCCACGATGAATTTTCCTTGAAGGGAAGGGAGGTGTTTGTTTGAAACCGCGTGAGGTGTGCCAGCACTGTCATGGATAAGTGCCATTAATCTAGCGAAATTGGCAGGATAACTTGTAACGGAAATAATTGCCAGATTGGCTTTTATGTTCCCATCAGGCCGACGCCAGAAAAGTGAATCTTAGTCAAGCAATTGTGTTCTTCAGCCCAAATCAACAAAACTGAATGGATGCAGGGAGAGAACATGTTGAAGCGGGCCGAGTTGTGCTTGGAAAAATTCCGAAGAGGAAGGGCTTATTCTTATTCGCAGCATATCTTTTCAGTCCAGTTCTCGAGAAGGACAGGTATGTTGGAGATGGCCGCCCATCAGATGCTAAGAAAATTTTGAATTTAATTCTGGTAACTAGTTTTTGTCGATATGAAAGAATCTTCAGGTCGGAAGTAGTGTTCAGAAGCTATGTCTCTATTTGACAGGAAGTGAAACAGATTATCCGAAGGCGACTGAAGTGGGGGATATTTTACCGAGCATCATGCCGCAAGTTACACTGCTCGACGTCGGATATTTTGCAGGTTTCTTAGCATAAAAGCCCTTTATATTGATTAATGGAAATAGAGAAAGGGCTATTTTTTGACATTGATTTGCGCACGTGGATACAATCAAATACGCATATGCTTTTCTCACATCTTTTCCTATTCTTCCAAACTGGGGAGGGGGTTAGGGGGCAGTGGTAGTTTATGAAACTACTGCTTGTGTGGGGAAAGCGATTTGCAAGCGCATATTGTGTCATCTACTATGGCATACCATTACACATATTCCACCCTGATTGGTTGCAAAATATGATCCACCAGTGTGAAATATAATCCCATCGATTGTGGATGGGTGCAAATTTTCAGGCGTGTTTAAGCACTTGTTAACTTTTGTGTAGGTCATTAGGTCGAATCGCCAGATCACATCAAATTTCGCCACTCTGATTTCTGTACTTCCTAAGCTGAAATCACCACACGCATATATATGCACACGCATTCACATACATTCATGCCACAATGCTCGTTGCTAGTGCAAGTTTGCACATGTTGGTAAAAAATGAACACACCACGAAAATTAGATAAGGCTGTGGAAAAAAATGCACTTGGTGTGTGCATTCAGTGTAAATAAAATGGATGTTCGTGTTCTTAGTAGGAGTTGGGGTACATTAATATCTCATCTTGATTTAACACCCGGTGGTTTGGCGACAAATTACTAATTTTTTCAAAAAGTTCCGAGTTGGAACCTGGTCGATGTGTTCGATTAGCGCATAGTAACGACAATATCGAATTGATTTTGCAGCTTGAGAACTTCATTGCCATTATCTCTCACAAAAGTTTCTCGCTTTTATCTGTTATAGGACTTACTCCAAGTTTACTTTCCACGATCGACAGTTGTATGCCAAATCTTCAACGATTAAATATGGAGCATGCATTCTCGGTGAGTCTTTTATATTCTAAACCTTTTTTCAGCTTTCCATATATGTCGTTATTTAAGAATTTCAACTTCAATGAAAAGAGCTGCCATTGTTAGTAAAATTACACATAGTCACAAATGCGCAATAAGAATTCTTATCTGATATTTCGTGATCGTTTTTTCCGGGTAGAGGAAATGAGGCACTTATTTTGAACGGTGTTCAACGTGGGGCTTTCCTTCTTTGACTAACGTACTGCTTTTTGATGTCTGAGAAATGTTTCAGGAATTCATTTAGAATTTGATGCGTTTATTTGCCCATAAAGAATGCTTGCGTGGTGCCAAAAGAAATAGTGGATATGTGATGCTGACTCCGCTCTTTGAATCTCCAGGTGCACTATTTGTTTATGACTACAGATGTTAACGATACAGTTTGGTGTCGTATGGGCCATTGTTGATTGCTTAATGCTTCAAATATATTTATAACAGATTCACCTTGGTAAGATATAATTTAGTTCAAAAATTTTTGAGGGAAGCAAGTGCTGAAGGAATTTGTAGCATTTGTGGAGAATGTGGAATCCTCTGTTGTTGAGTGTGTTGCAAGAGTGCCGTTTTTCCGCACGAATGTTTTGCTTGAAAAAAAGCTGCTAAGGTGCCGAATTCATTACTCGTTGAAATGCATCACTAACAAGGCTAACTCAGGTTTGGTTATTATAACGGTGCTATTTGAGGCCAGTTGTTATGAGGTGCTATTCTCGGAGAATACACTCATCAACCTTCGAGAATTGATCCTCTGTGGTTGGGGCTTCACAGCACACAAGCTTGAGACACTGTTCCATGTGAAGAGAAAATTGGAGGTATTGAATGCCGACGAAGCTTCCAATACGACCGGAATGCACAGTCGGTAATATAGCTTTTTTGTTTCGTCACACTTCTCACGTCATATGTGCTATTAAATTGTTACGTCCTGAAGGTGAACAGGTAATCCCTTAGAGATTTCCTAAAGTCTAATATTTCTTCTTGGTAAAAACACCTTTGAAATATCATTAGGTTTTACGTGGGTTTTTGCTAAGCAGAAATCGCATATTCCTAACGTTCATCTCCGTCTTCGTCCATCCACATATTTCAACTACAGGGGCACCTGTTTGAGAAAGATTTGCAATTTGATAGCTGAGTATATTCCATGATTACTCTGCAGGAATACTCTATCCAAAAACAACTCAGATTTGCAGCTCATGAAATTTGCGTCTCAATGGAGCTGCAAGATTCGAATTCCACTTGAGGTTTTCTACTCATTTTTATTCAGCAGGAAAGTGCTTTGAGAGCAGGCAATAGATCACCTTGCACAGTACTTCATCCACTACTTAAGAACTTTATAATTGTCATTGTTATTCTTAATGTACTGCCTAAACTTGAGTAGAGACTGTCACTAGATAATGCAAGGTGACAGACGTTTGCAAAGCTGCATCTTCTGGCAATGAGTGTTGGAGATGTGGTGTGAATGTGAAAACAGTCGAGCTCTCAGCTGGGTTGTGCTGGTTCGATGTGAATTAAGCTGATGCGCTCATTTCATTGTGCAATACGACCTTCTGAAGGTTTAAGACCTTGAAATTTTCTAATGCTCCTATCTAGTTCAAAATCGGAAATACTGATATGGTCTTAGCACTTATGTTATGCTTGCTTTCGTTGTTTGAAATCACAGGATTGCATTATAGTAATTGGAAGGGATTCGACGAAGTTGTGTTGCGTTCGCCACTAAAACGACTCTATGTACGTGGGTTTTTTCGGCCGTGTACCTTGCTGCGAGAGCTTGAGAGCTTTAAGAATCTCACACTACTTTCGTTCAGTTACGCTGGCTATATGGGACCAGATGATATCCTTCCAATTAAGGTGAGACCCGCGTTGCTTCCGTCATTTTCATACTGGTGGAAATCCGAAAAAAATGTAAACAACTATGTGAAAACCTGCTCATTTGGCATCTTATGAGATATGCAAATTTGCTCTTGATCGAGCGTTTAAATAAGCGATCGTTGGAACAGTTGTAAGTAGATTTGCCAATTTGATTGTGAAGACAATTATGAGTGAAACGGACATTCAAATGCCAATTCGACTCATAAATGAGCGCGCACGTGAAGGTGTATTGGTAATTATTATACAGTTAGTATCTGAAATATTAGATGATGCTGAGACGACGAATTCTGTGGACAAAGTATTTATTGGTCATCAAAGATTGAAAATATATTGAAGTGTATATATTTCGTTGGACAAAACGCCGTTAGTAAACTCTTTCGAAGCGTTCCTGGGTCGATCTTCGCAACCAGCTTGAGAACCGTGTGCACTTCATGACAGCCATTCTCTCTTGAATATTTTCGACTCATAAGCAAGATTTGCAGAGACTTTCTCATCTTGAGCATCTGCACCTGAGCGGGAACTACGATGATTACTCAAGGATGACGGCCGATTGCCTTAGGATGGTTTTTGGTCCAGCTGATATGGAGACCGATTTCCCATCGCGGCTGAAATTCTTAAGTCTACCGGATTGGTTGCATCTGGACGATAGTGTTGTTGAGGAAATCGCATTGAAGTGTGTTTTACCACTGCAGTTACATCTGATGTGAAAGGTTATATAGAATAGTTTTTTAATTCAAGACGTTGAGGTGTCCTGGTAAGGGCAAAGGTGCAGAATCGAAAAATGCAGGGAACGTCGATTTTTTCCTATCCTCGCTTATCGGTTCATTAAACTGTCGCTTCATTCTTCACAACTCTTCTTCCAATCAGTGGTCATATATCAGCTAATGTTAGTGATTAGCATTAGAGTGAAACCGTATTGCTGAAGTTTTATGAGATTATTTACTGCAAATGACTGGATGCACTTTTGTGTAGTTTGTTTGTTTCACCGATAACCTTTGTGATCACAAATTGCGGCCGATATGTTTTTGTAAAATTTTGCAAAACAAAAGAAATACTTTGAGGAAGCAATAAATGATGCAGATCGAACTTGTTCAAGCCATAAGATGCTTTATGTGGCGTGAATCAGTTCGACGTGCATTATTTATCGTATTTTTTCGATGTTTTATTCATTATGTGCGAAGCTGCTCTGTGTGCCTCAAACACATTGTTTCGACTTAATGGAATCTTCTGAAGTCATATTAAGATGTTTTCTTCTATATGTTAACGAATTTTAAATTACAAACACTTCAAGGATATGAACACCAATTACAGGCCAAATAACATGTAGAGAGATCATATAAACTAATCGCTACGATTTATTCACCGTTCGAATAGTATTCATTGATAAAATGAAGGTGATGCCTATTACTATATTTCATATTTATGTGTAAATAATTTTTACCTAATGCTGCTTCGTTCACTTGCACGAAAACTGCAAAAATCAGAGTTAAGAGGAAAGGCGAAGAGAGCACTTTTATAAAATTGTTGCGAGTTGCAGACAAAACCGATTTAATATATGGCTTTTATAATTAGAGGCATGCTTATGTAAAAGTAACTTGCAGGTGTAAGTTTTTGTTATTGCAGTTGCGAGCAGTTGAGATCGCTTAGCATTGCTCGATGTCCATTGGTAACGCTGCATGGATTCCGAGCGATTGCTAAATCTTTGAAGTGAGTTGTTTTAATGCTCTTTGGTTGAACTCTGAATAGGTTATCGGAGATTTGTGAGGGATGCAGCTAATTGTAGTTTATGCATCATACGAATGGTAAAAAGCAGTTGAATAACGAGCAATGGTTAGGAGCAGTTAGGCAATCAAATTGCAAAAACATTGCACTGGTGGGTGATATCCAGTAGCCGAGCTCATTTTTGCACTAATATGACGATTGTCCATCTGCACGACTTGATGATTGTCCTGCGTGAGAACATAAGTCGGGAACTTCAAATGCGGCTGTCACTCTTGCCTCCTCCCCCCCCCTCACCCCTCTCACCCTTCATCCCTACTCCTTCAAAAAAAAAAAAAAAAAAGAAAAAAGAAAAAGACGAAATAATATTTCGAAGATCTCATCCATATGGAAATACAGAAAAGCGGCTTATGTGTTCAAATTGCAGGGAATTGCGGTTTCTTGACGTAAATGAAGTCGCTGATGGGTTCAGTGCACCGTTGTTCACTGAAGTAGGTGCTAAGGATTTGCCACACTTGGTGTACCTTTCTGCACACTGCAAAAATTCGTCGAGTGATGCTGAACTATTAGCTGTGAGTGGTTTTTAACTGACTTCGCTAAATGCTCGAAGTAAACCAATTTCATTTATTAACTTCAAACATTTAAATGTCTCTGCATTAGGAGCTAGGAGAAATCATTTATGTAGACGAAGAATTGATCTGTCGCCGTCGTAATCTTTGAATTATTTAACCGTAGAATTTTTCATATTGGACCTGTTTCCTATATGATGTTGACTGTTATTTCCACACTGCGATTACTACTGTTTGTTATTATTATTGCCTGTCACTTTTTTACCGCTATTATTATCATTATTGTCACCATTATTATTATTGTTGTTACCATATCTATTATTATTAATTTCGTTGTTCAGTAATACTAATCTTTTTGCTTGATCTAATATGACGTTATTGCTTTCTTTTGCTGCTATCCTCATAATTATTATTATGCACCGATATTTTGTTTAGGAAGTGCGGTTTTCACTGCAGCGTCTCCTGCTTCGTAAGCCAACGTTGGTGTTATCGGATGCAGTCAACTCCTTCCTCACATACAACCTCAACAACGCTCAAATCACTTTCAACAACACCTTTGCTGCGGAGAATGTTGCTAAAATAGTCAACGAACTGTCGCGGATGAAAGGTTTTTGTTGCATGTCACGGATAACGTGATATAGCATGAATCAATTGATTGCCACTCTCTTATTGCACCATAGACATTAGCGCATCATCAAAAATCTTCCCTTTTGCTCAAGAATGAACAGATATGTGAGGAATTGAGACTGCACCTTAGCATCGAAAATTTCGAAGCTTTTTAATTGGCAAGTTAAAAAAACTTGCGGGGGTGTAGTGTTCTTTGAGCGGTCGAAGTTTCGCATCCTCTGGGAAATTTTGAAGCATGCCAACACTTTTGTAGTAACATCGGCGCGTCGCCTAAACACGTTGGTGCCTCTTTGTGTACTTGGCAATATTACCTACTTCTCAATATTATGCCCACCCTATTCCAGTCTTTTTTAAACCGTTCCTTCTCTCTTATTTGCCATACTTACCGCTTTCGGTCTATCGGTTGATATTAGCTGTGTCGAGTTGTGCTCATATTAGTTTCTACAGCCACAATATTTTTTGTCCCCGTTTCATCCACTCGCTTGTTGCCTTGCCATTGTTTCGGGTGTATATCTGAACTTTCTGAGGGACACAGCTAGAAATTTCTTCTGGAAGAGGCCCATTAGGATTGGTTATCTCATTGCCATCTTGCTACATCATTCTTCGTTTGCCCACATTTCCTTTTCTATACTATGTAGAAATTCCTTGCTATTGCTACTCTCCTACCCCAAATCCCTTTAATATTACCTATTTTTTCGTGGAGCTATTGTGATCACATATTGTTAATGCTTGTTAGGATTTTGCTGTTATTGTCTCAAGTATTTTTCCGGTATTTCCGCAATATTTCTCTACACCGCTAGTTGGGAAGAAAGGACCTTATAGGAAGTGAAAGTTGTGTAACTATACGCGACATCTGAATCGATTACTCAAATCCATTTTGTTTATTTTCGTGATTTCATAGTTTGGTTTGTACGCCTGGTTTATAGTTTGGAAGCAGTTGAAAAGCAGAATGGCATATATTTGTACGAGCTTCGAGAACACAAAGGTCCATCATTGACGCAAGGGTACATAAAATTAGGCGCGATAACCTCTCAGATGAATCCGTTCTAAAATGAGCTCACTTGAACTCTTTGGCTACCAAGCAAATAAATGTGCCCTTCTGAAAAATTGAGATCTAACTGGAACTTCTAGCTAAGAAGGCCTCATTCAGCCAAAGCTTTCATGAGGACAGATATGTATCTATTCTTCAAGGAAAGAATGCACAAGCTAGGAAAATCCACCAGAATTCCTAACAAATCTGGGATGATGGGTTGTATATAGACAGAAGGTCACATATCCACGGCTTCTTCTACAGTGTGAATATCCAGAATTTCTCGCATCCGAAATGATATATTTTGTTTTGCGACGCAATGTGTAATAAATTGCACTGCGTTTTGTATGCACCGTTATTCACTCGAGCAAAACCCTATTTGGACTGATTGCTGTAAAGAGGATCACTGAGATAGTTTGTCGGCACTGAGATCGCTCGTCAGGAGGTGCGGTACCTTTCCGGTAGCAAAAGCCCGATTGGCGAAAATTAACGGAAAAACTGATCGTCAGACTATGGCCATAACCGGTGACCAGATTTTTATTGACTTTCTGCTTAAGCTTAACTCGCTCACGCAAGAGGTTATGTAACTTTGTACATGCGCAAAATTGAGCTGAATCCATTGGATCACATCTTAGGAATAGAGGAAAACTGTTGCAGCTTTCCATCTTGCCTCATGACGTATCTAGCTAAAAATACTGATCGCATTTGCTTCAAGCAGTATTTGAACTAAAGAAAATGAAATAATGGGAAGTCGAACCCGAGGTCGAGGTGAATTGCATGAACGACCTTGGTGTTGACTGTCAGTCAGTGTTGGTGACCTCGTAATGGCAAGGCCATCATGAGAGTGGGTATGAGAGTGCAAGCAAGCGCTGTTCATTTCTGCTCACAATTGTGCGTGCATCACACGCATGCTTCAAATGAGCTGCGCTTTCATTTCAATTCTATCTTCAATTTTAAGTGGTTCTTAAGTTATTTCGAAGTTATGCTAATCAAAATCGCTAGCTATTTATATTAATGTTCAAGTTCTGTTCAACTATGTTACACCTTATTTCATTCTTGCAAACACATCAACAAACGCAATGATGACTTTATTTATTTGAATACACCAACTCGACAAAAAGTTTTCAGATGTCCACAGAAACGATGCAATCTTTAAGATGCGACCAATACGGCTGTTTGTATCCCCTCAGTTTTCCACTATCAACTGCCATTTAGACTTGTTCTTAAGGCTACGTCGATCTGTCGGTGACATTTTCAGCCAAAAACCATCCACGATCCACCGGATGAATCGAGCGATAGACAGCGAATGCAGAAGTCATATCAATCGTTGATGAATTGAAAATTGATAAATGCGCTGCAGAGGATGTGCGTGTAAGACTTTGATTGTTAGAAGGTGCATTTCAGACTGCAGCATAAGAGTTTTAAGTTATTCAGTCAAATCCATTCAACAATTTTTTTAGAAACGATTGACGTTATTTTAAGGATGAACGAAGGAAATTTATTTATCATCAACTTTTTTAGGGGAAAGCAGTTGTGTTTTCTGTGAGGAGAGTGTTTCCGTCGAGAAAGATATCAACTATCAGCGCATTGATTTGCAGCTGAATTCTGGGTGTTGTTCTTATAAATCGCATCTTTTTTTTGAGAGAGAATTCGATGGCGAGTACGCACTCAGGTTTGTTCGTTGTGTTTATTCGTTGCCTTGTGAACGTATATTCAAATATATCTGCCATACAAGTTTCTAACGCATGAGCATATAAATTACAGTTTATCTCATATGATCATTATTGATCTATAAATTGAAAGAAAGCTATCTCGTTTATACTACTGTAAATCAGCTGATGCAGTTACCGTATGCTATTTTTGCAATGAGAGAGTATATGTGTAGGTGTGCATCCATTTGCGAGTAAAAAATTATTTGGCATGTATGGGTTCGTTGTTTTAGTGTTTCGGCGATGTTACAGCGATCTGAACGATGCTCGAAAGTGCAGAAGTTGCTTTAAAATTTTTGAAGAATTTGGATGAAATACTCATAGAATCATTTGCACCGATTCATCTTGAAACTTTGATATCCCCAGCAGGTGCCACACGAATGTTACATCTGCTCGGGAATAACATTTACTGGCTTTTGCACCAGATCATAAGGATGCTATCGAACAGCTTATCTCGAAATGAATCTTCGCAAAGCCTTTGTCGAGACCTGTGAGAAGAAAAGCATTTTTGAACTAAGACTAACATTGGTTGGATGGAATGAATTGTTAAGGCCCTATTTAGCTATGCTTCTTTAAAACGGCCCATTCATAGGCATTGTCGTAACCCCATCGTGATATTCAGTTGATTGGATGTATACTCAACATTCATCGTTGGATGCGAATGCATTGTAAAGATGCGTTTGCTTAAGTTGCACAACTACATCGTTTTCAGCAAGCGCTTCTTCACCGAAAGTAGCTACGAATGGAACGGACGTAATGCCTACGCTTGAGCTTATCATACCGAAAACCGAACTCGATGCAAAGTGTTCGTCTTTGACTTTTTCAAGTATTCCATTCTCTTTCCTTTATTTTTAGATACTAAATCATTTATCGGTCGTTCTTTCCCACTTATCGCTCGAGTATTGCGTAAGCATTGTTCTAAATCCGCATTTTGCTATTATTTTCCAAATATCTTTTATGTATTTCGTGGGAGGAAGTTTTACACATCATTGTATGAAGAATATGATCATAAACATCATTATGGGAATTTCAGTACCACACTACCAAAAATGCAGTGTAAAAGTGTCTGGTATAGAGACGACTCAAATAAATTGAGCTGGCTGAATTGGACCAGACGGGTGCCACACCACTTATGCGAATCACATAGGTTACGAAATGAAGGGAAAGTGAAACTTTTATGTCTAACATTTGCTTTTTGGAATTTACTATTAAGCTGTGTTAATATGTGATGCATTTCACTTCCTCTTAAGAACAGAAACGGTGAAGGATGTTTGAACAGGGTCTCTCAGTTTGCAATAGAATGCTCTTGTCAAAATCTTATTACTGGATAACATTTGAAATCAACCTGTTTCTTGGATAAGCTATGTGAAAAGAAAGGCAAATGTGCATCTTGAACCTTTATTACCTTAAGTTCGCTTATCATTATAAACTTCGCCTACCATCTTGTATATCTGCGCATTCAGCTGCTTATTTCTTGGCGATAATTCCACGACTGCTTCCATCAGTGACCGATAGTTTAGTATTAGTTAAGTTATTTTATTACAATTTTATATACTTCCACAGAAAATTTCTCAGTTGAACATATTGCTTACTGTAGAAGGGAAACGCATTAAATAAACTTACATTTCGAACTCATTAAATAAGAATGTGTATAGTTTGATGCGTTTTCCTGATTATCTTTTGCTGCTTAACAGCCAAACTGTTAACAGTGATAGCAAGTGCATCGAATTTTTAGGCACAACGCTTCCTACCTCAACAGATTAGACCTGGACCGAATAAGAACAAGGGAACGTGCCAGACCAGCTCTGGCACGTTCATGCCCTTCATTAGGTTCATGAGTGACCAATAGACGTGCTTTTGCATCCCCTCACCTAATCATCCATTTGCACAAGTTAGCAAGAGCAAACACGCAGTATAATGACGTCATATATTAATTGACCTAACCGCTCGCACAGTTCTTTCACAAATGATCCGTTCCTTTTGCGCCGTCCGGCTGGTGTAAAACGTGTGCAGTTTTTTTCTCTTGAAGTTGATAGATCAAAGTGAATAACGCTGCTGGAATTCCCTCAGTGGTATGCTTTATGTCCACCGAATTGTATAATTCTGACTTCAATATTTTCAGAATTGAAACTATCAGGAAAAGACAGGAAAACGTACGCGCACACATATACACACATATGTACATACATAGAGACACTACGTCACCGTAAATCCCTATTTTAGAGGGAATTCACAGAAGCTTGTAATAAGGAAGCACTGACCAGCTGCTGGCCCTCAGCGCGTCAGCCAAAGAGCTTCAGTATCCGATCCGTAGGCATTCAGTGAAGGTGAGTGTGAAGACGGGTATATCTGTCTCCGTTTGCTTTCAGCAGCTTATTCGGTACATTCAGTTCATCAACCGGTAAAGTTGCGGTCATAATATTCGATGGGTAAGTGATCAAACAGATGAGTGATTTGTGTTTTTCAGCCCCTGAATGTGCACCGCCATATTTGTCGTCGTCTTCGGTAGTTAGTGAACATGCTGAAGTGCAACGTACATCAGTGCATATAGACCAAAGGAGAAGAAGTCCGGATCGACTTCTTGAGAGGAATGAAAAAATCCCGCCACGTTTGCCATCCCACCCAGTCGGCTACTACACCGTCTCTCAACCACAACCCTTCACTGCATCGTCTTCTGAGCAGAACGTTTTTGAACCGACGCATTCATCTTACAGGTAAAGTGAATAACTGTCTGTTTGCAAAGTTTTCAAACGCTTCTAAAAAATTACAGAGTGCCACAATGCATTTGGTATACTACTAATGTATACTACAGGCAATGGCCTTAATCTTAGCCCTTCCTGAACAGAGAATTTTCTGTTCGACGTATCTTAAAAGTGGAATCCTCCGGCTCATTCAGATACCATGCGAAAAAAAGCGACTTCGAAGGGCCATACTTGAGAAACATGAAATATCTGTCGTATCCCCTCTAATAATCTGCTAGGCTCAAAGCGTTTGGTAATTCCGGACAGGATCATTTGGAAGAGGCAATGGCTTTTCTTCTGAAACACAGCGTATTTTCAACAGGGCTTTATGTAAGGTGGTGACTGGTGTACTATTTCTGGGATTGTTATGTAATATGTTGGTGTACTATGTGTACTATGTTGTATTTTCATCTGGTGTGTATGTTGCGCATTGGTGTACTGCGTTCGAGGGATTCAGCGGTTCAGTACGTCCAATATGGTTGCAGGAACGAAGTTGAAGCTGGCGGTGCGGACGGTACTAGTTCTGCAGCGGCATCCACCCAGACCAATATAACGAGCACGAGTAGCCCTAGCTCAATTACGAGCTTGCCGGCATCATTGTGTGTTCGTTCGAATGGAACTTCGATGACTGTAGTTGAAGCACTTTCAACAGGATCTCCTGCTGTGCTGAAGGATCTCATAAAACGAAAACTCACATCAGCCACCACGGAGGAGCTAAGTGCGAAGCTGCGCAGGACAGACAAGCAGGATCATGAAATGGAGGTAGTTCGTGCTTGGCTTAAGACACAGACGAAATATTTCGAGCTGAAAGCTGAGAAGACGCGACTCGAGATTGTTAAACTTAGGCGTGAATTAGGTATGTAAAGCTGATGACGTTAACCTTCATCAAAGGCCATCGAAAGCATTTCTTGAGTACAGTCCAGTTTGAGAGCACCATTCCTAGTTCGCAGATTTCTGCAATTCTGAGAGGGCTATGTGCGAATTTCCACCAGTTTCGAAGGTTTATTATTCAGGTGATTTTCACTGATAAGGATCGATAAGTGCTAATACTGGTATCAGCGCATCGAAAAAAAAATTGAAGGTAGAAACCTCCTTCGGATGGAGGGTGATGGACGAAAGTGGAGAGAAAAGAAGAAGTTCATTCCTGCCTTTGGCTTGAACTGCAAATACATTTTGTCTGTGCGATAAAATGTTAGCCATGTTTAGATGCAGTCGTCGCGCGGTATTTGCACTGTTATTTGCACTGCAATCCACTGAGTTCTGAACACCCTTCAAGAAGGGTTACGAGAAGGAGGGCGTTGTTTGACCTCACAAACTAGTGCTTTCGCTTACCCATCTCATAAAACAAATTTTCACAATCGCTGCTGAATTACTGCAGAAGCTACAGGGTTTTAAAATTTTTCCAGCCTTTTGGAAAACGAGTTTCTTCTAGCCACTTTATTTATGATGGTATTTCCTAGCTCACCTTAAAGCAGTAAGTTTCATCGCCACCACTTCGTTTTTAATGTTGGCTGCTGGTGATATTGGAGAAAGAAGAATTTAAGAAATCCTGTAAAAAGGGATGTCGAAGGAAAGAAGAGGAAGAATTGATTGTTATGATTGTTACGACACGGACAGAGAGCAGATCCTCACATTGTAACCTTTAATTGGTTCACTGAATTTTGAGTTGAAATAAGCGGACAGCAGGACAGACAGTTTCCACCCACTATGCAAAATTTTGATGAGCAGAAAAATACATGAAAGCAGTAGTATAGTAAACCAGTAATTGGCACCTCCCATCGTATGCGTGATGGTATTTATTCCGCTTTGTTTGCAGTCATTTAGAAAGTGTGAATATTGCCTATATAATTGTGCGGTAAATTGAGAGGAAAGAACTTGAAGTGTATCGGTGTTCTAATTGTTTGTTACAGTTCGTTTCTCTCGTGTTCATCCTTATAAGGTTTTTTTTTTGAAAATACGGAACTGTAATATAATGAATGAACGACAACACCTTCTGCTTTTTTTTCGAGTGAGGTTCTATATTGAAAGAGTTATGCACGATATTTTTATTGGATAACGCAGCCAGAAATTCTTTTCTTATAATTCTTGTCTTGATGTTATTGCTTTTGTGAAAATTATTAGAGGGTAGGCAGTGTTGTGTAATATCATAATTACCTATTTTACAGTTATTTTTCGCTAAATGCCTTTATTATTTTAGTGCAAAACTTTTCTCAGTATCGTTCAGCATGCAGCAGTATCACCTGTAATCTAACTCCATACCACTCAATAGACATAGGTGGATAAAAGCCATGTCACTAGACTACAAAATCAAAAAATGTCGGAGGATTCACACGCTACAAAAAAATCATAAATTGCCCGACTTGAGCAGCGAGTAAACTGTAAACTCGCTTTTGATTGTGCCTTAGTTTCTAATACATGTTTGATATAAAGTTGTTTCAAGTTAATGCACTTGATTTTTTTCAAATCTCATCTGCCTCCTCTTACGCGTATATCCTATTCTATGTTCTGCACTTTCCTCATTTCCTGAGACTCATATCTATCCTAATTAAATTGCCACTTACGTTATCCTGTTCTAATTACTGTCTCCTGCCTTATGTTTCTCACTCCTCCTTCAACTCAATCGAATTTTTGTGGACCATGCATATTACGTGGATGATGGCTATTCATCGCAGGGGTGTTTCTGCCAATGACTGAAGACCGATGGAAGAACAAATCTAACGTTCTTAGTTCTAGATCTAACCTAATCCTTTCTCACATGAGGAAATCTAAGAGGAAAGATGTTGAGGATTTACTTGCAAGAAAACTAGAGTGCATCTGAAGTGGTTTGCGAGAAGCCGTCCCGGTGAATCGGTGCTGCATACTTGACCAGCTTAACATTTGGGATCTTGATAGGCGCCACTCGGAGTATCATATTCAAAGATCAACTATATAAAACAAGAGCTTGTTTTTAATGCTTACACATTTATGTAGGCGGGAACGTAAGAATTTATATATAGAACGTAATACTCTGTTTCCAACTTGAGGCATATGATATATATAAAATTAATATGCAGCAACGATAAGGATGAGGACGCTGAGTGTACCAATCGATAAGCTGCGAAAATGAAATGCTTTATAATTTATTTGTAGAGATACGGAATAAAACGTTACGGTATTTAATCGTTATCCGAGAAATAGCACGTGTATAAGAGCAATTTGTCGCCTTAGAGGTCGGGTGTTAACTGCGGACCTTTCACTCACGGGCAATAAGTATTGCATTATCTTATGTGATATAATACACATGAAAATGAAGGCCAATTACATCAACCTGTGGGTCATATCTTACGGATTTAGATTTTAGAAAAGTCACTTTTCTTCTGCGAAACAGAATGTTTACGGAGCAACTTTAGAATTCTCAGACTACCTTTTTACATTATATATATATATATATATATATATATATATATATATATATATATATATATATATATATATATATATATATATATATATATATATATATATATATATATATATATATATGGCTGTTTGTCGGAACTCCGTGAAACGTAGAAAAGTGTTTTTTATATGGTGAATTTCAGCTTGGTGTGCTATGGCTATGACTCAAAGAGCCGAAACGTCAGCCTAAATTATTATTCCATCTCTACTCGATGCATTACATGATCATAACTAAAAAACTGTTATGCTACTATATATATATATATATATATATATATATATATATATATATATATATATATATATATATATATGGATAGCTACAAAGGTGTTCATCATTTAGAATATGATTCAGCAGCATAACCCAAGTGATTGCATGAAATGGAGCTGCAAGTAGAGCAGCATCTCACAAGAACCAATATGTCATGAACTTTTATATCCCATCTGTCTAATCAACCAAATTCTCAAGCGGCCAACGAAAAATAAAACATGTAGAATGATGCCTTTATATTTTAACTAATCCGATCACTCATACAAATCTACTAAAAAAGGTTCGTTTTCTTGTGACCCGATTGCACGTACTTGACTGCATGTGCATAGACGCAACCTAAGCATAATGTATTTTCGAAGAGTGAATTTCTAAACAGCACGCATAGCAAGTGCATAAACACAACAACGTGCTGACATGATAAAACGCTTTTGCATTCCCACTCATTAGACCATAAAGCCTCATTAATTCTCACTAGATAATTTTAAAAAACATGCAATAATGCGTTCATTTATTTTCTGTTCGCTTTTTTTTTCGCTCAGTAAGGTCACATGAGTGGAATTCGCATGTTTAATTAGAGTCATCCGAGTGAATTGCCAGGCTAGTCAAATGCAATAGCTGCATTGTGCTTGCAACTGTAAAAACCACCACAACGAACAACACTGATAATTCATTTGTGCACTTAATGTGGATTCACTCTTCCTGTAGCTGTCTAATCTACGAGTCTAGGCGCTGAACGAAATTGCACTTAAACATCGAGTTTGAGCATCAATCATTTATGATGGGTCTCAAGAGGCGATTTCTTTATGTGTGAAATCATCTGCATTAGTGAAAACCAATGTGGATATCTTGGGGGAGATGAACAAGCCAAAGCAAAAATAAAACTTTTATTAAACATCCTGAAATATTGCCATTATCGAGGTTAACTTATAATATAGCGAATACGATGATAAGCAACCAAACTACACACACAAAGAGTTTGAAGGATGATGTCTATAAAAACACACCTGATGTCTGTAGAAGTAATCACACTAAACAACCTCTTTGATAGACATTACAAGTGCAAAATCGGACAATAAGTTAGTTTCTAATTAAGAAATGCTGTAACTCAAGGGCTCCCATATTCTAGATACGCAGTTCTTGTAAATGATGATTAACTGTCTGCCGAACATTGAACATTAGAGGAACGCTGAGTTTCGCGCAACACTGCTATGCAGGTTGACGATGAATTTGAGTTGTGTCGTTCAAAGTGGCTTAACTTCGCACTCACCTAGGGCGACGGATACTCCCTAAGTTCAAGCAATATTACTAGTGTTGAGGCACAAAAAAAAAACTAAATTGTGCATTGCCACAGAGTTGCGAAAGTTATTGTGTTTCGCGTATCCAAAGCTTAACTAAGAATTCAGAGATGGAGCTGTCAATGAGGACGGAACTTTGGATTCTTATAAAAAGAAGTTCATTTCAGAGCAACAATCTGACACGATTGTACTCATCACTTTACAAAGACTTAAATGTTGATTTGAGTAGGAAACTTATATAAATGATACATAGTGAGAAGATGTATGAAAACCTATGGCAGAAGTGTGTTATAAAGCAAGCAAATATGAAGAGATTTTCCGATTCGAAATTGTTCAAGTGGCACCTGAACAAACGATCACATTTACATTGCGTCCATTTATTTATTGGTTTATTTATTTGTTCATTTATTCATTTATTTCAACGTTCCGAAGTGGGGAAACATACGAAAGTATGTGAGCATGAACAGTAAGAAAGAGCAAAACACTCGCAAAGCTACAATTTGGGCGAACAAACATTTAGTACTAAGAGCAGCGATAGTGTGAAGATCGAAACAACTCAGCCGCAGCTTAAATAATAAAGGAATGAATGCATTAATGATATAGGTGGGAAGCAAACTCCAGACTTATGTATTGGGGAAATGGAAACTTTCAGAGCATTGTTTGTACTACAGCATCTCTTGGCGAGCTGAAAGTGATGCGAAGAGGGGCAAGCTGAAATAGCCGACTTGAATGATTTTATGACACTTCTCAACGGATTACTGTTCTTTTTTGGTTGGGATTCTAAGAAAGGATGTCTCCGATAATGCTCTGAGTGGTAGCATGATCTTCGCTGAAAACCTTGAAGTTATTGCCCATTGCATAATCTTGGCTACGACTTCCATATACTGCAAATAGACATTCATCCATTCACAGATTGGTCCCAATTTTGCTAATTAAATGTCCATCTAGTTCATATCAACTTCAGACAAAAAACGTTGCCTCTTTTTCTGTCAATCGTATCTATGGAGTTACTGTGAAAGTCATTCAAAATTGCAATGCACTGAGCATTATCGAAATATCTAAATTACTTACCATCTACCCATTTCGAAGTAAGTTGTACCTGTTTGATCCCCCTATTCAGTTACTGCCACCAAACCGCTTAAGAAAGTCGGCAAATATTTCACTCTATTGCTTTTCGCAGTTTACCGTTGCCTGCATCAGTCAAATGATACTGTTAAAGAATAATTTCTAAGCTGGAAATAATGGAGTATAACAGTTGCAGTTAGATGTGATTTTTTGTCATAAAATTGTGCACCGCTTTTCTGATATTCAGAAAAGTTTTATTATATCTTTTTTGTTCACCGACGCGACATCACATTCGATTGGCTAATAAGTGCTTCAGCACAAACCATCTTTAACCATTCACCGATTCCTATTCAATGACCAGGAATCTAGTTACTGCCGATATCTTTAATGCACGAACTCTTTCATATTTCAACTAGCGGTTGAGTTGTTTTAGTCTTCATAGTACTGGCGATCTTACGCATTGAACTCCGAGGTGTTTGCTGTCTGTTTGCTCATGCGCTTTGCGAACTTTTTTTTTTCTTTTATTGTTGTTCCCGCTGTGTTCTGCTTTCTAGCAGTGTTTTCATATTCGTGCACATTTTGTATGTTTTCCAACTTCCGAATATTAAAATATATGATGGAAATAGGAATGATTTCAGCACCTCTACATCGATTTTATTGTTTTTCATTCACTTTTATGGACATTTGCGGAGAAGTTAGGCGTACTCAACGTGAACAGCGAAAAAAGCTTCAACGAGTACACTATGTTGAAAATGCTAGTTGACTGGTCCAATGCTTTTACAAGGAATGCAATTTCTTAAAAATTGTTCAGTAATCTTAGTTCTTCTGTGATAAATCATTACAAAAATACAAATTTCCTCATTAATAATGCCGTTTCAGGATGTATTCATATCCCTTATAATCGAGCAGTGCCTGCATCAATATTTATCACTCTTCTTTGAGGTCATTGTAACTGTGCATCATCACTATGTACGACATGTTTTATATGTGTGTATTTGCGTTCTTTTTTTTTAAATTGTCGATTTACTTCCTATTTTTGCACAATATTGATTAGGCTTCTTTTTTTATTAATGAATAAACAAGTGAAAGATATCACAGCAGATTACTTAATGCTGCTAATTGCTTTCAAGGAGTTACTTGCTGAATGGATCAGCAAACGATGGAGTTAGCAAAAAGCGATGAAACTCTGTTCAAAAGAAGGCTGATGAATACTTGATTTATATGTATGCATAAACATTTTGGCATATGAGTCCAGCTTTTGATAAAAACCACATAATGACCGGACAAGCAATGAGTTTGTTTGGTCCATATATATGTCGGTAAACCATTTTTTAACTTGGAAGTCATTCGAGCCAAACCTATAGAACGTGATGAATATATTATATATCACAGGCTGATCTCTTCCACCATATTTCTCATTGCTGCGTCAATTTTGAAAGCAGCTGTAGACATTGAAATGTGCTAATTTCCAAATTTCCACGCACCTTATACTGGTCAGATTTCGAGTTTATACCGATCGGATGAAAGAAAAGCGAACTTTTGCGGAAATTTTGCAAATGTAGTCGGTTCAATTCAAGTATAAAGGTCTCAGTTTGCATATTTTTATGTCGTTTGAGAATTTTTGAAGTTGAGTAGCCAGGTGAGCGGGATATGAGAGCGCATAACGAGCCAGCGCTCCTCTGATACGCTTCTCCATTTGTTCATAAATAGCAAGCAGTTACAACGGCAATTCTGCTCACATAAAGGGCAACTAGAAATAGCAAAACGCCTCGCGATTCCCTTCTTTCGCCGTAATAAAGTTGCTCGAGTGCCTCTTAAGTCCCAACAACTATAATAACGTGTGAGGTCGACAACAGCATGTAATGCTTCAAAAATTTGGCTAAGAGCTAATTTCTCATCTCTATAATGGAATGAATCTTTGCTGAGGAATGCAGGGTGTACCACTGCTAGAAGCTTGGAAGCACACCAGGAAAGACAATTATTGTACGGAAATACAGGTTATTCAGTTTTGTAATGTATTACTCTATGAAAGTTTGTCTAGCTGCAACACTTTGATCTATTCAAAAGTGTGGTTTTGAGACGAAAAATAATCGATCGTCGGCCATTTTGCTACGCGTCGACACAACGCGTTTTTGTGTCTCATCATTGTTTTTCTCGGACGTTGCTTGCTGGTTGTGTGTGGAAGCGAGTTCGAGGAGGGTATAGGAGTTTCTCTTTGGTTGGAGAGGATATTCGATGGCAGGTAAATTGTTTGTTTAAGTGTTGTTAAGCGGAGGTTGTTTGGGGATTTGTTTGCACTCTAGAGTTGGTCATTAATTCTGCAAAGTTGTGAATAACGGTAAAGAAAGTGACTTCACACTCACCTGTTTCTTCAGGTGCAGTGAGTCATCATAGAGTGAGCCAGTTATGCCATTTCTTCTTATCTTCAGTTGGTAGTTTTGAAGGGTTGATATGAAGCGGTAATTGCATAACTGCCAATGAAATTGTGTGGGAACGATTCATAGAGGGATGTAGAGAATATTGGCAGCACTCCTGTTTATGCTTGTGTACTCTTCGAAACAATTCGATGAAAATATTGCTTATCGTTAACAAATTATTAGAAACAAGCTGTACACAACAGTAGGTGTGATCACAACGATAGGTGGAACAACAGAGCGGTGATGCGAACGTTGAAATTTGTAAGTCTGTCCTCAGGTCTTTTGAAGCTAATTAGCATGCGAATACTATTCAACTGAATTTGCAAAAACTTCTATTGTAGACTCCAGATTTCTTTTGCGGAGACTTATTGAAGGCTTCAGCCCAAAAAGAATCAGCGGTGAACTCGTTGTTTAGTTGCTTGAATATCAGATGTGTTAGAATGATCACTGGAGGTCAAGTCTGTGGTTCACTTTATGTCAAGTTGGCTTCTTGTTTCTTATTTGAATACAGATGCACTTGTTATATGTTTCTCAGGTGCAAGAGTAATTAGTGGTAAGAAAAAAATCCGTGGATAATTGATTGTAACGTTGGATGTTAGTTCATATGGGTAAATTCGGAAAAGACTCTCTAACAAATCATTGAAACAACTGTCCACAACAAACCGCGTCAAAAGATCAATATTTGAGATAGGCAATCAAATTGGAATTTTTTGACAAGGAATGGGAACATTTGCTGCTATTCAACCATTTCCTTTCGTCATCATTTCTGCAAATCATCTGTTAGTACGTCGCCATGTTATAGTAAATGCGAGCTGTGATTTCGTCGTTTAGAAGCACTCGATGCTGTTTTCGGACAGTACCGTTTTATGAGAGGAAAGAATACAGCAAGTAAGAAACACCTTCACACCTTCAAAAAAAAAGTTAATCACAGTTCACGGATGGTTTGGTAGGACGATGTATGAGCTGACAGATGATTGGAGTTTTCTTCAGCATACGGAGCTGCATATCAACAACAGCCGGGAGCTGCGGCTGTGCCCGGTGCGGATCCAGCGGCCGCCGCTGCTTATCAGCAATATGATCCCGCGACATTGGCTCAGTATCAGCAAGTTAGTAATTTCGTGTAGTTTCACTTCTTTCTGTTTCACAGCTCAGCGCATATGTGTGCATGATTTGCCTCATTTTCCTCGGTGTGGAGAGCATTATGGAAGTGATTTTTGCAGGGTCTCGGAGGCTTTCGTCATTAGTGGCTGCAGGTTATAGTAGCTATAGGCCAGGCATTTTTGTTGAACTAGTAACAATGTCTGCCAATATATTTTATTACGTTGCCCGAAAATACGAATGAGTCTTGTAAGAAATAACCATCTGCTGAAGATAAAACTTTCAGAGTTTTGTTGACTTTGAAATCCTCCTTACTGGTGTATACTTATGACTCCTCCCTAAATTGGAATTTTGTTGCGATGAGGGATTTTCGATTATTTTTTAGGCGTGGCAACAATATTACGCGGCGATGGGTCAAGCAGGTGCAACTGCTCCTGGTGCACCGCCAACAGCAGCCGTAGCACAGCAACCTGCTGCAGCTGCGGTAGGCAGTTTCATGCATTTATAATCAAACTTCACACATTATGTAACGTGATCTCATAACAAAAAGATCTGATGATGATGAAAAAAAATGGAAGCCTTATAAAGAAATAAAGGAAGAAATCGTTGCAATGTGCTCCGCAGAGGTGGTGGAGTGCCGTAGTAATGTGCTTGATATAATGGCAGACGAATGGAGTTTGAAGAATAGCAGCGAGAGATTGAACGGTTGACATTTTTTTACTTAAAATCCTCTTTGATTTTGTGGCAATGAGCAGGATTTCCAAGAGACGCAACTGACATCATTTCCTTTTGTGTGATTTTGTGCCCAGAAAGCTTAATCAAAGGCGCAGAATACCACCGGAGGTAGCAGCAAGGAACATGTACAATTCTTTTATAGATGTTTCCTCAAAAAATTGAATGAATCTTTGAGGGTTAACAAATTATACGTAGGCTGTAGGCGACTGATCAGAAAATGCAGCAACTTATTGTTGTTAGCATGGTAAAGCTTAATAAATTTTTTTTCAGCCAAGTGCGACCCAGTATTCGGGTTATTTTGCTCAGCCGGGGAGCGGACCACCTGGCGGAGCACCGCCATCAAATGGAGTCTCGGCACCCGCTTATCAGAATGCGGGGCCTCCGGCTTATGGCGGGGGTGGCCCGCCTTCTGGAGGCAGAGGAGGTCCTGGTGGACCAGGAATGCCACCTGACTCGAAACCTGCCTACGATGGTTATGACGGCGGACGAAGTGGACATGGCGGCTACGGTGGCGGCGGTGGTGGTGGAGGTCTGCTTTTCTTTGTTGCTGATCGAGTTTTGATTCAGAAAGTTTTTTGTGAACAAAACTTTTCCTTTCATGCTTCAAGCATCTGCAGAAACCTGGTAAAGAGCGTTAAATCAACGAGGAACTGGAGAGTGGTATCACTTAAAAGGTGCAAAGTGGTGTCATAGAATTGCGAGTTCACAGATTTGCTTGAATTTGTTCTCAAAAGATCGGTCGCCTCTATCTTTTTTATGTCATTGACAATAGCTAGTTGTTTTATGGGGGATAAAAAGTTTTTGAAGAACGATTCTACGAGGTGCAGGTTACTTGGTTCCGTTCTTTATTTGTTGTGAAATTCAGTGCAGATGTGATGTGAAAGTTATTGCACGATTATGGTTAATGAAATATATAATGGGATATTCACGATGATTCAGTAGTGTGTTGAACTTATTGTTTGTTTGTGGTGTTGAGGGCAATAGTTTCAGATCGATATGGAGGACGTGATGATCGAGGTGGTCGAGATCGGGATCGTGATGGGGGATATTCGAGTCGTGATCGAGATCGTGATCGCGAGCGTGACCGTGATCGTGATCGCGATTATGGGCATGGTGTGTTTTTTCCTAAGTTCAACCAGTATTTCACCTTCATTATCTGCCATGCGTGGTCTGAATCATCAGAGGTAGAAGTAATGACCCAGTATAAAAATAATAGCTATACATCGTACGGCGATTTTTCTACATGAAGAATGGGAGTAGAGAATGGGGAGGGAGCTGAATGTGGAGTAGTTGTATTGTAGCACAGTTCCACAAACAAGTGACTACCTCGTCATTACGCGGAAAGGCTCGTTGTAAACTATTTGCATGAGACTAGGACCGGATAAGGATAGATATGTGAAGAAGCGGGTAAGTTTTCGCAAATATTATGTGTGATCGGGCTTTTGAGCTGCAGAGTATTGTCGAATGACATTTGCTACGTAATCAAGTTAATGGAGGCTCCAGTCTTACCGCGTTAAGGTTGTTATGGTGGTAAAAGCGAGATTTGCATTCCGATGGGAGTCGGTCAACTCGGCAGCCTGTTGTAACAAACTGTCTCTGAGGAATAGCGTTTAGCTGAATTCATTTTGAAGTGGTGCTAATTGCGATTGATTGTTCCAGTTGCTTTATTTATGTGTGCTATTGTTTATGGAGGCTTGATAAATATTTGAAGTTTGTGGAAATAGTGGAATTTCTTAGAGAATAAAGTAACAAATTGTTTCAGATAGAGGTCGTGATGAAAGAGGTGGCAGAGATAGGCCGAGTCGTTGGGGGGATGAGAGAGAGCGAGGACCACCAGGAGGAGACGGTGGATATCGTGGAGGGTAAGCCAAGACTCTATTCTTTTGAGATTTGACGATGTGTTTCATATGTCATAGTGGGAAGAACATTTGAAGAATCTTGCTGTATCGATTGATGATCGAGGTGGGTTCTCTACATCATTTCATGGGTACATACGCAAGCGGAACGATGGGCATTGTGTTTGCTCTATTACTAGTCCGCACAAGTGTGGGGCCTGAGGATATAAAGTTAAAACCAGTCGTTATGTATGATGCGATATGATGCGTTGGTTACATAAAATCCAGTCGCAGAATTATAAGGTTAAAATTTTGCGACTTGGTCGGTCTTTGATTGGGAATGCTGGCATGTTCAGTGTGTACTTTACCACGGAGAACAGTTGATTTGATGCTTTCGTGCGGCAGGTTGTGAAATAAAGTGTTCTCATAGCCAGGGAACAGGGAGTTGGGCAGAATGGTTGACGTCTGTCATAATATCGTACGAAAGAGGCGGCAATTTTCGCTTGTAGCATAATTTCGCTTGGATATTGGAGATGACGGACGACGTGGATTTTCCAAATGGTTGCCCACTGCCCGTTCCTGGTTATGTGAGTACAGAAGTTTACTTCATGGGAAAAAAGTACTGCAAAGTGCCATAAGTAAAAGCATAAAAGAAGAAAACTAATGGCCGGAGAGACGCAAGGTGAGTGCGCATAGTGCTGAGGGCGGGGTTGTGAAAAGGGTGAAGTGTGGGGTGTTATGTTGGTATCGGCAGATGTTGTCATACTTAATGTGCTACTAACGACAAGTTTAGTGTTTAGTGTTCAGTGTTATATGCAGAGCGTGGTGTTGATTATCAGCCACGCAAAAGAATGAGAGAGAGGCAAACAAACGGGTTTCTTTATGCCATCTGATACGCTGTTGGCGCACGATTTTCGCGTTTGTGGTATAACCTTCATCTTATGCAATTTCCAATTTTTTTCGATTTTAATTTTGCACTGCAAAAATATGCCGTCTGCAGATTGAGAATTAATGTGCCAGAGAGTGCTCTCGTAAGCTCTAAGTGGTCTGAAAAACTGGAGTGGGTTACTTGCCCTGGATTACCGTTTCTTTACAATGTTTATTACCGCATTCACTCCGAAAGAATTCCAACTCTAAAGATCAACCTTCGTTAAAAATCCTTATAATCTCTACCGACCACGAAAGGTGACTGAGCGGAAACGGTTAAGAGTAAATCATGACCCGTGGTCGTTTGCTTGGAGGCTAACAACGCTGATGTAACATTTCCAGAAAACTGCGGTCAGAGGAAAGTCTCCACTTTCTCATCGCGTAATTCCCGAGTCAATTGAGAGCACTCTCTTTCAGATGTGGCATGGATAACACTATTGACTTGAGTGTAAGCTTAGCATAAATTTCCATATTGAGGTGCATCGTTGCTGAATGTTGGCATGCATATATTTATTTTTTATTGATTTACCGCTTCAACTGTTTATTATCTTTAGCGTTATTAACGAAATGTGATAGTGAGTAGTAAGATGATGCAGACGGCATCTCGTTTTTGGAGATGAGAATAGTTATTGTGCCGAGTTGAGTGCTGTTTAATTTCATACAACTTTTGGTTTAGCGTACAGGTGGCAATCGATGGACGACTCTTCGATTCATACACACATAAACACTCACACATACATTTCTGCGGTGTTTTAATATAAATAACCATCTCTCTCCAAACTTATTTTTAAATATGCTCGGGCAGTGTTTGACGACCGGCCAACCTGTTTGGCTAGTCGTTTCCGTAATTGCTTTGGTTGATCTCAGCCGAGCGTTTGTTTGGATTATTCAATCGTGAGTTGATGTGTTCAGTGAAGAAGTGTGTTTAAAAGGTGCCTGCGTTGAAATTGGTCGATAAAAACTCAGAAAATAATGTGCTAAAATAAAAATAAAAAATGCGATGCGAGTTCATGAATTCGCAAGGAAAAGGAAGAAAGCAATATGAGGAAGGATGTATCATCTGTCCGTCACTGACGTCGATGTGTCGTTTTTCAGGCCGGGCAGCGGAGGCCCGGCGGGACGCGGAGGCTTTCAAGGTAGAAATTATCCAGCAAGTGGGATACGTTCTTGTCTCTTAATGAGTCATCAATTATATGCCGACTGTGCATTAATTATGTCGATTGTGTTTGGTAGTAATGGACTATACAGTTATGGCGTATTAGTAGCGGCGTCATGTGTTGTGCATCCTTGCACTTATGACGTAGTAGGGTTGTTTATTTTATTTTATCAACAGGAAGTAACTGGAACAATGAGTAGTATTCGTATTTCTTTTGGCTGATCGAAGCGAACAAAAGATGAGTAATTCGGAAAGATCTTTGAGAGTTCGTTGTTCGTTGGAAGAGTAATACTTATTCTATAGCACGCCTGCTAAGGTATTATTGAATTGTGTAAAGAATCCATTATCTCGCTGTTTAGATCATATGGAGTGATGTATAGGATACTGTGTACCTTTATCATTCAGTAAGTTTTAATTGTTTCAGCATAGTGACGATTGCTGCTTTTAGATAGAGGACCGCGTGGAGGATACGGTGGTGGGCCCAGAGACGATCAAGTGGAAGTGCGAGAAACCGTCTTCGTACAGGGAATACCTGTCTCGTGAGTGATAACTTCTTTTATTGTCAAAATATGTACACATGCGAGATACGGAGTGTCAAATAATCAGGCAATTTTTACTTGAAGTATCAGATCGGCTATATTTGTTACGGCTTGGTTGGAGTGACGGGCCATCTTGTGGTGATCATTTATTTATTCATTTTGTTGTGCCACCTGTTCTTTGGATTTCCTTAATCTGTCTGTGTGGGTGAGTTATAACGGCAGTACAGTTATCATTGAGTGCAATTAAAGAGATTGAGATTTCTTGGTGTGAGCGTCAAAATCTGCGTTTTCGAGCTGATCTCAGAAAATTGCTCCGGAGTGTTCAAGGAGCACCGATTTAATCCTTTCTCTGTTAACTGCTGAACTCAGTTTGAGCTAGAGTTAGATAGATCATTTCCAGTGAAAACTTGGATCCGTGATTAACGAAACTGCGATGTTTCGTGCTGTGTGAACGATGGCGCACTTTTAGCGATAATAGTGGTAGTAAAACAGCAGTAATAATATGACGGTGCAAATAAAGTAGCAAGTGCAGTTGGTTACAGCCACTGCTGTATTTGATTCAGAATTGTTTTCAAATGCTGCAAGGGGAAGTGTCACATTTGCCTCACGCTTTGACCTGGACACGAGGGCATTTCCCAATAAATCATTGTTGGCGAATTAAGTGGAAATTATTTGAAAGAACAGTGATCCGAAGTAAGTATGTTCATCTTATAGGGCCAATGAGCAGTTCATCCACGACGTGTTCAGTACACAAGGCGATGTGGCTCGTAATGAAAGAACCGGCGAACCACGCATAAAAATATACACTGACAGGGAGACAAACCAACCAAAAGGAGAGTGCACTATCACGTTCGTTGATGCGAAAACGGCCGAACGTGTCATCAATGTATACAATGGTGAGGGTTATTGGCTTCGAAGGTGTGCCACATCAGCGTTATAATTGCTTTTTCAATGGTTGCACAACTATTTAGCCCTTGAGGAGGTCAATTTAGTGCTGCCGGTTCCCCGGGTCATACTTCTTGGCATGGTGTATCTGGTAATGTGAAACGTGATGTGACTTGAGTGGTTGTTGTTGCGCATTATTGGACTATAACTGTGGAGTGTGAGTGACCGACAGTATTGACAATATCCATATTTGAGCGTGTGGCGATCCGTTTTAGACGTGTTCGTGTGGGGAATAAATGCAACAGCCTGCCGCATTAGTCAGATGAATTCACTTAGGTTTTTTATCTTCTTTGCGTCTGGACAGAATGAGGTGAGTTCATTTATTATTCGATAGTCAGCCCGCTGACGGGCTATCAGTGCCTTCATATCTCTGTGCAGGGAAGGCGGATTCTTACTCAGCGAAGTGGCGTGAGAGGTTAATTCCGCAATCGCGTGAAGTTGAATGATTGGGATCATTTTGCAGGACAGTGTTTCCCGGGGACAGATCAACGAATGACCTTGAGCTTCGCAAAGTATAAAGCGGACAATACGCGATTCAGAGGCCGAGGTGGATTCGGCGATCGTGGGGGCAGAGGAGGATACGACAGAGGTGTGCTTTACACCGCCTCCTTTCTTCTCCTGTTGTAGTGCTTAGCCACTGTATGTCGTGCAAACTGATGGGAAACGTTCAGTAAACAGTGTCACTTTACAGCTCCGTTTTGCTCGAATTGGTACGGGAAATAGCTATGGCTGATGGGTCTCACAGTTCTTATAAAAAAGCGTGAGTCACGTGCGCGTCATCACCTTTTGGTGGACAGTTATTATACGAAAACTGATGGAAAAGGTGGAGAATGCATCCGTGGTGGTTATCCCGTCGCCTCGGATATTTATCTATTATGGTGGGCACTGTTCATGGTGTCACGTGAAATCGTTCTCGAACTCCTCAGTACTTCACTTAAACCAGAGATCTCCCCAAATTTTGCATGTATTTGGAGGAGATTACGTATGCCAATGCGCTGATTCGCTCAATTCTTCAGGGGCATATTTTTGCAGCTTCAGTTCACATCGCAAAATTGATTGCATCCAGCGTGGAAGGCTGTTTAAGGTGGTTAAGATGACCTTCTTAATTTAAGGTGGTTACGGTGGAGGTCGCGATAGAGACGGTGGTGATCGTTATGGTGGGGATCGTGGTGGCGGTCCACGGGGATTCGGAGATCGTGGAGGTTTCGGAGACCGTGGGGGCTTCGGAGATCGCGGTGGCTTCGGAGATCGCGGAGGCCGTGGTGGTTTCGGAGATCGTGGTGGGCGTGGTGGATTTGGTGGCCGTGGAGGATTTGGCGATCGTGGCGGCAGAGGTGGTGGGTTCGGAGGGCCGCGCGATGACTTTGGTGGCGGTAGAGACGGTAGGTACTTTTGCTGAATGAGATTTGAGTGGAGAATAGTGGTGCTTGCAGACCGGCATATTATGGGAAAAAGGTGAGGGAGTTCGGAAAACATGTAGGGCGCGGTGGAAGCTTGTGCTGGACGTACCATTTTCCTGTAGGACGTCCTTACCAAATGCATTTTTGAGAGTCCGCAATGCGTAATTGGCCATCTTCACAATTCGACTTTCTCATTTGAGGATGTGCGTTTGGATAAGGGCTTGATTTTTTTGTGATCAGGAGGATTTCTTGTGATTCAAAATTGACCACTTGAGGACGAGTTTGCTTACAGATTTTGGCGGGCGAGGAGGTTTCGGCGGTCGCGGTGGACGAGGTGGATTCGGCGATCGCGGCAGAGGAAGAGGTGCAGTTTTTTTGATATTTTAACGCACACCTTGATGTGATCAAAACGTCTGATGGCAGGCAGGAGTAGACATACAGCGGAGAGCATATGATGAGGAAGTGCTTATGCCATCTTGGCGCCCAGCTGTTCGCCAATTTATGTGAGGAGAGATCGTTTATGGTGAATGCGTTTTGTAATGTATAGAAGGATGCTGGAACGGCAACGCTAACTGAGGCTATAGAACCATTACGAAGAAAACTTGGGTCAGGCATGTTTCATTCGCAGATTTTTTTAGGTAATCGGTCTTAAATTGTTCGGAATTAGGAGGACTGAGCGACGGAGGCGAAGTAGTGACAGTTGTGGAGAGTACGGCGGTGGTGAGAGGTTGTAGATGCGCGCTCATTTGCGTCTTAATAGTACCAAGGTGAAAAGCGGTGCGGTTAACTGGCATCCTTTCGTGCTGAAACGCAGCTGGTTTCAGCTGTTTGAGCTGCCCCTGATTGCAACCCAGTATCTTGCAACTTAGCCGTTGTAGCGAGTACTGGTATAGAATGTGGGATGTGGAGGCGGGTCAAATTGCAGGTCGCGGAATGGGCACAGGAGCAAACACGGAGGCGCGACCGAACGACTGGACCTGCGAGCCATGTGGGAACACCAATTTCGGTTTCCGCCAGGAATGCAATCGGTGTCACGCACCACGGGGCGGAGGCGGACCAGGTGGTGGGCCGATGATGCGCGGTGGCGGCAGAGGGCGCGGGGAACGACCGGCGCCCTACTGAATAACCAACGGTCTCGTGTCGTGTTCTTCTTTGTTGCCGCTTGCTGGTTATTTCCGTTTACTTCTGTCGGTGCTTTAAGGCTGAAGTTGTTGGAAGAGTTCTCAACTGAAGTAGGTGAAACATTTCTTGGTTGGATGAGGTCATTGTTTCAGGGTTGCTTAGTTAAACGAGCCTTGGAAGGGGAAGTTTCGATGACTGCTGATTCGACTGTGAGCCGAAGGATTAAACGCTTCTTGCTACCGTGTCGGCAGATTGCAACGTTGAGCGCATTTTTATATTTCTCGTTGTTTTTCGTTGTTGGTTCGTTTGTATGCTGATGTGCTGTAGCGGAGGTGCAGCCATTGCGCCATTCTTTTTTTTAAACCATTGCCCCACACTTTCTACAGATTCTTTTTTAAACCATTGCCCCATTATTATTGTTTTGTGGTCGAGTTACTTATTGTATACCATCAGGTAAATAAAGCGTTGTTTGAAAGGTGTTGCTGCATTTGAACACAGTTTAAGATGAACGTTCTGTCTTCGTTAGCCGCAGAATTTGGATATGGTAGTTTTGTGTAGTGTCGCGCTAAGCCTAACGACATGACATGTCTTGCAAAGGGCCTGTCTCCATTCTCGTGAAGAGCTTATATGCGCGGAATAGAGAGGTCGGTGGCCTTAGCAGGCGAGGGTGAATTCCATGGCTTCGTGTGTGCAGGTCCTCTTTCTGCACAATTCGAAATCTTATTTTTCAGTGCAGGCACCCGGCGTTTTCGATATGACGACTTGCTGTTTTGGTTGGCGGGCAAGCGCCTTCGGGACGTAGGCCGCAGGCGGTTTCTTGTGTAATGAGGACTGCGGATTTTCCTCTTGCATTCTCTGTCTCATTCCTCGATTTATTGACGTTCAAGAAAAATATTGCAAATGCACATCGTTTATACAACCGCGGATTCTTTGCTTCCTCACAATCCGTTGCGCCGCACGAGGTGTGCCGCTTTGTCCCTGCATTTTTCCCCAAGTTTGGCATGGAATAAGTCGAGCCAGGGAGGGGTGATGGCAGCATTTTTTAATACGATTAAAAAATCAAACAACGAAAGGAGTCGCATTCATCTTACCTCGACTCCACCTCGCAGCAGGCGGGTCAGCGTTGGCGATAGAAGCTTACTAACTTTCGAATTTGTTTTTATGTAGGCTCCAGCACGTCACTTGATTTTAGGTAGGGGTGCCTGACTCACTTTTGCTGGCGTTGCAAAGTGGTGCGAGGAGGTAAGTGTTAACACGGCGCGGACAAATAATGCCATCATGCTCGTGCTTCAGAAGCGGTTAATTAAAGGTTGAAATGGACAGGAACAGAAGAGGCGCGCTTACGGTCCGGGTCAGAGGTGCAGAGCGTTTCTGATTTTGACCAGAATGGCCGAACGCTAAGAGTGGGATCTAGGATGAGGTATGACGTTGAAGCACTCGGCCTGCAAATTGTATCTGAAGTTGAGGGCCGCATCGTCTGTGAAGTCACTACGTAATATGGTAAAAGCAGCCGTATGAAAATCAAGTATCGTAGGCTTTCTATCATGTCTTGAATTAAAGTCCTTTCTGACACTTGAAGTGGTACATCATCTCCTCCAGTTTCGATCCCGATTGATCTCCCTCACAACCTTTCGAATGCTAGAATTTTTCATTCTCGGTAGAGATGAGAACTGCACCCACAGTGGCGAAAATTGACAAAGACTAAATGACATCCAGGGCGCAGTCTCCTCTCAACATCTGTGAAATGGCCGAGCTTTTGAAGTCAGTATTTTGAAGCTTATAAAAATGAACGAAGTATATACCATCAGTAAAACTAATTTACTTCTATGCTGAATGGAACGACACATATTAAACACACTTCCCCACAATCCAACCACTAGCAGAATTCTGAGAACTATCATAAGGAATAAATCATGAGGGAAATCCCCATAGTTTTATTTGGTTTTCAGTCAGGGCATAACTTTGTCGGGATGTTTATTATTTTTAGGCTCTATAGAAGGCCCACAGGAAGGTGGAATGGGAATGTCACATGTGACAGATTAATCTGCTTCGGCTTGTCTGAAATTGCCAGGCGTGACTCATGTTTACAGAAAGAATTGAAATGCCTCAATCAGTAAATATTCCCTCATTCGAATACTTATATATAGCATATCGATGCCAATCAATATCGCAAAAAGGCAGCAAGATGATACGCGATAAAAATTGCGCTGAAAGCGGCAGGTCCGTAAAAGTGTGCGCGAGGAGGCAATAGCTCCTTTATAACACGCCCAGGAAATCACATTTTCCATCTACTGGGTGCAAAGATTCATTGCTTCGCTTTGCACTGAACATAAGTATTATTTTAGAGCATTCCGACTGCCTGAACCTTCCACTAGCCTCATTCAGGTTTATAAAACAGAAGACAGTCAACTGATGTAATGAACAAGTATCTTTTTACTGCCGCATTTATGTTTACTACCTTTACTACCATAAGGAACACCACACACAAGCACTTTTTTTTACAAAGGATACGACAAACGTTGTTCCGCTGGTGTACCTCGGTGATTCCAAGCTAGGAAGTGGTGCTCCCTCAGTATTCTTCGCATCAGAATTAGTCGTCCGCCTCGTGTTTTCATACGCGCATCGACCGTCTCTGCAAATTTTGCTGCTTTTCGATCATTCTCAGCGATGAAGACCCAAATTCTCTCAATCGAAGCTAACCAGTGTACTGTGCGAATGTGCCCAGTGCCGGTGTCCGACGATGATGCATGCCAAGGACCGTTCCACGACCACTAGGGGCCCTTCCCTACTCCCCTCCTCTCACTGCAGAATCTGTTATACGCTGACGTTACAGGAGCCACTCAATAATCTGTCCTTCAGATGCATATCACAAAATGTTGCAGATGAACATATGCACAAAGCGAGTCTTCCTACTGCCTAAGAATACTGCTGCTCGCAAATCGAAAAACTCATTGAATAAACTGTGGTGGAAAAGGAAATCTGCTCTAAGAAGTTAAATCGGTTACAGTAAAGTACGCATAGCACTTCAGATCACCTCTGAAGGGAATACATAATATGCCACTAGAGGTATTCTCAGCCATCCAACATCTCTGCTCATCGTTCATCTTCTTGGACTCTAGTGACCTCTATCGTGGAAATATGCTACAATAAGCTGTTTCATAACGAACCGGTCACTTAAAATGAACCGCTTATTAATCGGCACTTTTCCTGCGGAAAAAAACCGCAGGAGTCACGGTTACTAGGACGTAACATTAGTTGAGATTACTATTCGCCCTCACCTGAAATCTGCATCCTTACTACTTTCAACTGGTTTATAATCCACGCAAAATGAAAAACATTCCATACACCTTTCAGAGCCAAACTATTCCCATTTGTAATGAACTTCCTAAAAAAAGCCGAAGTGAAATAACTAACCCATTTTAGGAACCTACTTACATATTTCAACAATATCCGACGCATTGCACATGACATACTTTTCTAACGTATTCCCCAATATAACACTCATCTCTACGTCCTATCCCAATCTCTTGGTGCTGAAAGGTGCATAATGACTTGCTCCTGTTTTGGATGTCCATTACAATTTCTTATATTACATGTCAGCAATTATGTCAACTATCAGTTTTCACTCTTCATGTATTAGTCACTCAAAACATGCACTTATGTACATCAAACCCTATGCCTATCCTCTCTTTTCTGTGCGCTTCGCCGGTACTTGTAAGAATGCGTTCCAACCGAATACTAATTTTACCCTTCATCTCTTATTGTTTTTACGGTGATTTAATTCCAGACACTAAATTAACCAATAATAAGAGGAAAAAAACGAAATCACGATTTCAAAGCGACCTTCCCAAATTAAAACTCAAGTGAAAGTTCATTTCGTCCTCCTCCCAACTCCCATCTCCTTCTTTCAGTAAAACGATGGTATCCCTCTTATTACTCACTCTCATGTTCACTTTCAATCTCTATTCACCTACCAAATGAGCTAGAATTCGAGATTTAAAAAAAAGAATTGAAAGCGAGAGCATACGCTTCTTCAGCTTGAGATTCATCTTGAACGGAAAATAGCAAGGCCTGAAATTGTTCCTGTGCCAAGGACAATTATAGCGCACCGCTAGACTGAAACAACCGAACGGTTTGAATAATGCACCCAGAGGCATCCTGAAACCCTCTTAAAATTGAACTATTGCTGATTATTGAAGGCGCAATAGTCGAGGATGACAAATCCAACATCGCAATGTCCGTGAATTGTTAAAGCCATGCATTTTAAATAAAAAAGCAATGCATATCTATGATACCGACCGATGATGATAGAAATACTTCATATTAAATGATTAGCCCTATATCTTTCTTATGTATAAAGGCTAATCGAAAAAGAGAACCTCAGAAATGATTTCATCCGAACGAAGAAAACCCATACTGTGGACGAATTAATTCTTATATGAAATAATATAAGGAAAGAGAAGAAACATCAAACTCGACGAGGTAATATTATTCGAGCAGAGAAGAGAAGTTGGTGACTTGGCAAGGTGACCTTTCCCCGAGAACGAGTGGAATTCTTTGGTAAAACTGAAAAGAGTGAAGGGAAAGCATAAGTTGGAACATCTCATGCTAGTGCAAAGAGTTCTCGTAGTATTTCGTGAACATTTTCGCATTCAATCTTGAATATTGCAACTTTTATAAGTTTTCTGCAGCTCAGCTGGAGAGAGGTTAACGAAGATGACTTGAAAGAAGCTAGTTTGATGCATCTGCCTGTAAATGTGTTATCGCGTTTAATGATATCTGCAAACCGCATACACACGTAATGATGCGTGTGAACGATGCAATGACCACTAATTATACAACGCAGAAACATAAGACTGTAAAAGAGTACCACAAAAATATTCAACACCTTGCTGGATATAGGCCAGCGACTCTAAACGTTGTTAGGTGGAGATCGAGGTGTCGCCTTTCAATTCGTCCAAAAAGGCGCGTTGCAGTGAAATGCCATCAGCCGATCGGCAGGTTAACGACTGTGCCTCTATGCAGCAATGTGTTACGCAGACATGAGTGCTGTGTAAAGATGCGCTATAATTTATTTACTTAATCAGAATTTAATAGATACAAATTGCATGTATAACATTGCTAACATTCAAACATAAGGCATTGCAATAATAGCGAACGCCAATGGCAAAGTCTTATGACATTCTATTGCATAAAGACACAACGATGTGCTTACACATTTGTGGCTCGCTTATTTTTATGCGGCGGCGGTGTGTGTTGTTGATCGCTTTTTCTGACTTCGGTACGAAGGATAGCGGGTTGAAGAACAGTGTTTTTAGAAGCGCCAAGGGCACTTATGGGATAGTTCATGGTGTTGTGGGTGCTGCTGAGCGCAAGCATCTTGTAAGAAGGGTTCTGAGCATGAAATTAGGTTTCCGCCTCGCCCCTGCCTTCTCCTCTCCCCAACCAAAAAAATACGTCTTCCCTGCTTCTAATATCACGTAACGTGGGGTTTCTTAGGCCAAGTCAACCAACACTACAGAGGTTAATTGATGACTTCAATGTTTCATGGAGCTGTGATATCTTGTTAGAAAAAATTTTCAAAAAATTCGAGTTGGCCCATGGATATGTTACGTTACGAATAAGGTGATTGGCGCTTTTGTCGTGGTAACTTCATCCGATATGAATCAAGTCACGTCTTTGTCTTGATGGTGACCGAGTTCAGATTTCACCTGAACCAGCCGGTTTTCTTGTTTTTCTGCTTATTAGAATACAGATTAAATGTTACTGATAGTGTAGAATTAAATGCTACATTTTAAAGTGATAAGGGGAACATTTTCTCAGTAGTAATCTTATCAGTTTTTAAAGTTCTGCAAAAGGAGTTTCTATGCAAAAAGAGATTGATGTTTATTGAAGCAAGAATTGCATTTGCCACAATGAAGCGCTTCAATTCAAAATCTTTTACTTCGTAAATATACTCTCACCGAAGTAAAGTTACAAAATTTTGGAGAAAGTGGTTCCGTTTCTGTAACGCTGTATTATAACGTTACTTTTTATTGATTGACTGTCTGGATCGTTTTTAAGGGTACTAGTGAGGTGTTCCCCGCTTTCCCACCCTTCCTTCCCATCTCCCTTCCCGATTGTTGCAGATTTGTCTTTCTCGATAACATTAATGGAAGGTGCGAATTGCATTTGTGGGATGTTTTGGGTTTTTATTAGGGAATTAATAGAATGATAAGACTTAACGCCGCTCTGTGGTTTATGTAAATAATGTACATCTATGTTTACCCAACAATCTAAACCTACCCTCACCGGCCCTTCCCCCAAATATTTTGAAATTCGCAAGAACATTAAACGTTGTCACAATAGATATGGTGGATTTGCTGTCAGTTGTCATTTCATGTTGTTAGTTGGTGATGAGGGATGGCACTGATACTAACAATGAGGTCTTATTTGATACACTTCCTTATTCAGTGTAAATTCATGCTCACTAATCCACATCTGCACTATACTCCGTTATGATTCGTTGCTGTGATTTGATGCTCATCGAGCGCTAGAATCACCTCCACTCTCGGTCGATCTGAATCGATGGAGCTCGAAGGCTTATACCGGTGCTATGCCGATCAATTTTCCATGATAGTAATATCGCAAGATTATGTAGGCGTTACCGTAAGAGAAGCTATCAGGTCGTTTGCTGTCACTTGCTGTGGTTTGAATGAATTTTGAAGTTTTAGAGTGAATTTGGAAAGAATGGATCATTTGCTTGATCTTGAAACACTAAAGAAGCTTACACCAGAGCAGCAGAACCAGGTGATCGCAGGTGTAAAGCAACAAGCCGCCATCATGAATGCGCAAAGCCTCATCACGGTATCGTTTTTACTTTTTATATAACTCTTACAAAATTTTGTAGGATGGTTTATCTCGCAAATATGTCCATATTTTTGTCTGTTTGTCTAGTACCACCTAACGACCAACAACTCTTAGACGATCGCATTTGCTGAGTATAGCCCCCTAAATCAATTTTGTTTCGATTAATCATCGTAAGAAATTGTGAAATGCGCATACCAACTGTAAAATATTCCAGTACGAATTTCTCTAATCCCCGTTTTTATGCTACCTAAAAGCGAACGTTTTAAATCGAGAATCTGTCAAATAGCTTGTCATATAGGAAGAGGAGCAATAAGCATTGCTTCTTCCTTTATTTGCGATATTTAAATGATAGGTCCTAGTGATACGTCAGATTGCAAAAATGTAGTATCAGCCTTGCTGGCGCGTTTTCCCATATGTTTTTTATTGTAATCAAAATGACTGAATTTTACGAATGTTAGGGCAGAATGTTCAAATGCGTGTTTTCTTTTCAGTGCCAGCACAATCACTGTTTGGTGGTTTAGATAGTTTTTTATGGCAGTCAATAAAAATACTTGCATTATCATTTCATAATTAGGAATCAAGGTCTTCATCGTCTTGCAAAGATCGCAGTAGTGCCAAAATATTGCTCGAAGCTCCCGCGTGATCTTACTTCCAAAAAATTTGGCAGAAAAAATCTGGAGGAGTTATTGCCTTAGAGATGAGAAAACATCAGCATCTTATTTAGAGTATTGAGTTTTTGTGAAACGAATCATCATTGGATCAGTGCTTTGAAGAATCTGATTGTAAGTGGTTTAAATTATTTGATCCGGAATGGGTGACACTACTATTTTTATTGTCACATTATAAGTCTCCGGATGATGCTATCAAATCTTGTAAAATTCTTCCGAACTACGAGTAACTCCCTCGGATTAGCCATAGAATTGCCTTCTGATATCCAATTTTTATCCTAATCCAGCACCCCCATTTTTTTTCATTTTGTAGGTGGGAGGATTCAGTAGTATATTTCTTACATAATTTTGAAAAGTAGACCTTTGAGTAACGTTTGGTCGTATTTTGCACTATTGGCGACTTGAGACGGTGTTCGAGGTATGAACCCTGAATTATGAGATGATAAGAAGGTAATTTCCTTAAAAATTGGTCTTCCAGCATTTAGGATAAAATCTGCGCGTCTAGAAAAAAATTTTGCACTCTTTCAGTTCAGTTGGTTAGTCATGGAAGTTTCTTCTGCTGATCTAATTTCCTTTCAAATGTACAAACGTTCAAATCTTTTTGGCACAAATTAAAGAAAGCATTTACTCAGAAATTTTCGTTAAATGTTTAGGAAAACACGGTCTTAGTGAATGCTTTTAGTTTCATTTTTATATTCAACACTGCAAAATTAATTTGAATTGATTGATGTCGTTTCCGTAAAATAGTTAACATAGGTAAAATTGTTCGTTATATGAATATCATTTGGATGGAAGTAAAACGTTTCTCTCTTTCAGTGGAATTATTAAAGAACATTACTAGCGGTTCTGCTTCATTATAGATTGTGATTGTAGGATCTATCGGATAAATGCACACAGAAATGCATAAGGGCTCCGGGAAGCTCTCTTAGCAACGCAGAGAAGCAATGCCTTCAAAGGTACTTTTTTAGCAAATCCGTTACGAGTTTCCGGAAGTTTCAGTCATTAAGTAAACACCTGAAAGAAGTGTAAAAAGTAATTAATAAGCCAGCGTAGGACCCTGCGCCTTGTTGTTTGCACTATGGCGCAAATGTTCGATTGCTATTCGTCTCGATTTCAGCTCATATTCGGCGCAGATGTCCAATCGTTTTTCATGCTGGATCGTTTGTTAAAATGCTTCGACCAGTTCATTACTTTTTCAAAAATTGAAAAGGGAAGGCAAGAGACATATGAAATCTCTTCCAGTATTTATTCATTCCTTAAATGAACCTCTCTGTTTAATTCTTTTGAACTTTCTAGAATACATTATCAAAATTATCTGAGTACTTCGTAGTCACATCAACAGTCCTTTGTTTTCTTTCCCTTAAAATATTATGTGATCACAAATGGGAGTCATCCGCTCGAAAGAGCTCATAAACTTCGAAGAGTTGATGATTTTCTTCAAAGAAGGGGGGTCGGCAACTCAAAAATTCATTATTACTTCACTATCGCAGACGAGTTGCACTGCCTCTAAACTAACAGCCTTATAATAGTTTTATTGGTTTTATTCGAAATCATATGGTACGTGAATCGTAGTAGATAGTAAAATAAACTTTCGATGCCTTAAATTTGGTGGGCTTCTTCGATAGTTACACGACGTTGCGTAGTCTTTGAATGCGTTGATATGGAATTATTTAAAATCAGAACTGGATGCGTTGCACGTCTAGCCGCTCACTGCCTTTACGATAACTGAGAGTGTTTGACTTATCTGTCGTTCTGTTGGCCATCAAAACTGTCGTCACATAGAAGCTAGCTATCATCCTGGAATCCTCGAAACGTGTGATTTTGCTGGAGACTTCTGAAAATTCATTGTTTTTCGATAGATTTGTTATGTGTTTATGTGAGATTACTCTTGAGGTGCATGGATCGTTTTATGGATAGCTGGAATTTGGTATCGCAGACTCTCCAGAAACGACTTCAGGATGAGCTGACCGCTGGTATGGCAGCGAGTGGTGGGTCGTTTTCGTGAATCACTCGTCAGTAGCGTTGATATTGTTTTGTTGATATTCGTTTTGCGATCCGATTTGTGTTGATGTGTATTAGGTTGTTGGTATAGGACACGAGTTGAGGCAGTTATTTGGAACAGTGGTTTTAAAGAGGGAAGGGGGAACATTATTGAAAAGCATTAATTTCGTTCCCGAGGGGAGGGAGGAAGAGGAGGGAGGGGATTGCTTCTAAGAATGTGTTAAATCACCAATTGTTAACTTGCCCAGCGTCGACTGTGTAGACAGTGCAAAAGTGCCGCAGTGTAGATCGCCGCTTTCTTTTGTGAACTTCGAAAAATTTCGCTTTCTCACTGTTGCTTACGTCTGAGGAAATATGAAACTTTATGCCGAAGCTTTGTGCCTTTGAAATAATGTAGGACGGACATCGGGTTTTAAGCAGAATGGTACACGGTTTTAAGCAGTTGTTTACCTGTGTTTACTGTCTAGGTACTCATTCTTCGATCTTTAGTCCCTTATCCCTTAGGATTTCAAGTTATTATTCCTCGGGGCACCTTTCATTTTCTTTAGAGGCGAATACGTCGGTCGCCATTGGATTGAACATACCTATTCTGGAATATCTTTGCTCACGTACAGCCATTACTATTCTCTACGCGGACTCTTTACCATTCTCTAAGAACGTATATGCATCTCGTCCCTTTAAGTGACATTTTAAATGTGAAAACAGTTTTTCTCAGAAGCTTGTACGAATAACGTACGTGACTTTTAATGGTGATAGAAAACGGCGTATATTTGGTAGCTGGCAAGGAACACCAAATTTAGTGCTTTGACGAAGATCATACATTCTTACGTTTCGAATCGTTGGTTGGAACGACTTTTATGGTCATCGGAAAGGGAATGGGAGATGGGCGATGAATGCCAAAGCCGAGGGGTTTCGTAGGCGAGCTGGGCAGAACGGAGGGGGAAGGGGAAGGGGATCGCAAACTGGGTCATTGTGCCAGTTGCACCGACCGGTGCATTCTTTATTCGCAAGAATCATTTGCTCACCTCAATTGTCGTTCCCCAGTGATAGTTATCGCAGATAGTTTACATAACATTATCAAATTGCTACTTTGTTTGCATCTTCGTCTTTATTCTAATCAATTGAGAAGTCGGTAATGATGGTGAATAATGCCGTTAAATTGGTATTTTATGATTTCTGAAGAGTCTGCCCTGACATTCAACATTTATCATACTTACCTAGTGTTTAAGGTTTCAGTCAATAATATGACAGTTCGGCATCGTGAATCATCAAATAATCGATGAGAAATATACCCGCCATCGAGACTACAGGTCCGCAGAGGATAACTGTTTACTTCTTATTTCATACAAAAAAAACCCATCGCTATGTTTCGCTGTGCATTCATTCGGCACTCAAAAAGTTTTCGTATAAATCGGGTCGTTATCTTGGAGCAAGTGACCTAAGCATGGATCGGTGTAATACGATGTTGCATGTGGATAGCTGGTGTGTTGATCCTCAAGTACTTGGGTTTTCGGGGAAGCTACTCGTTTTATAGTTTCCACTCGCTGGGTTATGGTGATATGCAGTAGTGCCCAGATCAATAGCGTCTGATCTAGAATCGTGCAGATTTCGGCCAAATGCGGTCCCAACCGCCGACTGCAAATCCCTACTGGTTTAACGCAGTTAAATGATAACATAGGCCATAAAGAGAGTCGTTACCAAGTGGCAGGCTGACGACCCACCAAGGATTCTGTGCTCGCAAAACAGCAACAATGTCGTGAGAGATGAATCTTTAGCAGTGCACTTGCAACAGCTTCGAGCTAACTGATAAGGAAAAAATGGGGAAAGCTCTGACCCGTTTCTCTCATCGGGACTGCTCAAGAATAAAAAATCGAATTGGAAACCGTTGCACAATTTTCATCGACGACGTGAAACTTGCTGCTTCATTCTTCTCTCACTTACTCCTGTTGTTTTGGGGATACCTGACCAGTTGGAATGGCTGGCCACCCGTTGCGGTAAAACGAGGAGTCGCCAAACGGATAAGGAAACCAGCTGAACGAACGCAAAGTCTCCTTGCAGTGAAATGAGATGTGGAAATGCAACATTTGTATGCTTTCGGGCGTGCTATCGCTCCATGTGCACTCTCTTCGGAGATAAGATGGCAGCCACGTGCAGTAATAATCGAACCAACTTGTAATGAAGCAGCGTTAAGATAAAACTTGCTGCAAAACTGAACTCTTTAAAGATGCAGCGCAACAATGACAACAGCAACAACAGAATGACAACGCAGATATCAACGTCAATTGTAATCCTTGAAACTCTTCCGCTTCCTTTTGCGTCTCGCTAATCTGTCCTCGACATTCAGCTTAGACGTATCCACTGTGGATTCGACTCTGAAAGTCAACGACGTGATGGTTCGAAATGGAACCAAGAAATTAACATGGATATGAAAAGTATTTAATGTATAAATGAAGTAAATCGCAGATACTTTTATACTTTTGCAAATCTCCATAAAAGGGTATTATGATTACATCATTTATGTGCGTGTAGGTATGTACTTTTAAACAGTTTCAAATAGAAGCTATGATAACAAAATTGTGAGTGCAGTCCACGCTGCGTATGACCTTTGAAATCAACTCCTTTCCTCCCGACCGTCTTCTTTATAAGTATGGGGGATTAAAGGTCCCTACAAAATATGCAAATTACTTTTCTTGCAAGTCGGTTGCAAGCAAACAAAAATGGATTTGCGAGTTGAAGATTTGCCAGAGCGGTTGGTTTCATATATAGGTGCACGTTAGGTCAGGCAACTTTGCACTGCTTTACGATTCTCAATGTGTTAAGAAAGATGGATGTGGTCGGTTAAGCTGCAAGAAATAATATATTTTGAATATTTTAGCGAGCTGTCATGTCGCGGATCGAACCATGGAAACAAAAGCCATTAATGCACCTCTCAGCTTGTTGAATCTCATCTAGCTGCTTTTGTTTCAGGCAGCACACTTCCTCTAATAACCTCACATTCTCTTGTTGTCCGAGACAACTGTAGAAAAAATTTATGCAATCATTCACCAATTTTAAATATAAAACCGACAAAAACTATAGTTGCGGGAAGTCAAAAAGCAATGATGCTGGGGAAATCTCCCTCAATTTGGTTACTGCTTCGAGCGTATCCGCCATCTCAGGCCCCTTCCCTCCCCCAACTGCAATTGACCTCCTCGAATTTCATTACTAAATTGTACTCGACATTTGCAATAGGTAAGAACTATGACACAATGCTTGAAACACCTATTCTTTAGCAATCAAATTCGTTCATTGCATCGTTTTGACTGTAGGTAGATAGCAAAGAATATCGTTATCGCTTTAGAGACACTTCAGCTTTTCATCACCAAAACCATCGGCGCTTCTATGATTAGGGCACTCAACGTTCAGAGTTTTAAGGAAAAACAACGGTAAACTTATTAAATTTATACAATTCAACAATCATTTTGTGCACTTTCTTGGCTTGGGAGAAAGTTCATTAGAACATTAAAACTTGCTTTGCACTCAAGTCAAATGGGGGGCAGATTTGATTCGCGTGAACGCCGTATCAGTTTGGAAAGCAAAAGACTTCCAGTATGCAACATTAGACTCACTTTCCCGATTTGACGGACAGTACACCACTGCTCTTCTTAACGGTTTGAAGGTCGATCGACCTCAATGCTTCCGCCCAATCGTCCTCAGAGCCTTTGATGGCGAACTGTTTCAAATCGCGTGATATTTCAGCCTTCAGCTTAGCTTTATCTCGCGCCTGTCTTTCCTTTATTTCTTCTGCGGCTTCATTCAAGTCATCCTAAAATATAAAAAAAAACAATTTAAGCCATGCTGCCTTTAATAAAAAACGTCATATTTAGTTTTGAAATCGTGGAGGCTTTTAGAGCTCACTTTTAAGATCTTTATTTGCAATTGCAGTAAAGGGGAGATGTATGAATTGAAGGCCGTCACTAACTATAGTAAGGGGTCGAATGAAGAAAATGCATTCTTTGATCAACATTCTACAAGTAATAATCCGATATTGTTTGCTTATTCAACGCGGGTAGGGAGAACGAGTGAAGGGGTGGTGCCGATGGCTGATGCAGGCAACAAAAATGCTACCTATAACTGCCAGATCAGTCAGCACCCCTAAATGCCCATTTTCTAAAAATTTCATTTTAGTTAAGACGTTATAGCAAATTTTCTTTAAAGTTCTTTTGAGTTGTTTCGTAGAAAACAGCAGACTACAGCGTTTACATAAAAGAAGAGGAGAGACTGAAACCATTGCCGACAATCACAAATACTCATTTTTTTGTAGCCGTTCAGCAGGAATGTGATGACGTCAGCGAAGACAACAGAGATCAACACCGTCAAAGCGGTTGGGAAGGCGTTAAGTGCAGAACTAAAAGAATGTGACACACTGAGCTAAACAAAAACGCACAGCGAATGTACTTCTACTAAATTACTGCTTTCTTTTTTACCCTCTCTCGTTCTTCGACGTTGTGACCTCCGGAGAAGTGAACATCATACTATATTGCAGATGGTGTCCTCAGCTCTCAAATCCTTAGCTCCTAAACTAAATACTTAATATCACTTAATCACTAAATAAATCTCACCCCCTCCACTTGGATGAACTGTCTCTGAAACAAGAGCCACTTTCCAATGAATGAAACGGAAATATTACTTAGCTAAATGGCAAGACGACTAGAGATGTAAATATCTGCTTGTGGAACTAAAAAGATTTGAAATCCCGCTCAGACTAAAATACTAAAGTGTTTCAATCTGTTGCTGCTCATATGCACGAGTGATACATTAAAGTCACCTCCGCCCCCTCTTTTTGACCCTAAAAAAGCACACCCACAAGAAACAACCTCGAGAGAGATCTGTACGGGCTGCATTTCTTGATCGACTGCGAACTCGCTTCCAGTCCGTTTCTTCGCATCTTCGCCTTCAACTTTCTCGCGTATCGCATCAATGCATATGCTGTCGAGGTATTCGGAGAGCCTTCGAATTGCTTTATTGAAAAGTGCAAGCAGTTGATTCGATGGCAGGTCAAGCTCGCTGACCATCGTGTCCACTGACTTTCGCTGCAATCCGATTCCAAGTAGAATAGCCGACTGCACCACGTTCAACTTCACCTGTAACATCTCATGTTAAATGCAACAACTGTATCCGCTCTAATCTATTTTCTACATAATGCTTGTTTTATACATATTCAGCACTATGTGACACTGGGATGAGCAGTGAAATAAATAAATAAATAACGCATTTCAAATGAAGTGCATCTACAATCTTCTCTTATTACTTTTTAACTCAAAAAGATAGACTCTCTTTATATTGCGAAGTCAGCGCTTAAAGTTGATACCGTAATATGACAGCGTGAATCACCTATTCGTTAAAAATGCCTAACAATGCGCACTTCAGCGAACCATCGTAACCGTAATCGTCGGCAAGTCCCAATTTAGTGCAAACATAAGGCATGTTTCTATCCACTGGTTTCCTAGGCTATAGTCTCACTCGAAGTCCCTGCCAGCAGCAACCATATCATAATTCTAACATCATTTTAGAAACGATGCGAGCTAGCCTCGCAGTTCAACAAAACCCTTTCACAGATCGGTGGAATTTTCCGATGGCTCAGCGACTATCCATTCCCTACGAGCAAAAATCGAACTGCATGTGTATAAACAAACATCGGCGTTGAATCGCTGATCGAAATAGAGTAGCGCAAGGGTTGGCACCAAATCTGTTATAAGATGGTAGTCGACCATATTGCGGGCATATTGCGCCAATCGACGCAAATCGCCGTTTGAAAGAAACAGTGCCAACTCGGAACGTGATAACACTGCAATCGCTTCGATCAGTAAGCAAAAGAAAGAAGTTCGAACCACAGTCGGCATAACAACCAATTTTTTGGCTGCTCGAATTTAAATGGAATAAAGATTTTGTCAGGGACAATTTTTTAAACAAAAAGAGATGAGCGTGACTTTCCTCATATTCACTCTCTTTGCCATTTCCACCTATCCTGTTAAACTTAATAAGTGCTATAGAAAGATTGTAAGGATATTCCTTTCAATAATAGAAACAAAAATATCACATAAAACTGGTCACTTTCTTTGATTAAGTTTTTTGAAAGGATTGATTGAAACGTTTACTCTTCGATATATTCCAACATTAGCAACATTACCGCTCATTATCAGAGCAATCAAAAAAGTTCTTATAATGAGCAAAGCAGCAAACAATTGTCAATTATTACCATTACGTGTAAGGTGCTTTGCGACCGAGCTGTTCTTCAACTGCAGTATACTAAGAGCGAGGTGAGCAGGGAACTTAGCAAACTCATAGCCGAACAAATGCAACACTCGACGACGAAACTCCGCCCAATAGACACTCAACCAAGTTGGACCTCCATCTCCAGCATCCTGATCCGCATCTGAGATTAAACTAAAACTACTTCCAATCCAGCTTACTCCAAGCATAGAAATGACGGGATATTGATGGAATAGCAAAGCAACAGACAAAATTTTACTGGGATAAAAAAAGAAACACGAATCTGGAAGAGTATTTCTCTGGTCAACTTCCCTATTCCAATTCTTCGAATAGCAACTGCCTCACAATGAGAAAATCAGTGAAGATGCTAGCAATGTGATACTACACGTTCCCCTCTAGCTGTTTACGCAGTCCGTTGACCCATCACTTCAACGGTCTGACTTCCTATGTCCCACAATTTGCTTCCCCTGCATTCGCCTATGTCATAACTCCACAACTCAACAGCAAACATACCATTGGGTTCCATATCTGACACAAATCGATTGTGCACAGAAATGTTTAAAAGGTGACAACAAACCCTGGCTGAGTGTCTTCAGCATTATGCATGTATGCTCTCCAGTAAGATCGTTGGCTGACTGCCTCAGATAAACGGGAACGAAGGCAGCTCGCTTCCAGAACTTCAATAAGTTCAGTGTTAAGCCAAAAGAAACTCCTGAAAAAACGAACCTCTTCTCTTACTTCGCAGATCAAGTTGAAAAGATCTCTGCCTTCTTTCTCGCAGAAAACTTCCATGTTTCACAATAATCCTAGCGCATTTTCAAGGGCAGACATTACCTATGTCAATGACACCGAAAGACTGATTCACGAGCATTACATGATTTAAGCGATCAAGCGGGAATTATTGAGAGCGGTGATGCAAGTGAATGGAAACGAAACGAATTTGCGAGTTATTCCTTTTATGCCTCTCAGAAATCGAAACAGAACAGAAAGCACCCCGCTTCAACATCGAGGACCGGTAGCACACCCAACAGTGTCCTGTGTTTTGGGGATGTGTGATTGGCTGCAGGTATGGGGGATGCGTGATCGGCTGCAGGTATGTTTTCAAGGACAGTAAAGGCAACGAAAAGGTACAAGATAACAGCCCATAAAACGCTTGTGAGGAGGAGCGAGAGAAGCTTTCTCATTCGCAACCATTCATGCACCACCTTACATTTGAAATATCATGCCACAGTGGTGTGACATTTCTCGAGACTCACATATAGAGAGGAGTGTTCATACAGATTTTGCATCTTTCTCCAGTAAGCGCTGCAGACGTCTCCTCTCAAGCCTATTCGAGCAAGCGCACAGCACCCACTTGCAAATAATACCTATCGTTCAACTACGAAGCCACTTCAACATCTCACTGGCACTCCTAGGTCTTTTCGCCAGCATGAAACCCAAGTGGCGACTCAGTGAGACTGAACGGCCAGACTAAACTGACAACCAAATAGCCAGAATAACACTACTTACAGTTATGACGAAACCGGAATTTCTGAACGATGGAAAGCTGCGGAAAGGTGTGTGACTGACCCTTAAAGCACAAAGAGACGGAGTTCATGGAAAGGAGAGGCGTGAAACCTAATGAAAAATAACGAATACTATACTAAAGGAAGTGAACTCACTGTGCTTGTTTTTCATTGCAAATATGTTAAACACATGCAGTTACAACCAACGATTGCCATTAAAACCAGTGAAAATCTAGCGATACCCAAAAAAAGATGTTGTTACCCGATTTCAATGTGAAACGGTGGAAAAACTTACCGAGCTTAAAGAAACTTCACCAGCGATGCCCCAAAAATATGTTGTTATCTGTTCCCCACCCTTGCTATCCTCTTTGTTTATGCAGTCTTTTTGACTAAAAACGAGTGGCGAACATTTGGCTTCGATCGAAGCATAACGCAGACAGCTTCATTTTAGATCTCTCTGACCTCACCACCCGAAATTTTTCAAAGGTGCAATGGTACTCTCATCAATATTCAGTGCCCTCTGATTACTCACTTTGATATCCCATCGAGCGATGTTTTCCGCTGCTCTCCCGTATACTCACAACTTTGATCAGCTTTGAAACATTGTTATCTTATCAATGGTCAAAAATAGCACCGCCCAATCCTCTTTAAGAACACAATATGCGATACGACTAAAAAGCTTTCCATGACTTGAAGACCTCAAAATTTTCAAATTCTTAACGTTGAAAATTCTAAGCACGACCTCAGAAACATTTTCGAAAGTTTATTCAAAAGAAAAAAAGAACACAACGCTTCCTCTTCCCTCATTCCAATCTACCTAATTTGGAATTCATCTGCTGTATCGTAGTTCGCTTGTCCTCCTCTTTTCTCGTTAATATTGTAAATAACGATCCATCGCTTATTCGTTATACAGAGAATATAAGAGAAAGGACCTAAATAATCGAGACGCTCGGCTCTCCTCTCAGTGAGTCGATGCAAAAGAGGTGGCAAATCAGCACGTGGGGCCACAACTTCCTCTAATAATTTTAATGTCTCCGAATCCTGCAAACAAAAGTTCTGTTTAAAAAACCTAATGAAGCAATAATGCTATAGCGATGTGAGCAAAAATTATATATGCGAATCGAATTTAGCACAGCGACCACATATTAAATTGAGCAGAACGACCGTGTCAACACTAATAAAATCATTATCGAAAAGATAAATTTGAAGTCTTCATTTATGTGAGTTTTTTGAGTATTTTCCATCGCAGTATTAATAGCAGCATTGAGAGAAACCAAAAAATAATATCAAATCAGACTGGAAGAATATATTTTGCACTTGCAAACAATTCCAAAAATGATACTTAATGACTCTGTTATACGGAAAATTTTAAAATACTTCGCAGTGCTTTGATATTATCACATATTTAAGTTTTACCAATAACAGCTAAAATCAAAGCGCTTCAATTGACTGTTTTCCTTTTGTCGCTCACTTATATTTGTGCAAGAATACGCTAGAGAATGTCAGCTCGACAAATCTACAAAAGATGAAACGTTCTTAGTCAAATAAGTGAGTGAAGTAAGTGAAATATGCAGATAGCAAAGACTGTACATTGCAGTAGGGAATACATGAGAAATGACTTAAACTTTACAAGTGATTGTAGTAAACATAAAGAGGCCAAATACGGAATAACAACCCCGTAGAGGTTTTTCAGTAGCCATAACAAGGTGCGACTCGACGCAAATTCGCAAATAAGTATCTCCACTTAATACCTCACTTATGCTTAGAGCAAACTGATGCGGGCATTCGAAGAGCCGGGCGTCGGCGAAATCTGAAGCCATAAGCTTTGAAGTCGAATGAAATTCCTCCAAGCAACAAACAACTCTGGAGCAAACGTTTAGAATTCCTAAAGGATTTCCGAAAGACACCGAACGATGGTCCTTGGAAGAAATCTTTTTCCGACGTCAGCAATATGTTCTCTTCAAATTACTCTAGCTGGAATTACTTTCAGCATAAACAAACTTTTTAGTTGGAAGCCGTACCTCTACACTCTTCACCTTCGTTGTTTTTTCAAACTGTTCATTTTCGTTGAGACATGGTACACGACCCTCGTAGTATTCTTCGAGCAACTCCAGTGCGCGGGATCCATAGCCCATCGCTGAATTCACACATATTGAAGAAAATTTATCGTTTCTTATTGACTCCCCTTGGCCGGTTCTAAGTAGGCTCCGACCAGACTTGTTCGCTCCATCCTACCGAGCCTCCCTACCCAGCACCCTTCTCCTGTGTGGAACGACAATGAATCGACTAGTTTAACACTGGATCGGCAGGAGATAAGGCTAAGCCCCAACGGTTACGCGACCCTACAACTTTTCTCCTCTTAAGCAAAAGTGAAAGCCATATGAAGGGACATTTATTCACAATGAATGTTTTACAGATAAAAAGTAAAGTGAATTAAAGAAAGTGATTAAGCAATTGTTGAATATCGCTTTTTAGCAATCATCTATTTAGCTAGGCTTATCCCCGATGGGATAAAACCAAGGAAAATATGGAATTCACACAGGCTACTGCTCTATCGAAGATCATTTATAAATAAATTCCGAGTAAGTGTCTCACAAAAATCACATAAACGTTTTTGTTCGCAAAGAATTGATAGAGTCAATCCTCTGAGTATGAAAGGATGTTAGTGGCTCTGCATATTCTCACCTCTTCATAAACTATGAAATAAATTCATGATAGATCAATGCCCAAAATGAGATCCCTCCATTAAAAAGAGTTATTTGCAGAGAAAAAGTACTGCGCTTACTTATTATTGAACGAAATTTTCACCACGAAGCATGCCCATTAAAAAGCATATGCACTACTCACATATGTAGAATATACTTCTTAAAAATGCTACTTCCTCTTTCACGCTCCCTCCCTCCCCCCCCCCCCAACCCGTAAGAGTTACGCCCTCAGTGAAAGTTTGGGGAAAAGGAATTCCACAGGCCAATGCTTTCTCACAAATAACGAAGGCTGCCCATAAGTTACACCTATTCAGGCTCTGTTACCTCTTTTAGCACCAATATACGCGCAGTAAACCCATCGGTTGGAAAGCAGAGGATGTGGGGGTCATTATCTAATTTAGGTGCAGATGGAGTTTTCCTCCAATTCCTAGACATACAAATATCAGCACAAATTCGAACCGAATAGCTCAAAGCTAAAGAATTCCTTCATATTTTTATTCATTTTGTGTAAGTGGACAGAGTTCCGATCCTGCTTGGGAGCTTTTCATTCGATATGCATATATGAAACAATACAATACTGATTTAGTATTACTTCCCATGGAAGTCAAACTCATGCAAAATCGAATACTAATTGAGAAGAAAGTTGAGAAGCGCAAATGAAGACTTTTGACTTCTCTAACTGATGAGATCTTGTCACTATGACCTAGAGAAAGAAACGAAACAACACTTACACTGAAAATCCGGATGCACAGCGATACGAACTATTCTTGCCCCACATAACGTCGGAAAATCGGTATCCTAAACCCAAAAAAACAAATTAGAACATTTAACATCACATCAACCAGTGAACATGAAACGAAGAACAACATCTACTAAAAAGGGCCACAGAATAGCGTATGTGAGGTCGAGGTTTATTGGAGAGGTGGATGGTAGAGAAGGCCAAACACGAAAGAAACCAAACTCAGTGAAGAAAGGGATGACGCAGAAATTGAATCGGGAATTCAACGTTTTCAATGTTGCGCTCATCCTCACTGACATGGACATGTCAAATTTACTTCTGAATTGAAGCGATGAGGAAGAGAGAAATGGAGAGGCTCATCTTCTAGATAGCCTTAATATACACTCAAAGCATTTGCAATAATTGATATATGCCGATTAAATTCACAATGTGTATTTCCTCTCTCCATTAATATCACAAAATTAAAACGCGATATGTTCTTGACAAATGAACTATGGTAAAATCAATTGCTATTCTGCTAACATAAGTGAAACCATTGTAATTAATGGCTATAAACGCCCTTTAAGGATACCCAACTCAATGCCAACGATATAACATAGAATGTGGATCGATGAATGTTCTCACCAACAAAACACAATGCACTGTAAAGAAAACGATAATGCAACTAATTAATATGAAAGAATCTCTAAAAAAAGCAATTTGATAGATATGTCATAGGAACGGACATGATTTACGCTTCTGTGCTGCTCTCATCCGAGATAGGTCTCATAAATTAGTAAAAACCAGCGAAAATATATGGAATACCGCCTTCACGTTTTAACTAACTCGAGCATTCAAACGATTCTACAAAGGATTTGTTGCTTTTAATCAAGCAGATTTAAAAGAGGAATCCAGCCACTTGCCCAAATCCATTTCCTTAAGCTTTCGAATGCACGTGCGGTTTGGAATTCGGTGAATAATGTGGTGTTAGTCATTATATTGCGTATATTTTAGCTCCGAATTTCACAATTCTAATTTCAGTCACTCTCGAGTTGAAACGACCGGATAGACAGACACATACACACATACGCGTGGATACATGATCGTCAGAATGTTCTTTCGTGAAGCAAAGTCGCTCATAAATAAAGAAGAAGAATGCGAAAGGAATTGGTAGGATATGCGATTTTGCTTCCTTTTCATCAAAAGAATCATTGCTAAGTAACCAAATCAAAAATCAAAAATATAATAAATCAAACCTCAACCAAACTAAAAGTGCAAATAATACGTTTAGAAAAGATTCGTTTCATAGTAACCAAAGTGGCGAAAAATGAAAAAAATATTCGATGTGCAATATATGCAATCTTTCATTCTTTAAATGTCTGTAAAACATGGTGTAAGAGGTCAATCATACCAATCGAATTTCTTGAGTTATAGCTTCAATGTTACGGAAAAACAGAAGACGCACGCACGCATATATATGCACAGATACGATATCGCAATCATGGCTTGTGTAAAGCAAATTTGCAATATAATGTCAAATGAAAGGTTGAGGTGGGAAGGTGATATACAACGCTTATGGGGAATGGAAAAAAAGAATCATGCAAAAATAAAGCGATAAAAGAGGTATCGTTCTGAGAGTCACCCATCTTCTAGCACAACAATGTTCTGCTTACACAACACCTCTGTTGCACAATGCAAATCTTCTTTTTTGTTTCGAACACTCACCGTGGAGAGAGAGGAGACAGAGAAAAAGAAAAAGAGACGGTGCTTCTGTCCTAGAGCGCGGCGCCTCCACCTGCCCTATCCCTAGTTCAACATCGAAAACATCGCAGCCCTAAGATCTGTGAGATCTATACTTTCCGCCTCTTCACCATGGTAATGTTGAGCATGTGAATCGTTAAAGAGAATCCATCGAAGTATTCTTGCTAGATCCCTTATTTATTAATGCAAACGGTACTCTTAATAATTACAAAAATTAAATAAGTAAAACTTTTCATTGTTATTAGATAATCCGCAATCTTCTGTAAGATCTCCTCATAGATCGATGCAAAGGAAAAGAACCTCCAATAAATTCAACTCCCTATAAGATCAAGAACTCCAAATTTTCAGTACTGTTTGATAATTCACAACACTTCGAGCAATAACCGACCAGAATCGAAAATGTGAACGCCTCACCTCTGTGAAACAGAATAAATCATCTGTAAAGTTTAAAGGCAAAAAAAAGTTGCTGTGAATAATAAGAATAAAAGTAAAAAGTAAGGATGAGAATTAATAATAACCAACAAGAAACTGCTGTGAAATAGTCCATGGCAATAAATCACCGGCTGCTCGTTTCCCCCTTTCCATACTGTTGGATATAGTAGAGGATGCAAGAGAGCCCTCTATACATACTTGAATGACAACCAGCACCTGCAGATTTCATGATTTCATCCACACTTCCCTAAACAATGACATCGTAACAACCTCGAATGAAAGCATCAGAGCTATAAATTTTGCTCTTTTTGGGACAGGGGGAAGGGGGAGGGAGGGAGGTGACTCATCCCAAAGAATTTGAAAATACTGCGTGCTATAAACTTCGGATTCAGTCCAACTTAGGGACTCGATGAATAAATTCATTTATCAATCAAACTCGATAATTGCTAACAATTCGTCTGCAGTAATTGCGCTGACACGAAAAGATACTGAACTTCACCTGCATTATCTTATGAATATTCATATCCAACATTTTATTCAATGGCCTAAGTTAAACATCCCCGATATTATCGCACACTCTCTGTAGAAGTGATGGCTCAATCCAAAGTCATATTTACTGAACCTACAAAGAACTTATCCAGTTCACCGAAATAACTCCCCTCGCAAGCACTATAAACGACACAGTGGATGAGAATGGCTCGCACAACGGCAGCGACCAACTCTGGCAAATCTACCTGTACCTCTGCTCAGGTTTATTGATTGAGGAAGGCGATTCGCATGTTAACTTCAGTGGTCAACGCGAATGCAAGACAACGAAAAATCATACATCTTGAATTTAGGCGACATTACTTTACGATTACGAATTCAGGCCGACCTATCACTACTTAATCTTCCAACCTATGCACTCCTGTCCATTCCCATCAATCTTTTTAAGCATATACGTCTTCTCTGTCTATCGATATTTCATTGAATTACTTCCAAATGAATGAATAAAGAAACGATGGGCAAAACAAACGTCCGGAAGATGTGTTTGTGTCTCAGTTACAGGCCCCATAAGAACGAACAGATGATGGGCCGGTGCATCCGACAGCATCTGGAAAGCAATAAAATGAAGCATTTTTTTTAACGCTGGAAGGCATTTCAATTCAATTTTATTCTACTCTTTGATAAAGCGCATAATTTTTTCATGAGAGCTTGGAGGCACATTTTGGATCCATAACAGACGTGCCCATCGCCGAACTAAAGAAGAAACATGAAAGAAACGCGAGATTTGCAATAGTTTATGCAATAGTTAAAGAAAATTTTGCAACAGAAGAAGTAAGCAATAGACAAGGACATTACAGCACAGTTTCCAAATGCCCCAAATTTCTTAAATTTTCTGCAATGAGACTATCGGAGTTCACTTTGATCGTTACACGTTAAAACGTTTAGCCAAAACACACCCAAGACCTAGCACAAAAACACCAATGAAAATAATTGAACAAGCTGCCAAAACACTCATAAGCCATATGATTAACATTAGTGATATATTCAACACAAATGGGGAACCAGCTTGTGGGCATAGTCCTCACCCCTGTCGAACGTGTAGGTATAATTAAAAAACGTCGATGAATACCTGTAAGTCATTTGGTGAATTTTTATAATGCGCTGCAACATAAATCGACATGAGATTATGTAGAAACGCCTCGGAAGCCTTGTGGAATGAGAAGAGTGTATCGCGATTAACATAGAGGCTGAAAGAGATCGAATTGAGCAAAACTGCAAAGATAATATGCGCTATATCGAAATACTTTTATATCTGCACAAAAAAAAATCGGTGCGACAACATATAAATGACAAAGAAAACAACAAGATAAAAAGAGTTAACGAAACGTTTAATTAGTAAGCACTTCTCAGCAGTGCATGGGGCAAGTTTAATTAAACAAGGAAAGCTAGCAAACTGCAATGACTACCCTTGACTTCATGAAAATCGAAATTCATTTCTGGAGGATCTACTCCCCTCCCCTCCACCTAACCATATTTTCAGCAACAATAACTAAGACTCAAAGGGCGAATGTGGCCAAAAGATGTAAGTAAAAAGAGTTGGAAAGAAAAAGAAAGAGAGAAGGGGAAGGTAGGACACGGGGTAGAAAGGAATTATTCCTCTCATGACGCTAAAACCTCCAAGCTTACTCACGAAAGTTCACTGGCCGTACACATCTGTTTTTAATTTCATCGGTAGAACCACCAATTTTTGAGTTGAATATAGTAATTCAACGTTTCTGCAACACAGGATTAATCTGTATTTCTGTTGCAAAACAGACTAATAAGAGTGTTTAGTTATCCCAAATACTTCCCCATTCACTCACTGCATATCCAGACCAACAAAACGGGAATTTTATCGCTAAATTATCAAAGCCCTTTATTCACATCCCTAAATTGTGTGCATGACTTGATTTGAAAGAAAAAGAAAATCGATGGAAAACTAACAGTTGACAGTATTTAGGCGGTGGCATTCCGGACGCGAGCCGATGCGAACTGGTTGCATCCAAACATAACACACGGTTCAGCCACGCTTCGACCTCAAATGAGTTGCATTACGCATATTTGCACTTGATATGATTATGAATTTACCAGTGCAAAACAACACCAATCAATAAATCTTCCGAAATAGTTCGTGATGCCACCTTACGGTCAGAGGTCCCTCGAGTCATAATAAAGGATCATGCGTTCGTTGCCCCCTAATCATGACACTTATATGCCCGTTTGCACTCATCCCCACCAGTCAAAACTTGCACAAATGTTGTGCACATGCAAAACGAAACTTCACTGAGCCCAAAAACAAGTCCACTTATGCTGCTCTTATGGAAGTGTTTTCGAATCCTACACTTGCTGCCAGGAGCTCTTAGGGAGTTCATATTACGCCTGACGATCATCACTCCAAAACACGAAAGTTTCACTTTTATCTACGTTGAAGCACCAAAGAAGTAAGGAAAGGCAAGAATTGAAGGCAGGGAGAAAAGAAAACCAAAGCTCCACAAAGTCCGAATCAATTCCCTCACATCGCGACAAAAGTGCAATCTAACAAAAGCCACTTTTGTTAGCCGTAACTTATGCTACTAGGCCACATTAGTTCGCCTAAATAAGCATTCCATTTCAACAAAAACGAAGTAGAATAAAGCGATGACATTCGGTGGGATTGTTGGATTAAGACATCTTGTGATCGCAAAAAGATTCCGACGTAATACGACGACCCAATGAGCGAGAGAATTCGATCTGGGGGGGGGGGGGTATTATATAACAGACGATTCCATCAAAAAAGCGACCTGATCTCCAGGTTTGTATCGAATACTTTCATCGAGACTCATTTCGTGAAGCGTGCGACCTCAAATATGAAAAAAATCGAGTATTTATTTCTGATGGTTATAGCATTATCATCTTATATGGAATAGGCATAATATAACTAATTAAAGAACAATATTACTATGCTAAAATATTTCTGCCTTAGAACATATTTGGAAAAAGCAGCAACGATGTGCTTAATACCATAACGACAAGTAAACAAATCAAATACCATAATGAATAATCACCTTCTAACGATATTGCTGGGTATGTTTAATGGCGATAGGAAGACATAGCTAACAACCTTGTAGAGCTTAATACGAAATCAATGCAAGAAAGGATTTATCCTTATGTTCAGTACTACTTTTTCACAGTCAACATTTAAGTGGAATCTATTCCAAACTGTTTGCAACTTGTGAACAGCAAAAAGAAGTAACTCCCATAAAGCGAAGGATAAATAATTTCTCGGTTGCATATACGTGCACTTATTAGTAATGCATCTGAGATGTCTATATTAGATTGTTTAGAGATTGCTTTCGTACTATTTGGTCACTGCCTATAAATTATAAGTCGAACAGTGTTTTTCTTGAATCATGCATGATGCATCAACGTCTCTCTTAAATAAGTTCATATGAATGTCGTTCAGAAACATCGAATCGACCCATACTAGCATTTTCTCTTCGATTCTTTCTGCGGTATCGACCACTCAGCAGGTAAGCCGATAGAAATGAGGGAGGAGGGGGGAGGAGGGAGGGGCAAAAAAGTAGAAGAAAAATACAATCGGAGCGTTTGCGTGTAGTAAAGATCCTATCATCCACTCTGACTAATCTTCTTCAGCGAAATTTCTCGCATCAAAGGGCTGTTTAGCTTAAAGGTCTCATACTTAACAATACTATTAAAAACGTTGTTTTTGGAAGACAAGATAACAAATCACAGCTTGCGTTCCACTGTTATAGTATCATTTCGCTTCCACGTTTAGGGAGTGTTTAAGATGCAACAAATCGAAAACGATGTGCATAATGGCATTCCCCGAGGGCATCATCAGCACGACTTCCTCCTACAGCGAGCAATTCGTTGAATTAAATTCTCTATATTGCTATCTGCAAACGAAATCAAATCAAATTTTGCGAATGCAGTTGAAATTCTCTATAAAAATTGCAACATGGAGTTACGCTCTCTAGAATTAGAATGCACTCTCTGTATCCAGGACGTCATGATGCAAACACGCACGCATACACATGGAAATACGGAGTTTGCATACTACAGATCTCCTGTGACCAAACAGCAAACGTCCTAAAGACCCATAGCAATCCTGGTAACAACCGTCGACAACCAAGACAGTAAAAAACGAAACCTTTGAATCCTGTAAGCTCTGGACCTCCTTTACTATTAGCAATGGTGCCTGCCGCTTGTTGACGTAACTGTTGGAGAAGCTTAAGCGATAGCGAACGACCCGTGCCCTCGTAACCGTTTATCGTTGACGCCAAAAACACCAAATAGGCTCCTGAATTTCTGCACATATGCTTCTTCAAGACAAAAAAAAGTAAACAGTACAATTAAATGTGAAATCCGATATCATCATTCCTCTCGACATTCTCGTTTGTTAGGAAGGCCTTCCAGAATTTTCAAACTTTCAGGACGGAGTATCGCAAAACACTTAAACGAGTTCAGAAATAATGACGCAAAACATCCGAAATCCCAGAATGTCGCACAAATATATGCATGAAAATGATAAACAGGAGGGGAAGAGGGTTGAGAGTGCAAAGGAGGCGCACTTGTGTGTGTCGAGGATACGTGGCAATTAGGTAGTGCCGAAATCTTCGACTCAATTGCGCTGCTTTTGACTGGTATCATTCATAAATTTGGTTGAAGAATCATTCATAAATTCATCAATTCGAATAATCTTTCTCTATTGTCTTGTTACCAACGACGTTTCTACCACAGTATGAGCATAGATGGGAAAAACTTTTGCATATCAGATTTTCGAAGTGGCGGAACAACAAAAACTGAAATTAAACAAGAAGTAAAAATTGCATGAAAATTATAAAGAAATGTGCATGAAATCTGTACGGTTTAAATATTTATTATAGAAACATGAAAACTAAACAGTTCACTTCCCAAATGTTTCTAACACTTATTTGAATCGAAATTGGTATGAAATCATTAACAAGATTTGGGAGGAAACTGAACAGTTGAAACTTTAATATCTTCTTCGGGAAAGAATGTCAATCTTAAGAGTTCATATTATTTATACAAAGAAGGAGCGAAATAAGCAACAAAAGCCGTGTTTATTACCGCAAGAGAAGAAAATTAAGTGAAATGCATGAATAAACAATGTAAACAGGAAAGTAAAATAAAACAAATAGTTGTATGACGCAAAACTTTTAATTCAACTACTTGCCACCCTCACTTCCCTCAACCCCCCCTCCCATGCACACGTATCTCCTAAAATTACGAATGCACAACCGCCGATGCAACGAAGAAACTGTGAAGAAAAACTACGGTAGAATACCCATGCAGAAACATTCAACAATGATGGAAACTTTTCTCAAGATGTTTAAGCTATCTCTTAGATTATCCACTAAATTATATCTACTACAACTCAAGTTGTTTATAATTAATGAGAACACATCATTCTTAGTCAAATGAAGAAGTGGTGATGATGAACATCGGCAGTCTAATGTATTTTAGGAAGATTTTGTGTTCACAAGAAAAGCTAAAGGGAACGGATATTCGAAGGACAGGAAAGCAAAATGTGCACTGCAAATACTCTTCACCCGCTAAAAACTATGAAAAAACCAACCAGAAATGAGCTCCTTCACGACTGGAAGAGGAATTGCAGCCGCTTCATCAATAACGACCAACTCGGCCTGCGAGAGTTTCGCCGAATCTCGTGGATCGATGTACTGAAACTCGAACGTTTGTCGTAAAATCACTTTTGCACAATGGCAATCTGTACTTTTAGAATAGACCCTGTCGTCAAAAAATACAAGCTTAGAATATTTCCACTACTTTTATTTAAAAACTATACCACAAAATGAGGATGCATAGCTGAGTACGCCACTGCTTGAGAATATATTTCCCAGATCTAGAGGTCGGCAGGTCGAATACTTTAGGCGACCCTTGTCACCTTACCAGTCACTTACAATTAGCTAACAGGCATTTTTTAATTGAACGAAAGTTCATAGCACACTTCATCAAACAATGTATCATGAAATTCCTGACTGGATCTTTGGTATCTTGCAAGATCACGTTGGTTGACCGATGATACCTGACAAACAGCAACTACGGGTCTATCAGTCAATGTAGCTGATAAGGGAACAATGCTCATTCAGAGGCATTCATTGTCAGTGCACTGATGCAAATGCATAGAATGCCAAGATTGGTGTACATCATTGTGGAATAACAGCATTTCCATTAGGCACTATTATATGAGCAGTTTCTAAGACCAACAATTCCTCTCCTCCATTGAAAGAGTCGGCAATCAACAGAAATTCGCCCTTTTTTGCAACGGTAATTAATTCCTTATTGCGTCCCTACATTACTTTAAATACCTTGGCGATTACTGTGCAATAAGTGACCCCACAAGGTTTGACCTCCCTGATGGATTTCCCTTGAGACTTGAGTGTCCCCATACCTTTCAAGGGATTGCTTCATTCTTCTTTGTGGAGCCAAAGAGCACAAAGATCATGCACCTTGGAAGTCATCATCCATACTGCACGTGAGGTGTGTTGCTTACTTTTGCTCACTCACTTATTGCATGATCTATTGCTTCTTCTCGCACCTTTTCTCCCTTCATTTCTTTTCTGCTGCGAGCTTACAGTATTATAGATAATATAAAGCAATAGTAGCTGAGATGAAAAAGACGGACAGCAATGGGAAATGGAAGCCTACATTCCACCAGCCAGGTAAAGGCATCTGTCTCTATTATGCAACTATTCCAAGCTTAAACTCATTTCTACCGTAACAGCGCGCCGCTGTACCCATCCTTAGCCAGATTTAACCCCTTCAGGAGGCAATAACGTTGAATAAGATTGCTTTTCGGCCATCGAAATCAATCATAAAACAAAATTTATTCACCTGGACAACTTGCCGATGGTCCCTGAAGACATTCACGCGAACAAGCGCTTTGCCGAACTGGGGATTGGTCGAGTGAAGTAACTCAAAATCGGCATGCTCCTCCATGCCCATTGTCTGTAGCCCTTTAATCACGAATTCGAACAAAGTTTTTAGATTGTCGGGTGCCGGACTTGTCACGAAAATATTCGTGTATCCGAAGCCGATCGCGCCGGCTATCGCCAATCCCAAAGCTGCCGACTTGCCCCTCCCTCGTGCGGCCGTTATTGAACATGTCGCTTGGAGTGATTTCTCGGTTATAACATCCAGCAAGCGAAGCAATGCCTTCAAAAAGCAGTCTATCACTTCACTCAACAAACAAAATAACAAATACATTCACCTCTCCTTAGAGCCATTATATGAATAACAACAGCCGCAACCATTCCTCATCCAATCTGAAGAATAAATTACGAGCATTCTTTAAGGAGGTGACTTATATTACACAAAGATTTTATGCCAGCTGTCACAGTTGTTAGATTACAGCCTTTTATAACTGTGCATCGTTTCGGGAAATATAAAAGACACCCAATGATGAACTTCAGACTGATAGCTGCCTTTCGCCCCTTTGAACTCACTGCAATACACTCCGTTCTTCCGTTTAGGTACAGTAAGTGTAAAACGTATGTTCTTATATGGTTGCCAAAAAGCATACGCATATAAACGTAACGAGACTGCGATGCAAGATGCAAATGCTTTAAGATAAAGCTGTGAATAGGCCCTTCACATTAAGAAAGGGGAGAGGGAGTGGAGCGCTGATGAAAAAGAGCACACTGGCCGGAATATTCACTGAAGGATATACTGCCTCATTTAGCAGCAAAAGTGCACAAAAAATCGTGAACAAATGCTGTCAAAAGATTATTAAGTTAATGCGCATACATATGCAGAACTTCGTGGTATACCCCTATTCTCTTGTTCTCCACGCCCGCAAAAATTAACCACTACAAAAAACAATAATTAATCTGTTCAGAAGAGCCATCTCCCAACTGTGCTCTCACAATTCATGCAACCTGTCATATATCAACTGCGTTGTGCACGTCTCCATCTGTATGTGTCCCTTCGCCAGCACTATCTGCCTAATGAATTAGCATTTAAGTGTTCGTGCCACTCACTTTTTTTTGCTCAGTTAATTAAATTTTTCGTAAGGTTCTGACCGAGCGACCATTGGTTCGATGTTATGATAATCACTCAACCGGATCTGCAAAATCGAGTATTCAGTTTAGGATTTTTTGGCTTCAGCATTTAACTTCGCAGGACCCCATTCGTGCACTAATATTCTCAGTGAATGAAATGTAACTGAATTAATACCTTTGCTTGACATGTCGTTTTGCATTTATCAATAAGTGGTCCAATTGGTTTCGTGTCAGCCAGCGATGTCTTAAGTGCGGTCAGTTCCTCTTGCTTTCCGGTCGTCTCATTCTGAAAGAAATGCCACTTTATAATCCAATAAGTGTTGCCAATTACTTAAATTTGATGAATTTAATGCTTAGTACACAATGATTTCCCATACTAAGTTCCAAGTGGATCTATAAGCTTCCAAAGAAGTTATAGTTTTTTAGAGGATGCTAGAAAAATTTCACATATTTTCCATCGGTCGGTTTCTTATTTTATGTCGGGTGGTTTCTTATTTTATAACGGTGGGGGTACAAAATAGATCTTTCAGAGGAAATCTGAGTGAATGTCGAGCAAAATTAATATGAAGGCCTTATACTGAGCATACGTGATAAATGAAGCTGTACTGAGCCTGCAACTTCTGTTGCAGGCCAATTGCTTGCAACATAGGTTCGTAGCGCTCATTCAAGACTTTTCAGGGTAGTTTCTTTTCAACAAAAAACAAATCGAAACATTAAGACTACATGCCAATGTATCAATCTCGCTCTTTAGGGCCTTTTCCTGACGCTCGGGCAGTTCGTCGATCCCGTTGCAGTAGATTGGCTTCTTTGACGCCAGAAAATTCTGCCAGTCAATTTCATCTCTGTCTTTGCTACAGTTAAATAAACGCAGATTGCTGGAGAGTGAACAGAAGAGATGATGATCTGGCAAGATAGGACCCACCGAGCATGGAGAATGAGGTAGAACCTCCCTGCCGAATCGTGAGTGGCTTTTTGTAAGATTTGCTGCATGCAGCTGAGCATTGCTTTAGGGGAAGCATTTCGGTAGATTCTATCTAATGTCTCAGTCAGACGTTACAGCTGATCGGATGAGATCAATGACTATCTAGTTTTTGTTGTGATTAGCTCGAGGTGGACTACGCCTTCTGTTCTCGTTAGATTGACAGCAGTACTTCCTTCCCAAGGATGCACTTCGACCTCATTTCGTGGTGTTCCCCAAGGCTTACCCATTTTTTTCTTTGCTTCCTATTAACTACAGTCATCATTTCTCGCTGTCCAACCAGCTTCACAAAACATTGATGCTGAAGCTATGTAACGTGATAGCAGCATAGACGCGCAGATTGTGATATGCTGAATCTTGTTGTTCGCATTCGATCCGCATAGCACCCACGCGCCCTGTTTCTGGACCTTATATATCGGTTGCCGCGGTCTATCAACTGTCGTGTGTTTGGATCCCATCTCCATGACAGTTCGCTGTTTGACAAAAACATTCTCTTGGATCAGAGCATTTGGTTGATCATCGTCGAAACTGGTCGGTCCTCCGGAAAGACGATTTTCGAAAAAGTCATACGAGTCGCCGTTACTAGCTTTAAAGCGTGAGAACCATTTCCAAGCCACTGAATACTTAACGAAAGCAAAGAGCAACAGGTGTCGGATATGTTCGATTTTGTTGATTTGGCATTGCACAGTTTCAAGCAGAATAACAGTCAAAGTTAATAATCTCAAAAGAATCTTGTAGATGAAAAAGAGGGCTAGATATGGCGAATAATATTCAAATGCAGGCAATTGATGATGTAAAAAAATCATTACCAAGTTATGTTGCAGCTCCATAGTACAAAGTGGAATGAAAGGCCGATTTAACACAGTGAAGGCAATGAAAGTTGAATTACTAATGATAGTCACTAAACTGTTAATAAAAATAACCTTTGTGTTAGCGGGCACTGCTTCAATTTTGGAGATATGTGAGGAGAGTGGCAAAATGTTAAGGCGATCATCGACCACCGCACAATCACGACAACTCGCCAATGACAGGATGAATCTTTCGTTAAAGCGAGCTACAATCTCGGAATGCGATTCGGTTCGATAGCGACTGTGCACATCCTGCAACCGTTATGTCTGCTAGAACATAAAGAAAATAAAGCACCGCAAAGAGGAAATTAACAAATGCAACAATATTCGGTCAATTTAAAAACCTTGTGAACATAACGACCGAATGATCATTCGTTATTTCCGCAGCAATCCGAAAAATAATAGAAATAATCTTGAATGCAAAATTCGGTGCTCTTTATCTTATTACTATATGCCTATAGTGGCGTCACTACGTTGACATATTTTGTAGCATTTTGATGCGATTCCAAATTTGTAAAGTGGAAACTTCATCTACGTAGCAGCATTTCCATGCAGGTCGAGAAATTACATTATTGGAATTTCAATTTGATCACATATCACAGAAGAAAGCATTCTATTTTGATGGATGTCCACAATTTTGCAGTTCTCACGCTTTCAGTAAATTTTTCCTCTCATAGAGTGTCTCTAAAGAGTAAATGAGTATAGATGAATATAAATTAAACAAGAACAAACCATAGTCATCGTGTACAGCTGCTTAAGAGAGTTGACCGTCTTGAGCAGAATCACAACAATGCCACCGCCTTCCACCGTTTCAATGGTTCGTGCCAAAAGATTTGGTGTTATCGCTTCGAAATCCTTAAAAATAGCATTACACACTGATTAGGAGTGGTGCTATATGAACGGCAATTTGCCAGAGAGGGGTGTCCATTGACGAACGAAAACTTCACAGTCTATGGAACTAAAATTCAAAAGTGAGAGTGGAGGTAGGGGGAGGGAACGATAAAGGGTTCAAAACTCTTGCTCGACGTACAGGAATTTCACGAGTAGGATAAAGATCGAGTAAAACATTCGCAGCCCGGATCCCGAGAGCAGCACTGCTGAAGAAAGTATCTTAACGAAAGACTACAACAAATATACAAAAACCTATATTCCTCCCATTCTCTCAACACTTTCGCTGCTGCCTATTAAACTATTGTGAAGGTTCTAATACACCTGATGGATTTGTAGAGGCATATTCGACATAATGTGAGTTTACGATGGATGAGACAATAATTTCTTATTTGCAACATTATGAACGATTCGCTATTTCTTCACATAAAAAGCATAACAGCTCCAAAATATTTGCATAACACGATGTAGTTCTGTGCACTTTACCGTCGAAGGCTGTGAAATGCGACAGAGATGGTAGGATAGACGCTGAGCTCAAAGGGGCACTCCAAACTTATGTGCCATTTCTTCCCACTACATAACAGATCCTATAAACTTTAAGTGACGATCAATTTGGCAGTTAACAAAGAAAAAAAAAAACGAACCATCTCTTATTTCTTCACTCTTCACGTTAAAAAAAAATCTTCAAAGGATACTAGTTAATACGGAGGAATGATGAGTCTGCACGCTAGATGCAAAGATTTCTATGAATGAATGAGATAATGTTTCATAATGAAATAGACCTGCAAGACGAGCATTCCAAAAGTATTTCCGAGAATTTTGTGCGTCTCTGAGTAGTAACAATAACGAATATGCGTTGAAGAAATGAACAACTCGAATGGATCATCCTGCAATGAAAACAACGGCTTAAACAAAGTCGTACTCCGCAAAGGACATGCGTCAGATATGTGAGATTCACGAGAAAATCTCTTATAATACCACGAAGCAACGGACCTTCTCAATCAACAAACTTCACTGCACGGTCGTGACATATTTCACTCTTATTAATAATAAGATGAGTCTAAATTCAACCCACTCCGAAAGAGAAATTAAATTCTTCGCCAGCTTAAAGCTACTAGTTGCATGACAAATTCCTGTAAATGCCTTCATTCAAAGTTACTACAGGACCACGGCCACGTGAAAAAGAGTTAGACTTGTGGAAACAGTATGCCTTTGAAAGTATTGCACGAACGCCTGAATCTAAATATGAGACCTCTTCTCCGTATAGCAGATCACCTCTTTCACAGCTGAAATATTTAGATTTCAAATTGGTGTGCTCCAGGCCGAGTTGCATCACACTATGTATTTTTCACCATTTTTAATGACCTTTTACGAAGAATGCTTCAAGGATTTTACTTTCCTGCGTTCTTGTGCCGACTACTTAAAAAAGGCAATTTATTGAGATTCGAGTATTCTAGTTTAATTTTTATACAAACCACTCTTGCGGAGTGACTCGTCGCCTCAAAGAAATTTACGTAATATTGTTATCTATAGAATTTCTTCTCGAAACAAGGGATGAAACGTTGCATTTTTTTGCTGCAAAAACATGATATGAGAGGCTAATATAGATTAACGAATATATAAACTACCAGTAGAAACAACAGTTCACCAAAAAGTAATCGTCAGAAAAAAAATGTGACATCCAAGAAAATTGGCAAATAAACAAAAATAAATGTCTTGTTCAAGAAATATAGTGCTCGAAATGCAGTTTAGCATTTGTGCTTAAAAATTAGCATAAAATCACCGACGATTCAATGTGCAGCATTCCGATATCATTTGCGATTGGCATCGGTTATTTACTGCTGCTGTAACAACGCGATCCTAACCCAACAGGAAGTATGAGTGTGATACAGAAATTGGAGCCTTTTCCTTCGCACTCTCCACCTGAGCAAAAAGTATGTCAGAAGAGGGTGCTTTTTACAAGTAGGGACCGTGCTTTGATGATGGTAAGTGATCGAAATTCTTTCGGTCGGCAACTGACCGAAAATGCTAGTATGCAACTGGAAGTCAGCAGGAAGCAAATGGCGTCTAAAATGCTGGTCAGTTACAGACCGGAAAGATTGGCTTAAAAAATCAGCTTTCCTGCAATCGTAAAAAGCCGAGCTTCGTTTATAAATGAGGAAAGAACCGAAAAGAGGTGGAACCGCATTTTGGACGGTAGAAAATTTTCGGATAGTTACTAGCACCACTGTGCACTACCCAGATGGCGCAAATGAGCGGCTATATGAACAGCAGGCATTATAAACGGTTAGAGAGATAGCTGTGCTTGCAGAGGGGATTCATTTTACGTGCAGAAGGAGGAAAGGAAAAGGACACACCTTGGAATTTCATAAATTAATTGGAATAAAGTTTGCCGGAGTAAAGAACTTTCTTCCACAAGAAAACTAGGGTGAAAAAATCGAAAAACTTTAAAAAAAACTTTCGAAAATCAGAATGCAAGATTAGCGTGGATGGGGAGGATGAGGGGAAGGAGGGAGGGGAACTTAATTCCCCGCAACCGCTCCGTCTTTCATTCCACTTTGCATATAAATCTATCCACACGATAATAAAGAATGCTGCATGAAGTAAAACGTGAAAAGGTACCTTCACATCCATGTGACCGCTACGAATCTTCTTCTTCAATTCTTTCATTCGCTTCTTACGATGCGAAGAGAAGCCGAGTTCTTTTTTATAGCACCAAAGCACCGATGGTCGAGCAGCTACTGTTGCCTTCGATAAAATGTGATGAAGAATCACTACCTTAAAAGAAAGGCAGCCTGTTTAAACACGTGACGACAGAAGGATGCAGGCTCTTCATTCACCTCGGAATACCGCGACATCTAAAGCTAACAGCGTTATGGTCCACCTCAAAAAGTGCAGCCTGACGGTGAGGAAGAAGGAGTGGGAGGGAGGGGTATGGATGGGAGGAGCGGAAGTATTAGACTAAATAGACCCCCAAGGAGGTTATCCGAATAAGTTTTCAAATGATGACATCAAATCTGGTTACAATGTTTCTCGCTGACTATGTACCTGTATCTTTGTCAGCCGATCCTTTATCTTGAAATTTACATCCCTAACAAGAGGTCTTCTGAATTGTCGCTCATTGATACCAAATTACAAAGCCCATCAAATATAATTATTGTTTTTTTGAACTGTATTAATTGCATGCGAACACAATCCGTAATTGTGAATCCATTTTTTCAATTTTTTTAGCGCAGTTTATTGCAAATAATTGTATCGGTGGTCCATCTATCACTAGTCCGAACAAGACATGTAGACACATGCTGAGAATCATTCTTTTGACGGCTATCATTCATTTGAATGCGCATTTCTCCTTTGCATTACTTTACGTGCGGGCTTAACGCCATTTTCTAAGGTAAAATGACAATCGGCAGTGATCGTCAGGATGGCATCGCCATCGAGACATTCATACAGAATAGAGATAACAGTGAAAGTGGGAATTTCTAGTACGTATATCCGTCATCAACATACATCACACCAGCATAAACCCACTTCACGACTCAACCACGCCCCAGCTTCATTCCCTATGCTTCTCGCGATTATAGAAACACAAATGCCTTGATATTCTTTTGACGAGTCATCACCCTTTGCTCGAAAAAAAGGAACATACCTGATCTCTACCTTTATCGCCGACAATAACAAACATAGAACGATGGCCTTTCGCAACACCATTTTCGATGATAATGCGAATCCTGTTATCCAGCTTCGTACGTACCATCGTTTACTCTCAGTCTATCAGCGAAACCTGGCAAGCATTTAAGAGTACCACTCATTCAACACACACAAATCAAACAACGCGCGTTTTTAACGACATTAGAAGAGAATATACTTGTTTAACAATCTTTAAACAAGAATTAAAAATAACAAGTGTATATATATACTTATAACAAGTGTATACTCAACGCCGTATATATACTTCTACACCACTTGAAAAACAAATGCACACTCTCAGAAAACCTCATGCGAAGTCCGATCTACAATCACACAGATAGGCGGAAATGGGTTCTCCTGGACTGTCATTACCAAAACCTCGAAATTATGATGCAGTCGATAGACACCTTCTCGATGAGTAACAGTCTGGAGTTCACAGCAGAAGTGAAACTTCATTCATTCGTGAAGCTGGACACAATTTTTACGAGCTGTTGTGAAGCTGCTTAGATGTGCACAAGCGTACATGTAGCTGCTGGCTACATCTACGTCGAAGCAGTGAGAGAGGGAAGGGGGAGTCATCTCGACGCCGCCCCGACATTTTTTCAGAATTTCTGTCAATGCTAGCAATAGAACGTTTCTTGGTTCGGCAATTATTCCATAGCATAAAAGGACTGTAAGAAGCTGTTCCCTGATGACACTGTTGATCGGTCGGATGAAGATGGTACAAGTGGAATACTTGTTGACTACTGCGGTATCATCGATATTTTTAGCTCATTTCTTAACTTAAAATCACCCTCCAAGAACTCAGAAAAGTAGTCATTTTTATGTCAAGAGTGCTGGCGGGAACCAACTGAAACCATGCCTTTCATTTAAAACACTCATCTTTCCCGGAACATTTTACGGTGTCGCAGTCCAACTCGCTTTTGTTTTGATTTTTTGCAGAATTTGCTAAAAATTGTGTTCATTTCCTTCTGCAATACATCGTTCACGAGAGATTTCTGATTCTCTCCTTTTTCCTGCCTCCTTTCCCTCCCCCCCCCCCCCCCCGCATTTCCTCAAGCCACAATCCTCACAACGGGTCTGAAAACAAAGAGTACAACGGAAGATAAAAACAAAGAGGATAAAAATGTCCCGAAAGCATCCAGCCGAATAAAGATAAAAAGTCTCGGGGTTCGCACATACCAGAAGCAACAGAGTGTGAAGATTAGAACAACGTAACCGCTGTTTGAAAGATGAAGGAATTCGATGTATTAAGTAATCGCTAAGAAACAGATCCCAGGTTCTTAGAACACGAAAGCCAAAATAATGCAGAACATGTTTTGGCGGTGTTTTTGGCAACCTGGCGGGGAAAATGTCACGTTGACTAGTAGAGGAATAACATGGAACATTTCCGAGAACGGAACATCTGAAAAAGCCGTGCATAATTTTACTTCAAAGAATCAAATCAAATTTCAGTAGCGACACTGCAGTGATTTCGAGCTAAAGGTTCTTCACCTGACAATGTAATTTGAAGTGAATTCTATTGAATCGTCTTTATTCATATGGATAAGGAAAACCATAGAGCACTGACGAACATACATCAGCACGACATCGGCAAATGCAATTATAAATGAATTAAGTATATTCACATAAAAGCAGTACGAAAAAAGAGAGCAAAGAACAGTCAACAAATTTGTGGAACCTAGAGATATGAATAAGACGGACATATGAGGCATGAAGCACGAAGCGGGTGCACATAGAGCTCTCAAGTGGAATGAATTATATCGACTGTCAACTCTGTTCTCAGGCAGATTGTTCGCAGCATGAATTAACCTGAACTGAAAACTATAAGAGACGTCAACTCTGTTCTGAGGGAGATTGTTCGCAGTACGAGTTAATCCGAATTGAAAAGTATAAGAGACGATATTTATACAGCAGATTTTGTGAAATGCCTTATATTTGTGGTCTCCCTGCCCACGCTCCTCAGGCTGGGATACGATCAAACATAATTCAACACTATATGGTACCGACGCGGCCCTGGCACAGAAACATCCCGGTCCACAACTGCGCTGCCACGAAACCTTCATAATCGACAGCGGCGTTTCTAAGCTCACAAATACTTCTGACGATCTTTTTCAGCGCGCATTGCGTTGACGCATGATCTCAAATTTGCAGCATCACTCAAGACCCGTCGACCGATAATGAATTTTTGGTTGCCGCCAGCAGGGGTCTAACCTGCGACCTTGGACTTACTAGACCCACCCTCTAACCGACTCAGCTACGGCTGCGGCTGATTTCCGAAGGAGGAATTGCAAGGTACGATCAAACGTAAGTCATTAGAAACACCATATGATTTCAAGAGGGTGCTGGCGTGAAAACATGCCGGCCGGCAATGGCGCTGGAGCAAAACCGTCGCGATCGACAGCTTCGTTTGTGGCCTGATTCATATTGCCGACGACTTCTTCAGCGCAGTGCATTGGCGCGTGATTCGAAAGTTGCAGCACCACTCCAGACGCCGTCCACGGACAATGAAATTTTGGTTGCCGCCAGCAGGGGTCGAACCTGCGACCTTGGGCTTATTAGACCCACGCTCTAACCGACTGAGCTATGGCGGCTGATTTCTGAAGGAGGAATTGCGAGGTACGATCAAACGTAAGTCATTAGAAACACTATATGGTGTCGACAGATTGCTGGTGTAAAAACGTCCCCGTCGAGAAGGGCGCTGGCTCAAAAACTCCCGGCCGCTACCGACGATGGGGCAAAAAAACCACGGTCGACAGCGGCGTTGGTAGCCTGACGCATATTGTCGGCAACTACTTCAGCGCAGTGCGTTGACGCGTGATCCGAAAGTTGTAGCGTCACTCTAGACGCCGTCAACAGATAATGAATTTTTGGTTGCCGCCAGCAGGGGTCGAACCTGCGACCTTGGGCTTATTAGACCCACGCTCTAACCGACTGAGCTACGGCGGCTGATTTCCGAAGGAGGGATTGCAAGGTACGATCAAACGTAAGTCATTAGAAACACCATACGATTTCAAGAGGGTGCTGGCGTGAAAACATGCCGGTCGGCAATGGCGCTGGCTCAAAAACTCCCGGCCGCTACCGACGATGGGGCAAAACCACCACGATCGACAGCGGCGTTGGTAGCTTGACGCATATTGTCGGCGACTTCTTCAGCGCAGTGCGTTGACGCGTGATCCGAAAGTTGTGGCGTCACTCTAGACGCCGTCAACAGATAATGAATTTTTGGTTGCCGCCAGCAGGGGTCGAACCTGCGACCTTGGGCTTATTAGACCCACGCTCTAACCGACTGAGCTACGGCAGCTGATTTCCGAAGGAGGGATTGCAAGGTACGATCAAACGTAAGTCATTAGAAACACCATACGATTTCAAGAGGGTGCTGGCGTGAAAACATGCCGGTCGGCAATGGCGCTGGCTCAAAAACTCCCGGCCGCTACCGACGATGGGGCAAAACCACCACGATCGACAGCGGCGTTGGTAGCTTGACGCATATTGTCGGCGACTTCTTCAGCGCAGTGCGTTGACGCGTGATCCGAAAGTTGTGGCGTCACTCTAGACGCCGTCAACAGATAATGAATTTTTGGTTGCCGCCAGCAGGGGTCGAACCTGCGACCTTGGGCTTATTAGACCCACGCTCTAACCGACTGAGCTACGGCGGCTGATTTCCGAAGGAGGGATTGCAAGGTACGATCAAACGTAAGTCATTAGAAACACCATACGATTTCAAGAGGGTGCTGGCGTGAAAACATGCCGGTCGGCAATGGCGCTGGCTCAAAAACTCCCGGCCGCTACCGACGATGGGGCAAAACCACCACGATCGACAGCGGCGTTGGTAGCTTGACGCATATTGTCGGCGACTTCTTCAGCGCAGTGCGTTGACGCGTGATCCGAAAGTTGTGGCGTCACTCTAGACGCCGTCAACAGATAATGAATTTTTGGTTGCCGCCAGCAGGGGTCGAACCTGCGACCTTGGGCTTATTAGACCCACGCTCTAACCGACTGAGCTACGGCGGCTGATTTCCGAAGGAGGGATTGCAAGGTACGATCAAACGTAAGTCATTAGAAACACCATACGATTTCAAGAGGGTGCTGGCGTGAAAACATGCCGGTCGGCAATGGCGCTGGCTCAAAAACTCCCGGCCGCTACCGACGATGGGGCAAAACCACCACGATCGACAGCGGCGTTGGTAGCCTGACGCATATTGTCGGCGACTTCTTCAGCGCAGTGCGTTGACGCGTGATCCGAAAGTTGTAGCGTCACTCTAGACGCCGTCAACAGATAATGAATTTCTGGTTGCCGCCAGCAGGGGTCGAACCTGCGACCTTGGGCTTATTAGACCCACGCTCTAACCGACTGAGCTACGGCGGCTGATTTCCGAAGGAGGGATTGCAAGGTACGATCAAACGTAAGTCATTAGAAACACCATACGATTTCAAGAGGGTGCTGGCGTGAAAACATGCCGGTCGGCAATGGCGCTGGCTCAAAAACTCCCGGCCGCTACCGACGATGGGGCAAAACCACCACGATCGACAGCGGCGTTGGTAGCCTGACGCATATTGTCGGCGACTTCTTCAGCGCAGTGCGTTGACGCGTGATCCGAAAGTTGTAGCGTCACTCTAGACGCCGTCAACAGATAATGAATTTCTGGTTGCCGCCAGCAGGGGTCGAACCTGCGACCTTGGGCTTATTAGACCCACGCTCTAACCGACTGAGCTACGGCGGCTGATTTCCGAAGGAGGGATTGCAAGGTACGATCAAACGTAAGTCATTAGAAACACCATACGATTTCAAGAGGGTGCTGGCGTGAAAACATGCCGGTCGGCAATGGCGCTGGCTCAAAAACTCCCGGCCGCTACCGACGATGGGGCAAAACCACCACGATCGACAGCGGCGTTGGTAGCCTGACGCATATTGTCGGCGACTTCTTCAGCGCAGTGCGTTGACGCGTGATCCGAAAGTTGTAGCGTCACTCTAGACGCCGTCAACAGATAATGAATTTCTGGTTGCCGCCAGCAGGGGTCGAACCTGCGACCTTGGGCTTATTAGACCCACGCTCTAACCGACTGAGCTACGGCGGCTGATTTCCGAAGGAGGGATTGCAAGGTACGATCAAACGTAAGTCATTAGAAACACCATACGATTTCAAGAGGGTGCTGGCGTGAAAACATGCCGGTCGGCAATGGCGCTGGCTCAAAAACTCCCGGCCGCTACCGACGATGGGGCAAAACCACCACGATCGACAGCGGCGTTGGTAGCCTGACGCATATTGTCGGCGACTTCTTCAGCGCAGTGCGTTGACGCGTGATCCGAAAGTTGTAGCGTCACTCTAGACGCCGTCAACAGATAATGAATTTCTGGTTGCCGCCAGCAGGGGTCGAACCTGCGACCTTGGGCTTATTAGACCCACGCTCTAACCGACTGAGCTACGGCGGCTGATTTCCGAAGGAGGGATTGCAAGGTACGATCAAACGTAAGTCATTAGAAACACCATACGATTTCAAGAGGGTGCTGGCGTGAAAACATGCCGGTCGGCAATGGCGCTGGCTCAAAAACTCCCGGCCGCTACCGACGATGGGGCAAAACCACCACGATCGACAGCGGCGTTGGTAGCCTGACGCATATTGTCGGCGACTTCTTCAGCGCAGTGCGTTGACGCGTGATCCGAAAGTTGTAGCGTCACTCTAGACGCCGTCAACAGATAATGAATTTCTGGTTGCCGCCAGCAGGGGTCGAACCTGCGACCTTGGGCTTATTAGACCCACGCTCTAACCGACTGAGCTACGGCGGCTGATTTCCGAAGGAGGGATTGCAAGGTACGATCAAACGTAAGTCATTAGAAACACCATACGATTTCAAGAGGGTGCTGGCGTGAAAACATGCCGGTCGGCAATGGCGCTGGCTCAAAAACTCCCGGCCGCTACCGACGATGGGGCAAAACCACCACGATCGACAGCGGCGTTGGTAGCCTGACGCATATTGTCGGCGACTTCTTCAGCGCAGTGCGTTGACGCGTGATCCGAAAGTTGTAGCGTCACTCTAGACGCCGTCAACAGATAATGAATTTCTGGTTGCCGCCAGCAGGGGTCGAACCTGCGACCTTGGGCTTATTAGACCCACGCTCTAACCGACTGAGCTACGGCGGCTGATTTCCGAAGGAGGGATTGCAAGGTACGATCAAACGTAAGTCATTAGAAACACCATACGATTTCAAGAGGGTGCTGGCGTGAAAACATGCCGGTCGGCAATGGCGCTGGCTCAAAAACTCCCGGCCGCTACCGACGATGGGGCAAAACCACCACGATCGACAGCGGCGTTGGTAGCCTGACGCATATTGTCGGCGACTTCTTCAGCGCAGTGCGTTGACGCGTGATCCGAAAGTTGTAGCGTCACTCTAGACGCCGTCAACAGATAATGAATTTCTGGTTGCCGCCAGCAGGGGTCGAACCTGCGACCTTGGGCTTATTAGACCCACGCTCTAACCGACTGAGCTACGGCGGCTGATTTCCGAAGGAGGGATTGCAAGGTACGATCAAACGTAAGTCGTTAGAAACACTATATGGTGTCCAGAGATCGCTGGTGCAAAAACGTCCCTGTCGAGAAGGGCGCTGGCTCAAAAACTCCCGGCCGCTACCGACGATGGGGCAAAACCGCCACGATCGACAGCGGCGTTGGTAGCTTGACGCATATTGTCGGCGACTTCTTCAGCGCAGTGCGTTGACGCGTGATCCGAAAGTTGTAGCGTCACTCTAGACGCCGTCAACAGATGATGAATTTTTGGTTGCCGCCAGCAGGGGTCGAACCTGCGACCTTGGGCTTATTAGACCCACGCTCTAACCGACTGAGCTATGGCGGCTGATTTCTGAAGGAGGAATTGCGAGGTACGATCAAACGTAAGTCATTAGAAACACTATATGATTTCAAGAGGGTGCTGGCGTGAAAACATGCCGGTCGGCAATGGCGCTGGAGCAAAACCGTCGCGATCGACAGCTTCGTTTGTGGCCTGATTCATGTTGTCGACGACTTCTTCACCGCAGTGCGTTGGCGCGTGATTCGAAAGTTGCAGCACCACTCTAGACGCCGTCGACGGACAATGAAATTTTGGTTGCCGTCAGCAGGGGTCGAACCTGCGACTTTGGGCTTATTAGACCCACGCTCTAACCGACTGAGCTATGGCGGCTGATTTCTGAAGGAGGAATTGCGAGGTACGATCAAACGTAAGTCATTAGAAACACTATATGATTTCAAGAGGGTGCTGGCGTGAAAACATGCCGGTCGGCAATGGCGCTGGAGCAAAACCGTCGCGATCGACAGCTTCGTTTGTGGCCTGATTCATGTTGTCGACGACTTCTTCACCGCAGTGCGTTGGCGCGTGATTCGAAAGTTGCAGCACCACTCTAGACGCCGTCGACGGACAATGAAATTTTGGTTGCCGTCAGCAGGGGTCGAACCTGCGACTTTGGGCTTATTAGACCCACGCTCTAACCGACTGAGCTATGGCGGCTGGTTTGCGGGGGAGGAATTGCAAGGTATGATCAACCATAAGTCACCATAAACACTATGATATCGACAGGGCTCTAGCGCAAAAACATCCCTGTCGACAGGGTGCTGACGCGAAACCATCCCGGCTGACAGCGGAGTTTGTTGCCTTATCAATAGTTTCGATGATTCTTTCATCATATCTCAGATGCTGTCACGTATTCGTGCGTAGTGAGTTGTGCAGGACGTCTATGGCCAACTTGTTGATCGTGATGCGAGGACTGCTTGAACCTATGCTGGTGAGTGCTGTCTCACTGGTGATGAAAATTCAGAAGCTTGCTATGAAAGTGGAAGACTGCTGGTATATGAATTCCATGCGCATTTTTGAATTGAATTCCGTTCACATCCATTGCAATTGAAAAGGGCATAGCAGCGGAGTTGATAAGACGGGATGTTATGGCATTTACCGTTTGCGGCAATCATTTACCGCTTCCAGCTAGCGATCTGAAGAGAAAGTGGGTTGTAGTCAGCCAGATTGGGATATATTCATTTGTGGACGGAAAATCGTTTTTGCACCATTGTTCGCTCAGCAGCCTTGAGTGACAATTTCGCTAACATTTAGCCTTCAAAGATGTTATTGGCTACGATCTCTCCGAGGCAACTTTTGAGGGGGTAACACTCTGCTGAAAACTCAGTTTCGACTAATTTACTTTTTCATAAATGTATTTTCAGATGCATAATATCCTGTTGAGTACTTCGATTTTTGGCATAACTGAAAGTGTGTTTGCGACAATTTTCGTAGCCTTTTTGAAATATCAACCAGGAATCTCGGTTACCCCAACCAACCCACAAAAGGTTTTGTTGACGCAGATCGCTACGATATTCTGGCTCCTTCAGTTGACTTCGTTTGTTGCTCTGATTTCGACCAAAACGTTAATAAGTGAACGAAACTTTTCATATGAATCATTAATATCGATGTTATCAGCCAAAAGTTTCGTCAATCCAGACAACTAATCAACGCGTTTGCTGATATCCAGTTGCACTTTTTTAAATCCATATGAAAGCTGCTCGATACCTCAGGTTTGGTGCTCGAAGCAAAAGCTGATGCGATTATTGGTTAAGAAATTTTCCAGCGTATTTACCTCACTAACAAGACCCTTAACGTTGTTGTGGAGTAGCTCGGATACGCTCTGTCAACAGGCGCTTTATATCATTCGGTGCAAAGCTTAGTAAGTTCGAATCTTCCATAAAAGCTTGTTCAGAGTCACGGAAGCGTTTGTCAATAAGGAAATGAGGTTAACATGACTTACAAGAATGGTTCAGGCACAGTAACTTCAGCATCTCCAAACACTCTATGCTGCTAACGGTAATCAAACTTGCGACTTGTACGTATTGAATCCCAATTGCGAATAATTTTTAACTGGATAAAAATAAGGCGAAAAATGCAACACAAGCCTTGGCCATTCTCAGAGGGAAAACTTTGAACGAAGCATTGCTGCTATTGTACAACTAAGTATCCATTTTGTTGCTTCATGCCACTTAATGATAAATAAATATGATAACGATAAACTAATCTTCCTCCGCTTGTACTATCCATGAACAAATTAGAAAAAAACGGCAAACTCAGGAGGTAGTCGTTACAGTAAACTAAGTTTGGCCCCTCTTTTGCCTGGTAGTCACTCTCTCACAAACGAATATTGGGAAACTTTTTATGCAGACTTTCTTATTGTCTCGACGTAGGCTGCAAACATAGGGAAAGCGTTGCTATTGAGAGGAAGATGCAGAAAGGAGGGTAGATGCGCGATTAGTGTCAAAGGCGTGCTGCGCGTTGTATTGATTTGTGGGAACGCTTAGTGGGCAGCAGACTCATGCACATTCAATGCATTCATTCATTCTCTATTCTTTTGCAAGGCTTCATTGGTGGGTCGGATGTGCCACAGTCCAGAATATTGCAGTAGCATCTTAACGCTAGATGGAGTGCCATCTCAGATTGTCTACTTAGCCACTTACTCAGTTCGATTTCCCTAATTTTTCCTACTGCTCCGCATTTACGATGCGTTTTTAGAAATTTGCATTTGGAGAGTGCATTATGATTGAACTATGCGTGAGGGTGTATGTCTTCGATAGTTTCGATTCGGGAGCAATTGGAGTTGTCAGTTATGAAATTTGGTGGGTCTAGTGAGCGTTAGTGACAGACGACTGTCAAATTGGACCGCTGATTTCTAATGGAGTTAATGGCATACATCTCAAGAATTTGCCTGCATTTTACGACCGCTTGGATCACTATTTTTATGCAGTTCGATCACAAAAACGAATCCGTAAAAATTCATAAAGGAGTCAATGCGGTTAAAATATAAATGGAATACTACGTATGTTTTACGATATTTTTTTGCGCCACACAACACCGATCAATTTAATGGACGAGAATATAGCAGCGCATGTCCTGCTTCTATACTCTATTAACTTGAACCTGCTTTCGACGATTTCGACTAATAATTTATAGCTGCAATTTTAGTTTTACTTCTCATTTCCTTGATGAGTAGCGTTAACTGCGTAAACATTAGCCAAGGGAATAGTAGACGATTGATGCGTAAAATATTTAGAGGAGGTAAAAAGAGGCATGTCCACAACTGACGAATCATTCTTTAAAAGTCCTGGGTAACTGGTCACTGAGGGCATAACACCGGGACAGCGGAGAGGATTGGATGAAGATCAATGACTGCTTGATTTTTTATTCCCTGTAACGAGATTTATTTTTTTTTACCGGGTACACCTGTGTACATGTACGATTTTAGGTACACCGGAGACTTTTTTCTTGCACATATAGGAAGACGTTTGATTTGAGCATCTAGAAAGCAGCAGGACATGACATTTGCATTTTGTTGATATAACATCGTTCCGTTGCGACAGCTGATGAGACGGCTGGTGGCGATGTTTGAGCGTATTGTTTTCATTCTTGGGGAATTTCATTTCCTTAGTCGTTCGAAAACGAGTTTGACCGTCTCAACAAATGCGATTTGTAAATCGTCGTTGAGGTTTTTTTTTTTTTTGAGGATGCACTGTGACATTCGCTGGCCTCTTCTGAAAAACCGCTCATTGTTATATTACTGTTGTTGAACTGTTTACCCGTTTTGAACTTGAGCTTGAATTTGAGCTTCATATTTTATGGTGCACCTTGAACAGCGATATGGATTTTTTCGATGAGTCTCGACCACGTGCGACTGCTATTTGACTTTGCTACCTAGGCAGAATGAGTTTAATCTTGATGAAATTTCTATTCCAGTTGATGAAGTTGATTTACGATGGAAAATTTTTCATAGTTTGAGATAAAAAAGTAGGAAATTTTGAGCTATCTTGTTCAACGCTTAAGATTCAATCGCAGAAGCGAAGCATTCTCTATCAACGACAGCGGGTGTCTCATGAAAAACACGCCACCATATACATCATTTTACTCTTACTGTAGGAGCTGTCACGGGCGTTTCTAACGGAACTATAGAAGAGATTATGTGCACAGAATCTTCTGCCGATGAGATTCATTGAAAAAAAATCCGTGTTTTGACGATTTTCTTTATGAATATGTTTTCCATGTGCCTTTGTGAAATTGCATTGCCACGCTCATTATGGCAATACCGTCTTTATGCACATACGTGTTTATGCATCTATTTATGCAGAAATTTGAACTCGAATGCCACTGAAGACATTCGGTTTGCATATTCGGCAATTAGAATGCCCAACTTTCCACTTATCTCTATACTCCGAGAAGGATAGAGATAATACCTAAATTGCATAGAAATTTTTCATTAATGGGGCATTTTGCGAGTGATGAAACTGTGAACAGTCATTCGTGAAAGACTTGAGCAAGCAGTTATATAAACCGCACATTAACATGACGTCTGGAACTGCAAAGGGTGCATATTACAGCAATTGTTGTCATACCCCTTTCGATCACTGAGAAAATAGACAAATTCAATAAGTTTTCGCATCGTTTTTATTTTTCCAAACTCTCACCTTATTTTCTATCGAACCTTTCTCTTTCTATGTTTTTCTCTTTTTCTCTTCTCCTCTTTTTCTCTTTTTCCCTTTTTTTCTTTTTCTTTTTTTCTCCTTTTCACTTTTTGTCTTTTCTGTTTTTCTCCTTTTCTCTTTTTTCTTTTTCTCTTTTTCTCTTTTTCTCCTTTTCTCTTTGCCTCTTTTTCCCTTTTTCTCTTTTCCTCTTTTTCTTTCTCTTTCTCTTTCTCTCTTTCTCTTTTTCTTTCTCTTTTTCTTTCTCTTTCTCTTTCTCTCTTTATCTCTTTCTCTCTTTCTCTCTTTCTCTCTTTCTCTCTTTCTCTTTCTCTTTCTCTTTCTCTTTCTCTTTCTCTTTCTCTTCCTCTTTCTCTTTCTCTTTCTCTCTCTCTCTCTATCATATCTAAACTGTGTCTAAATTAAACAAGAATAGTTTATGCGAATTTTATTTGTTAAGAGGAAGCTATTTTCACTGTTCTCAGTGATGACGATGCATTATTCTCTCTCGTTCTCTCTTTCTGTTGCTCCCACCTATCTCCTTTTCTCTCTTCATGATTGCTTTTTTTAGAATCATTATTGCGACAGTTTTCTCATGTGCCCTGTTGTGAATTGTAACAACTAAACGTAACATTGATGAGAGAAACCGAAAAACTTGGTGGATTCAATTCAGTTGGGTGTGAAAAATGGATGGATGCGCCCATTTCAGTGGGGTTTGAAAAGAAAGCAAACAAAATGACTGTGTTAACAATATAGACGTTATTGAGTGGTAATGACTATCGAATTGATGACGTTGCGTCAATACTCCTCGAATGATTTCATATTACTTCCGATCATTTACACTTATTAAATGTCATTATTTTCGGGCTAATATCCACGATTATTACTAATATATTTGATGCTAGTATCAATAAAGTATCATCAATTTGCCACCTTGATGGTGAGTAATGTTTCATTTCATTCAGAAATTTCTCAGTTGTGGAATAGATCTTGAAATGGTTCAATAAAAAGTTCATTTCGCTAACGCTTGTCATAAGATTTCAGCGATATCATCTGTCTTCACTGACGCATTCTCTGATTCTATTGATGACTGCTGCTGCTTCACATTTGTTTTCGCACGACTTCAACATAGTCGATATTTTCCCTCCGTGTGCCTCAATCATGTTACGAAATATGCGTGGCCATGTCTTGTCTTTGACAATGGTGTCTGAAAGTGTTTCCTGCTAGTCAGATTGCATAAGTCGTTCCTTCGCTATCAACACAGTTATGGCTGCTTCGCCGATTCCGTAATGGTTTGAATAAGACACCATCATTATTTCTATCATATTATAAAACAAAGATCTGACACCTGCATTTTATCGTCGACGATGTGAAGATGAGCGCCATTCACGTTCTTTAGACCAAAATTTAGTTGTGTTCCATATCATCTTGGTCAGTTTTCTAATTTTTTTGAATATTGCTTTATGTTGTCGCTTCTTTTACCCATTCAACTCCATACGATGAAGTAGATAAAGGAAGAGGGACGAAGGAGGAAGAGGGAGACAAAGAAACAAGAAGTCTTGATATGTGACGTTTTTTAAGCACAATACAGAATTGTTTCGTCAAATGAAGGATCAATATGGCACGCGAGTATTCCATGCATAAATTGTATTGTCATCCATAAATTAAGGGCCACATGCGGCCTGCATGAACTATCGGTGCGCGTGCACGGAGATGCGTCACTGAACTACTAATCGCATCATTTGGAACTGTGTCGATCGTCGATCATATTTCATCCATTCCATCATTGTTTTTCCAGCAGTTTCTTATTTGCAGAATTAGCTCTAACTTTTCTTGAAAAAGTCACCAACTTCTGCACCAAGTTACTCCGTTTAAAAAACCATGGAAATGTATATCATTTTTTAGAATTAATCTTTTATACGGCGTAGGATGGTGAAATTGCAAATTTTTCTGTAGTGGGAAACTATTAGGAAAACTTAGGCAGTGGAAATTCCATATGCATATTGGATTAGAGAGCATTTTAGCAGTTATAAATAGCAATTGAAGACACATCTGAGACTCTTTTTAGAGGTGCGATTTGCTTTTTGGAAAGCTAAAGTGCGCATTTGCGTATTTTAAGAAAAACACATTCGATTATTGTGATCACCATCCAAAATTTTCGATAAAAACCTTACGAAAAGTCTCAAACATAAAACAAGACCTCAACAAGGACCTCAAGAAAGAAATTAACGATGGGCAAAATTTTTAGTGCGCGTGGCTGCCAACTATTTTTCGTTATGTCTCCCTGCAGCAAGTATTCACTCATTTTCATATATATACCACAGCTTGTGAAATAGTCTGCAAATAAGAATTCATGCCCACTTCATCCTCATTTGCACTAAATTGCACCTAGCGACTTCAACGAATGTGCACAAACATCATTTCATATGTTGACGTTGCGGAAAGCCAAGTCGGTCACATTTCTGATGCTGTTTTTTTCTGTTTGAAGAAAGAATGAATGTTGACCTCTTTTACGAGGTGTATCCACTTGCTTATGCGGTCAGGTAAGGGTCATCTACTAATTGTTATGTTTTTTGGGAAGGAGGAGGGCAATCGTTTCGTGATTGGAGCAACCATGAAAGGTAATCGAATCCTATTTCACACGACGTCCTCTTCAACGCATCCCGGTTTGCATTTGTGTTTGACGTTAGTGAAATAGATATCGCTTGCTAACAACAGCTGCTCTGCCCACTCTCGGCACCACTCCCCAACGGCTTTGCTGATGTCCCCCTCTCTCGACTGATTCTCATTAAAAAGCATCTATTGTTGTGTTATTATTCTGCTTCCAGATGTATTAATGTCATCGAGTTTTGTTAGTTTTGTGATTGTCTTTTTTCATACTTATCTTATCTGCTTTATCTTATCATATCATATCTTATCTTATCTTATGTTCATCTTATCTGCTTCATCTTATCATTTATTTATTGAGAGTGGCGTTTAGAGTATTCTTACGAAACGTTCTAATGTGACATCAGATTCGTCTGAGTCATTGTTACGTAATATCGCAAATTGGAACGAGGTCTGACCAGCAGAACACACTGCGATCTTTTCAAAGAGTGATGCTTGAGGCGATCTTTGAGGCGGTCTTATGAACTTCAGAATTCTGTTCGACCTCCTCAGTGAAACTTCCTCAGATATTTACATAGGTCAGACTTCATAGCCGTTGATATGCTGCGACAGGAGCTATAAGCTTCTGAAATTTTTAAATGAGGTTTCGGAAGTGGAGTTAAATTTGACTGTTTAACGTCTTTGACTGACGTCATAGAGTCAAGTAACAGAATAAACACCATTGCAACCATGAGATGATGGAATATTCTCCAGTGTTCCTTATTTGAATATTCTCAGTCCAAAATTCATTGCAGCTATAAACGTACACTTTTAATGCGTTCACTGTAATTTCAAATATACGCAGACCAGCAGTATGCCAGATTTATGAAGTATTACTCCAGAAGGTGTTGTTAAAGTCATTTCAATTATATCTAAGATCTCGAGGTGTAATAGCTACCGGGATCTTCGATAAAAAGGGAAGATTTGGAAGGCCTATTAAACGGCGAAGAGGGGGAAGGGGGGAGAATATCGATGTGATTTTGAATCCGAGGTTTAGAATGGGCCTGAGCATTCTCACTACAAATTTCGTTTGAGCCAACATATTGGAGCGCCTGTTGAAATATACGGACAAGAAGAGGACAGAAACTAGGCATTATATTTTTGCCAAGCAAACGATGCATAAAAGCACTTCTTTAAATAGGCGTTATTTTTGTAAATAGTCTTATTGAGAACCCATGTCGTAATAAAAGCTCATTTCATAGTCCTATCTCTTCCTTCCTTCGCTTCTAATACAACAGTTTTTAGTTTACGAAACGTCAATGCCTTAGCTTTGTTTCAGTTTCTTTGACGTACAACAGGTGAAAAGGACTAGAAGTTTTGCATATATACGAGTTAACACTTTGTACTTGAAAATATAGTCGATACTTCTCATGTGAAGGGGAAGGTTGTCGGAAAGTGGCGGTCCTGGAATGTTTTTGCCGCTTTCTTCTTTTTCTTCTCTCGATCTCTGAATTCTCATTTTTCTCCATGCTAACTGAATTTTCTTAGAAGTGGCGGTCGCCTTCCCCTTTGTTTGTCTCTCGTGACCGAGGTCTAAAGCCTTCCTAAATTTTTATTTCATGCATATTTTTTATCACTTAAAACATTTTTGAGGAATAAAAAAGAACGAATATATATCTAAAAATGTGATTGGTGAGTTCATTGCTAAAGTTCTACAGTCGTCTTTGTTCAGTGGTTTTCTTCGATAGACTTCGTCAGTTTTGTTGACGAACCGCTCGCACTGCGGTGAACTGTTGCTGCCGTTGTCGCTCTTCACGTTCTCTCTCGCGGACTTTACATCACATCACTTTCAACTGCTTTCACTGTTATGCTCAAATTAGGTGTTAATTACCCTAGTGAACCAACAGAGGCGGTGGAAAATGTTGATGATTTTTGTGAAAGTTGCTTTACTGATGAAGAAAATATGTCGCGTTTTTTTTTTCTCAGAGAAAAGATAGAACACCTGACAAAATCCATTAAAACTTCAAATAGATTCTAAGTGATGAAGCTGAGAAGGAGAGACGTGTAGCACTGCCACACCCCCTGGATACCTTCTATGCTTTTCCCCTCATTGAGCATACGGTTTGAAATATTTGATTGTGTTTGAGGAGTAATCTTTCTTGCAGTAATTGTTAAATGCTTTTCACTGACTATACAAACGTTTTTAGGTGAAAAGCGCAGTTTCCTCGATTGTTGCCATTATTATATTAAATGAAGCAGATTTTATTTCTGAGTCAAACTGTATCGTGAGATCGATCCACTATGTTCTCTCACATACTCAGACTTCGCGCCATGGACAGCGCCTTCAATGATTATATTCTTCCATTACAATCCTTACGCTTCCCTGCACCCACGGATATAATTGTCGACTTCTGTACATCGAAAAAGAGAAGCTGAAAAATCGTGGTTATCTAGTTGATTACAAATGAGTTGAAGTGTAAGGGACGATTGTGTTCCACAGGTGGAGCTGTAATGGCCGATGTAGAGGTGATTGATTGGTAACCCCACAGAAGAGAGTCTCATTTAGTAAGAACAGAACCGACCAAAATATGTTAGAAATAATTATTTCAAGTGTATGAGGGCAAAACCTGTTTCGTTTTTATTATGCGCATTTGCAGATTTGCTTTGCAACATTGCGTCATGGTGACGTCATGTCTGTACGTGACTGTACGTATGTCTGTCTGACTGTTGGATGGTCTCAGCTTCGGTACCCCTGAAGCTGAAGTCGCAAAATTTGATGATCACGGTGTAGAGCATATCATAATCTCCTGCATCTTCACATTGATCCATTAATTTCGGAAGAACTTTAACATTTTTAAATTTCTGAAAAGAACTTGTATGGATCTCGCCTTGGGTCTTTCTTTCACTCCAGTCGATTAAAAGATGAATTTCCGTTAGATTTCTGCGGCTCTGAGGTCATTCAGCACATTTTTTTATTTGTTGATAAGTTGCGAAAGTAGTTGATGATTGGAGTGGAATGCATAGCTTATATCGTGAAATACTCGTACGATATCTCTGAATATTTCTCTACTTGTTTTATTCGCCTATCGTTTCATTCATCTATTAATTTCTATTGCCTCCATGATTAATCGAAAGATTCTCGATTATCACCTGTGAATTGACGTGCTGAATTCATAGGTGGATAAAGCTACCTGACTTCAACAGGTTCTTATAATTATCTAAGCGATACTTTAAGTTTATTCACGCCTAAAATATGAGAAATGAGAATAGCAAATGTGGAGTTTGCTTACTTGACGGACAACGATGATTAACAAACGCATCCTTGTATTGCTAATGGAATCACGTCTTTTTCCAGTATTATTGTGCACAGTCGATTTGTTTGCTGTGTATTGAATATTGCGGTGATCTGTGGTGAGGAGCACCATTTTATAGGTCTTTGTAGGTTCTCAAAATCTTTTTTTATTGCAAGGGAATTGACAATATTAAACGCTAGACTTTGTTTTAAGCTGTTTGATTCCGGGATCCTCAATTTCAAAATAATTTATTTCGAGAAATTTCTTCTAAAGAAGGTGCATTAGTATAGGCAAAGTTGTCGCACAAATATTTATCGGCAGTCGTTGTCAAGTGATTACATATAAGTTTAGTTCTTTTTTAAGCACTTTAGCTAATCTGCTTTGCAGAATTGCATTCTAATGACGTCATAACTGCTCTAAATGGGCATTGATATTTGTTTTCAAGCAGCTTCAATTCGAAAACCAGTGGGGGTACCTGCGAAAGAGTTGAAAACATCTGAATGAAAAAAAAAATTGTTGAAGATTACTGAACCAAAAAATTTGAAGATATTTTGGACCGATCGAAAATATCGTTTTATTGAAAAACGAAACTTATTTTTGAAAATATTCTGAAATGTAATTCTGACAATATTGATTTTTATGAATGATTCATTTGTTGATTATATATAAAACTGATTGAACAGATGAGCGCAATGCAACAGCTCATATTACGACGTTTATCCGAAAGGAATTTGCATATTTTTAGCAGAGTTTTGTCGCTAATGTCGCTAATGAGTTTATGAGTTTTGCATAATTTGCATATTTATGAGTTTTGTGGCTAATAATTTTATTTGTCCTCATTATCGTTTTGCTCTTTCTATACTCAAAGTTTTGCTCAAAAATCTATTAATGTACTATGTGGAAAGTTTACATCTCACATAGAAGAGTGAAAGTGGGAGATCTGTCTTTTTTTTCAATATTGTACGAGTGTCCTTTATGCATATCGTTGACGAGAAATGAATAAGAACCATTTTATCCAACTGGAAGATTTTTTTCTATGCAAAAATTACTTCATTCCTCATTTCGTAAGTTATGGTAATCAAATGTATTTAAGTATTCATGTCCTTTCTTTGTTCTGTTCCTACTAACTAACTTTGCACTAATTTTATGTCTTTCGCTGACATGCTTAAAGTATGTTTAAGAACTTTTATAATATATAGTTATTGCTAAAATGTGATGCTTATTGTTGAAAAAGCTTTCCTTACTGAGTGCAACGATAGCGCGATTAAGACAATAACCTAGGCGGCTAGATTGACGTAATGTGTCTGTTGGTCTGTTTTTATCACAAAGACTTCATCAAAAAACGGTGGAATTACGCTTCTGCTTGGATCGTTAAAAATTGCAATCTCTTTCGCCGATTGGAAACATTTGTTGCTTTGTTTTCTGCACAAGATCTCTCCTTCCAATCATTGTTCTGTGTTTATGCTGAAGCTGCTCTTTCCTCATAAAACAACAAAACATATTTTTGTTTACTTTTGTTTGACACTAATGTAGTGTTTTAATGTCAGATAATTGCTGATAGGGGTTTATTAGCATTAGCTTGTGATAAGCTTATCATTCATCAAAAAGAGTTTAATATGAAAAGTTTATGCCTGTTTATCTATCTTATATTTTGTACTTTCATTAAGGAGAGCAGCATAGATGCAAGGAAATTGGGTTTGAGATACAGGTTTGAGGTTTATTGAGTATATAAGAGCGATTTTCTGGAAACGCATTATTTCATATGTGCAGATGTGAACGGAAGCGATAGGGAGGGGAGAGTGAAAAAAGATTGTTAAGCAAGGCATCGATTGGCATTAAAATGCAGCACACTGAGTAGTTGCTGTGTGCTCATGAACGACTGTCATACTCTAACGGTGCATTGCGCGATTTTGCAATAGCTACTCAGCATTTTATTACTGCTCAAGTTTTATTCATTTAACAACGATTTGCATTTACATTTGTGCTTTGTTTTATATTTAATCTTTTCTATTTCTTAGTTCCTTTCATGATGCCTATCAGATCTTTCTTTTGTATCATTTTTTAAAAATATTACAAAACTATGCTTTCTCTATTCTCCATCCTAGAGCATACGAGAACGAATATATTTCTAGCGCCTTGCCAATTTAATTTTAGAAAAGCGCATTATGACAATATCATATCTGTGAATATGTATGCTTATGTGCATTTATCTACCTGTTAGTTTTATATTTCAAGTGTGAAATCGTTGCAACTAGAGTTGTAAAGTTTGATGGGTAAATGCACAGCACATTATTACTTCTCGAAGCATATCATTTAGAGGTCACGCTAACCCATCGACTTTTCAAGATGTTGAAGTCATTTAGAGGTGATTGCATGCATTGGAAGCCTGCTGATTGTTCACTTCTAATTCTCGTCGGGTTATACGAAAGGTAAACTTTTTTGGAAGATCTGCATAAGGGATTGGACTCTATAATGGCGTTATTTTGGATGTTGCACTTTTTATTGATGGCTTGCGAACCTCATTGATGAGGTTAGCAGATATAAAAGCACATATCATGGGGGCTTTTCTGACATGCTTCGGTCGTTTTCTTTCTTTGAATTTATCGGCAAAGAATGGTATCTGCCATCGCACAAGAAGTCAGCATTCAACTTGTTAATGTTTAAATTTTAATGCTTGTTTTGTTATGTGTTTTGAACTGCTCTTTTCAAAAATTTTGAAAGTCCTTTTGCTTTTTTTCTGTAATTTAGGTCGTAACCGATAATATTGATAAGTCTGGTTATAAGAAAAGTGCATAAAAACCAGCGAGTTTGTTCTAGTTCGAGAAAGGTTTTTTTCCTTCTTTTTATGATTTACCGAGGCAAAATTCTTCTGGATAGGAGAACTTGAGATTGAAGATGCGTACTATTTAGTTGGTACAAGTAAAGTGTATAGACTGTTGGTATAGGTGAGTCACTTATGGAATACGAAGGTGATCTTTATACGCGTAAAGGAGGACAAACGAAAAGCAGAAAAGAGTGCTAGAACGAAGGGGCAACTAGGATGCAGAGGTGGTGCTATTTTATCGACGATGCAGTTACCGATTAAGAATAAGCATAAAACCTGATCCCCCTTTTTACTTTACTTTGGAGTGGGGATAACATAGCATTTGAGAGATTTCCATTTTAGGGCTTAGAGACTGAGTCTTCTATTGTAATGTCGCATATATGAGCGTGGTGTTTTCCTTGCTTGCTGTCAGGAAATCGTTTAAATTGCCGAAGCCTTTGTGACGTGTTTCGCTTTCTTTGCTTTGTGCACTTATCTGGGTATGGTTAATTTTAAATGGGAAAATGCAGATGCCACGCTTCTTTGAAGAAAGCTGCCGGGCATAGTTTTCATGATGCTTTGCGTGGATATATCTATTAAAGGAAGATTTGCATAACATTTTAGGGTGTCCTATTGAAATTACAGTGAATCCCTTCTATTTTTGAGAAGAAAAAGCCTGTTATCGCTATTGCCACGTTATTTTCAATCGTTTGTCATGAAGCGGACAAATGCGCCAACAAATTTACATGCGCAAACGTTTCCTCCCAATCATTATTATTGCTGCCGATTTCTTACGTTCTGATAACCTTTTAATTTTGCACATTTCATGTAATTTGCAAATGCGCGCGCTTTTTTATATGCATCCATGGTGAAGTCATTATAGCAGTGAGAATGAAATTCCTAACATGTGGCATCTTGCGGTTATCGGTTCCCAAACAAAATTTCGATCGAGTCCACCATTTTTAGTTGATTCAGAGGCATAGGAAAATGAGAGGACAATTCTGGAGGCAGTCATCCACAAATTTCCATCTTATCCTCTAGAACCCGCAGAAGGATAATTTTTACTGCCGTAAATTCCGTGATCTGCTGGAGTGAACTCATTTAACAGCTGCTTCGACCCATTCTGAGTTGGTTTTCTCGCCGTTCACACCTTGAAACAGGAAAATTTGCAGTCTTTCAAAGTTGTAACTGCCGATATCTCCCCCTCCCTCTTAAATTTTTTGGCTGTTCGATGAATTAGATATTCAAATTTGTTGCATCTCTGCATAATCGAGTTAGCTCTTTCACATTCCCTCCTCCCATTATCCTGCAGATTTTTGCGATATCTATGAAGTGAAGAAAAAACTGCCTTGAACAAAAAATTTCAGTTATCGGCCTATCGCATCTCGTTCTAGCGTTCGTTCGAAATCACAAATCATTTAACTCTTAACAATTCTTCATGCATTTTCCTTATTTCCTCCCAGAAATAAGATGAGATTATCATCTAGTGCTCTCTTATTTCTATCGAAATAGCTGCTGCAAAATGACTCATAAACGGTTTGCGTTTCATAATTATTTAGCAGTTGATTTAAGATAACTTCTTCGGTTTTATGTAGCTACATCCAAAACGATCACATATCCATATTTTAACATTTCTCATAAGCGATCACATTCTTTCTATCCATATATTCTTGGATCGGTCATTTAATGATTAATTAGCACTGACCTAGTTTGAGTCCAACAAATGTTATGAAAGAATTGTGCATATCTTTGGGAAACAGCCGATGAACAAATTCACAGTAAAATGCATTTGAATGTATTATATTTGACTTGAATGCGTCAAATCAGAATATTCAGTTCTGCTGGAGGTAGCTGTTTTTGATCTGTTTCTTGCGGCATTATCTGGCGTTTATGCGGAGCAAAATGTTAAGACTGTTCACTTGAAATGGCTCAAATTTGTCAATTATAATACTGTTTATGCAACAACAGTTTTCTATTCGGGCCGAAAGTTAATGTACAACATATAATATGCTCACAATTATATGTCGTTACGCCGGTTAAACCGTGTTATGGATTTACAAGGGACCTCGATGCGCTATGTGCATCTGGTTACAAGGTGGGGAGGTGATTGGTGGGGATTTAAAAGTCGAGGAGAGGGGGAGGAGCAGCGATAGTGCATGGCGAAGAGTATTGAATATGAATGTAGTTAACTTTATTCAAACGTCTTCACCTACCACTGTTGCTGTCCCTCTCTTTTCCTTTTCTTTGTGCCTTTCTCCTTCCTCTACCCGCGTCATCCTCAACCGGTTCCCTTCCACTTCTCTTATTTAACTCCTTCACAAATCCTCTCCCAGCATGCAATCCGGTGTTCATAGGATATTGTGATTCTTTGCATGTTCAAAACTCAGCAGTTAATGATGCCATTTTAACGGCAAAACATGCGACTGTATGCCCGTTGTGTTGCGTATAAGCTTCCGACCTGTACCCATTGTTTTTATGAAAACGATGAACATGCATATTTGCGTCGCCCTCATAGATGCTCACCATACTCATGGTCCAGCAAAGTATTCGTTACACTTAATTTATTCACTCTTTCTTAAAGTAGTGCAGCAGATGAAATGTTTACTTGTCGACTAAAGATGCTTAGTTTTTGGATCCATTCCGAATTTTTCTTGTTTCATCGAGCCCATAAAAAAGTCAAAAGTTTACCATACCTATTTTTCAAAAACGAGTGTTCCCATAGCAACAAAAGTGAAATTTAGTCATGCACAATAGCCGATAATATTGCTGAATTCATGTTCATATTTGCCCAGCAATTTTTTTTTTCTTATTTTTAAGCTGAATTTCATCTAAAAGAATTTCTTCTCCTTTTCGAACAGTTTACTGCAAAAATTCAATAATCCCATTACATAGTTGAAATAATTTCCTTTCATTTATTCAGTTATTTTCTTAATATTTGGCAATGCTTGAGCATGACAGAATTCATTTATGCCAATGGAAATGTTTGCATTCGATGTATTAATGCGCAAATGGTAAACGCATAAGTTAATGGTTTATTTTTTGGGTGGGAAGGAAAAAACACGGAAACCATTATTTATATGGGATTCAATTGTTCAGGAAGCGATGACCAACTAATGTAATGCGAGTAAAAACATTTAGCGGCTGCACAGTGCGCGTTTTTTCCATTGTAACCGACTAGGACAACTGGTTGTCGAAACATTCAAAAACGCTAACGCTCTTTATAATAAAGTGTTTCCATGCAATTCCGATCGGTTGGATGATTTCACGATCAAAATTTTTGTTTATGTGTTATATCCGATAAATTTTATTTGCAAATTTCATGATGCCTTCAGGTGCTAAAAACCGAAAAGACGAGATAAATTTAGTATCGATTACATCTACCCAATTTCATTGCTCTAGATTTTATGGTCATCAAGTTGAGAATGTTCGACGAACAGTTAGCTAAATAGCTATACGCACGTATATATGTATAGGTTTAGCGTCATTATGCGTTTTGCCTTTATATAAGCATTTGCAAGAACTAAAAACGAATACGTTGAATATGAGCGGAGAGTTTTATTTCGAATCTTTGAGCCGTTTGATTTGCTTGCTGGCTGTTCTCTAATCGATGGGCATCTTATTGAAATTTACTCAGTAATGTCTAAATTTTTTTCATATTCCGTAATAGTTTATGAAAGTTGTTTACTCGACATCACGGTAAAGTTTTATTTTTCATCCTTCTTTATCCTACTGAATCAGTGTGGAAGTGCCATTGATTTATTGAAATTGCTACTGTTTTTCAACAAACGATTGAAACTTTTCATATCGCTGTTCATGTTACATCCTGCTAAATTGCTTTCATCATTGTAGAATGAGCGATCCTGTTTGATGCTACATTTGATCCTTTATTTCAGCGCATTTGTGTCGTATGTGTAGTTAGATGCTTCCTATCATATTCCTTTTAAAAATTAAAACGTTTTTTTCATCCTCTAATAACGATTGGTTGTATACTGCACAATTGGAAAGCGCATATCGCGCTAACTACAATTGTCTCAAAATAAACTATTGCTAATTTCTCTGTTTTCATGTATTTTCTTCGGCAAATTATTTGTAATATGGATACGTCTATCCATCTAGAACTTTGGTTGGGGGATTACTGAAGCTAGAGTTGTGACACTAATAGCTTAGACTGCACGGCAACATTGCCTTCTCAACTGTAATTCACTCTTATACGTCAAGTTTAAAAAAAAGTTTTAGGCGTTTCAAGGTGCAGAAAATTTTAATGTGTTTTATATCAGTCGGTTTTCCAGTTTACAGCGATCGGGCTACAGATCGACGAAATTTCTATGTAGTTTTTGTGCGGATGACTGGGCTTTCAAAAAATAGAAACGTCATTCTGCCCGCTTTACATTTGTAGATGAAAAGTGAAACTGCTTGATCACGTGGGGAGAAGAAAGAGGGGGGGAGGAATTGAAAGCGCATATGGCACAAATTGTTTTGGCACGAATCTCCGCTTGCTCAACATCGCCTGATTCATCGAGCACCGTATATAAACGTTCAATTGAAAGTGTCCCTTAGAAAAGGAAACAGTTCACAATCATGGATTTCCCGCCGAGGGATTGCACATTCACACATTCATTCACCACAGAAATTCGCTAAAATCGGGCGCTTAGACTAAACCTTGTTGGACGCACGAAGTCTTGGTACGAATTCGAATTTCTTTGACGACGATTTCCTGAAATTTTAGATTTCGCATCAAAAATCTTGCATCATTTACTTGTTCGTGTACGGAGGGATTTCCATTCTCATAGATTTTGTTGCTTTCACTAGGCTGAAGGTACAGGGCTCGCTGTAGGCTTGTTTTCTAGCAAAGATGTAGCCTTGGCTTATCGAAGGTCTCAACTTTTGAGCGAGAACATACTTAATAACCTTTATTGCTTGATCGAACAACATGGCCCAGCTGTAAAATATCAAATAGGCGCACTCAACATAACGGCCCTAATTTTCCATTTTCCTGTCGCCGTCAATGATGAGGTTTAAGCTTTTACGGGCTGGGATAAAAAACGTGCGAAATCCCGGCCGAATTCCATCGTATATCTAATCGACTAATAATAGTTGCCCATTCGTCAGCGATGCTTCATAACGTTTTCATCTTTTTGTTCATGTTGACAGTTGTCATGGACCTACAAGCTCTGCAGCAAATTAGCTTTCAGCACATTTTAGAGTTCAATTTTTTCGCAGTTATGCAGAATGAGATTCACCAGGAGACTCGACTAAATTTGTTGGAAGCTGAAGGTATGAGTAGAACATCATTCGTGCATCTGTCAATAAATGTGAATTTCGATCGTCGTGCAGATTTTTAGATGAACGCTTAATTGCCACGACGTATCTTCATACTATTAACTGTCAATTTTCGATTCCCATACTATCAATTTCATTAGAAGGCTTTATTCAATATGAAACCAAGAACGACTACAGGATTGCATGAACCAAACTAATGCAAAAAATGAACGTTTAAAAAAAAGTTGATCGTCAAAAAACGATGTTCATTACAATGTTTAGATGAAGACGTGAGCACTGAGAGCCTCAACAAAGTGCGACGACAAGTGCTTCGACCAAACTTTAGGTTGCAATGAGCTCGCTACAACATTAAGTTAACAAGTTTCCCGCCAAGTTCTGGGTGGTTATTGGCCAGAGGATTTCCAATAAAAGTGGTTCATGAAATGCTTTGACTGGGAAGCGATTTGTGCAAGAGCAGTTTTGCAGGTAACGTTATACAACTGGCAATATGCCACATTATTCGTATTTATAACTGACATAAGTGGAAGAAATCCTCAGTGGATTTCTGTATTCGCCTAATCGTTTTCACTCTATGAAAATGTTTTACATTGGTGCTTCATGAATTGAGTATTGTCACTTTGGTGCTTAGTTGTGCAGTGTAGAACACAAATTCTTTCGCTTTTAGCATTCACTTTCGTTTACAACTCCTCTTTCTTTGTTCTTTGTTGACGAGTGTATACACACACTTTGCAATTGTTTCAAGAGCTATCCAGAGGATTTGCTGCCTCGATTGTGCTTATTGATTTGTATCGCTGTGCAATATCTTCACTGCATCCAATCTCTATCATATCATTGTTGGAATTATGTCATTTTGAATATTCTCTGCATTATAACTTTACTTATATAAGGATTTGAAAAAAATATTGTATAATATGAATGATATTTTAAAAATCGCAGTTGAAGTTAATATAATTTCCGGATTCTTTCTTGAGCTGTTTTTTAATTCTGCGATCGACAGATAGTTTTGCAATCTGTTATATCAGATGAGGTCTCAACTAAGTCACTTGCTTTAATGCTGTATATAAGTGTGCAAAATGCCAAAATATTTAGGTTTTGGGTACATTGAGTGCTTAGCATTGTAGCGACGAAGCTTCATGCTGATGATTGTGTTGGTGAAGTTGGGGCGAGGACTTGGTGAAGAAAATAATTGCATAAAATATCACATGAAAAACAATGATTCTTTTAGATTACGGCGATTATGCAATAGCAGTTTTATTTACCATTTAAACAAGCAATTTCAACATTGTTCATTTATTGTGTGCTATTATAGGTGGCTGTAGTGAACAAGATTTTTTATATACCTAAGCATATATTACTTATCCGCTAAAGGAAGAAACAAAATTGTGCTTGAGATTCATATAGAGTGAAATGCTTTGAATTTGGCGTTATCGATACTATTCTGTGTCCCTGATATTTCCTTTCTTCCGACAACCATATATATCATTGTGGCACGTTTTTGCGGTCATTTTGTTCCCGTACATATAATCATTCACGGCTGACTGAAAGTAAGTGCTTAGTACGTAATATATATATATATATATATATATATATATATATATATATATATATATATATACCCATTTTCTTAGACGACTCTATTTTCTGCACGAATTATGCAGGAACTGGTCCATTCCAACTGTCGCACAAGCTACATGCAAATCATTTCGTGTGCAGCCATGTCTGTGCTGAGTGGCTTGTTGTGCAAGCATTTCCATAATTGCAAGTGTACTATAAGGGGTACTTAACTTAAATGGTAGTGATAAAACGTCCTTTTCGTTGTCCTTTTTTGCAACTTATCGCGATCTCGAAAAATGTGTTAAACTCGCATTAAAGGTGCGCTAGGCTAACGTTCCCCACCAGTTACAAAATGGTTTTACCGGAATCGATGCAAGCGCGTCGCAATACTATTCCACGCAGCTGCCTCATCTCAGTGCTAGATATTGTACCATGCAATGAATTTACGTTTCCATACACATCGCTATATGGTACGCGCTGTTGTAACGTCTATTGCCGATGTTTGCGAATATGGGGTTCTGTAACAATGAAATTTGAAGCAGATACTATTTATTATGGACGGTTGATTTAATGGACCCCTTTATATACGTAATTTTATTGCACGCTTCTTCAATTAATATTTATAAATGCGTATTTGTTTTATGTTAGGAACACATGTTGTGTTTGTTTGATGGCCATTTTGCTTCGGATTTATGCCCAGTATATGTTTAAGTCTTTTCTAAGGAATGATGAAATACAAAATTACGGCGATTTATCGTCGCAAAATAAATCGGCTTCGTGATATTTAATTGCACTGTTTATTTTATCATTTTTTGTAATGAATAATTATTCGAATGAAAGTTACATTTTTTTCATCATCTTATAAAATATTCTCATTCAAAGTTCAATATCCTTGTAAGTGATCACTCAGCTTTACTGCTTCCGAACTCCAAACGCACATATATGCATGCATGTTGTTATTTGCGAGTGTTGCCAATGCTTTGTTCTTGGTGTGCTCTTTTCACATTGCGTTTCCATTTGTTCTCTTCCACATCTTGTTACTACTTCTATTTTTTTCTCCTGTTTGAATAGGCCTTTTCTTTCAATTGACCTGGTTTATTTGAAGTTAATTAATAGCTGGCGCGTGATTGCAATAAAGCATTCTCAAGGATTGTAAAAGATGCGTTGAAATGGCGAAGGGCGCGTAACAGGGAGCGGCATGTGCTTGTATTGGATGCACCTTCTGTACGAATCGCTCATTTTTAGCTCTATATTGCACAATCAGTCGTCGTTATAGCATATCAGAGTAACCAAGTTTGGATTATTCATTCCTGAAAAGCAGGAATAGAGTCGAATGTGGTGATAGGAGCATTACCTGTCGTGAATATCTCTATGTTGCACTCTCAACGAAACATTGATGCATTTCAGATTCTCGATTGACGTGGTCATCGTCTGTGAATCAGCGCCATGAACACTTCTAATTGAGCACGATGCCAGCTTCAGTGCATCTGAATGTTGCCGAAAAGGACGTCGTTAAGGCGATTCTCGAATTCCTAGAGTCTAGAGGATTGCACATCGCTCAGGTTTTTTTGGTGATGTTTGCTTATTTAGCTGTATTCAGAAGCGGATTTTAAGATGTTATACTCTACAGGTGAGAAATAAGCAACATCCCCCAGTAGTAAATTATATAAACATTTCCCCTACATTTTTCTACCGCTGACGCAGATAGTTTCTAAATGAGCAGTAAAATGAAGAAGTAGAGAAGCGCGCCAGAGGAGCTGGCACGACATGCGCTTTCGCTGTTCCGCTCATCTCGTCACCCATCCTTCTAGATTGTTGGCAAATAGCAAAACATGTGCACTAATGCATTTTTTCACTTAGTGCGTTCGCGAACAATAATTTAATGCAATGAATTCATTTACAAGCAAAGAAAATGCAGAAAAAAGTTCTAAGCTGATGTAAAGCGCCTTACAAACGTGCAAATTTTGAGGAATTCCATTTGTCTTCCGATCATTCGGTATTTCTAGGTCGGCTTAAAAGCTGATGGAAAATTACCTGTAATTAATAATATACCCATCAGAATTTGCAGCTTCAGCTTTTCGTTGATATTCGTATTGAAATTACCGGACAATCGGATGGAAGCACATACAGACACGCTCAGACATGGTGCGCTTATGATTAGTCTTGGAAGTTCAGACATGCAGAACGCATAACAAACAACCTCAAAATGCTAAACGCTATGTTAGAAAAAGGCTTACTTCTCAAAAAATCTTTAAAATGCATTTTCGAACTTAGTTTGAGAAAGTAATTTTAAATCGACGTGTTTCAGTTATCGTTGGAACGGGAGACGGGTCTTATCAACGGCGATTTTTCGGACGATGTGCTATTCCTGCGTCAATTGGTTCTCGATGGTCAATGGGATAACGCATTGGATTTTGTGGAACCGCTGAAAGATCTGCCAGATTTCGATATACGCGCATTCCGTTACAATATTACTAAATATAAATACTTTGAGCTGCTATGCATTAAACAAGAGCCTGGACCACTACACGACAATGACTTCACTGTTGAGGTTTTTTTTTGTTTGTATAGATAATTCTGTTGTTGTTACACCGTCTTTCAATTATAACATACTTTATTTTTTTAGACTCCTCAACAATACACTTGTGAATTTTTTTATGATCAGTCTTTAAAAGGTTACTCTCCAAAAAAGGAAATTTAAACTCATTGGCTATATGTTGGTAAAGTGCTTTTTAATTTCAGCTCTTTAAATATTGCCGTGATTTGCTTTCAGCGACATCGTTCTGAACATTCGAAAAATTTTAACAAAAATTTGACAATCTTATTCGTGGACTAAGTTCACGGTAGTACAACTTCTTCATACTAAAGGAACAAATTTTGCGTTAATTGTCGCAAAGATGCTTCTCTTCCGTTCTTTTTTTTAGTGACGTAATAAAATTTTCAAATCAGGCCAATAATTTCAAGGGAACAAATCGAGTAGAGTGAGCATTGATGCTTCAATTTTGTTTTGCGATTAGGGGGCTACATAGTGGCATCTATAATAAATACCACATATGGTTTCATTCATAGAGTCAATTCTCATCAGAGAATATTTTATTACTAAGTCTGTTTGAAAAACGATTGCAATATTCTCCACGCTTTATCACTTATTCGTTAATGAATTGTGCAACTGAACGATGACGTTATCCTGCTAATGTTCCTGTCAATTAAAAAAAATTTTTTATTTAGACTACTGTATTGAAAGTCGATATCATTTGAAAGCATTTTAATCAGTATTCCTCATATAAGCGATTCTCATATCAAGTCGAAATATGAATTATTTTACTCAACGTTACGTTCAAATATCATGCCAATTGGCAATATGCTTCATTACCTTGTTCACTTTACATCTCTTTAAAGTTCAAAACTAACCTTGAGAGGGTAAGTGAAAACGAAAGTGAACATACCACGAATTATGAAAATAGATTCACCTTTACAAGATTCCTAATCGGCATTTATGCTTTGCAGGAATTAGTGGAGTGTTTAAAAGATTTGGAACATATATGTCCGTCACCAGAAGACTTCCGTGGGCTTTGCGCATTGTTAACGTTGCCTAAGCTTTCGGATCATGTTGATTTCAAAAACTGGAATCCGAGCAGTGCTCGTGTCGAATGCTTCCGCAAGGTTTGCATCACTACTCAGATCTTTTTTATGCGTGGCGTTTTTTTGCTTAGAGCAGGCCTGGCGTCTCTTGTTCATTTTTGTGGCCATCGAGCAAAGCAAACAATTCGCTCATTTAGGTTGGCGGTCTTGCAGACTGCAGTCGCTCTCTGAGAGAATTTTGTGCGTTGAAAAAGTAATGCGATAAATGCGTTACTCTCTGAAAAATATTGTGCGTTAAATCGAAATTTAATTATATTTCACAGATTTCGAACATTCAACATTAAATAAGGAATTATTTATCGTAATTAATTTGTGCATGCATATTTGCTGCAGCTCGAGGCAATGGTATCACCGTTGCTTCCGTCAACGAAAAAGAGCACATCGGATACGATAGAGCCACATGCAGTGAACGATCGTCTAATGCAGCTGATGCTTAAAGGTGCTTTCTACGAGGGTTGTGTCGACTACTGCCAAGCACAGGCTCTTAACGATAAACAAGGTTAATCGACTTTCAGTGCTCATGTTTTATTCAGCATATGCTTAAAGGGAGTGGTCTATAAAAAATTCATTCAAAATATTTTTGTCAAAGAGGGTCATTGCTTAATTCAATATTCATATATTAGTTGTTTGTTGTATGCAGCTTTGAATGAAATCACAGATCAAATTTGTATTTGCACATAAGTTTCTGCTTACTTAATTTTTATTTGTTCTAGCTCATTATTACTCAATTTTTTCGATAATTGGAATTATTGCTTAATTTTTTCAAATACGTAATACATTCGATCGATCAATAATGGGTTAGATTTGGAAAAGTGAACAGCATTCTAAACAACTGATATTGTACAGTTTCTAGTCATTAAAGTGTTTCCTATTGGCATAATTTGAATAGGAGCCGAGAAAGGGGTTCAACCGAGCGCTGTTTTGGCTAGTCGTCCACGTATTTCTAGCACCGATCTTTCTCTTGTGTCCTGGTTGGAATCCATTGGACTCGAGCAGTTCACACTTCCTTTCCAGCAGAAGACACTCGACCTCAAATTGGAACGCATCAGGTTCCTTGCTATCATTTATTTATTATCCTTTTATATATAACTCGGTAATAATGCCGCACAGTCACCATATCTAACGTACAATACGTGGGCATGCTTGCGATCGCACACACAAGCGATGCATTGACGCAGTTGCTTATATCGTTTTTATTGCATGCAGTTTGGGGGATGTATTGAGGGGTTTTTATGTTTTTGTTCATGGCTTTCATCCCTTCTTCTTTATACGATTGCGTTGAGGAGCAACAATATATAGCAAGCATGCGCAGTTGAATGAGCCTGCTTCACTTCGGAACAAATCGTTGTTCAGGGCGTAGCACTATAGCCACTAATTTCTAGTTTAAGCTTTGCAAATATAGAATTGTAACAAACTGCTCTTTTTCACCTTCTAAAGAAACGTGAAAATTATTCACTTTATCATTGGCTCATCTCCAAAAAGAATGAATCGTATGAAAAGAATGAATAAACGTGAAAATTCTTATTATGAATATAGCAGTATTTGAGGAAACCGAAACTGGAAGCACAGTGGACGGAACAGATCCTGGCGACTCCAATAAAACCGGGTGGCGTTTTCCCACATGCCCTCGTACCGAATGCAAAGCTAAAGTTCGCTCAGAAAATGTCGCAGTCACTCGTTCTTCCCGCAATGACGTCGTCTCTTGCTGTCGGTTAGTTCTAATTTTTTTAATGCGAATATAATGTTTCAATGATTTCATCTCATACCGGTCTACTCGCATTAGCATCCAAAGAGGATAATTGATATAGTGGAGGCTGTCACTTCCTTCAGTTCGATCCTTCGCCAAAGTCGGAATACGAATATAAATGATCAAACATTAATGGAACTTCCCCTTGCAATTTTGTATTTTCTTAGCTTTTCTTCATCTGGTTCACGGTCGTCGCAATGCCACCCTCTCGTCACTCTTCATCGGTCGTTTGTGTCCTCTTTTCTGGTTTTCATTTTTTTCCGACTAATTCAGTGACACTAATCGGAAGATGCTTCCTCATTTTTAAAATCTTAAGCTGTTTAAGCATTCACTGATACTGGTTTCACTTTGAAATATTTCGTTTTCGTTTTTGCGGGACCGATTTTAATTGTGTTCTCAGAAATAATGAAGTGAATTGATTAAATAGAAATTCTTTTGTTGTCCATTTGAGAGAGTGTAAAGCATAAAAATCATTTTGTAATTGTCGAACCACCTTTTCAAGTGAGAAATCAATTTCAAATATAGATTGCAATGAGGGGGTTACATTTTCACATAGATGGACGTTCCATCTCGCTTTCATTTCTTACTCCGATTGATTCACAGTCATGCATAAGTTTTCGTTATGAGTATTTCGTAAACAACAGGATTGCCAGCACGAGGCTCATTTCATCCGATGTCGCAGTCGACGGTTGCTACGGTCGGTTTCTCGATCCAGTCACCAGCACAGCAGGGTGAAGCGATGATGGCACAAAGTCAGATGATCGACACGATGTTCGAAACGTCCGATCTGACGAGAAGCACTCGGCCGGTACCCTATCGAGACATCAGTGTGCCATCCTCTTCCGCTTCTCCTATGCCCGCTTACGCATCCGCTCCACCGCTGATGCGGTTTGTTACTCCATTTCGTTGTATATATATATATATATATATATATATATATATATATATATATATATATATATATATATATATATATATATATATATATATATATATATATATATATATATATCAGCTATCACATGTGTAACCTCTAACTAATTTCAAAAAAAGCAAAGTGACGCCCAATACGGCGCATTTGGCAGGTTTTCTTAATGAATATTGTCGTCGATGCTTTTTGTATCCTCGTGATCTTCCTGTTCTATATGAGTGTTCCTCAATGTGGTTTAATGTTGGCGTTAAGATGCGTCATAATTTCATTTTCAAACTCTTACTAAAGTATACTTTCAATTGACTTCACCTTCTAAACTTTGCAAGTTGAAATGGTGCGTCTTTGTTGTTTATTGCAACATGAGCATGCAGCATTGTCATGTGATCATTCAGCCTAAAGTACTGTAGTTTGTCGCGAAAACGTTGACCTCTGCTGTGTAATAATTTGGTGTTGTCTCTTACTGTAAAATCAACAGCACCAGGTAGTACAAATTTGTTGCTGATTGTTGCATTTACTTTCTTTTCTCTTCCCACTGAAATATATTTTCTTTTTCAGTGGTCAACCATTAATGTCGCAAAGTATGGGGCCAAGCATGCCTCAAATGCAAGCTCCAGTTTCGTTGCCTTTTGAGCCGTCATCTCGCAGGCAGCTGGAGGAGATGGCGCGTAGGGGTCAGAGACATTGTTCTTTGCCACCTGTGCCCGAGATGACCACGCCTAACGGTGGAACGTCTTCCTATGAAACGACGCCTCGAACAGAGAACCCAATGACCACATCGCGGCTTTTCCACGAGTTCAGCAACCGACATCTCCGGGAACAAGGTCTTCACTTTTATATATGTTAATATGTACGAGGAATTTTTAGTGGGCTATCAGCCACACATCTGAGCGTGCTGTACAGGCATTCTCATTGAGTTCTGAATGGTTGTTTATTACAAAAAGTTGGCTTTCTGAGATAGAGAAATGAGCCGCTTAGTTTACAAACAAGTATAAAAAGAATGAGGCAAATGTAGAGAGCGTGACTAAGCGATGACGGTTCACTAGGATGTCTTGTTTAAATGTCTTGCTCGTCGAAATATCTGCTGTATTCAGAGGTACGCTAAATGCAGTCTTATCGTATACAGTTTTTGACGAATCGTTGATATTTGGCAAGAAGCCTTCACAACAGTTATTATTGCGCAATTCTGCATCTTATGATTACTGTTGTGGTTTTGTGAACTTAAATCACTGATTTATTTAACGTTTGTGGCGAATTTTTTAGTACTCTAGGAAGAAATACGAATATTTCTTTGGCTGAGTAGCGTTTCAAATGCTACATATTTATATACAAGATTTATATGCATCACAAGGCGTTGATAACTTTGCTTTACAATCGAAGGTGTACATTCAAAGTTAATTCAAATCGTTGACACGTTTGGAGGATGACCGAACTTCAACTTTTAAGCGGCGTTATCTAAAAGCCTAGAATGTTGAACTGAAAAATCACCAGGCATGAAATTATTGCTCTATTTGTGCTCGTTTAAAGAAACATTTGTCAGTCCCGATCGTAGATACGATCGCTTACTCACTATCGCTTTTTCAAAAAGACCGTACTCGAAAAATAAGTGCTGAAGTAATGTTTTGGAACATTTAACTGGAATCACTTCATCAGTTTTATTAGAACATACCGAAACTTATGAACATCCGCTGTTTATAAGCACATGCTCCAGTGATATCTTCCTAGGAGCATGCTTTAGAAGAATACAACGGTTCCATTTTTTAATCAGAAACATATTTCACTTCATTGAGACTTTCCGGTTTCAAAAATGCAATTGTTTTGAGCAACTGATGGCGATAGGGAGGGGGAGAGGAGGATGGAAGAAAATCTTGAAATAATAGGGTGGTTAAGAAGAAACCCTACTCAGTACAACTGAGCATAGGAAATCGATTATAAATGAGGCAGGCTTTCTTCTGCACTTGCGATATGAGCACCTTCTATCGGATAAAATAGACAGCCAAGTTGAAAGGCAACGATCCAGACGGTAGCCAAGCTCGAAATTTTCATGGAAGAATAAAAGATTAGTTCGGTTCATATTGCTGCAAGGCGAATTTTCTGTCATTTCAGTGTGCAATTTTTTTGGATATTATTTCTCAGAGTGAACACGAAAGCTTATTCTTATCAGTCGTCATATAAATTCATTAAACGAATGGCCATAAACTGAGTTCCTCTCCGAATCTTTTTAGTTCCTTAGCTCTCAAAGTGTTTGAGATCTTCCACTTAAAAAATTGAGTCAGTAATCTTTCGACCGCCTATATTTGATCGAGCTCGAGTTTGCAAACAGTACATAGGTATGCTTACACAAAAGCTAGCAAAATTCTGTAGTCGCGCGCGTGTAATATCTGCACTTTTGGCCTAATATTTGCATTATGCACTTCAGTTAGCAAAAAAAGGTTAATCGAGTGGAATCCACTTGATAGTGCAATTACCGCTTTCTCTAGTTAATAACTCAGTTGTTTGTTCCTTCAGTGTTTAGCTGATCTTATCACGCTAAATTTGTAAACTTTAACTCGGTCACAAACATAGCATTCTTCTATGAATAATAATAATGAATCTTTTTGCTTGATTCGTGTTGAAAATTTGAACTTCATACATATCAAGTTCTTCAGTTTTCCGTTCGATCTTTGATATTTTAATGTCAGTCAACGTTTCGTTTTGCTGTTTATCGTCTTTGTGAAACTCATATCAAATTGCATTGAACAAGACAATGGTTGTGCAAATATTTTATATTACATTTCAATGCTTCAAAAGTTTTATAGGCGCTTTCAAATGCAGAGAGAAGCGACAGAAGAGGTGTGGGGAGGGGATGAGAGGCAGTGACTGCCCTTCTCCTCCTTCCATGCATACTTCCTCAACAGATAAGAGGAATATGAATGATTTCTGATATAATTGCATGAGCATTTGACTTCATTACTCAAAACTTACTATTGTTTTCGCAAATATTTTGCTGTTTAGCTAAACTGTTATCGGTCTTTTTCCTTGGTGGTTATAGCACAGAAGTGATTGCCCTCTATAATACCAAAATGGGGAAGTTACAGCTAACCAATGCAGGAGAAAAATTCTTATTTCTGAAGAACTGATGGCTTATTACTTCCTTTTCTTCTTATTTCTTTGTCTAGCTTATGAGAAATGACGCACCTCTTACGCTTGTCTTCATATCGATGCTTACATCCTGAGATACATCTGTCGATTCTTAGCTGTAGCATTTTCTCCTGCTGCTTTCCTCATACCATATACGGCAATATAACAAGCGTTGTAGCATTCATCTCTAAAACTTCCTCGTTTTTGAGTGATATCATAATCCGCACATCTTTGCACGCAATCCGTATAAATTTTTCTTGAATTGTCTGAAGTGATTGTGGCCATATGTAAGTGCTCGTTTGTAGCATCACTTAGCACTGGGAATAGTGACTGTGAGACTGATGTTGCAGGATTTCCACTTGCACCATTGCAATTGTTCTCGCATTTCTCCACACAGCTTTTATTTGAATTAGCATAGTTTTTGCATAATCCACGACATGCTAACTGGCATTCAGATGCTGATTGTTCCGAAATTGAAGGATGGCCTTCCTCATCGACACGTTCACATGAGTCCTGACAAGCTTTTTGACAGTTTCGTTGGGAGAGTTCGCGGAAAAATAGCCGACCACGACATAAATACTCGCATCCATGCTTACAAGCGGGTGCGCATTGCTTCTTATCAGTGATTTTGAGGTTAAATCCATTGATGCTGTTGTGTAATGCATCACAAGCCCTCTTGCATTCGATATCGCATTCATGAGGACATATTATGGGATCGTAATTGAATCGATGACAAGAATTGAGACATTCACGCTTGCACGTTGCAGCGCATCCATCCTGAATAAAATATTCTTATCTTGTTTATGGGCATTATTTTGGGTTGTGGTCACAGACTGATTGTGCATTGCGAGTAAAGATAAGGGAACCTTATATGTCTGTGTGAGAACATTCCTAATATTTAATTTATGTTTTAGAGATAACCTTATTCAGTTAGCTTTTGAATTCAGATCCCTTTTTTATTTTATTATACTATTACAGGATTCGTTTCGGCCGTCTTGCAGTTCATCCTCTAAATTTGATGAGTTCGTTTAATAGAGATGTAAAGGGGGAAGGGGGTTGCCGAAGGGCACCGCTTAGTTTTTCGAGTTTCTCGATCTCTCATACTCTGTTCTTGAAATCTCCAACCATTCGAAATAAAAATTTGCGCTGTTTTGCGCTTGCACTTCACTCCCGAATGCTGTTTTTGGCTATTTTTGATTGCTTTCGTGCAAAATTAAATGGCTCAGTTGCAGATGTTTCATTCCACATGATCAAAAGAATCAAAAAAACGTGGGCGGTCCACGCAAGAGCCTTTCTGCTAATTCTCGTGGTATTGAAAAACCTTTCATGCCATTCTAGGAGATTATAAGGAATGATATGCTTGGTATTTTTTAATTTATGAATGGGACTAGCATCAAACTCCTTCATTAACTTGTAGAGGATTATATCCTTTGCTCCCGTTCAACGCAGCCCTTTCATTGCGCTTTTCCCGAAGCTGCCATCTCTTATCATCCATTTGCATAGTTGAAAACGAATGATAAAAATTGAAGGTGAAACGGATCTTGCTGAACACTTCCTTGACTCTTTCACAGGCAATTCTCTTCTTAGCATAGGCAAAAAAAGTAAACCGAAAATGTTGTAAAATTTCATGCAAACTGCAAATGTGACTGTTGCGTGAAACCGAAATTCTCGTTTCATCTTTTTGGGAAATAGAAGAAATCATATCAGTATATTTGTCGATATGGAAGGAGATACACCTCCCTGATCGCCTCTCGGATCGCTAAAACCAGCAATAGTTTTAACCATTTGATATCATAGTTTTTGAAATTACCTGGTGCTCGATGCGTTCGTTTCCGCATTGGCAATCTTCATTAGTGCTTAGTTGTTCTGTTGAAGCTTGACAATTAGGGACGCAATTGCAAGCACACTTAGAATCACCCGACGGCTTACCTGTGGCGCATAAACATCGCTCTTCTGCCTAAATATAAACCGAGAGTATCTGAGGTTTTATGCACAGCTTGCTGAAAAATGCAATTGTTTCAGCTTAACTTTCAGCTTACTTGACGAGTCATGATAAAGCCAACTTTTCAGCCCTAAACCAAACAAAAAGTTACTTCTAACACAAAATATCAGTCGTTTATGTCCACACTATCCCATCCTAGCTTGTACTCTTTCCAGTCTGACTTTTTAGTTTACGTCGATCAAGTATGTTGCATTATTTGTAGACTAAAACTGATGAAACCTAAACAGATAATAACTGCTAATGAAAGCATCGGTAGCAGCTTATTGGCCGAATATTTGTTTGTTTATTTCACAAGAAAAGTAACGAAGTTATGTTTTTGGCAGTACCCCAACAAATTCGGCATAACTGCAGCGTTTTAGACCGTTTTCAGAGTGCATTTTGCCTTTTCATTTTTTTTCGCTTCTCATCTTTAAAGTGCACAACTTTTTGCCGATACTTTTTCGCTATTTGCCACAAGAATATCGGTTCTCAAAGCGGCAAAGGCTTTTTCCTGTTTCTGACCGATTTTTATAGATCTGTTTAAGATGGTCGATATGTTCGGTCGAATAGTGGATTAATTTCTGCAAATTTCCAGTGGTTCCCGACCTGGTGCCAGTGCTGAACGAATATTCACCTTCATCGCATCAAAAATTTTGCATTGGCAACCGTATAAATTCCGACAGAAAACTGCTGACGTGGGAAGCGGTAAAAAATGAAGCGGAAAACTAGACCTTGAAAGGGATTAGCGTAATGCCGTGGATCACTTGCTCTGTGAGGAAACTCTTTTTGCACAAAAAAGTGAGGCCCAGTGATCATTTTTATTCTCTCCCAAAGTATACATTTCGTGCTGACAAAATAGGCCTTCAGTTTAGGAGGCGGTAACTAGAATTATCTTCCTTATTTCCATATCTAGTCTCTTTTTTAAATTTCACGAGGTTGCTTTCCCCTGCTATTGTTCGATTGGATCAGGGCCTGTGCTTTCTCCATTTATGACGATAACATAACAGGTTCATCGTTTGAATTTGCGGAATATCGGATGAAACACTGAGCTGAATAAATATTGTATTTAAGTATCATTAACGTCTGAATCTTGTTAACTTTAAATTTAATTCCCCACTTGCTTTCTTCTTACTTACGCATCCGTGATACTCTCTGTTGCGGTCTGCGCTTTTAGACTTCCATTTTCTTGTTTGTCGTGAAGTGTTCAGAGTTGGGATCCACCAAGACATCACCACAACAATGATATGTAAAGGCATGCATCTCTTACATTCTTTTGATAATTAAATAAAGTAGAGTCAGTGCCGGCCACGAAAGTAGCTGGGTTGCCTAGAGTAGTTGCAATTAAAAAAGAAACTTATAACCAACCATATTATGCGGGATTATCACCAATGAGAGCATAATTATGGCTGCCGAATAATTCATTTCACTTCACAGCGATTATCCTGGAAATTGATCTGCTGAATAAGTGCTCAACGCCTAATAAATAATATCACAAATCTTCGTATTGAAATGAAATATTGAGCACGCATTTTGTGATTGTTTAAAATACAACGATATAACTGGAATATAATCTAGAAGACATATGCGATTAAGGATCGAATAGTGTTCTATCTTGAGGGGACACTTAATCGTATGGCATAGTTGCATTCGATTGCGTAACGTGCGAATATCCATCTTTCTACACGAAAGGACTATATTTTGGTGGAATTTGAGATTGATTCAAAGATATCCGTTCCGTTATCCTCCCAACATCACCACTACGATTGGAGTATTCTCGATAACGTTTGCAGTTTTCCTCATAGAAAGCTTATTGCCCTCTTAGTATTAAAAATTATCTGCTCTATAAGCATCTAACATTCAAGTTTGTCAAGAGAATCTAGCAAAAAACTACATTCAACAACTTACCAAGTACGAACACAAAGTATAAATAAATTTAAGCATATTAGTATTACAACAAACAATAACAACGGATTGAATTCGCTAATAAATATGTATTAGTGAAAGTTCCAACGGTATTTTTTTCTAGATATCGCTTTCACAAGGGGCAAAACAACTATGCATCGCTTATAAGCGATTTATAAAAGACTTTGTTTGGCGTTCAGTTGGCGTTTTATTCTTCAATGGGGCGGTCTTTTGAAACCGTTTCAGTGTTGTTGATCGTAGATTTGTGACCCTTTATGCTGCATTACTATATGCAAACAAACATTTCAACACCAACTTTGTTTGGTCGTACAATGATGGAGTGCAGTGCGATTTAAAGTGAAGTTGTTTTTTCACTTCTATTGCACAGACTCTTCAAATGCGCGAGAACAATGCAGTGGAATGATTTTTTTTTTAATAAAAAGAAACATATATTGGAAGGATTTATGACGTTTATATTGTCGTGTAAGTGTTTATTTGTTAAAAAGTTGGCAGCGATTGGAATAATATTCAGGGGAAACATCGAGGAATGGTTTTCGCCATACATCTTGTCTTGATACTCTATGTTTGTCATATCTTATTTGCCCGAATAGGTAGAGCGCAGGCTGCTGACAGTGTTTTGAGGTAAAGCGGATGGTTGCGGTAACCTAAGCATGGATTGATATGTTTGAAGGGATTGTTGCTTTCAATCTTATTCCGGCACCTTATATTCGACTCTTACGGTCGTCCGTTTACTTTTATAATCATTGAAACTTGTATATTAGTTGATAGTTCAATCTTCAATGATGGCATTTATAATTTGATAAGTTGAAGGAATTTGCACAGCTTAAAATGAATGTCCTGAAATATAAGGCTTTCTTTCAGAAGAGGGGAGGCTGTATTATTTAGGGTACTGTACAGGTGGGAAGCTGGGATTGAAAGGGCGGCACAGTAACTAACAGCATTTTGAGGTGTTTATATTGTTTACCGTCTCTAAACGCACGTCAAAGGGTATCTGAATGGCAAATTTTCTGGGAATTCGGTCAAGGAATGCGAAATCTTGCTGGAGGAAAGACGGTTGCTGAAAGAAAATGGAACCTGAGCGTGTTCGAAGCGCAGAAATGAAGACGAGCGTTTAACCATTCCTTTGCTCACTTCTCCATCAATGCATCTTGCATTTTTAACGCCATATTTAATAACAAAGACTGGAATTATTCTGATGCAACGCCTATTTTACGCTGCGATTTATGCAGCTTTTCTCATCTCGGCTCCCTAAGATGGGGTGCTTTTTCGTCCCTTTCCCCTCCTGCGTATGCCACTGGCTTGGCACTGTTTGACCTTCCCACCCGTTTTCATGTCTATAGTAAAGAATAGATAGAAGGAGATGGTTGTTGTAATGGGGCATTGCAAGCATTTTTGTAAACATTTGTTGTTATGCTGTCCCTTTTCACGACGGAGAGAAAAGAGGGCAGGAAGGTCGAAGGAGAGGGAGAGGAGAATGTCGAATTGAGAGAGGGGGTGATCCAAGAATGAATGTAAACGTTGACCTTACAGCTAGACAACAGATGAGTGCACCACCGCAGCCGCAAGTTGATGGCGTTACAAGGCAAATGATGCAAATGAACACTGTTATCGAGAATCCCCTTTATAACAGTACACTTCCACCAGCCGCCGATTATGCGCCAAGACGAAGTGTAGTGGCGGTTAGTCCACTTTGCTTTATATTTTGGTTGCCTCTTGCATTTCAGCTAACTAAATATATTTTTTGCATCTTATTTGTTTTAATAAAACTCCAGGGTTTTCCATCAGTCTTCTACGATCGCCCTGTTACGTCTGCCATTTATTGTCAAAAGAGAGGCGAGAGGAGGGGGGGGGGGGGAGGGTGGGGTTGTGAGAGAGGAGATCTGTTGAAGAGTGGGCTATATTCAAACAAATCCGAAAGTTTTTTTTTTCGCGTAGCTACCGCTGTTAAACAAATTATGCCCGATGAAACTTTCATTGATGGTATTCAAAAATTATGAATCTTTGAACTGCTTTACAAGTAATTACTCAATAAAATATATCCTATTATCTGCACGAATATCAGAGAATTTTTATGGTTCATAATATAATTACTATTTAATCTCTTTGTTGACATCACTTCTTGAGCATTTGCTCAAAGAAATTCATTATGCGGATGTATTGCAAAGTTGCTTCTAAAATTCAACGTTAGAATGTGACATTTACAGCAACAAAAGGCAACACCTTTGAGTGCATCACCGTCTCCATCACGTCAAGCATCCCGTGACGAAGATTCTGCTATGGTGCGTAGTGGAAGTTCGTTGGGCTCATCGGGTCCACCTCCGGCACCTCCCGTTCCACAAGTGCCATCATCCACCAGTGGGATGAGTGTGCAGTTCGTTCCTGTTTCTCGGCAAGTTCCCTCTATATTGGCCACATAATGTCATTGACCCAATATATGAAAGATTTTATTCTATGAAGTTGAAAATTGCGGGATAAATTTGACTCTGCAGCATATGTGTCTTCGAGATTTCCGCCTTCTCACGTTTTTACGCGATGAGGAATTGGAGAAGGGATCGCAGAAAGCGAAAGACCACACCTAAAACCCATTGTTGAAATGTCTCTTGGTTGGATTGATCAAGTATCACGGAGGATGAGGGAAGATGGGAGAAGATAGGCAATCTCAAAGTCGCGTATACCGGTCAACATACAGAAACTCAGTGATAACAGTCTCTGCATTTGATGCATCATCGCTGATCCCTTGTCACCGACGTTTGCACTGCTCTCTTTTTTCGTCAATAACCACACCGCTACGCCTGTAGTTACTACCCTGACATAATTTAATGTAGTCACGAATGTTCAAACTGGCGGAAGTATAAGTAGAAAGGGAGTGAACTTCACTTTGGAGCGGAGGAGATTGGAAATACTGAAGGTACAAAGCTGCTGAGAATGGTGATGCGGGTTTGAAAATTGCGATCTAAATCGTACCTGGTCAGGTACTTTCCTCCAGCTCCAGATCCTCAATTTTTGAGGCCGATTTTGGCTCTCCGTTTGTGGCTCTCATCTGATACTGTTGTTAATTTCGGGCATCCGATTGCGGGATACAGGAACTGCTGACATCTCGCATTTGAATTACCAGATTTCTTAGCTTTTCAGTGCAGCTATGGAACGGAGGAAGTAAAGCGGTCTGCCCTATTTTTAAATCGTAAATGCTCCTCTAAAACTTCTCATTTCCCAAATGCGAAACCGTTTGATCTTTTGCAGGTATGAAGATGCACAAGCAATCCGCGCCGTGGCATTCCATCCAAGCGGTCGCTATTTTGCTCTCGGCACGAATTCTAAGCAGATGCTGATATGCAAATATCCCGATATACGCCATTTCCGGTTTTGTTTTTGCCTCTGACTTTGCAATCTTATGATCAGATCTGCAACAAAGGGTCTAAACTACAGACTAACTGGTGGAAATATGAACATGATGCGAATCAGGAATTCATACCACTTACTGCTTCAATTTATTTATAGCGGTCGTCGACTCAGCAATTTTAAGTAGAGATTCTGTTTCACAGTTTCTTTCTGAATTTTTCTTTACGGCTTTAGGTATTTGTATTTTCAATTTATTTTGTTCGATAGGTTTTTACCTTTGCGTCAGCAATTATCGAATTCTCAGAAAAATTTCATGCATATATCTGTTGGATTTATGAACGAAAAGCCCATACTGTTATCACTAGTGGTTTGGCGAGTTGATTTTAATTCTTTTGATTAATTATGGTGTTTTTCGTTTCAAAAGTTCCATAAATAGCAGTCCACTCTTTTATATAGTTTCATGTGGGTTAACTGTCGTCCAACATCTCGATTTGATTTTCGCTTCAACCGACGACGAGATGAAAGGATCGTCTTATGAAAAAATTTTATTTCTTCATCGGCTTTTTCTTTTCTTCGCTCTTCTTTCTTTCACACTATTTTTTTCCATTTTGTCACATCAAGCTGTAATCGAATGCGGTTACAACTCCCAGCCTGCTCATCGGATGTTGAAGAAGGGAGAGAACCTCATCTGTGGCTGTAAGTGAGGAGAAACTTGCATTTCTCAATTCCCATGCGTGATCGTTGACTGGAATCCTAGTTGATGAGGTCGCATTTAAGGCCAGAGGCAAGTGCACGCGGTGTGGACGTGATTTTGTCGAGGCCGAAACAACATCGCGGAAGCGTTTATTGTCTTGGTTTCAATCCGACCGGAGAACTGCTCGCCACTGGATCCAACGACAAGTCCCTTCGCCTTATGGCCTTCAACACTGAACTTTGCAAAATAGGTCATTTTCTGCTATTTCCAACACTGAGCGATAATTGCAGCCTCTTTCATGGTCAGTTTACAAGGGCGAGCTAATGACGAGTGTTTGCTAATAAAGAAGTTTGTCTTTTCTAAAGAGATGGTAACAAGGCTGAAGACTGCACTTTGCAGCCTACAGCATTTATGAAGGAAATGAAACAAAAATGTTCGGAATGATATACAAGGAGGATCGATTCAGAGTACCGGAGAGGGAACCATTTTGTGCTGTCGTTTCGGCTGAAAAGTCTCCATCGTAGATAGCCAAAACGGCACAAGCGGCCTCCTTAGTTTTGTCACATTTATTGAGCTCGATAGGGGAGATATCTTGGCCATGCCGCACTTCATTATCCAAAAGAATCCGTGATCTTTGATGTGAGAGGCCGTCCTGTTCGATTCATGTGGAAACGTCGAAGTAATTATGCCACGCCGTTACATTTTTATGGCTCAGAAAACCTATTCAGAAATGGAAGTCATTGGGATCAAAACAAAATAACACGACCTTCGTTTCTGCTACATTCTATCATTAGAAAACTAAAACTTCCGATTTCCTTCTCCGCGTCAGGTTGAGACGATACGTTTTAATGAATGCTAACCAAATCCATATATCTTCGTACAGATGGTGCCTTCTTCGAATAAACCAGCTGGCGAATGGAGTGAAGGAAATCATGCTAGTCACTTGCTGACAATGCCTTAGCAATCTGTGGGTTCTCGAACATCAATTGGCTGAGTAGAACATTTCTTAGACACTGTTTTGCCAAAGAAAGATCTCTTGCCTATGGATAGCATGGTTTTATAATGTTTTCGTTGTGGCATTGGCCGTGTTGTAAACAGCTCATTATATTATACTCATGTGGCATCATAGAACACTAGCTTTTTCTATGTTTGCTTTCTGATAGCGCTAATAGCTGTTGCAATTGCAGCTTTGGCCTCCCATTTTGTTGTCTTCACTACTTTTTGGCCCTATAATTTCAGACCATATTGCAGCTCAATCATTTATCTTGTCTCAGTATATTGTTAATGTATACTGTTATAGTGATGGGAGCATGACTAGTTGATGTTTTTTATAACGCACACATATACTCAATGATTTAGGTGCTGAAATGGAGCTGAATATTCATGACGGTACGGTGAGGGATATAGTTTTTATGGAAGACTCTGTGAATAGAAGTACAGTTTTGGTATCAGGTGGAGCTGGCAATTGTCGAATACACCTGACGGATTGCTCCAGTGGGCACACATTCGCTTCATATCAAGGCCATACTGGTGTGTTCGCCTAATTTTTACTATTCTTTTTATTACCTTTATGCTGATTGAGACAGCCGCTTTGTTACGAGCTTGTATGTGAGTATCTGTTGTACGTGTGAGTGCTACGTCCATATGTCTATCCTCATTGTCTATCCAGTAGACCACTTAAACTATAGTTATGAAACTTGATGTGCATAATGTATACTGTACTGCAAGCATTATGCAATATTTCATCCAACTCTGAAAGGAGTTTTTATATATTTAAAGGCACCAAGAAATTTGCAAGTTCAACTCGAAATTTTCTTCTTCCACGTGTCTGATAACAGAAAAACGGATCTGCCATCATGAGAGACTTGCACGGGTGGTCAAATCGGATAAAACATGAAGGTCATATTTCTGCTTTTTACGGGTAGATGAGGAAGCTGTTGGTGAGATGAACGGAATTGTAATGGCGCATATCGTGCTGTCTCATTTGGCACGCTTCACTGCTTATTTCATTTTTCTTCGATGTCTGAGTTTGTTTCTCCTTCAAATGTTTGAGAGGATGGCACAATGAAATTTTGGCGATAAGCTGACCCACTCTGCAACTCTTTTTGCACGTTCGCTTCTACCGTAAAAGCACTTTGACATTCATGCTATACCTGGACACCTTCTGAAGTTTATTTTCTTCTTTGTTTAAAAAAGACGCTATAAACTTTTGTCTTATATTATGCGATGCATAGAAATGACTTTAAGAATAGAATAGTTTTATAATAAGAAACTGTTAAGGAATGTGCTGTGAGAGCGAAAGCATTTTAAACTCGAATTATTGCGGCGGTTTGCAGCACCGATCCTCGGACTGTACACCTGGGGCAGTGGTTGTTTCGTCAGTTGTTCTCAAGACAAAACAATCCGCTTCTGGGATCTGCGTTCATCGCAAGCGATCAATGTTGTTACGGCCAACAACAAAACTGCCAGTAAGTGTTAATTTTTGCAGCATAATACAAGGGATACGAGTGTGTAGTTTAAGTACAAAGGAAGTGCACAGCATATGGCATCGTCTAGTTGCTTTATGGTGGGGCATCAATTGGCGTTCCTCAACGGCAGTTTCCGATAGTTTCTTGTGAGGTGAGGCAGTGGTTTATCGGTTTGGGCCCTAGCAATGAAATTTCAATCATTAGTTTAAAATTTTTCTTCAATTCCGATATTTTTCTTTAGGTGCACCCGTGACGTCGGTATGTGTGGATCCAGGTGGGAAACTGCTAGTGTCGGGTCATGAGGACGCGTCGGTGATGTTGTACGACATTGCGGGTGGTCGTGTGGTACAGATCTTCAGGCCACATGGTGATGAAGTTCGAACAGTTCGCTTCAGCAATGCAGCCTACTACCTTCTTAGTGGGTCTTATGACAAGAGGCAAGCAATTGATTTGATCAGTGGTGTGCTGAATTGATCGATATGTGCTACATTCGCTGCTTCGATAATTCTTTTGTATGATCATAATAGTTTCGGCATATAGTGCTGATAAAATTTAATTCGTTCAGGTGAAGCTGGAAGTTGGGGAGGGGGAAGAATAAGAGGAAATGGGATGGTGAATCAAAGCTGAATAATAGTCACAACTTCCTTAACGTTCTCTTTGTAATATTGTATCCTGCACCTGACTGATATGAGGAAAAGCGTTAAAAGTGATTTATATGACGTAATTGCATTTTCGGAAAAATTGAAGGCGGTCAATTTTGTTTTTTCCTTCATTCATTTGTAACTTTGTTTTACATTTAATACTACTCCATTTGTTGCGAATGCCAGACTTTCATTATCTTTTCACAGCAGATATGTTCATTAAATGCATCAGACTGTTTTTACCAATTTATAAAGTCCTAGGTTTGGCTATATAAGGCTTTAAACAAGGGGAATTCATGTCGACGTTAAGGATATGTCTTTATGATGGGAATTTTAGCTAGGGAATATAAGGTAGTTGTTTTTAGGGTTGTTATAACGGATATGCGCGGTGATTTGATGGCTCCGCTTATGTATCTTCCAGTTGCCGAACACAATGACAAGGTTATACAGTGCAGGTGGGGTCTCTAAAAACTTTTGTGCCGATATCGATATTATTCTTATAAATATTTATGTATTTTATTCGTTCATTAGCAACATTTTCACTTGTTGATGTAAATGCAGCACTAATTCAAAGAAATTCGAAATTTGCCCCATCACTGTTTCACATATCTGTTGCAGTGTCTTCTTTTGCGGAAAAACCTAATCGTTGCTGTACTATGTTAGGCCTGTATGCGTTTTTTCAAACAGTGTTATATCGCAAACGAAATGTGTATAGCATGGAAAGTGGTCGAGTGACTTCAATGCTGATGAGTCGAATTGAGCATAACAGTTTGAATAATTAATTTTTTGTGTAATCAAAGGAGATTCAAAAATCGCTTGTTGGCTTCTCTTAATTATTCGGAGAATTTTTTATTTTCGCTAATCCGCATCAACATCAACAAACTTTTATTCGTGTTGAATTTGCATTTCTGATTAATCGCATGTGAAAAGTTTTGTTTGCAGGTGGCATCCACACGATTTCTCATTTTTAAGCACAAGTGCCGATCGAACGGCTGTTCTATGGGCTCTACCACCTCCGCCCGCTTGTCAATAATGGCGTTTGCACTCGCATATTCTCGTTCGATGGTTTTTAAACGTTTTTAAAATATTCTACTGGTTTGATAGATGGTTACTACAGATATGAGTCAGCACATTAGCATTTGGATAAAATGGCCGCTTATATTTTAAATAGCCTCTCCTGTTTTTGCATTCCAACTATCCTCGATTTGAATCTCACATAGAACAAAGTTCTTTCTCTATCAGATGTTTCGAATTTGCACAGCCTAATTTGATAAAACATCAAACTTTTATTTTGCTTTGAGAAGAGATATATTCTCTTCTCAAAGAGAATAATTTTTATTTTGCTTTATATTCCATTCTTTAAACGCTCGCTTGATAGCGCTTGAATTCATAGAAGTAAGTCAGTTGCAATGAATCTGCATTGCTTTCCTTGAACGTTATGGACTTCTGATATAGCAACCAGAAAAACACAAACGATATTTACGCACAAATCAGCACAATTAGATTTTAGGTGATCTTCATAATAGGAACATGTAACGTCGAATCGTTTCTACTTAAGAAATAATTTAAGCACATATCCTGCATACGGTTTCTTAAATCCGTTCCATTCCATTCATTGCTATTGAAAAGTTTTCATTTGAGGGTTGATCCTTTCTGAGAACTTCCCAACTGGTGAAGAAACCTTTCAAAGAATGTAATGAATACTATTCGCATGATCCTTTTCACGTTTTCATAGATGGTCTCCTATGTTTTATAATAAATGTGATCATCATCAAAGAATTCGGTTTGTGAGGCTTTCATTCTTTGTGAAGTCATAAATATTATTCTTGGAATGTAACAGACTGATATTTCCCATGCATTTGCTGTTTCTTGGATCGGTTTCTGCGAAAAGTGAATTCACTTTGCTCTTTTTTATTTTCTTGCCTCCCTTTGCTCAAAATATAGCCAAATGCATTAATTCATGGAATAAGAGATATGGGCTGTGTAGGCGCAATACAAGTGGAGGGTACACCAAATCAATGATGGAGATTGACTGATATGCATGTTTCACACGGCTAGCACACTTCGAGCACATCATAACCTGGTGAGATTAATTCATTTCGTTGAGGTTTTAATAAATCTTTCACTTCAGTTTATTCAACTGAAAGTTGGTAAAGGAAAAACAGCAATTCTTCATCGCTAACTGCAAGTGCTTTTCACTTCTTTAGCCTGTAGCACTCAACGGTCGTACCATTTTATTATTTTTTTCCCATTCACACAAATCCCTAAATAAAACACGAGCATAATACAGCTGCGCGTTGGAGGGAGGATGTATGCGCTGCATTTACTCTGTGCAATTTTATAAGAGATGTGCCTAACCATATGAAGATATTTGCTTAATTAATTAATGTTGAAAGTATGTTTAGCAGCAGTCTTATTATGGTTTTAGGCATCATCGCTCTACTGTCTTCCTTTTTGAATTTGTTGTATTTATTCGTCACTATTATAATATTGTCTTTGAAAATACACCAAAAATGAACATTTAATTGGTTGTGTGATATCGCTTATCGAAAACGTTGTATAGGTAAGTTGATAGTCGACTCGAATATTTCATATTTTAATATATTTTTGTTTTATTTTCTGTGGTCATAGTTCGCCTTCTTGAACTCATGTTCCTGTTGTCAGTATTAAAGCCTAAAATATTCTCGTTTGCTTCCTTCTTTGACAGTTGTTTGGAATGTTGTTGGGTAATGGGAAAAAAAGTATTCTTCGTTTTCCAGCGCAGTTTTTTTCAAAAAATTGCATCATCGAAAGAAGTGCTGCGCATTTTTCATCGTTTTTTTTCAGTTTTTCGTACGTTTCTAACTTTTGGATAGAAATTCAAAAGAATGAAATATTTCGATGTGAGTACTGTTTTAATGCTCTGTTTTTTTATTGCTTAGGCTGCAATTTATATGAAAATGTGTTTATTTGTGGTGGTGAAATGTGTTTGTTTTTCTATCATCGCTTTCATTCTAATTGATGTTCTGAATGATTCGCTTCATCTCATTCCATTTGTTCTGCTCATTATTTCGCTTTTTAATTTCGAATTTCGAGGGCGACGGAGAAAGGAGGAGCGATAACTTTTTATGTAATATTTGAATCTTGGCTGAGGATCCTCGTTTGTTGTTGCTCGGTCCGCAGTATTATCCCAACTCTAGCTTTGCAATTATGACAGTTCGTAAATTTTGTTGCAGTGGACTGACTCATTGCACTTGAATTATGATGCCACATTTGGCAAGATAGGAAAATCTAGGGGGTGGACGTACTAAAAAAGTTAAGACGCATCGTTTAGCATACTATCGAAGATTTGTTCACCGAGTCAGATGTTTCACCTCCAAAAATTGATAAATTTATTCACTGCGTACGAGATGCAACCAATTTGGAGGATTGCTAAAGTCGAATTTCGGTCATATAAAATTTCTAAGATGCGAGGCAGTGAAATCCAAAGCCACAGGTGAAACACATTTCGAGACATATAACTTACTCTAACTTCCAACGGTATCGTTAAGTTTTATGACAGCATTGCTGCTTTTCCTTATATAGACGCTTGCAGCATAGTGAGGCCATAAACATAACATTGCGAAGATTCGTATGATGTTGATAAGTTTGACAGAAACGTAGAATATCTGAAGAGGTAGAAGACAGTTGCCGTAGTGTATTTTTTGTCACGGGTCGTCGTAGCCCTCCGCGTCCTTCCGCTCCCCTCCTTTCTCGCTTCCCCACTCTTATATCGATTTGAATTTCACTAACGATCCGTTGAATCATAATATGCAGTATTCCAACTACAGTGTATTTAAAAACTTGTATATGAGGTCGCTCCATGTGATGCCAACTGCATTTATTTTGAATCTCACGTTTTTGATGATGGTCGTTGCAATGCGTATCTCTTAAATGTTGGTTCGAACAGTCGAGCTTAAATGTGGCATTGGTTCGAACAAATTCAGTCCGAAGTCGATCGAAATCCACCATCATACTGTGAACTTCAACCTGGCCATTGCATCCCAGACCTATGTGAGTGCTTACGTGGCGGTCATTGATGGAAATGCTGTGCTAAGTTGCATTTTCCAACATCCATGATTTTATGATTGCGGAGGGGATCGTAGCAAAATAAAGCGTATATTAGAGTTATTTCTTACGGGAATACAAATAAGAAACCTTTTATACGAGACCTATAATAAATTGAGAAATGACATACCCAGCAGTAACAAGTCGTTATATTGATGGGGCCCATAAGTAAGCAGAATGCAAACATGATTCGAGGGGCCACCATATTCGCTTCCTCTTCTTTCCATTCGGAACGTGTAATAGGTGCGGCACCAAAGTCGTGAGTTTTCGAAAGGACAGCAACAGTGTGCTCCCTTCTGAGAATCAAGAAAGCCGTGGGATTGCATTCATATGCATAAGGCGTTAGAAAATCTTGTGTAGTGTGGTGATATAGGGAAACGAGAATGTTATATCAAGGGACGGTGTTCCGCACAGACAGAAGTTTCTGCATCGGTGTTGCGCAGCTCTGACGCACGTTTCAATCTCACCTCAGCGTGGCATTCATTTGTTAGTTATCGTGGCTTCTACCCATGTTCCCATTTCCTGTGTTCTGCTTACCCTACACAATCATATTCACTCCGTTCTTTTTCCTTATTTTCCCAAACCATTGTCGGATTTCATCTCGTCGTTTAAAATGCCTATGTCAAATTGCTCCTGTTTTTTCTTCATTTGATTCCTGGATTGAGGGTGATCCAAGAATACACCGCGTTTGCCGCAGAACTAAGCCTAGGTCAAACTGAAGTTAGGAAGTCGAGATGGATTAACCGAGCGGATGAAACTGGCTTAGTTTTGCAGACTGCTTCTCATATATTTTCTGATATTTTTGCGATGTTTTATAATATGCTCGGCCATTTTTATTCATAGAATATGAGGCGCATTACTGATGCAATGAAATGTTTCAAGAAAAGTGTTGCAACACGTGGGAATAAATGAGAGTACAATTTCTGCAACGTGGTGTGAAGGGTATATGGTGACGAAGAAGTAATGTACACAAAAAATCTCAAGATGGGACGAGGTATCAGATCCCAGCCGTGAAGTCAGAAGAAAATTCCGACAAGCGATCATCATTGTTGAATGGAATCGGCTCATGCAGCGGAGCATAATTTGGAGCTGGTGCTGACTTGTCGGTCAAAGGATTGCGCGACGCTCATCTCATTTCCGCAATTCACCACTCAGTCCACAGCTTGGATGTTTTAGGCTGCAGTCACTTGTGACCGACTTATTTCACGTTCTGCCTGTCAGCAGTGCAAATAGTGCTATTGAATTTATTGCTAGGATGTCATCAGCTAGAGCAAAGTACGTCTACTATCATAATGTGAGACAGAAATGCTGAAAGCCCACCCCATCGTCTCGTTCATATAATTTTTTCCTGATTACTCAATAACTGGAGCAATAATATATCATAAACTGAAGTGTTGAGAACAGTTGCCAAAGGAGAGTGTGAACAATCTCTAATCATCATGCACTCTAGAACAGCTGGCACCATGTGCGATCTTTGCATTTTAGACCACCAGGCTAATCAGCTGCCTAAATAACAAAGAAAATGAAAAATCATTCACCAATAATTTCCTTCTATCCGACTTGCAGCAGGGAAATCTGATTTGTAAGCTTCTAGCACATTTACGTTCCATCGATTAAATTAAATGTTGCGACTGCAAACGAAATGATGCCGCAGTTCGATATTTGGAAATGTTGGCAAAGGTGACAGCCAGACAGGCAGAAAAATGTCTATAATTACAGTCACTGTGTCACCAAGTGTGCTTTCTCGACGTTTTGCCAATGTTTTCAGATAGAACGCATAAGAAAATGTTCAGCAATTACACCTTCGGATTCTAAGATGAAAATGAATTAAAGTGAGTGGTGCACATATTCATAATTATGATAGCTTCTTTCTATCACTGAATCCCTTTCGTTCTCAAATCATGCTTCATCGTTGTCCGCTACTGCTATTCTCGGCGTTCTTTCCTCTCTTTAGCTATTTCTTGTTTCGGTTTTTTCTCTCCTTCATCGATACATCGAATCTATTGCCTCTTCTGAATTAAAATTGAAAAAATCGAGAAATATGCCAAATAATCTCACGTGACATGCTTCTTTTGATCCCTATCAATTAAACAACCAACAAGGAGTACGGTATTCAGAATACTGCATACATATTTTATCTCCCCATGCAACTCATGTAGAAATAATTCGTTTTTCTGCGACTAATGGATGTAAAAATGAATTATGACTATTACAAAGCTCACGGAAATTTGAAAATAACTTTTTTTGGATGGAGTTTTCGAACAATAATTTACTTTTTGCAATTTCTGTCTTAGTTTACAAATCAGAATGGAATATCTAACGCAAGAAAATTCGGAACATCAAAACTTGTATAACTTCAGCTTCAGCGTTCTCCGAATTAACACTGTCGGATGGGCAATAATTACATCTACCACACAACGCATGCGCGAAATCTGTTTAATTATGCAAGAGCCACGATAGTTGAGCATTTGTGCATATTATTCTTTTCGCAGCATTGCGGATTTGGTTGTATTATGAGTGAATAGAATTTCTTTCATCAGTATCAGCATATCTTTGCAAATTTCTGCAAAAATTGACAATGCCATATCTATGTATATCAGCATACACATATGTTTATCTATTTATATGATAACTTCAACTAATGAATCCCCGAAGGTCTATGCGATGGAATTTCGTCGGTATAATTACAGCGTCGATCGATCCCTCACTCTCAATGCTATCTCGACTGACCATATTTTGTAGAAGTGACTAGCCTTGAAAGGTGTTGCATTATTTTTTGTGAAATTCGTTCCGCAAGTCAAAAAATGATTTTTTAGCTGAGAATAGGTATATTCAAAAGAGAATTCACTATTGCACTTTCCCATTCGTTTGCAGAAGTTCGCTCTTTTTTGCTTTCGAAAAGTGTGTTATTGTGACATCATACTAATATTTATACGCCTGTTAGCTGATTTTAATTCGCGATCACTGAAGCTGGAATAATGTATTGTAGTTCGTTGACTGACCTCATAAACCACAATTCCTCTTGTTCCATTAACTTTTAAAAAAGTTGCAAACGTTTAAGTATTGAAAATACTTGTGTGCATTTTATAACGATCGATTTTTCATTGCACATCGAAGAAAAGGAATTTTTCGTGGGAGACTTATAGGCACTCCAATCCGATATAAAATATGAAGGCATTATTCCGTATAATTTCACCTTGAAGAGGCTCATGTCGAACCTTTTGGTCAAATGAGCATGACCCAAAAGCACATATCCTGTGCATATTTATGGCATACTCCCCTTCTTGTTTCATTTTCATCTATTTCTGAGCAATCGGTTGAACTGGTGGGTTGAAACGCAACTCCTTAATGGTACTACCTTCTTTTTTTACAAGTTGCGTAAAGATGCGCGAGCATCGAATGTCTTCTAGATTTGACGCGGTATCCTGAATGTGGTGCGTGCAAAGTATCACCTGAAACATCTTTGTCTCATCGCGATAACTGCGGTCTTCACCACCACCTATCGACTGCTCTCTGTCCACTTCAGGACATACCTGGATTGTCTCTGATTAAAGATTGCACTATTTGGTTGGTTCATGTTATCACAGAGCGGGTTAATACATGCAACAAATCATGCGTGTAAAATTTACTGGACGTTCTGCAATTTGCACCAAACACGCTAAGGGTTTTAAAACACAGCCCACCCATAAAAGAACACTTTCGACAATGAAAATGGAAGAGTTGGGGGAAATGCGAATTGGATATCACAAAGAAGAAGGCTTTTCATTTTGCCAATGCTCAAACATGTTCTTTTCCAGAGACATATGCACAGCGACAGAGTGTTTAGTAAGAAATGCGAAAATAGAATAAAGCGTTTGCAGCTCTCTGCATGGTGCATTAAAACATCAATAACACAACACAATACAGCCGAATAACAATTTTATTATTTCCTTGTTTTTTGGCTCTTTTTCTCAGTAACACACATTCGTCTTGAGATGATGCGAAGCAGGCACTATAAATCCTTAAACTGAAACCTACAAAGTGAGCGTGAACTATTACGGAATTTAGCCGCCATATTTATCGCGAATTGGAGGAAGAGTGGAAATATGCCTGAATATTATCATGTTATAACTTCAACTCCAGCACATCAATTTTTTAGGGAGCGAAGGGCAGGTTAAGGACAATTCTACAAGAGAGGCCCAGTGCATGCTGCCCCGCCTATACTAAAAAGAAGCATATTATTCATTGAGTTGAGCGAATTCCGACGAAAGCAGGACGATCTTTCAAATTGCATTTGGAATCTAATAAAGCAGAAAATAGCGTGAATGTCGGAAAGATAGAGATTCGTTGCAATTTTTGTTTCTTATGAATCATTTTCGTTACTTTAGTACTTACACAATTCTCTACTTGCGTCTGCTATTATAACATGTTGCAGATAAGAAGTGTTCGGGTCTTAGAAACCAGGAGGCCTTGATTCTCCTGTTTATAGTTGAGCATGCAAATGGTTCTACCTACCGATTGGTTAGCCTCATAGGGGAACATATGCAGAATGATAGACGTATGCTATTTCGAAAGTACAACTGTATGAAAACTGTCCTGTGCCAACAACTAAAATTCGCTTGTGGGTTAGCGTTTCGTAAGGCGTGTAAACATACTGAGTAAACAAGCTTTAAGCCGGGTAGTCAGCATGTCAACCCGCATTCCATCTTTGCTATGCATCGAGTCGGGCAATTTTACTATCAGACTCCATACAGATAGCTTGTCAACTTTTCTATCATATCTAATTATGTTTGTTCTAGCAAAGAATAGGTAATGAAATGGCTAAAGGTAGGGATAGTCTTTGTCTGAGTACGGAATTTGTAGAACATTTTCTATACTTTCTTATGAATTAGCATTCGGAAAGCACATAATGGCAAAGCCGAGCCCTTGTGTATTTATGTGTGCGCGAGTTGTTTGTCCAACAGTTTCAGCTCCAAAGCTAACAAAACTATATGTATGAATTTGGAATGTAAGCGATACGTGACATTACATACCACCTTCAGTGCGAACTAATCAATTTTGAAAATGATCGATCAGCTGCATTTAAAAGGAAATACCTTTTACATTGTCGGTTTCCTTATTTTATATTGACCTGATAAGGAAAAGCAATCTGTTAGGAAGGTTTGTGCAAGTGGTCACATTAAATAAAAAATGAAGGAGTTTTTTTTGGATATTCGTTATGCCTTGATAGCCTATGAAATTAAATCAACATTTGACGTGAATGCAAAAGCGCGTAGGGCTTCAAGGTGGAAGGGGGAAGGGAGAGGATTGATTCTCATTAATTAACACTGGATCAGTTAAATGAATGTTAGAGGATATTTCTACTCAGCATTGTCTACTGGTTTATTCCTCAGAGATGAATGAAGAACTCGAGTTGTATGTGAATGTCCGTACCATAACAGTCAATGAGGAGGGCATTTTAAGACATCAATATGTCCAGTTGCACTGGAAAAAATTGCTCATGAATATTGCATCTTGTTGCTGAAAAGCTTCTTCTTATTTCCAACTAATAAAGGTTGCTTAGCGGTTCTTGCCTTGTTGGTCACGATTAATGATTGTAACAGATCATCACTGTTAGCACCTCTTTGTATATAATTTGAGCATGAATCCCACATCCAAAAATGATTTCTGCGCTGTTAGTGGTTTACATGGAGCGTCGAGTGGAAAAAGGTCAGGCTCACTGTTTCGACTTATTCGCCACACCGGAAATTCGGATAATTGAAACGTCGCATGTCCTGATAGAATTTGCTGACAGTAGAGTTATCCCTTTTTCATAGTTGAACATGTTTTGGGTGTCTTTTCCCGTGAAATTCGCATACTACGATCGTTACTGTTCATAAAGCGAGCCACACCTTCGCGACAAACTTCTCTGGAAATGCAAGCCAGCGTCGCTATTGAACCTAAGTACTTAAACGCATTGTTAGACACGTTTTCCAGCAAAATGTTTACCACTTTTGGTCTTACTCGAAAAATGCAAAAAGCGGTCTAGCACATAAACTTACATTCAATTAGCTAACCGTTATTAACGTGTCTGCATCAGCAAGGATTTACAGCTGTCTTTTAGGATGCTTAAAGGAGAGCTTTGTGAATTAGAGCTGTCTGACTTACCCAGCCTCTCTTCAAGCCCAACCGTTGAAACTAATTTCAATCCAATTCATTCCGTTTCTAATTAAAACGATTGGCTGATCTTTACTCCTCAAAAACGTACAGAGGTCAGTTGTCCCCGGGAAGTCACATATCGCAACATTGAAGTCACACATCGTTGGTATTGCGATCACGTTGATCGAAAATCACAGATTCTTTTTCTTTGCCAGTGGAAACAAGATGGCTATATTTCCGCGTTTCAGTAAGCATATTGTGATTGTCATGCCTTACTCCGATTATTCGAAATCACATACAACGTCTAAAACTGTCATAAGTTTGTGCTCCTCTCGATAATAGGACACTTCTTTCTATATGCTCACAGTCCTTTCTAGTCATCGAAGTGCACTGATGCACTAATCTGACAATAGTGCAAATATCTGAAAAACGCTTGACTAATATATGTAAAAAACCGACAAAACTTAAGTAGATTGCCAGAGAGATTACAGTATCAATAAAGTATCTCGCCCTTATTTAGCACGACTTATGTTACCTCGTGCTGTGTGACCATATCGCGGTCCTTTTTCACACATCTCGTTGTTGCTGAAAAAAAAAATGGAACACTGCGCACCTGATCAGCATTCGCAAAGACCCCCACATATGCATCCTCATTGTGATGGGAACGGAATCTTTCCCATGTTGCCTACAGACACTGATAACAGCCTACCAAGTTATCCAGTTCAACGAATTCAGAACAGCCAGTTATCGTGTAAATACAGAATGCAGGTTCTGGATGGCGAGGAGGAACTAAATCATTCGTGTACTCACTCTTGATTATTGCATGGCCTTGGACAGCAAACTTCATCTTTTCTGACCTTTTGGAAACAATGGGCGGCATTCTCGAAATGTTTTCTTCAAATCTCAGAATTTGGAATGTTGCAGAAAATCTCACAATGTTTGTTATGACATGAAAGTGACCATGAATAGGTTTAACATGTGTTTTCGTTCATGTAATCGAACATATCCCTTTCTAGAGCTGCAAAAATGCCAAAAAATCGCTTTGATGTAGCAACCGGCACGAACATGGTCGCTGGTTCTATTCCATGAGGGGGTGCGACCTTTATAATCCATGCATTACAAAAATCGCTTAATGTGCTTTATTGTTTAAGACACTTCGCAACTCACCTCAATTATGATCACAGAAACTTACGCTGCTAAATCGGGTTTTTTCCTGTGTACTCGTTCTGTCATGTCGGAAATTACATGGCATTACATCTGCTGTAAGATTACGTCGATAGAACCAATACAGTATTGGGTTGTATGCATTAGAACGTTTTCATTATTACAACAGCGAAATGAGCATTTATTAAGCCTTGGAGTGACATTAAAAAACATTTTAGCAGTCGACCATGGCAGAAGGAACGCTATTTCGGTAGTCCAGGTGGGCACTTCTCTTTCGCCTCGGTTTATGAGTTCATTTAAGTATGTCGGCTTCTTTTGAATTTCAGTATTAGCGGTATAAAACGTTACTTCATCAACAATAAAATTATTAGCAAAAATGTGTTATATTGGTAAAATAAAATATTACTTCATCGGTGTATATGCTCGGCAACAAGCGTTGCTTTATTAGTACAGGTGCGTAAGTAAAGCTGAAATGAATATTGCCTTAGTAAGAGAACAAAAACCGCTCCTTTATACGTTTACGGCGCAAATGTCCTTGGTATCGGTTTCTGGCAGTCAATAGAACAGCTGTTTGATGCGCAAACTTCCCATGCCACGAACGTCCATTACGTAAACGACCTTTTGTGGCACAGTTGGCCTTGACATAAATGTCGCGCAGCGCAAGTGCCTACGATGAAACGTCCAGGGAGGGGACTGTCGTTAGGGAAGTTTGGTGCGACGTAAATGACTATGACGCGAAAGTACCACAACGTGATCACATCGTGGCTCATTGGAGACATGACGATGTGTACTTCCTTGGTCTCATTTAATTTATTCGTTTTGTGGATCATGCATATGAATTAAAACTAGATTGCATTTGATAGGAAATAAAGTATGGATGTTTGTGTTCAAATTTCTCTGCATACAGATGTCATTTACTCATGAATTCATACATGAATTATTGCAGAGGAACACATCAACAACAGTGAACTGAATTCATATTTAAATGACTGAAGACGGAAAATGTGTTTAATGTTTATTCTGCTGCGTTAATAACGCGGTGTAGACAAAAAAAAGATTATAATTCAGAAGATTTATAGTTGCGAAATAAACATGGAAAATTCCCTAGGTGGATCGAAAAGCGATGAATGTGAAATTTAAGATGCAATATGATAAGCACAGCCCGACTAATGAAGGGAGATTGCAGTCATAAATACACCGAGATTCTCAACAACGCTATGACGGATTGAGAAAATAAAAATTGCAAGACAGATGAAATTGTAACTGGAAGTTCTAATACTCCATGTTATAATATTTCTGTCTCAAAAATTTTCTGGAATAGATAAAAAAATAAAAAGGAATTGCGAAAGATGGAGATAAGCTGCAGATGAAAAAGTTGGATAAGTTTCAAGCAAGTAAAAACGGTATTGCTTTAACGATATATGCTCTTTCCTGAATTTTGGCATTTTCTTTACGAGTGAAAATTTTTTTGCCGAAATTAGTGAAAGTCTAACCTCCAGTTCATTGTTGAGAGGGACTGTCCACTAAGAATCGGCGGCAGCGTTTTTATGGTTCCTCCTTAAGCAACAAAGTTGACTCAAGAACCTCAACGTTTATTAAAGCCCAACTATTGACCGAAGAAACTAAAGTTCACGTCGTCATGTGGTATTTTCCAAGTGCCTCAGGATTCAGAACTTTTGCTGGTGCCATCTAAAGATATTTTCAACTCTTTCTAATGCTTGCTCATCGTTCGGAGACTGCTAATAACATCCCTTCCTCTTCTTGCGGCTCAGCCACTATGGGGGAAGGGGGGGGGGCGGCGGGAGTATTCATAAACATTTTTAGGTAATAACTTATTGCACCAGCGATCAAATATAGCGTAAATTGATTTGCTTGGTTGTCTGATATTTCCACTGAAGCGTGTGCGGTGACGAACGAGTTCTTGCTTATATTATTAAATAAATTTATTGAACATTATTGAGCAATATTTTCCATATAATTTGTCAACGTTGAATTGCCCGCTACTGTTGACTCATCAAAATTAACAATGCTAATGCGGACAAACTTATCCTCTAAATATTTTTCCTTTTTTCACTTTAAACTTTGGCAGGTTCCTCACTTTAAATTCAAAAATACTTCCATAAATGCATCTCAAAATACATTTTATTGGTCACATCAGTGAATTGTGCAAAAAATCTCGTCAAAGTTGAAAATTACACTAATAGATGAATGAATGTCATTCTTTCGGCATATTATAATGTGTCACAAATATTTTTTGGCCTTTGGAAACTGCATTGATTTATCTTTAAGCAGTTTTTCGCCTACACGTATATCGCGATATATCTGCTCGACAGAGATTTATTAGCTCTTACAAGCATATCGAAATAAACACACTCCGCCAATACAGAAATTATTGTGGCATATACCTTTAGTGGAAGGGAAGCTTATTCTCACAAACATTACTTATCTGTCATCCATTTATTGTTCGGAATGAAAGTGCCGTAGTTCGACAACGTCCTATTTTCGGTGGTTTTCTGTGTGCTATAAAAGGGTTCATGTCACTTTTAGTGCAGATGACGGATGACGTTTACGGCAATAAGGGAATTGCGCATATGGCGTCCTGCCTAGACGCAACATAATTGTGCTTCATTTATGCGTGCTGTGTACCACTGGCGGTGTTTCATTTGCAAAAGTTTAGGCACTTGCAGTAGAGTTCTATCGATAGAGTTAGGAAAGAACGAAAGTCAGAAGAATTAATGAATTGATAGCAGATAAATCGTTGAGTTCTTGAGGAATTTAATCCATGCTAGCTCCTCTGTCGAAATAAATCAATGGCGCATCGGCACTAACACAACCCTGCACAGCGAACGATTTGTGTTAAATATGTTGTCAAAGAGACCAGAAACTGATCACTGCATTCTACATGAGAACATAGCACGACTTGTAATGTGCTGTTCACTTTCTTTTCTTTCGTCACCCGTGATGCTACAAAGATGATGGTAGAATAAATGAGTTTAGAGAAAGGTCACTCGCCTTCGTGCATGAGGAAAAGGGGGGGGGGGGTAGGGGAGGCGCAATCTGTTACTTTGTTAGCAGCTAAAAGAGATAAATTGCGAACGGCATATTGAAGGGAAAAAGAAAACTAAAAGAAGTATATTCGAGCACATCGATGAGACTAAAATTGGATGAATAGAAAAGCTTGAAATCCGAAAGAATTCCATTCTGGAAAATTGGTCATTTCAGCAAAGGTTTTATTGAAGAGATGTATTTTTATCAGTTGAAAACGATGGTATGCGCAAAAGGACATGGCAGTGAATGATGCATTTTTGGAGGTAGAGATTGAGGTAAGAGGGGAAGTTCTTCCTAGAGGATTGTTCTTAATGTTTCATCTAAGTTTCCTAGAATCCCCAAGCTGGTTGGTTGAAAGCCCCAATGGGATTGTGGCATCCGAAATTCTGTTGCAATGAATGCATTTGCCACGAGCATCTGTATAATGCGATCTTGAAACTACCCAGTTAAAGAGGAAATATTCATGCAAGTCCTCTACCACCTAGTGCAATGGCGTTTTGCAAGCTTTGCTTTGCAAGCTTTGTTCACCTGGCCGGCCGGTGATTGAGTGTGTTATTCGACTTGGAACACAGAGAGACATATAATATCGTTAACTTTCTCTGAACCTTTCATCGTTTCTCAGTGACGAGTTAAGAGTTTTCTAACGGTTATGTCAAGTGCATTGCGTAATTTCCATATAGATGAATTCGAGGTTCATTGAGAACTCAAAAAAAAAAAAAAACTCTTCGGACAAACTTGTTACGGATTCATTTCTGCTGGAATTGGCCACGTCATTATAAACAATGAATTGCCACTACATATATCAAGTTAAACCTAAAGTAATGCACTCAATTGTCTATCAGTGTACACTTTCGATCCGAATGTCGTCCAATTTAATTCAAAAGCCGTATCTTTGCATTGCATGCAATTCCCCATTAAAATTGCAACTTATAATTATTGAAATTGAAGTTTTGTTTGACTATTTGATTTGATGTAAATTTCATGATGCAAGGCGCATGATGATTAAAATAATGCAAAATGATTTAAAGGTATGATTTGAAAACAGTGAATTTAGAAGTCATACAAGTTCAGCAGCATTTCCGCAAATTGTAATTAAAGTACATAACCGTTTATTTTCGAAAGGAGAGGCGCAAACAGCGTGGTTTGAAAAAATTTGGCGCAATACATATACGAAATTGTTCGTAAACAGAATCTTATATGTTTAAAAAGTGTTTAACTTTCTTAAAGAAAGTGCTGGCTTTCAATGTTGGTTGCAACCTCGGAAAGGCAGGCATTTGTATTGTGCAGCTCTAACTGATGTCTACTTTGCAATGAAATGCTTTTTCATTGGTTTCCTCCATCGTGTTCCGATATGAAACATGCAATAATCAATGCATGTTCATCACTTAACACCTCATTGCATCGCTTCGGCGTTAAAATGTCGATTTTGTGCCTGAATGTGAACAGAATGTACTACTTGCTGTATGGTGGTTCATGTTATTAGTTCTTAAGAAGGCCACAGTGCTTGCATTTCATTGCACAAAATGCTTCGGTCATTCCTCATAACGGCCAGCGACGTAAACTTCTTGAAGAGGATTTGAAAGTTTCAAATCTATATTGAAATATCTGTGTCTAGAGAGCGTAATTTTCGGTGAAATACTCACTGACGATTGCGAATTACTCATTCAGAGGCAACAATGGTGACGTAACCTTCCTTCAAGAAGGATCACTTTCCTGATAGACATTTTTCGGATGTAGCTGTGACCATCTACAGTTGTATCTCGTTCTGCGACAATCGTTACGCTTAGCAAACAGCTGTGCTCCAGTGACAATTTCTTGAAAAATATAGTCTTTTCAACTGCTCAAGGCACTGTCTATTTCGTGCCTAATTTGCCGTATTCACAATTCTTCTTTAACGATGCATCATAACTCGAGAATAATATGAGATCAGTTTTTTATGGATAATATTGGACTGTAAAACATGTGCTATTATAGGTATATTGTGCGTTCTTTAAGCCTGTTTTGCACGCATGTGTTATATGTGCTTATATTCTACACATAGCGCTATACATTGAATGTTTGCTGAGTTTGTATGTATGTCTGCGCTTTGTACGTTGGTGCTGTGAGTTGGTTGTCTGTGCCGTCTGTCACATTTGGGGCGAACACTTCCAGGTTTATTTCGGCAGCATCCTATGCGGCGATATTAATAACGAAAGGGTTGTGATCTTGAAAAGGAGATCGCCGTGAAATAAGAGTCACTTTACTACTGGTTCCGTTCAGGCACTCCCGATCGATTACCATACGCTTCATTGCAGTCGAGAGAAGATCACTTCATTACATAAGTTTCCTTCTCAGCAGTCTTCTGAACGCATCCGTCATTTCATCTATACATCATAATATCACTGCTAGTGATAGTCTGTCTGTATCACACTGTGATGAGAGCGCATACAACGGATTTTCGAAAACGCTGTATTGAAACACAGCACTTTATTTAAACGTGTCTTCCCCAGCATTCTAAGTTTCGTTGTTGTTGCTGTTGTTATTGTGTATTACGTTGTTCTGTGTTCTGCTTCGAGCGATATGTGGCTATAAAACTGCTTTCGTAATATTTGCGCAAATGGAAATAACCCAGCGAATATACGGAACTGAAGTACAGATGCAAACAGAGATATTGAATTAGGAGCGAATGAAATGAATAATGAACAGATATATTACACAAACGGCATTGAAAGAATCTTTTAAGAGTGCTTGCTTTTGTGCGTGAAGCACAGCTCAACGCAGAGATATTGCTTTGTGGCATATAGTATACGTCAGCCAGCTTCATATTATGAATTACAGACGTAGCAAATGCAGCTTAGAGAACTGGTTTCTGCATGAGAAAAGCCCCCCTCGTCACCGGCTGAATCGTTTGCTAAAACTCTTATTTCCAATGCACAGTCATTCATACCCACCGGCATATGCCTCTGAAGAGGTCCTCCTTCTCAGAAAAAAGGCAACTTTTGAAACATTTTTACAATGTTTTGACCCACTGTGTTGGGAATTCAGCAGCATTCATGAGGAATCATTAAAGCTTTGAACAACACCATTATTTAAAATGTGATTTGGTTCTTCTATTGCTACTCTCATAACACAACTAAAAACTGCATTGTTCTACAGCAATACTGAGAAATCGGCTTGTGGCAGAAGTACAGTAAAAAAATTTTAAATTCAAGGTCCACATTGCATTCAAAAAATAGGGCATTTTTAATAGATCCATATCAAAAAAGACTGCAGAAATGTTAAACTCATTTTTACCTGTAAGTGTCGATACGGCGTTCTTCATTATGCTTTTAATAGTAAATTGCGCCGAAGCTGATTAGCTTATTAAGGCTTCTGTTTCAGTCTGATTGGTGAAATAAATAAACTGATTGGTGAAATAAAGTGAGAAAGTAAGTTTCAGTATCGGCCTGTTCGACTTATTACTTCAGAACTTTCTGCGGCTCCCTTCGAATATATAAATAATATTTACTCGAACATGTTGCTCACGTTCTATTAGTTCATCACCTAAATGCTCCACTCGTTATTGCCGAAGAACGAAAGCGTGGAATAAAGTGTTGCAACGTTGGTCAATACTGCAGTTGGAATATAATATTAAATTTAGCGAACGATTTGCAACAGCGATACGGCTCCGAATTTCTCAAATCGTGTGGATTAATCGCCCCACACGGCATTCTTTACAAAGACTTCTATCCTCTCGCAGTACCGTTTTCGGCATCATCGCTCTATTGATGGCCATATTATAAGAAACTGTGTGAGTCACGCGACGACCATCAACGGGGTCCTCGATCGTTCGACGACTGTCACGCCCCCGCCACTGGTTCATACGAGCATCTTCTTATATTGGTGGCTTCCTTTCACCTCTCCCTTTGACGTCTGCGTCTCTCAATCCACGGTCACTCTCTCTGCACTAGATTCCAGTTTACAACCCGATTCTCCATTTGTAACATACACTCTCTTTCCGGTCACTCTCGCAGAAAGTTTAATTCACTGGTTGCGCATTTTCGTAAATACGCATCGCACTTGAAGCGCTGTCATATTTGCTCTTCCCCGATCACTGCAAGGTGTTTCACAGTGCCACTCTGCTAAACCTAAAGCCAAAGCCAATGAGGATCGAAACAAATGGTGAGTCTATTTAAAATATCTTTAAAGTTAGGAACTGAAATCACAAGAACAATATTGTCAAATGACTTAATATGATTCCATAATAAACTTGTGCTGTAAAGAAATATAGAGCTAAGAGGATTGCTTCTATAGAGAACATTCTTGACAACTAAAGCAAAAGAGCACACTTAACGGATGAAATTAAGCGACATAAGTTCACCTTGACAGCTTTACAATAGAATATGCGCATTAGAAATGAGTAACGTAATGAAGTTTTTAGTTTTTGTAATGGTGCCGAAGTTCGTCTCCAATCGACGAATACAATTCACCACAATAAATGGATTTCTCGAATCGTATGAAATTCTTTAGGATGTTGTTGTGGTTTAGTATAAAATGAGTAGATCTGTGTTGCTACATTTCTTTCCAATGTTCGTATCTAAGCGATTATCGACATTGTATCAATTCGTGTTCGCTGTTTTTATGAAACATCTCTGCAGAATCCATATGCAGTATTGAGTGCTTGTTTCTACGTTGTAGATTCTGTGCCTTAGCATTGATCTTTTTATAATGGTTTCTGATGAATATTTAACTGAAACTGAACAAATGCATTCAACAGTTCAGAAAAAATGTCTCAAATGAATAACGTGATAAAACATGCAATGATATTCTGAGGAAAGATCGAATTTCGGAAGTTATAGGATGCAGCATTCATTTGGATGCTTAAAAAATCCTTGAAATTGAAAACGCTTCTTGACTATGAGCTCCTGTTAAGCAGACTGATCAATGCAAAATGATTCAGTTATAGCTGCCTGAGAATCTATTCTGCTCCACTGCTTGAACTCGAGCTGCTCGAATAAGGATCCGAAACTACCCACGAGATTTGAATAAGTTTCCGTATATTCGCGAATTTGTCTTAGAAATTCCCATCCACATTGGCATCTGCTATTCAAACAGGATTCAACACAACACTGAGTCTTTTAAAATAATGTAAATGAAGGTTTGCATCATTGAAAAAGCGGCTTTTAGCAATAATGCTGCAAAGTTTTAAAGAGCACATTTCATATAAATATTGAAAATAAATTTGCCGATTCCCATTAAAAATAAATCATCCGAATCGTTCACGATTATTAAGAAGGTCAAATATCTGGAGAACGGTTGAAGTGTTTATAAGAGTTTTGAAAAATTACAGCACATGCGGCGTGGGTCTCGAGTAAGTACGCTGAAGGATTTACGGAAAGGCTCCTTCTCCTTCCTCATCCCCCACGCAAAAAAATTAGGCGACTCCTTTATGGGGATTGTTACTTATGCTTGCTCGATTATACGGATCACAGCAGAGCACTGTTTGAATTGTTTCCGTTGCTGAAGAACTACACTACGCTGAAAATTTTCATTTCTTCTACACAAATTACTTTCTTAAAATGCATCTCTAATGTGGATGATTTTTTAACTTTCAAAAAATTGGAGTAGTCATTGCTGAAGGCGAATAACAATTTGACGTATTACCACTGTGACTTCATTAAAAATCTAAATTGTAATTTCCATTTTTTGAGTGGTAGCCGTAAGAAATTTTTTTTAATATAAGCGAAGATTTCATCAGAAATTCGTTCAATCAGCAGAAATTGTGGCACTACTTATTGTGTTCAAATAACAGCTAAAATATCAAAATGGCATACCTAAATTATCAGTGATTCTATTGCGGTTATTTTTCATTACGTAAATGTTTCGATATTGCCATGAGGAATTCCCTGCCGACTTTTATTATAATCACTTTAAATGTGCTCATTTGAGGTCTATTGTGAATCGAGGGCATATGAATAATAGCGTCGATGGGCCAATAACTCCGACTATTAAAAAACTGATAGAGTGCATATGGCGATTATGAATAAAACAGCCGCAATGATCCAATTTTCAATGCTCCTGATTCTTCCTGAATCTTCGTGCACTCAACGTTCTTATCTCTTCTTTGGAATACCTTTTTTAAGCAAGTAATATTTCTACGAAGTGGTTAAATTAATAAGAGGGTTTGTAGGACTTGAGCGCTCACGCTGCAAGCATTTTTAAACTACTCGAAATAATGTTTATAATGTCTTAGTCTGCATGCTTCCCCGAGCCTTCTAAGTAATTTGCCGTTTTTCGATTATGGTGAATTGTTCTGCTATATTTCGAGTGCCGTTTGCGCCATAATGCCGCATAGATAGTGTTTTTGTTCGTACAGTAGACGATAGTTTTTCTTGGTTAATGGAATTACTAACGAATAAAATAATTTTGTAATTGAAAATCTCACTGAAAAAGGGTGATTTTATCTAACAAATTGCATGATAATAGATAATTATATTCATGAACTGACAGAGGTCACTATTCATTCCTTTGTCCGATGAGACCATGGAGGTGGTTTGAGACGTTGTTCTTATTGGTACATAGATATACGCTTCTTCTTAAACACGAAACGTCACTTTCTGCTGAATATTTTTCTCTCTTTTGATCTCTAGCCTCAGAACTTGTTACATCTGAGAAGTGAGAAGATAGCGAGCTTAAATGACGCTCATAAAACTTAAAACTTGCCCAGGAATAGTTTACACGTAACTTTGTGATGGTATCAGATCATGCCTTAGGTCACCAATTTATTACCATTCTTCATTCCACGTTCACATGGCATGGTTGACACAGGGGAAAATTCAATAATCGAAAAATGACGTCACAAATTATGCGACGATGTTTTGCACTGTGTCTATTTTGCGATAATAAACTCGCTGGCACATAGAATTGCTTCTAAAATGAGCTAAAGAGTCAATAAGCCGTTTAAATTTTTGAACTTCATATCCTTTTTCCTAATATGAATTTTCGTTGTTTTTTCTTTCAGCACGAGATTGGTGTTCTCACATTTTAACAACTATAGTCATTTAATGGGTACAGCCCAAAAGTCGAAAGTCTCACTGAAAAACGTTCACGTTGATGTGTCGAATTTTTCATTCTCAAGAATGTGCTATAGAAATCGTACGCTATTCTGGGCACTTCTTACAGTCGCATTATGCGCGAAGGATAACTCATAGTAAGCCTAACTTATGAGGAACATATCTTGACTGCATTCTTCGGAATTAATAAGTTTTTGATCATCGGGTTTTTAGCCATTCATATTTTGACCGCACTGTAGTGGCTAGGTTTACATACAGTTCTTTGCACAAATGCGTATTTGGCCGCTCCATTTTACGGAAAGATGATCACAAAAGACGAATATTTTGCTTAGGCAGTCAAAAATTTCTTAGTAATTGCTTACGATTTTAACACAGTCAGTGATCGACTCTGTGACTAGTAGGTGGTCTGAGATCATCTTCTCGATTTAGAAATGTCACGAGTATGTTATTGCTCTTCATCTCAGAAAATGTAATGGAATTTGTGAGGAGTCTATCCTTTCAGTGATGATAGGCGGCATAGTGCATTCGTCTTATAGATAATCCAGCGCGGCAAAAGTAACTCTTGGTTTTCGTTTTCCTAGCGTTACTTATGATTTTATTGATCATCGATTTTAGTTGCTTCGTTTGTATTGTTTATTATTATCACTTCTTATGCACGTTCTGTTTAGGCGAACTAAATTATTTTCGTTTATCGTCGTTGCTTGCAAAAGCCTTAAATAATAAGGGATACGAACAGTTGTACTTTTTAAATTACTAGAAAAAATTTTTCGTAATACAACGACACGTATATGGTAAGCTAGAATACAATGACCTCTGACCAGCAAATCGTTGTACTGAACATTTTTGTATTGTTTTGAACAGCAGTAATTCGGAACTCTTCGTTCACTGCATTGCAGCATCACTTGCAAAAGTGCACTTCCATTATGATTCCTGTGTTTTGTGTCTGCATTTAAGGTCTCAGAATTGCCACAGTTTGTGACAAATATCGAAAAAAGTCATATCTGCAGATTTCTTGAATTGAATGCGGCGACCAATCAAAAGCAGATCGTTATATTACATCCTCTTCCGTCTTTGAGCACCTTCATAGGTGTTGAGTGATGAAAAAAAAAACGATCGGAATTCACGCCATTCTTTCGACGATTTTATTGAGTTTTGCAAATGCATTTGAGCACTCAATGATCGGAACACTTCGCTTTGTGTGCCCCCAAACCGTTTCTCTCTGTCTTGCCCTCTCCCGACCTTTTCCCATTTCCTTTCTCTATTTATTTACTTTCCTTACCTCTCTCTCCCTCACTGCTAAATTGACACGTCAAGTAGATTCACTGAAAATGCGAAAGTAAAGAAGAAAGGAAAAAGAACGCAATCAGAATTGTGTTCATTACGGAAGATGATCGCAGTCTTTTAAAAACCCCTATCTGCGTGGCTCTATTTACTTGTTTGATTCATAATTATTCACGAATTTCTGGTTGTGTTATCCAAAAATTTACCGAATCATACGTTGGTGCACTTAAGAATGTTGGCGTAAAATTTTGGTTGAGAAGCAGATTTAGAGGGGAGGGGTTGGGAAAAAGGAGGGACATCTCTTACTGCAAACTTTGAAGAAATGAAAAGTCTTAGAAATTTATTAAGAAGGTCGGCGTCTAGTTATTATCAAGGGCGTGTTATGACACCACCCCTGTTGCTTATAATGCATTAGTTGATGTAATGAATCAATTGAGGATCAGCTCAATATTCAAATTCATAAATTGTCGTTTAAGACGTCAAAAGTTCTGCACAATTTTATTGGAGGATGGCGTTTCAGGACTGTTCTCTTCTCCTCCTCTCCTCCACACTTCATATCTTTGTCTGCGGATACGCTAGATGGTTACATTTTCGAAATCATTCATCGCATGTCTATGAGAATGCCCACTGCGGGGAGCGTATAAGGTCGCATTGTAACGAAACATTGACTCAATTTTTTCGTTTAGATTCTTCCGCTACGGGCAAAAGCACGTTCTCTGAAAAGCATTTATGCACTTAACAACGTCTATCTCATAATAGCTCTGAAGAATTTATGCACTTACATTAAGATGTGTGATTTTTACAACGAATTTCACTTTTTATTCAAAAAATCTTTGCACTCTAAGTTTGAAATTCCTTTGAAATTTGATGATCTCCTTATAGCATATGGTCTTTTTGCTCTTCTTTATCGTTTACATTATTCATCACTTCGGCTTCCCTCAAAATGCGTTTCGTCGATTCAAAAAACTATAATCAATCACAATCTTCTAAGAGAGTGGAATCATGAAGGGAAGGTTTTAATATGTCATTAAATAGTACAAAGAATGGTGAATATCAAGGTGAACGACTCTCACAACGTATTGATATTGCATTGCATGATGCATTCAACCACTACGAAATTTATCTGCGTTCACGATGAAGGCCAATTGCGTGAAGTGTCTCTAAGATGTTTGCGATACAGTTATTGTCAAATATTTGCGATATTTTCACAGCGTATGCAATACGTTTAAAAGTTCCGTCACTTCTTTGATAAGGAACAGTTTTTTTGAAGGAGGAGGAGGATTATATTTAGGATAGCGTAGTTGAAGCAAGCAGGAAAAGGCAATCGGAGCAAAGAATGCTGCCGACTTTCTGTGAACCTAATAATGGAACTTCTTGCAATGTAGAATATATCAGCACATTTCTTGCGAGTCACTTATTATGAGTGTATAGATGAAATGACATAAGATGCTTGAAGCTCATGTTTTCCGGAATGGAAGGTAATGTAAAATTGCCTGAGACGATTTTGCATTTTTGTGTACATGATAATGAGGTTTATTCAATATGTTATTAGCGATGCGAAAAATCTGATACCGTCCCCTTATAACATCTTTTCGTCGTCCTTTGTTTTAAATCACTTGCACTCATCTGAAATGAATTTGCATAAGACAAATGGGTAAGCTTATTGGGGAGCTAGCAGTTGCAATGTCGCTCATCAAACCAGCCACTTTCATAATTTAGGAACAAATAATAGAATGCGAACATTAACCGATTCGCTTTTTCAGTGAGCTAACCACTCATTTCAATCCTCTACAGAGAACACCTTTTTGCGATTATTTTCTACAGAAGAAAGGTGTGAAATGTTACTCGGCTGATCGAAAAATACATGTGAATTTTTGATCACTTCAAAGCTCTTCTGGCTCTTTATGAGTTAATGAATAAACTGGGCGATTGGTGAAAGAAAGTAGGTGCTATCTAGTGCATACACTGTAGAGATTATTTACACCGAATTGAAAGATCCTGCCCTAACTTGAAACTGCCGAGAGCCATGCGGAATACACACACACATGCGTGCAGTCACCCAGACAAAACTTTGCTGCAATGCAGATTTTACAAATTAGTGAACGAACATAAAATTCCTTCACGGCAGCGGTTCGCAATCTTCATAATTTTTTGCATGCGCTGATATTATGCAAAATGAACAGATTCATCCTTGAAACCTCAGAAAGAAGGCGATATCATTCTTGCCGAAAACATTTGTGTAATTTGCGCACAGTTTGTCTAACCAGTGATGGCCGTCACTGTTTTGAAGTAAACCCCTTTTCCGAACTGATTCACAAATCGGTATCGGCCATATTGAGTGTTGAAACCCGAGGTTCCCGAAGAGAGAACCCCTGATAGTTTTTAGAGGCCGTCGAAGAAAACTTCGCTGGCTAATACTTATCATCATGCATGTATGGGCTAAATTGAAACTGTAAAAATCTAGAGCGGATATGTCCCATGGTGACCGAGAAATGGCATCATAGTTGAAAATCCGCTGAATTGTGATGCTGAACAACTTTTCTTGTCATTCAGCGTTGCAAATGAGCAAATCTTTAGCAATGATATCGCAGGCAAACTGTGTGCGGTTTTCAGTGTGAAAGCTGAATTCAAAATTACCTCTTTGCAACGCGCACTGCATATTTTCATGATGCTTCTTGTGCTGTTTTGCTGTTCGAGCACATGCACTTCACCTGCTCGTATTTGTACGTGAATATAAACATTCGATGCTTTGTGCCGAATTGTGCGTCCAAGTGCATTGCTGCTTACAGATACTGAAGCTGTCTGAAACAGTGGAACGTGACTATTGGTAGGCTAGCATGACTAGAATTGTGATTACTCAGCGGTTTGTTTTGTTATCGACTGAATTATATTCAGTTATGCATTACTTCGTGTGCGGCTGGCGTTGTCCGCTCGCATAGCAGCGTTATCAGCCTAATGTATTGCTAATAACATCTAACGCAACAAGACCGTCCTTATCATATTGCCGTTTCCTATCGCATCCTGCCTTCTCAGTGATTGTTTTCACTTTCAATTGGAGCTCAATTCTTCTTCTTTTCTTCGTTGCACCTTTCGTTTGAATATAACGACAAACGAGCAACTCTTTTACATAGATATATTACTAGTGATTCTTAATCGTGCAAATGTAAGCAATTATATTGTTACTAAGTCGTATTTGCAATAAATGTTTCAAGCAATTGATTGCTATTGAGCAATAAGAGGAAGTGAGGCTAAGGCTGAAGATTGTGCACATTTATTCTTGATAACCATTGCAAACGTAAATGAGTCAAAAACTGTGCTAGGAAGCTCGAACGATACAGGCTATTGTGTTCCCTTTACCTGACCAACTAATTTCATAAGTTGTCAATAAATAATAAGTGCGCAAAATAAACCTTTATATTTTCATTGGACTGCTCATACAATTATTCACAGAGGATTCTTTTTTTTTTTTGTTGATCGATCGGCATAAAATGAAGAACGGAGCGGCATAAAATTCATTAACTTTTTTCGCAATGAATGTATATAATTTCTTTCAAGGTTGATAGATCACCGTGAATTATAGCATAAAAGTTCTCCCAGTGGCGCAGATTTCCCCCCACGAGGTTTCGCGGCTCTTCAACTCCAATGACTGGTTGCCTGAAACCATCAGACAGATACGCCCACACACATCTTTCAAAAAGCAATTCTGCGCGAAAACGTTATGATTTTCAGTTTGCTATGGCACAGAACTGAGATTAGGGAACACAAAGTATGGTTAGAATCTGAAAGTGCTATAAATGTTTGTCTAGTTTTGGCATTCCAGCCACAGTATTGGGCCGCTTTCAAGTTTGCATCATGCCGCTTCGCATATGTTTTATGTGGCCAATGGATTGAAGTCGACTGGCATATAGTGTTGGCATTCTCGAAAGTCGGATGCATTCAAAATTTGTGAGCTCGCGGATATCTGGGGCCTCGAAACTGATTTTTTTGCTGCCAGCAGTAAGCTCAACATCACTCAGGTGTATAACTAGTGTGTGGGCCTCACAGATTCGGAACCGTGACATATCCGACGTTCTGACAAGTGAAGGTCTCTGAATTTTGAGGGTGTGGGGCCAAAAGAGATTCGAGTGCCTATTAAATTCCAGGCACCGAAAATCGCTGCCTCTGAAATTGGGGCAGCCGAGGATATCTTAGCTGGAAAGGATGGACTGAAATTTTAAGTTCCCGAAAGCTACGGATTTTTTAGAAGGTTAGGGCAGCGATTCTGGAAGATAGAGAAGCAAAAATCAAATGCAGTTTTATATGTGTTGAAATAAATGTTTATGATATGGTGTAGGCGTATAGCAGACGCAGTGTATTTTCAAGAAAATTTCTTAAATCTATGCGTATCTCAAACGGCGGTATTTAAATGTTTTAACGCCTTCATGCAAATTGAAACGATAAGCCAAAAATACGTGAAAGACTACATTCATGGGCATCGTGATTGGCTGTGACACTGATGTGCCTCGAACTTTGCTTCCTCCATGAAATTATTCCGTCGTCTGAGTTAAATTGATTGGAGAATATATTAGTCGGCGGCGTTTCTATTTTTCGGTTTTTTTAACTGAAAAGTTATTCGACGTTTGATGAACGCCTTTTCGGTTTTTTATAACTCGTGTAGAAACTTATACTCTTCTGTTAGCTGTGATTCAAATTTAAACTCTCGAAGGATTTCGATCTGACAAGCTGCTAATAAAATAATGCCAGCCACTGATGCAAATCTTCAGCACTTTGTCAGTGAGGTCAGCGCCTCAAAGATGTTAGCATGATCGTATTCTTCATAATATCACTTGCGTTGATTTATTTATATACAGAGAAATGCATATTATTTTTTATGGAGCTTGAAAATAAAAGGCATCAAGCAAGCAACATTGCAGAGAAATTCGCTGCTGCCTAAATTCAAAGACCTTTTGTATTTCTCGAGTTTTAAATGAAACTTTTCGCATTCCAGCGTTCAAAACCTGTAGGTTTTAAACGATTATATCAGGAATTCCTGCAGGTTGTATTACTAGTCGACGAAGCAATTGGTAAAGGAGCGCAGGATGCCACTTTTCGCCCAGTTCATCGCGTTTGACTTCATCTCTAATTTCTTTTGGTGTTTTAAACGTTGAAACGTGATCAGTTCGGCGCGTGAATATGCTGTATAAAAAAGATTTATTTCACCTGTGAACAAACAGGTGCAGCTCAGATGTTCCGTATTACAAGTGTGGGTTTCGTGCAGCGCTGCGATTGCAATCCCGATAAGGATTCCCGTATTTGGCACACTTAGTGATTGTAGCCCAATTTGAACGAACGATCCCTCGCACAATAGAAGCGTCCTTTGCGAATGCAACATTCATTTTGTTTTCCCTTCTTTATGCCGATCTCATTGCTCTGCTTCGGTTCTTTTGTTCAGTTAACGTAGTACTTCATATTGGGCAAAGAAGGTGGCGCTCAATTTGTCTGATTAGGTTAAACTTCAAAAAGTCGTTTAAACCAACTGTTTTCGCGCATTTATTATTATTTCATACTTTTTGAAGGAGAAATCTTAATTTCATTTGCTAATTTTTGAACAGAAAAAAGAGATTTCAGTTTCACTAAAGAATAATAGATTTTTGTTTTGCTGTGCCAGTGGTATGCCATATGCCATTAGAGAGCTATTCATTCGTTAGTGTTTGCGCCGCGTTTTCCATTACAGTTCATTTTCGGCGCACCTTATCTCATCTGTGCAACAATTCTTGGAATTCCACTTATTTCAAATGACCATTCTTCCCTGAAAGCACTTCTTTAAGACACTCTCTTCTTTCACAAATTGCTTTGCACTCATCATAAGCAACTTTCTCCTAATGTTGCCGTAATTTATTGATAAAAATTTCCATTAAAGCTCGTTTCACATGTACTTGTCGCAATTGTTGAAGAGTGGAAAAATAGAAATTTTTGCATATGCGGAAAACATTTTTCCTTGAAATCTTATCGTTTCTCTCATCACGACGAAAACTTTCAATAGTAATTCGGTTATAAGAGACAGCAATATGTCTTTTCCGACAGACCGTTGAACAGTACTTTTCGAGGCAAGCTTACACTCACCGTATTCCATGAATGCTGTTGAGGCTGCGCATGGTGAATTTTACAGATGAGGTGCAGTGATTAGCTGTCGTTTTTCTGCTGCTCTGTCATACTACCATAAACTGCAATTAATTTTTGATCAAAAAGGGCATTCTAAAGCTAGCCAACTAAAAGTAAACTTTATTTATAATCGTGCTTCTTTTTCATCTTCTATGAGTAACAAGTGAGTTTTGTTGTGAGTGTTCTTCGAGAGTGAGTATCTCTGAGTAAAGTGATATTGTTCAATAATGCACGGCGTTTATTACAATAGTCCGCCACATAACTCACATTTTTCCTTCTTAGTGGCAAGACCACATCTGAGCGACTTCCATCGTTTAAAAAGTTGTTGCTTGCTCCTTAATCGAGAGTAGGGTAGCCGAGTTGCCGCACTATTTTACTATATAAACGGAAAGATTCTTTTGAGCAAAGCTACCAAAACCGATAATAGATGTAAATTGGTAATGAATTGCTAACGAAGGGGTGTGGTGAGAAAGTCGTCGTTGGAAGGCTCGACACCGCTCGTCGACATTTTATATCGCCTCTTTGTGTGATTGTCGAGTTATCTGGGTAATTAGCTTAAAATGCAACGCTGGCTTTTCATCCATTAATCCAAATTTATGAAACGTTCAAAAACGGTTTAGCTACTTTGCCAGGCAAGTAGCATTCGTCTAGATCGTCTAACCTTGGAACGAGAACGAGAATCCGTCTAAATCCTCAGAACGAGAAACTCTTTTTTCAATCAACCCGTTATCAATAGAAATGCGCTATCACGCTGCACAAGTCAGGTGCGCAAATGATGACTCACAGCATTGCGTTTACACGTTACAAAACACCGCACCTTCGGCTCCTCACTAGTGTTACTTAATGTGAGGTATTTGATGAATACTTTTTGACTACGCTATATAACTTTATCCAGAATTGCTCCGATCGCTAGCAGATTTCGCAGGTAGGAGTTCTCAGCCTTCATGCTTCTAAGCCGGGCCCGGCAACGGTTACAAAAAACCTTTCGCATATGAATTGGTCCTATGAAAACATTACCTTCGGTGTTCAATGCTCAGCAACCGATAGTCACAATATTTGGCGCCTTCCTGGCGCTCCTGTGTCGAACCTGCTGATCGAACTAGGAATGCTCTTGTCTATACTTTGGTTCTCCGAAACGCACTGCGTTCGACAACGTTTATTTGGCAGCCTCGATCTGTGAATGCTGCAGCGGTCTGAGCTCTTCTGAGGTCGACCCCGTAGCAGGCAACAAGTCAAACAAACTATGTCTGAATTTTTATATACTTATGCGTCGAATCCTTCAAGATTCTGAGAATAAGCAGGGGAAATAACGACCGCTCAAGGTAACGTAATAACTGTTGGAGCCATAAGTAATGATGCTAAAGATAACCGTCGTCTCTCACTCGAAAGTGGTATACTAGATATGCGTAGAATAAATTAGTAACATATGCATACAATGATATGTTACTCGAACGAAAAAGTGTGAAGAAAAAATGCCCATAAAGAGTGTTACGATGGCGTCTTCTTACAAATGCAAAATGAGATGAAATATCCTCACCACAGGGAGATGGAAATTTCAGAAACGAACTTAAAAACAGTACAAATGTGATGACGAATTTAAGTTTTGTTCTGAAAAACCAATTTGTTAGGCGCGTTGCAATGTTTGTAAAGCCCATTTGATTCCGCTTGGGGCACACTTTTTTAATGCGCATTTCATTTGCCGCTCCATGCGCTTGGCTTCTACATTCCTGCGCAACTTTAGTTTAAAATGAGCGTATTTTTTAATCCATCATTACCATAGTTGCTGCCAATTATCGTTTAATTTTATAAAGTGTTATTTCTGCTTAGCTTTTTTCGAGTACCTCAGTAAAGCGAACCTCGATTGATTGTGGTCCTATAATTTTGATGATTAGTTCATGACCATAGCTAATAATTTTTTTTAAGTAAACAAAAGGAAAGCAATTCGTTGTTCTGGTGGATAATCCAAACGCTGAACTTTTCACATCCACGAAGTTTTCCTCGGAAAGCTGAGCAACAAGCCTTTTAGACATGAAACTCATAATTTTTGATAAATAGGTGTAAATCACGTGAAGCGTTTCTTCTCGTTGCATCAATAATAGCAACGGCATCTTCCGGCAAAAAGCCTGTTGGTGACGTTGTTCCATTTCAATCACAGAAAGAGACGGATAAAAGGTCAAAGTCGCAGCATGCTAGTACATGTCTTCGTAGCCTGCTTCGATGCCCTTAAAGGGTATATGTGCTTCATTCCTCAATTAAATCAAGTTTGTTCTGCTCGGATGTATTTCTTTGTGCTAAATTTGCCTACTTCTTAAGCACAGATCAAAAGCAATGAAAGGAAATGGAAAAATAGTATTTTTACTTTTTAAAACTATTTTCACTCCATGTAAAACTTTTTTTTCATATTATGTTATTATTTATTTAACAGATATTAAAACTTCCATAAATATCATGCTTTTGTTAAAATGAGCTATATCTAAGCATTATCGTTTCTGCTTCTTTGACAACGCATCACAAATATAATTTTATAAATCATTTTTCTTACTCATATATTTTTACTGCAATAGTTTGTCGATTAGAGACGTATTGAACTTTTTTGCAATTTTTGATGTATTTATAAATTTTTATCAAATATAAACGCATCAAATTTATAAATCATTTCTCGATCAAATTTTACAAACCAATATTGATGTATTTATTGCAGTAAGATGTATATGCATATATCGAATATTCTGTTGGTTGGTGTTTACTAAGTGAATTCATAGGACGTCTATTTGTGATGTGTAGTTGAATGAGGTAGACTTGCTTCTTTACGGCCCACTCAACGTTTTTGTTGCTGTCACTCTCAGCTGCAATGCTCACGTTGTGTGCTCTCTTCTCGAAAACGTGGTGCCACATTGCTGAGCTTTGTTCTTTATCAGTGATACTGAGCGGCCTATTTAAAATATTTTTTAAATGAGTATGTGGAAATTAATTTTGAAGCACTCTTAAGCTGCAAATAAGTATCGAAGTAGCCCTAAGGTACAATCCGAGACATTTGTATCCTCCAACTCAGTCATAAAAAATCAAAACTAATTAGTACTTGAACCACGTTCCGCCACTTTTTAGAAATTCATTTCATTGTCTGAGTTTGCGGCTTAATTTAACGATGTACGAATCTCTATTGTCGTGATTTCAAGGAGTAAACTGGATAGATCAGGAGGGATTATTTCTCAACCGAAATGATCTGATTCTTATGAGAACTTTGGGGGTTTGTGATTTTGAGGAGAGCTTCCTTGCTTCATTTCGCATTCACCATTACTGAAGAATTGAAGTGGAAGTTCATCAGGTAAGTTACAGAAGCGCTTGACAGAAGTTTTTCATCAGCTAAGTTACAGAAGCGCTTGACAGAAGTTTATGAGCTTATTTTTAATACGTGTACGTTTATTTCCTGATATTCCAATTTAAGAAGCAAAGAACCTTCAAACATGGGCTGTTAAACTGTTCTGAGGATGTCGTTATAAAGCGCCTTATAGCGTGCAATGCTGTTAGAAATGTAGACGAAGCATCGAACAAAATGAGCTTCGAAGTGAAGAGGGAAAATAAAAAATTGAGGGGGCTGCCCAGGTGCTTTTCACTGAGATGCACAATTCTCGGTCACTTGTCATCTATCGATCGATCAGCGCCGGCCTCTGCCCAAAGAATTGAAGCTTTCATATGATATGAAGCAATGCTGTTTTGAGTGTTTTGTTAAATTTATTTCTACTTCCTGCTCTTCCCTTATAAGGATATCTGTTACAGAACGCTAATTTTCACATATGGTGTGTAAGCATTGTGCATATGTGGATGAGAAAATTGTTTATGCTGTACTATGCAATCCTTGCAGATTATCATTTCGATGATATTAAATATAATGAGCTTAACGAAGTAACTGTTGAATAAATATAGGTTTCGAAGAATCCTTAGAATCATTTTGTGTTATCTCAGCTTCAACTTTGATTCCTTTTTCATAAATGCAAAAATAGTGGTAATTTCTTCCTGCAATGTTTTGTGGAGCATTTATCGCCCGCAAATGAAGCAGTTAAATGAAAGTGGAACTCGCAGCACTTTATTTGCAGACACCTTTGAAAGTTTTGTTTGTTATTGATAAATTCACAAAATGGCGCAGTTTGAATTTTCGCGGATTATTTTTGTCCAGTGAAGGAAATCTAGATTTGTTCTAGAAGACTATCTACTTATATATGTTATGTGGAGGGGAGAGGGGAGGGATGGGAGGATGAAGCGTTTCATAAAGGTGGTGCGTCTACTTCAGAGGTGACTGTTTAACATTATGTGTGAAACGCTTCAGTTCAATAAGTACCAAGCTCAGTGGTACCATGACAACAGCTCAACGAACCAAAACTTCACAAACATACCAGATTTTCTGATTTCTATACTATTTTAAGGCAACACATTTGTTGAAGTAGAGCCACGCGTAAGAACGATAAGAATGTCTAGAAATTTTCGCAGTTTTGAAGGTGAAAAAGAAGCGGTGCCTTCATGCTATTATTTTTAATGTTCATATGTTTAGCTAATCATTTTTTTTTAATCTATGGCGCTTTATTTGATCTTTTCTGAGGCTAACTTGAACTCATATCCCTTCGCATCAACGGCAGCTTTCTCTTTCTTGTATTTTGAGATCAAATTGAGAGAAGTAAATTTTAAAAATCTGAGCTGAAATTCACTCATATCGATGCACACTCTTTATTACTCACAAGCGATCCTCAACTTTCATTCGATCCGAATAATGGGGATTATTATAGGAAAACACAAAAATTTTAAAGAACAATTTTCTCCCAAGCAACGATCTGGAAAATGTATTACAATTTTACCGAAGATGAGTGGAAAGCATTTCTGAGCAACTTACCGGGCAAAAAGCATAACACCACGCTTTCAATTATGTGCAGTTTGAATCGAATATTCCCGTCTAGATAGTCTCTAATGTGTTTTATTGGCCGAAATCTAGAGCATCATACTTCAGTCTAGTTGAACACACTAATTTGATTACAACACGTACCGCGAAAAGGACAGCTGTTTCGAGCAGCACCAACTTCTATGTCTATAAAGCACTTCAAAAGAACGCAAATCACTTCATTTTTTCTATCGTGATTTTCACTTTTCACTCTCAAGGTCGTTTGAATAGTCTGCCGTTATCCGAATGAAATTATTGTAAACAACATCCATCAAATCAACAATAATCTCATATAGTTCTTTGCAATTTCTTTGTTGTTTCATCAACCGAACTATTCATTTAATTAAATAGTTAGGCTTACACGTAAAGCTTGGCCATAATTAACCACCGTCTAGATCACCGTTTTCGTTTGCCTTGTCTTCTGGGCGCCTCGTACTTCCCCATTTTCTCTCTCTCCTAGCTTTTCCCGCATTCTTCAAGGCTACCTGCTTTCCCTTTGCAGAAGTCGATCCTTATTTGTACTTTTTCAAGAATTTGAAATGCTTAGTTTTGTTCCCTTTTGTCAATAATTGAGTCTATCGGACTTAAAGCTCGTAATCAGTTAGGGATTCCCCAAGCTTCTAGTGGTTGATATACTTTTTTTTTCTCATTTCTTTCTCATTTCTCATCACTCGGGTCGCAAAAAGTCCCACCTGATAACTATCAATATCCACTGGAATTTTCCTTGCGCTGAAATATCTCCGAGAGCGTTCAAGATTGCAAATTACATTTTGCGGTAGTTGCAGTACGAAATGGAGCACTACCGCAAAGCCTTTGTAACATCCTGCCGCTCTGTTATTGAATATTGCTGTTTTTTGTCACCCGTTTGATCACCCTACTCAGTTTCTTACTTCAGATGTATTGAAAACGTCCAAAAGTATTTCACGGGACGGGAATTTGAATGTATTTTGTTTCACAGGACGGGGATTTCAATGTATTTATTTATCATCTAAGACGTTTCAATTTACGCTCCATTGTAAGCATGGTACATACTGAAAATTCGTCAGGGTGGTGCCACATTTTATGGACTGATGCAAGAATACGTTGTGATGTGTTTTGAAGTGCTGCTTTATGATTCATTCTCGGACGACGTTTTTCCGACCATGCGCATTTGTGTTGTTCTTGTACCCCACTGCTTCACTGCAGTCTTCTTTGTTCCTCTATGAATAAAGATTCCTTGCTAAAAGGTGAATAATTTGTGCAAGATATTTATAAGCGGTCACCTCAGCTGAAATATTAATGTAGTATTCCTTCTCTCTTGGTAACTTACGTAAAAGACCGGTGTGGAATGCAGAAACGCATATCGCGCCAAATCCCCTGCAACGCATTCCAGCTTGTTTGATTGGGAAATTGCGACAACTACAGATGGTGAAGAAACGCAAGGATACGAATTGTTTCACTTCCTCTGAACATTCATGTACAGTGTTGTTTTAGTCGGTCCCATCGCAAGAAAAGCGCATATCGTGCTCATATCCTTGTTGCGCTTTTTCCCTTTCCCGATATTCTGGCAGGATCTCCTGGTTTAGTTTGTGAGTGAATCAGTCAGACATTCAAATTCTCTGATATGAGCTATTTTGTAGAATTGGTTCTGAAACGAATGTGCACCAATAAGCAAATTCCAGTCAAATGTACAGTAAACAAATTTAAATGTTGCAATGAGTCAGAAAATTGAGGCGAAATAGGTTCGTATTGTAGAGTAAACGGGCTAAGGAATATGTTTTACCTCCACATTTCAGATAAGCATGATGAATTAAAGCCGATAACGACACCATTTTTCCATCGAAATATGTAAGTTTTTGATACAGTTGTGGAGAATTATAGATTGAGATCTAAAAATAAAAAGATAAAAATTGGATTGCTGTGCTGATGATGCTAAATTCAAACTAAGAAGTTGGACATTTTCGAGGAATCGTACAGTGAGGACAGATTTCTTTGCTGTACCTAAAATTGCGGAGAAGAATGTCGCGATTTCGCTTGAAATCCCATGTATAGCATTCTAAAAAATTGTCTTTCTCAAAATTTTCATAATTTCAGAGATGACAGACGTAGAGCATGAAACTCGTGATTTCTTACGTGAACTCGATTCCTTTGGACAACCTCCACCACCGCAACGACTTATCCCAGACAATGGCGCATCCTCGCTTATGTCGAAGGAGTTTACACGCAAGCTCGAAAATATCAACCTTGGCAAGCAAGCGCTAAGTCAGGTAATTGCTCTACTAAAGCTATTCTATCAAAGGCATTCAATATGGCCTTTCCTTGAGCAACTGCTAAAGTGCCCACAAGGCCTTGAGTAGGAAAAGATGTATCGCCGAGCCAGATCCATTCATGCCCTCCTTTTTGGGAGCGAAAGATGAGCGAACATTATCAAAAATGTGCAAATGCTACACCTTTGCTTGTATTCTTACTGACAGGTGTGCGAACAGCTTTCAAATAGTAATCGGCAAGAAACACGACAAAGCAAGATTGTCAATAAAATTGCCCTTTGACATGGCATTATTTGTATATAATACCGTTGCTATATGCATATGACCTCTCGCTTTGGTTTCTTAACGAGATGAGGAATAGCCTTCGTTTCAGAAACCTTTTCATCACACTAAAATAGCTTTTTTTGCTTCACATTATAGGCAATTGATAATGAAACTGTTTAAAGAAAATTGTAAGCTGTCGTTCTTTTTTAATATTTGTTTAGGCAACAATCTGTTGGATATATAGCTATATGTGTTCCTGTTTTCTGCAACCTACGTATAGTGTATAACACCTGCGTATAGTATATAACAATGGTGTCCGTGGAAGTCTGCAGCATTGTGTGCATAATTTGCATACATGTCGAAGGCCTATATAGAATAGCAGCCAATTTTTTGTTAAAAAGACATTGAAATGAAACAAAAAATACATCGGGTTTGAATTATTGAGTGCTGAACCTAAAACTCAAGTTATGATCATCTGATTAGAATCATTAGTGAGATCTACGATGTTCTCATATTACCTGTGGAATCCACGAGCTATTGTTGCGTTATTCTCAACCAGATAATTGAAAAAGAAATATTTGTCTTATTTTTGGATTGCTCTAGAGGATCTCTCTTGCAGTGATATTGTCATTTGTGTTTACTAAACACTTACGAGGAATATGCGAATGAACTTTACATACGAAGGAGGTACTAGCGATGAATGTGTGATGGTATTGTTTATGAAAGCACCGTCCTTTGTGCGAATCACTTCTCACTTTTTCATCTTTTATGACGCACAAATGTGCGCTTTTGATGTGTCTATTTTGCACAATTGGTGAACGTTCGCACCTTTGTTCTCTTCTTCTCTCTCAATTTCCTGCTGCGTTTCCCTATTCACCCTCTGTAGATCGTAAGCTATCCACTCCAGTTGGGTCCTATATAGCCAAATATCCACTGAAAATAAATATCAACTGAAAATACTCTCTTAGTGCATAATTAGGGTTTGCGATAATGGTTAAGTATGGTTTTAACAAAGGACTTCACGACTACGATGTCGACCAGTACCGTGCTTCATAGTTTTCAAAGTGATTATAAATATCCATAGTTGAGCATATTAATGGCCAATTCTTCCTATCGAAGAATACGAGCACACTTATTCATACATATGACACCACTACACTATAATAAGTACATGTACGTATACGTTATTTTCTTGCAAGCGTTGGAGTAGCAAAGTTGAATTTGGTTTGCACTTATTATTTAGAAATATTCATTCTTATAAAATTTTCCATTCTCATTCAAATTATTCAAGTCTATCAGAAATCATATCAAATTCCTATTAAGAAATGTTTTATCTTTGATAATAAATAATCCAAAATGAAATTTTATGAAACTCTCATCTAAGCAGTTTATAGCAAAACACACTCTAAACCTCTTAAGAGTTTGTTTTACGTAAAAACGATATGGAAACTTCATGCACTAGTGCTAATAAACTTGTAGTGATGTTTAATGGGTGGAAGAAAAAAGGAAAAAATTTGAGGGCTGAGGGCTGAATATTTGAACGCTGAATATGAGGACGAGAGTAAGAAAAAATGCGGTAAATTTCTTCATGCAATACTAAAAGACCTTAAAGCTTTAGGCAGTTCATTGCAATTTTTGAATACAATGCGGGATTGGCGTGCTGTTGGAATTGATATACGGATCGTTCGAATAACTATTGCATTACTTTGCTTGAAGATTCCCTTCATACTAATAATTTCCTCATTTCTTATAGCGTCTCGCGTGCTTACCCGAAACAACTTAAATCTCTCCATCTTTCTGCTCAATAACTTTTCTATCCATAATAAGACATTCAATTGATAGAAGAATCAGCTGATCGACAAGAATCTCGAAATTGTCGAATGCCATTTTTGGAAGCTGAACAATAAGATGGCGTAAATTTAATTCGGAAATCGGAACTCAGATTTTGCGTAAGATGACACGAATTTGTACCGAAACCTTGATATGTTGCATTTATTTGAAACAGATATGGACATCCTTTTTTGAAACCTTTTTTCTTTAAAAAACCAGCGATTCGTGCAGATTTGTATCTAACAATGGAGCCGGCAGTTTCTCGCCTCGTTTTTTTGCCATCTTTGTTAGCCAAAGAGCGATTATGCAAAATATATGCGCATAGCCTTCAAAGGTATTCATGCAAGAGCCATTATGCAAACAATATTCGATGAGGGCGCATTCAAACAAAGAGCATTTTTTCGTTCCTATTGACCCTTTCTATCAATCGCTTTTATCTCATCGCTTGCAGTACAGATGCATTTTGCAATTCAAAATACAATATTTTTGTTGAGGAAAAGGAAATGAGATGATCAACGCTCTGTTTATAACATTCGCTAACTGCTTCATTCTTTCGAGAATGTAAAGCATATATATAGTAATATAGTACTATTTAGTCGTTCCAATATTCATTATTTGTAGTTGTGCCTAAATTGAGTGACATGTGAGCATGGAAGGCTTCATCAATTGTCACATTTTCTCGAAGAGAATTGTTTAGTACGACATTAATGAAAGCTGCATTGTAGTCTTAGTCATTAATAGAGAAGTAGGCTTTCAACTGTTGTTTGCATTCGTTGAGTTTGTTTCCCTCATCGTTTTTATGGTGAATGCGAATATTCGACTTTTTAAAAGGGAACGCGAACGGAATATGTAATGTTAGAATATTTGCTCGTAGGAGTTTGAGGCTGTTCTTGAACGAATAATTAGTCTGGGATTGAATAACCATTTGGAAAGCTGAGAAAAAGAAGCCTCTTTCGAGAATAAAGCTAATCTTGAATGTCTATGAAAAGTGCAGAAGCGTAGTAGAGAAGGTGGCACGATATGCGCTATTGCTTACCGTTTACTTAATTAACCAGTTTCATTGGCTAGCAACGAAGAGTAAGATATGCAAAAATAATACGATCTAATCCAAACGAAGAACAGATTGGTATGGAATGCAAGCAGTCGGACTCCAAAAGAACAAAGCCCAGCACTTCTTTCAGAAATAGTTTCATTCTCTAGCTTAAGTAGTAGCTTACTTGAAGTTACTATACAGACAGATGAATATGCAAATTTTTGAAAGTTTTTAGATGATAAATCGGCACCGCAAAAGTAAAACTTAGCAACTTGTGGTTTGCAAATAGCCGATTTTTTCTTTAGCGAAAAATACTGAATTATTTCCTTTCCATTCAAACTTTTTTGAAGCAATGATAGAGCGTAGGTGCAGTGTGTAGGTTGTTTAGCAACTGGGGGTTTTTGCCCTAATTTGCATAGAGTTATTTCCGACAGTTCTTTTGCACTGCTTGTAAATAAGGCGTTAATCAGTCAGCTCAATTAATGGTGTTCATGAATCACGTGAATGGGAAGCAAAACATCAAAAAAAATATGCACGTGCGATGGAAAAAGCATATACCACATTGGTTTTTCCAACGTATGGACAAACCACAAAGCGAACGTAAGCGCTTATTTATGCTAGCAGTGCAAATCATGTCCAAAGATTCCTCTATTGATTAGCAAGAAAGTTCGAATATAATCTAACTGCTATTGAGAGAAATATATCACCATCGTCATAGGTGCTGTTGGGACAACACGCAATCATTGAACTTCCAAATGCAATCACAGCTTATGTAAAGATCATATTAAATCTTACGATGATTGGCAAAAAAATTGTTGCTGAACTATCTGCAAGTCCAGGAAATGTCACGCCACCTTCAAAACCTGGCCAGCTTTTTTTATAATTTCGATAGCGAGCTGCTCTGCAGGTTTTTGCGAGCTCCAACAGTACATGTGCATAATGCAATCCACGTCAGCTGATATAAGCAAAGTTTTATTTGCCTATCTCGGATTTTACGCTTATCTTACAAGTTGTTGCATCTTCATACAATAGAAGGAAAGATCTAAATCAGCAGGCTCATGCTGTGAACGTATGAAAAATGCTTCCACATACCATCTTTATTCAACTTTTATTTGATATGTAGGCCATCTTTGTGACAGCCGAAAGAGTTCTATGGGTAAAATAAATAAGAAGAAAATATGTAAAGGAACGGTATATATCATTCAGGATCGAAAAAATCGCATCTGTCAAACATATAGGGTTCATTCGCATTGTATTTTGCTTCACCTCAATTCCTTTTAATTCATATCATTGCAGTTCGTTTATTTCGGTTCATTTAAATCTAATTCGTTTTATTTCAAATCATTTCGTTTCAATTTATTCAAATGATGGCTAAGGAAAGTAGCGATGAGGCTCTATACAAATGTTAATTCCAATCCTATTCTTGTAAGGATCTCGTCAGTCGCTTCCAAAAGATAAATAGATAGCCTCGCTAAAAATTTTGAATAGGACATGCCAACGGTATCGCCTAAAATGGTAGAAAAACGTCATGCAAACATGTATGAATTCAATTCTTCTATGCTCTTTTCCTTCGTAAGGCCACTGTTGACATGGTTCTTAATTAAGGTTTTGCTCATGGATTTTGCAGAATTCACTCTAATTGCTGATAGAAAATAAATTAAAGAAATCAAATGAAAAAGAGGCACTCAACGAGCCGTCAAATTTTGAAAATCTCAGCCCATTGAAACATCCATCGCACTTATCATTCTAATTCTGAACGTCTTTCGTCTTTCTTCGATCCGCAGAGCGAATGCACTTTCTTACCGCTATTGATTCATTGACGATGGAATTGCCAAGAGCAGAAAAAAAAATAATAGAAATAAGAAGAAATAGAAAAATAGTGAAATAAGAAAGATGACATCGAAATAACTCTTCCAAGGGTTAGAAGTGAGATTAGCAGAGAAAAAGATGAAAAATGATTGAAAACTGATGAAATTAAGTTTTGGCATTTTCGGTAAGCGGTTAAAGCTGATAGAATCTGATCAACTTTCTAAAGAAGGCTGAAAATTCGAAATATATTCACACGAAGAGCGTTGCGCATTTTTCATACGACAAAGAAGCGAGCTAATTTTTAGGAAGCGAAAATTTTCTGCCGATTTTTCTAAGTGTCGCAGCTTGACTATTTTTATCTTCTTCTCAGCGCAATTTGTGGGCGAAATACGTACATTTATAATTGTTGTTTGAAAAGCGCAAATGTTTAAATGTTGCCGGTTGGATTTCCCAACCGAAGATTGATGTCGTTTTCGAATTGCCGATGCGAAAGCAATTCGCCATTCAGCTAAATTACCAAAAAAAAACACTCTGCCATAATATTGTTTTTGTCATATTTTCCGTTGTACAGCTTATATCGATGAACTTTTAGTTCCTCCTTTCTCAGTAACGATTGCCTCTCTGAAAATTGCATCGACTGCAAGGCTGTATTGTTGCAGCAGACGTTGCAGCTAGAAATTTCTCATGATGGTGGGCAAAGAGCTGTTGAGAGCTTTACTTTCTTTACTTAGCTATTCCTCAGTGTATAACATATCGCTAAGTTTGCGGCTGCTGAAAAGCCAATGACTTTCAGTGAATATTTCCAACGCACGCTTGCCCTTATTTCTGTGCCTATAACCTCTAAAGGAAGAGAGGGTGACGCAATCTACCTTTCACGCTCCATCCAAAAAAGAAACAAAATTTAGGGTATATTGTGCTTCATTTGATGCGCAATGAAGTCTCAGGACGTCTACGTCACCGTACAGCTTATTTGATTGGAACATTTTTTCGTTTGGCAGTTTGACATTGGAACATTTGACAGTTTTTTAACGCATTTTTGCGTAATTACCTTGAAAAAGTGCGTCACTCCGTATCTTAGCATATCTATTTGTGTGTCTGTCTGTTTGTTCGATTGCTTCAACTCGACAAAGGTAAGGAATTTGGTGTGCATGACTTACATCATATGATAGCTCAGCATGCCATAAGTCACTTTTATCCATCACCTTTGCTATAAGTTATGGGCATTTAAAGGTGGAAGTCAATTTACACATGCTTCGTAACGATCTCTTTTTCGTTTCAGTGCAAAAAAATGAGTTATCTATAGAAGCTTATTGCGAACAGTCCGAATTGATTGAAATAAGATACCATTTTGCACATTTGTTATTTGTTGGCTACTTGTGATACCGCTTGATTAAGTAATGGTATTGTAAAAGATTTCCACCCTAGTTCCACTGACACACTCCTGCACTTTTTTAATTCTTTGAACGACTTTTTAAGGTTTAATAAAAGTAGGTAATGTTATACATGTTGATATCAGCATATCGAAACTTGCTTTTTTGTCGGCAGATGGTTTGTTGGCCCATATCCCTATGAATTAATGAAGATATCAGGACATTGCAGACGCTATTCGGATCACTGTCTCAGGGGTTTTCGAATTGACTGGAAGATTGGAATGAAAATTGATAAAAGCTTTTCTCAAAACGTTCCAGAATTGTCTAGAAAACACAACTTGGGCTAGATAGGAGAGAAGATGATAGAATATGCGAGGGAACGATGCAACATAAATTATTTTCCCGCTTAAAACCCCTCCTCCATCTTGTATGAAAATGCTGATTATTTTTTAGGTACCGCGCACCATTCAGAAGCTCTAAAAGTTGAGTTTATTCGTATTTAAAATCGGTGCCACATATGTATTGATTTCCGAGATAAAAGTGAAAAAATTTATTGCTGGTAAATGCATAATTTCGAGGATGCAATTGCTTTCGTAGGAATGTTTGTAACAAGCTTTATCACGAATTTGTACATTGTTCGTAGAAACTTACAAATTGTTTCATGCATGAGGATTTATGAATAGTGCCGAAGAGCATTTTTAGAACTTCGCATCCTTGTTTAAGTTGGTTTTAGTAAACTTTTTCATAAAAAGTTTGCTCCTCGTCCTTCGTTTCTTTAATCGTACGTATTTCATTGAATACTTCCTCTCCACTTATATAGTATTTTGATCGTTCAGAGGTTTCGTGTACATAAGATGCAGTGATTCCAATTCAAAGCGGCTAAATTTCGCAATAAATTCCTGCAACATTCCTCTCATATAAAAATTTTTTTGAAGTAATGATCCTCTTGAACGAACGGAAATGCATTTTGATGCATTTTCGTAATTTCACTGACTCAATCTAATTGAATGTTAAGCATTAAGTAAAGCAATATCCTCCTACATTTTCATTGCATGCCCCCATTCATAGCAAAAATTGATCTTCATATTGTGTGCGCAAATCTTTTGTTCGAAAAAATTTCAGCTTGTAAATTAAATAATTTCTTTCCTTTCATACGTAAGTAAACCGCAAGAAATGAAAGAGCAGTATGGAGCGAGTTGACTGATTTATTTTATCGACATAACATTTATGGTTGATGAGTTGGAAAGGGGCTCTCAGATGGAACAAATCGAGATAAAAAGGACAAGTGCACAAGCATATTTATGTATTAGCAATTTGACATTTAAATGTTCCCATTTGTGAATGCTTTGTGCAACGCTTATTTCGATGTTGTTTGCTGAAGCGAAACCCACTTAAAATTGAATATTAAATGCGGCGGCATCAATCTATTAATTCACTTTGCACTAGTGACCGCTAAATGTGACCAGAGATCGCTATCGTTGAACGCGAATATGGAAATTTCGGGACGTCCGAGGATTGATCTATGTCACAAACCGTGATTGCTTATAACTAGCGTAGAAGCGTGCCAGAGGGGTTGGCATGATATGCGGTCTTTGCATTTCTAATTACGTGACGAACCTATTTCAGAAATTATCAAGAATCAGTAAATTGGAAAAATACACCAACAAATAGTAAACATGCAAAAGTACCGTCGTCAAATTTTATACAACTCGAACCGCTCGCAGAAGTTTTCGGCAGAGATCCTTATCTTTTTGTTACTTAGAAGGTATGTGCCGAAAAATGGATCGCTGCAAATGCCTGCGGTTTTTTATCCCGCTCTAAATTGCAATAATTAATTCAAATTTGGTGCGTGAAAATGAAGTATGTCATAGGAGGTCACCTTAGATAGGAGATAAACAGACAGGTACATGCGCAAAGGCACATACATGAGCATTGGACACGACGTTGCCTTAGAAGAATGAACGACAAATAAATTTGCTTTTGCAGATGAGCGTAATAATGGGAATGAAGAATATTTGAGCCATCAGGAAGTGAAGAGAATAATGAACTGCAGACTTTATTTATTTATGGTAGTGAAGCAAATGAGCCGTCTTTATACACTCTCGAGTCTTTGAAATTGCTTTAACTAGAATATCCGGTGAGGGAAGAGGATTGAAGATCACTACAATATAAAAGTTATCCTAAATATGTCCCTTTCTATGCTATTTTGCTTTCAGCTTTAGCAAAAAAGTTTTTCTTTGTTTGAGGTCCCCCGGTTCATTGTGAACTGTTAGGCGAAATGCGTTGATAATATTGTGGATTGTCAATTGTTTTCATCGTTCATGACTCATCATAACTACCGCTCAACGAATCCTTATAAGACCTTCCGCTTTTATGGTTATACCCTATCTAATCGCTTATTATCTGTATCGTTTTCAGATGATGGAAATAAAGTTTCAGCAGAATTCATAATTCATTAAACTTTTGCTAATATCAGCAATTTAGTATTCTAATATTGTTGACACCTGGACAGGTATTGATCCTCACGAAGATTATTTTGAGTTTATTTCAAGAGAGTTTTTAAGCAGATTATATTGTGTTGGAGCTGAATGAGTTTAGCGTAATGCATTCACATTCACTAATCCTCAGCGACCATCATACATATGTTATTGATGTTTCAGCGAGTAAAGCAGTTCGAAACAGCAGCCACAACATCGAACACATCGTTCAGTCAACTTGGAGGTCCTTCAAATAAGGCTGAGCAGATTAGCAAAGATGAAATACAAAAATGGAAACAACAGGTTAGCTATAGAATTTTCACAAATCTTTCTTGTTACAGCTGCTGCTAGCCGGAGCTTTTAATTATAAAATGACACTGAGTATTTGATTTACTCTAAGTGTAAATGCAATGTTGTTGATGCTACAAATACAGTTCACGGTGGAGTAGCTGCAATTATAGTGAAATACTCATAAGGTAGTTAGGTTGAAATACTCGTAACGTGCTAAGGTAGTTAAACTGAATTTCAGGTTTCCTGAAATAGTCGTAGGTTTATTCCTGAAGATGATTGCTATTCATTCATAGAAATTACTAAGATTGTTTCCTCCGGTCGGCTAGCCGTAATGCATTCGTTGTATAGTATGGAGGTGGAATAATATCAGAACAGAACGACAGCAAGTTCCAATTAGCCTGCGCAACGATGCAACGAGTTTGCCCAGTAAGTTTGCAAGTAGCGTTTGAGACTCCCAAAAGCTCACCTGAAAGCATGTTCATAGGAAAACTTGAACTTTTAAGCTCTTCTAATTTCGTATACGACTCCGATGTAATCGCGTACTAGTAGAGAGATCTCACCTTATGCAACCATTATTTTAATATATCATTAGCTGTAATAAAACATCCGCATGTTCCACCTTCCTAAATTTCGTTAGGATGATGTTATTTTGAAATTTGATGTAATGTTTTATAAAATCTCAAAGGAAAGAGAATTCCATGTTCAATGGTCATCTTTCTTTGCAATAAACCAATGTAATTTTACTTTTATTCATTCACGATGCTGATGTACGTCATTCCTTCAAATCAGTTATTAATCGCCAGTCATTGCTGCTCTAAACACGTTCACGTAAGGATGCATCATGCAGAATGTGTTGAATTATGCTGTCTCTATGGTTGGATATCTAAAATGATCATAGGTTCTTGTTTGGGGGGAAATGAGAGGAGGCAAAGGAAGAAACAGCTTAGCGGTGCGTTTAGAGCGAAATTGCAGCAATCGTTTTTTGTCTTCAACACAGCGCATATTCTTGGGCGCATTAACAGTATATATCAAGCTCGCCGCATGGCAAACAGCCAGAAATGTTATAACAACACATTATAAATCTATCATGTAGCAAACAGTCGAAAAATTTCAGAATAACGCATTTTACTGTGAAGCCTGACGCTTGCTTTGATATGGTCGCATACTTAAAGACTTAAAGCATAGTTGCAGGTGCTTTCTGCCAGTCGACCAACAAATCCTTGGTATGAACATCAAAGACAGTCGCCGTCGATTTCTGCTGAATACGCGCGCTCACCAGATGTGCGCTGCAACGTTTCAGAATCTAGTCGTTATTCACCATCAAGCTTTTTGCCAATAAACGTTGCCACCATCTCGGGAGAGAACACGGTCTTCAGTGCTGCGAATGCGACGAAGTCACACCGAGCCGTTAAGTCGTCTTCTTTGAGCCCTTTGAGTCCAGTCAGTAACAATACCGAGACGTCGATCTCATCACTTTCAACCGGATCCTATGGGGTAAGCTGAACAGAGATTCTAATGCGCTTTGATAATAAGGCGCTTTCGCCTAGGTTTGCAACGCTTGAAGGTGCTTTGCATTGAGGTCAATTCTTTCATCATACACATATGTGAACTTATCCTTTGAATTGTTCTCGTATACTCATGCATTTCAATAGAATGAACTGTGATTACTTCAAACCTTGCGATCGAAGAAGTCATCACGCGGAAAAAACGTAACCCCGTCATAACGGGCTTTTGCAGATTTACTTGAAAATTTGTTTCAAAAGACGTAAAATAGGCTAGATTTCTCTAGTTACTTGTCTCTAGTTACTTCGCTATGAGTTGTTTTTGCGAGCTTTTTTTTGCATTTTGGTTTATTATTGTCGCAACAAAACGCTTAGATGAGCTGAATAGATTGAAATCTTTTGTCTTTTGTTTTTTGATAAAACATTGGTGGACTGTTGCATTTTATGATATTTACTTGAAGTGGGGAGGGGGAGGGCAGATATATATAATATATACACATTATATATATATATATATATATATATATATATATATATTTATTTATTTATTTATTTATTTATTTATTTATTTATTTATTTATTTATCCCTCTCTCATTTCAACTCGAGAACCACCAAAGCCAGAGCTAGTTACGTCGCAGATTCACCTCCTATACTATATTACAACTTCATTCATGAACTTAGCTGCTAAAAAATTTGCGCTTACTTCACCTCTCTCAGATTTCTACTTTTACCATCTGGCTTGCAGAAATACAAGCCATGTGTTAAATTTTTGTGGAGGTATGCAGATCAGTTGAATAATGAAGGTATTTTCTAGCATTTTTATTTTTGCTGGTAACTTACAAACCTGCTCAGTTAAGTGAACGAAATGCATACATGTATATCGCGCGAGATCCTCCTGTTACTATTTTCCACTTTTTGCATTCCTTACAGATCGCTGTGCTCAGTGATATGTTTATTCGTTCGGCCGGAATGTGCAAAAGGTGTCATTTATTAACGAAGAGATTTGTTACTTTCGAGAGTCATTTGCATACAGATGGCAGGGAATGTGAACGAGGATTTCAGACATCTGTTGAGCATTTTTTGCAGACGAGCTCGTGGGAGAAAAACGCAGCGCGCGATGCTATATACCACGCAACGCCATACAGTATCGACGACTATATATCGCCTAATTCTCCCACGAAGAATTACTATCATAGTGGACCGCAAGTGAGGACACCAACCAACAAACATGTTCGTCAATTTCTTATTTTTTAAGAGTTGAGCCTGATTGGTCGTTTATTATGAGTTAACATTCACTAACGACCAGTTGAGCACATTGTTAGTTAACGCGAATATAAAAGTAAACAACGAACTTCTCAAACACTTTTGGTCCACGTAGTCTCCGTTTATGGATGTGTTTTTAGTTTTACACTTACTGTTTTCAATCACTTCCGCTTATATGTTCGTTCCTCAAAATTCATCATCTCTCTTCAATGTATTGTCCATCGTTCAACATAATGCATTGCCCCCATCATCGGCTTCAGCGCTACCCCAACGGAAATGAGTGACAAACAAGGTTTCATAAACATTCATTAATACAAACGTTTTACTTATATGGTAGAGCTGTATTAATGTCTCTGTAGGCATCCCTCACAATTTTGCTTGCTGCATTTCTACTTCGCCGTCTAACTTCCATAGCAAGTACCATCTTGCAGTGTAATTGTTGTCCGAGTCTAACAGAGCGTTTATTGAGCACCTCTTTTGCAGGATCCGACGAATTCAACGGGCAAAGATTGGAAGCAGTCGAGTGTAGACACTCCCATCGACAAACCTGACCTCCCACGTTACAATTCCACCTCTGTCGTCAAGACTATTAATGGACAAGTAACACGCGTCATTATGAATAACACCGCGACGAAATCTACTGCTCAAAATGGATCATATAATGGTCAATTCTTGGCTTGTGTTAACCCTCGTTCAGAATGATGCTGCCTTCAGCATATATATATATATATATATATATATATATATATATATATATATATATATATATATATATATATATATATATATATATATATATATATATATATATATATATATATATATAGTTATCAAATTACATAACTTTTCATTATAATAGAGTGTTGTGAACACCGCGCGAATAACTCTATCCTTGGTACTGTCATATTAATAAGGCATGAGATATTAAGATCCTCGGTGAAGCGATCAAAACAATTCGCGATATAAAATTATTTCAGGCATAAAGGAACAGCAGCGATTGCACTCAAACGGGATTACAGCCCCTCCCGGCGAGACAACGGTACGTCAAGGGCAAATAGCACCAGTGCAACATATCAGCCCTCCTTGGAGGCTGAAGTCTGGCAATACACCACACAGAGCGGAAGATGCCATCTCTGAGCAGCATAGGAAATACGACGAAATGACCGAAGAGATTCAGCAGCAGCTCAACCGAGACCAACCCGCTCTAGGTATTTATATGATCCAACTGCTTTATTACCCTGATTTCTAATTTTAAAATTCGGCAGTTTTTCATTCAAGTTCAACCCAATTGCAAACTTTAGAATAATAGAAAAAGCTTCAATGCTGCGCGGCTAATTTTGAGTCTAATACCTCTGATATATCCTCGCATATAGAGAGTAGCGTTATAATCTCTACTGATGACAAGTGGAAAGAACGCATGTGCTCTGCTTCCTGTTTCCCACTCCCACTCATCGTCACCAATTTGACAAGAAATGGTTTGTTTCGGGGGCCTCCGAGCTTACGTTATGGCGCATTTCACATCAGTGACCTCAAACTTACCGCATTCACCAAAAGCTCAGCCGAAACCACCGCAGCTGCTTCATTGATGCCCCATAAAATTTAACCAATTGACTTTTTTATCATCCACTTTTGAACAGTGATCGATCTGTGCTCCAAGCGGTCAGATTTTTAGTCTTTGATCCTTCCGACGGGCTCAAACAACCGAATTTCACGTGGTGCTCACATCCTTCTCGTCTTTTCACTCTTTGTTATGATGATCGTTTTCGTTTTAGGAATCTGCGGCATTTGTGGGAATGCAGTAACTGACGAATCCCAAGTAACATGCGCTCTCGGACAACTCTACCATCAAAAATGCTTTGTATGTGATTTATGCGGAAGGAAACTATGCGGGAAGAAATTCTACAAGGTAATTCTCCGGATTAAAATCGATGAGTTCATTTTTCTCTGCCTGTCAGTACCTCCTTTTATTATAGATTAACTACTGAGCATTATATATCTAGTTGAAATATTTCCTTAACAATGATGAAATACCATACTGAAATGTTTGATCAAAGAATTCATGAAGTGATGAATTGCTTCAAAAATTTTACCATTTGAGCAGATTTTATTGAGGAGGAAATGATTTTTCATTTATGCTTATTACTTCATTTACATAACTGACTCATTGAATTTTGTTAATATTTTACTTAATTTAATGTTTTATATGCTGAAAGGTTGAATTTAGACGAGAGGGAAAACATATTGCGAAGAGGATTATTTATATTCGGGGATGCATGAAACCGCTGAACGGTGTGCAACATGCTCACATCTGATCGTTGATATGGTAATTCTTGATGGTCTTTTTAAGCGGTTTATTGATGAAACATTTCAAAGTGAATTCTTTCATACTTGAAGAATAAATAGCAGATGGCCGATAAATTTATTTATTTCTTCACCTGAAAATAGCACCATTTATAAGATGAATGTACCGCAGCATCCTGCCGAACAGGTCTCCGAGTTTACAAATCTATATGCGAGGAATTAATCAATGGTCCCAAAAAGCAGTAATATGATCTCTGATCGTGGGAAATAGTTAACGGGACCATAATTTATGGCAAAGTGCGAGATGTGATTACGATTTTCTTTACCTACCGGCTTTGCTTTGAGTGCTGCATTAAGAAAATACATCAGAAACATAGCTTTCATATTAAAACACTTCCATCTGGCAGATGCTTTAATGGCCACCTTGAAAAGAAAAATTCTTTTGAATAGAAAAGATCTTTCAAAAGTTTTTGTCTTCAATAGTCAAGAGGCACATTAATTTGAGGTGTTGCAAGCATTGGGCAAATCTTACCATCCACGTTGCTTCCGATGCGAAAAATGCAAAACATGTCTCGATGGGATTCCTTTTGCATTGGATGCCGAAGGAAAAGTATATTGTATGGAAGATTACCACACGATGTTCGCACCAAAATGTGCTGCATGCCACAAACCTATTATGCCGACAACGGTAAAACTTTTCTTTCTCCCATCGCTTTTTGAAAGTGAGTAAACCACTCACTAACATCATCTCCCGCCCCCCCCCCCCACCAGCCCCACTGCAAATGGTGGTCATATGTTCCAAACATAGTTAAAGCGCGAATCGTATAAAGCGCTAACCACATACTGTAAATATCGCACTCTATATCTTATGTCACAAAACTGAACCACTGCAGATAGCTGTTTGAACACTCGATCAGATCAAAACATTAACCATATAAAAAAACAATGCAATACTATAAACGATGCACTACTGTACTGTGAAATTATGGTATACGCACCACGAAACGCTAGTCATAAGTTACTGCGTCCTAATGACATTGCTTGCTAGTGGGAAGTAGAGGATTATATGCTGCCTGTAAGCCGTACATACCTCAACTCAATATTGGCCAATGTACAATACGAAATTTATGGCTCAACTGGCCCTATTGAAAATATTATTCCTCGTTATGGAATGTGTAATGTGCAGAGAGATAAACTTATGCGCATACGCTGAGCAGTTTAAAATTACGCCTCAGTAAATTGTTTCTTTCCATCTCACTGTGATTTCTAGAAAGGATATCATACCTGTATTTGCCAGCCATACAACCTGCTTAGTCGAACAAAGCCGAAATTCATTTTATCCCTATCCTGCCCCGTTGATCGCTAAACAGACGCGTCGCGCAGAAAGATAATGAAATTACGCGAGAATAGACGAAAGATTGCATGGAAGAATTAATAGCATTCTTTGCTAATGATCCATGCGATGCTCGTTTTCGATAGTGATTTCACAATTGATACCTCTGGAGTGGATTTGTGGATAAATATGGAATCGAATGAAGGGGCATCGGCGCCAGAACAGAAGCCCTGACGCTTGCGCCGCTGATTTTGCCAGACGCTCGCTCCCTGTTTACTGAAGAATGCGCTTTTCGCTCCTCTTCGTCGATCGCTGTGACCATTTCCCGCTTATCGCAACCGACGATGTGACAGTTAGATGGTCTATAACTTCAGGCGTATCTTGCGCCTTTGTCAGCGCACGTTCGCGTGCACAAACTGATCACTGAGTAACATAAATCTCGAATAAATATTTGGATATGCAGATGCGCAATCGAACCGTCGATCTGCTGGCCATGTTAATATTTACACCACTGGCAGTTGTGTGTTAGCGGAAGACGACCATTTGATTCCTTCTTTTCCATCTCCTATTTGTAACGCTTCCATTGTAGTATAGAAAGGCTAATAATAAGCGTTTAATAAGTTCTACAAGCAATTACAATAATACTTGTCACATCATGCTAAAAAATGCCTCGTTCAGGAATCTGGCGAAACGGTTCGTGTGGTTGCGATAAACAAAGATTATCATATCGAATGCTATGTTTGTGAGGTAAACGAACAATTGTTTTAAAGAAAATAAAAAATTACATTTAAATACCTCTTTTGCAGCTTATCACGCTTCCATTCTCATTCTTTTTTGGCTTTCCCAGGAAATCCACTTCAAGCGCTCATGAACAGTTCGATAACCTTTTTCTTGTGTTTCTTTAATATTGAAGAGCAACGCTTTGTATATCCAGTGACACTCCACCTCCCCTGACATCACCACTTCATCACGCCATTAGTTCATCGGTGTTTTCAAAAGTCCATTCATCTTGTATAGTGCTGTGTAGTTGTGGCCGAAGAAAAACTTCCAAGTGCTGAAAAGTGACTTCACAAGTTACTATAACTTTAGCAAAGTGTCGTACTTATACCCTCATTTTCCAACCGCGGCATACGCTTATCAGAATCAGTTGCTGCAGCACCATTTCATCAACAAAGTAATAGAACCACAAATGATGTAGAAAGACTCACAGAAGCAAAAATTGTCCTGATTATAAGCATCGGCGGGTAGCATCTCTTGTTCACCGGTCGCGTGCGTTCGACTGGTCGTGCCTATTGGGCCTGTGCTATTGCATTTCTTAGATGAAGAAGGGAAAAGTTCAGATGAAACTTGACGCTTATATCTCATATCTAATAAATACGATGCAAAACAAAAAATTCATTTAGTAGACAGATTCTTTTAGTAGAGCTCGTCAAATCTAAATGCAAAAATCGGTATATACGACCAATCGAGCAGCAAAGAATACCCGCGGACCAGTTTTTTCTATATGAATTCCAGCTGTTGTTTCAGGGTTGTGGAATGCAACTAACGGACGAACCGGAAAAACGCTGCTATCCGCTCAATGCACATCTTCTCTGCAAAAAGTGTCATCTTATTTGGGCACGAACTGGTGGCGACAAACAGCCTATAACTGATTTGTAATATTGTTATTTGTTTCCCAGAAAAAACATTTTCTTAAGGATGTCAGAATTACAATGACTGAGAGGTGCTCATTTTGAGTAAACTTTCCTCACTTTCCGCTTTTTCTCGAAGAGAAGAAATTACCTGATGAGAAAAGAAGACAACGTTGCAGACAAAAGTTTTTGCGAAACTGCCAATTATTTAAATTTCGTTTCGATTGAGGTAATTTGAGGGAAGGCTTGTTTTTCGAAAGTGCAACGATTGAAGTAAATTTGCTGTGTTCGAGCTTTGAAAATTAGGTCACGATGAAGGCCGAAATCTCCATTTTTAATCCTCTTGGACATGGATCGCTCCATGTGGAAATGTACAGGTGTTAAGTGTACAAGTGTGTATTGTGCATTGTATATTTGTTATGAAATCGATGGTATTTTTTGAAATTCTTTTTGATAAGGAATGCCAAAGGAACTATGGAAGAGAAGAAACGAAAGAAGCAAAGCAAATAGACAAAAAAGTGCATTAACTTTATGATCCCTTCATAGACGATCTCCATTATGTCTGATAGGACGACTCTTTGACGCGTTCGAAGAACACTGAGAGTGCAGAAATTAACCTCATGGCTAAATGAAGAAAGCCAAGAAGCGAATAAATGACTTAGTGAAGCAACTATCGGGATACCCAAATGTGGGGTCCGATTGCTCATTGCTTTCGATATTTTTTTGTTTTTTCTTTTGCATTTTTTATAAATACAATTCAGTTCGGTATGCTTCGCTTAGTTATTACGCTTTCATGGGTTTTTGCTTTCTTGAAATGTGAAATTCCAATTTTTTTGCAGTCACTGTATATATTGATCACTGCCTCTCGTAATGCAACTGTTCTGCCCGTTCAACTCACCCTATTCACTAATAAACAATCTAATGGCGAGTAAGTGCGAACTTATTCCTCAACTCTTAATGCCACCCAACACAGGTTTTTTGCATTTAGTTGCTTGAAATTAACAACGATATTAGACTAAACATTGTCTCCATCAGTGAGATTTTCTCGAATTGTGCCGTGATTGAATTGAATCCGCAATTCTACCTGCGTTACGTGTTCTAAACTCTTAGCAAGGTATGAATTACGACGTTCCTCTCTTCTCTTTACTTTGCCTTTTTCATAGAACAATCCTTACACTTCATCGAGGTCACATGACTTCATCAACTTGAATGACGTCACCCTTCTGTGACGTGCAATGACGTCACCATCGTATCGTATGACACCAGTGTTATGTGTTCATCCCAGTGCCACTCTTCCGCATACAGTTTTAATGTTGATAATGAAAAATTCTGTAAAGATTGTTCTTTTAATGCCTCTAATGAAAATGCTTTAGAAATGTGTTAACTGCAAAATATTTTATTGAATGCGTTCACAATGAAGAGACGTGAAATTGAATAAAATGCAACCTAAATTTTAGGGTAAAGTCCACTTGCAAGTGCTGAAAAATCGAAAAGCCGAAATATTGGACTTTTGAATGCAAGCAGGTGGAAATTGGAAATCAAAACCTCAAGAATGATTGAGAAATCCGAAAAAAGTTGCGATTGCAACTGTTTAAAGATGAAAAGAAACTTCTAAACTAAAATAATCTTTGCTATGGTCGATGCCACTAAACATTGGATGCATATCTCTATATTATTTTACAGTATCAAGTGAGAGAGATTTTATTCAACATCAGACAATCGGGGCACAATATCACTGATCTGAGTGAACTTTTCTTAACGAAATGGTAAAAGTTTTTTATTTTTAGGCATTGCTGCTTCAGACAATACAAATGCTCACATAACACTCCAAGATGGCAAATATCCGATTTGCATGAAGCCTTTGAAAGGTCCAATGCTTATATTTTTTTCAAAGATGTTTAAAATAGTTGGAAATAATCGGGTTTTCCTTGCCAACAAAAATCCTCTGTGCTTTAATCCAAAAAATCCTAAGCACATTTTCTGTCATAGCTAGCGGAAGCGAAGGATTTTTTAATGGAAAAAAATGACGATGATTTTTAGCTAAAAAAAGGATCCGACAGAGATCTTCCTGCACACACAAGAGTTTTCAAAACTTCGAACATTCAAGACAACGAAATGGAGCAACTGCAAGTGAATAGAGATAAATAAATTGAAATATTCAAGCATAACTGAACAATAGTAACTAATAAAATTCGAAAACTGCAATAAGTCCACCAAATTTAAAGTTAAAGGGAGATCGCAGTGAATCTCTCAGCAATACTCAAATCAAATTCAGCATTTATGCAAATTAGCTCAATTTTCCGCATTTCGCTATGATTCTATACTAAAGCGTTCTAAATGTTACCAAACTGGACAAGAGAGTAACAACCATTTTGAGAGGGGGTTCAATTTAACTTTTACTGTGAAAGAGCGACTCGCTATCGAACAAGACATAAAAGCAATAGCACAAAATTGAGAAATCAACAATTTCAACCAAATCGCTATTTTTGTCTTTAAATATTGAATTAGAGAATTCCACTTAGTAATATTGAGTGAAAGCAGTTATTTTCAGCCTAGATCCATATCGATAACAACAGAGCCTTGTGAGCCAGTATGATGAATAATATAGCGATGAGCTGCTGATAATTGCCGTAAGGGAAAACGCTTTGAGATGACTGGTCGAATAGCGTTTTCGTTTAGAAGACGACCGATTTGGGCACTCATGAGGTCATACTCGTTAGCAGCGCTTTTCGCTAAAAGCATACCACGAACGCATGCCTCCTTAAGCATTAACAATCGTGGATTCACCTCAACCGTACCTCTGCTCCCGATCACGATTATCTGAAATCAAAAAATTTCCGCACCAACTTTTAAAATGTTCTATGTGTTTACTGGATTGCTTATTTTATTGATTGAGCAACGCTCTGTTCTTGTTTTGATTATCGTCAAAAACAGAGCTGTTAACGAAGAAAACAAAATTTTCGCATTTTTTTACTAAACTTGCCAGATAAGCTCGTCTAGTCTTCTCTAAATGATTAGGTGCAACCCCTATTAAGCAGCTGATTTTTTCTGATCTGTACCTTTAAACGCGATGCGCTGAGCCGAATGGTTTAAGTTTTTAAACAATTCCACTGAAATCTATAAAAATGAACAATAACCGTCAGTCACTATGGGAATGTAAACGGAGAAATTTTTTTTTTCTTTTCACAGTATCTAATTTAAATGCAATATTTCAACTATATACATTACCTAAAACTGCGTCAACAAAATAAATATGATACGTTGTAATAAAACGCAAAACGTACACAGCCATTGTTGGCGACAAGTTCAAAGTCGTGCTCAAGGTTCGCGTTCGCAAGCATTTCGAGGATAACATCAAAACCGGATGGATAGGCCTCTTTCAACTCCTCCCAATAGTCACCTTTCGAGTGGTCAACAACAAATTCAGCTCCATTCTCCTTGACTAATTGGCGACCATCTACCGTACTTGCCGTGCCGATCACCTGAACAAATCTCATCTTCATATTACTTCTCCATATTTTAATAGAGGAGTATCGAAAGTTTTCCATAAATACAAGGAGTGGAAATATGAATACATCGTCAGCAGTACATATTGTACAGGAATAAACACATCAAACTGAGAACTCTATAAGTTCTTTACATCTGCATTTTTCCATTATTAAACGAAAAATGATTAAGTGAATATTTTTAGATGATAAGTTTAATGGTTTATGAATTTTTCACGTTTTCCATAAAAAATGAATGTTCTGTTTTAACATAAACGATCAATAAACAAAAATAAGCGGTTTGATTTTCGCAAAAGATTTACGTTATCTCGATGTTCAGCTATATTTGAAAGATTTTCTCCGAAAAATTTTCTTCATTATTTTGTCCTTTTATTTCACTTTTTATTCTATATATGAAAAGTTCACTTTTATGACCACTATGTTGGATGGGCGTTTACTTTTTCTAACCTTTCATGACGTAAATTTCTTTGCTGTGGAAGTTAGCCATGTAAAAGCGATGCTGTTGATTTCTTCACAAACAATTTAAGCTTGGACTCTCAACAGAAGTAAGTGTTGCTGGCCTTTTATCTATTTGTCAATTATACTTCGAATTTTTACAAGCAATCAAATTGTTCACCAGTGGACTTTCGGATCATCGACCTGTCGACTTTTTAATGCACCTGTTTGCAATGTCCATTTTTGCGTTATATTGTAAAAACGAATCTCGTTCTTCATAACCCGGATACTTAATTTGGACTGGCCTGAGGTAAAGGGAAACCCTCATGCTCACCTGTGCGATTCGAGTAAATATCAATAGCTATGTAGTAAAAATTCGACCTTAAGTGAAGATGCGAACGCCAGTTGACAAGCTGCCAGGCCTACCCCTCCGCTCGCACCATGAATCAGCACCGTTTGACCCGCTCGTGCATCTGCCTTTAGAAAAAGCGCTCGATAAGCCGTCAGGTATTTGATCCCCAAAGTTGCACCTTCCGCAAACGATGTTTCTGCAGCAAACTACGACGTACGATGTACAATAAAATAAGGCACAAAATGAATTTTTGAGCATATAAATCAAAAGCAGAGCATATAGATGAGCATATAGTAGAGATTCACTTAGCATTATTCGTAAAGGACAAAGGATTTTACGAAAAATGAAAACAAACTGAAAATATGCAAGTTCATTTGCAGAGGAATTTCGATAATTTTTTCACAAAGCTAAAATAATTAAAGTGCAAAGCTGCATTAAAATTTATACTGCTATATGCAATTGTTTGCAGTTGGAGCGCTTTTTTCGGGACATACTAACCTGTATATATGGATTATGTGCAAAACAATTGACATATATTGTTAGGGGGCTGCAAGAGAAAAAGAAACGAAAAATAACGAATAATCCTTACCGTCATTAAGTTTATAAAATTTCGCAGCGATACTATAATCGGCACAACTTCCACTCAATGGATCCGTAAACCAAACGCGATCACCAACTTTAAAGTTCTTCACTTTCTCGCCAACCTTAACAATAGTGTAAATATCCATTTGCATAAGTGAAGTGTATTAAGTAATTTAATGAAAACAGTCCACTCGATGAAATGAATCAACGAAAAAGTTGCAAGAATAATTTGTATTTGAGGAATCGAATCTTTGAGGAAAAGGGATGACCACAAATAAAATGTTTTAAATGCATTTGTTACATATCGCAGTTATTGTAAGAACGAATGCTGTAAATTACAATACTCTAAACAATATTTAAGGATTAAATGTTTCTAAAGGATTTGGAATGCCAGATGAATGCTCTAAATAACTACAAAAGTAGCAGGCAGCAAAATCACGAACCAAAGCAAAAGTAAACACACATTCGAGATGAAAAAAAAAAGATAATAACAATAAAAAACATCACAAACGGAAATCAAGAGAGAGGAAAGATGACGGAAACGAAAAGGAAGGTGAAAACAGAGGAACTAATTATTCAGTAAACTAAACTAGAGGAATGATTTTTAGATAAAATGATTTAAGATGGCTAATGACTACCGAAAAGATTCTGTGCTTTAGCGATTTCGCGAACGAGTTCATTCCAAATAACGAACATCTCTGAATTGAAATGTGTAAAGGGAATATGCACGATACACGAACGATGTTCATGGTAATCGAGAAGCACAGACAAGTTTTCCTAGGGTATATTAGAAAAACCGTCAATGGTTTCGAAAGAGCATCGCATTAGCCATAATCTAATCACATCCCGAAAAATTTCTACAATTTTGCGGCGTAAAAATTGGTATTTCGAAGGTTATACTGGTGTGATCACTTAAAGAAATGTTTTCTCGTTTTGTACCTAATTAACGAGAGGCAAATCATTAGTGAGGAGATCTAGCTGATTGTCCTTATGGGTCACCGATTGCTTCAGATTACACTAATGAGGAAACGCCTCAAGCGAGCGCATTGAGATTAATGGCATAGGCGTTTGCTTGAAACGGTATTAAAAACCTAGAGAATGACAACCTTTATTCTCCCACGTTGCATATATTTAATCTATACCGTAGGCACAAACATCACTTTAACAAATACGCAAATTTCCGTATTCTTTGAGCATTTCTAAGCGCATTTCTTATAAATTTCTTCTTTAAAAGCACATTATGGACAATTCGTCTTAAGGGTGTGGAGTTTCGTCGGCATGTCTGCTAGTTCTAATCCGGGAGTCAAGGAAGGAGTAAAGCTTCAAAATTTTGGTGGCTGCAATGCACGCTATCGAATGACCCTCTATTACCGAATTTCGCTCGGCCCATTAGTTTGACATGGAGCTGAGTCATCCAAAGTCGAAAAAATAATTCTGAATATTGATGTGGTCGGATAGCAGAAAAACAACTCTTTTGTGGAAGACCTATATGGGCGATCACACATGGTTGGAAGGTGAATCACTTTTGGCAGAGGTGAAGAAATAGGAAATAGCGAAAATGAAAAAAATATTTACAGTGTTGAATAAGCACGCAACAATACCTGCTCAATAATTCCTGATCCCTCCCGACCGGGTGTATACGGCAATTGAGGCAGAACCGAATAATGACCTGACCGTATGTACGTATCCACCGGATTAACACCTGCGCACTTTACGCGAATCAATGCCTGCAAATATGCATGTTGGGGCTAAATCAACTACGTATCGTGGAGAATATTGGAGAGAGAAATCAACAGGTTAAATTGGTTTTTTTGAAATTTTCTATGTTAGCGAAATTTTCGCATGCAATTTCGTAAATGATTTTAGTATAGCCAATTAACAAATAATTGCTGTACTCAAAAATAAATTACCACAGTTTCGAAGTGGCTGAGAAAGAAGTCTTGACACTTACTTTTACAACATTATATGCGATAAACTTTACAAGGAAACAAATCATCAACAAATTCTCCCCATAAGAGTTCTATAAATTATATCTCTTAAAGCATCCTTACGATTGAAGAAAACATGAATATTGTGACAAAATAAACACATATATGACAAAATAGGTGTGCGCGCTTGACTAATAGTTCGATAGGACCCCGAGAAATAACAGAATGCGCCAAATAATGCGTGTAGTTCAGCTGATCTAACACAAACTTACAGAAGACTTTTTCTTAAGCCGACCAATACAAAACGAAGAAAATATGTTCATCAAGAAAATGCGTACAAATTTTTGGCATATTTTTATTTTCAACTGATGAATCAATAAGTGTAGGATGTAACTTTAGGGTGCACATTCCCCAACAGATTCCTTAAAGTTAGCCTCAGTGATTCCCGAACAACAACTACTAAGCAAACGGATAGGCAGAGGCATATAAGCAAAGACAAAACGTCGCCACAATGCCTATTGCAAATATAAATTCACAAAGATGCATCAAAATATCGTGAAAAATATACCGCTAAGCAATTTTCTTTTCATTTCCTATAATATTTTAATTGAGATGTGGTTGATCGTGCGCATTTCGATTGCAAAAACGCATTCAATTCTGTATTTTTGATTACTATTCTCCATAAACTTTCCTTTAAGGTATTAATTGCAATGTTTTATTCGTAGTCCCATGAGTTTTGTCGAGTCTCTATTTCTATGTATAAGTTCCTCGACACCTCAAAGAGACACTTTCCAGTGAAAGCCAGATGTTCGAAATACGGTATTTGAGGCATCGCTGTTCATGATGCATGTAAATGACTCTTCAGTTGCCACTTCATCCATTCCTAGTTGTATTCTTCTCAAATAAGATGCAAAGTTTTCCTCAATGAGTAATTCTGGTGCTTTTCAAGAAAACATCTATGACTTACAGCATTAGTTCAAAAAATAACCCTCCACCCATCTCTTCCTCCCGTAGCCTGAGAAACTGAAGCATTAATGCTTCTTAAGAACTGGTAGTATAATTTCGAAAAAGCCTTTTGCTATTATATTCTGAAATTATTGGAGTTTATACCGTCAACAATTTGAGCATAAAAGTTTAAATCTTCCGGTATTATAGCCCACAATCAACCTGTTATATCAAACATACAAAGTTGCACAAACTCCCTACTAACAACCAATCTCACCTGAATTGCTAGATTCTGAAAGGTTTTCCAATGTTTATGTTAGGCGTATACTCGAAGATGCAACCCAAGTATGGTGCATCAAGTGGCGATCATCGAAATTAATTCTATTTTAATATGATGGAGAACGCCCAAAGATAACTTTCTAGACTAATTATCGGTAAGTTTGTTTTGAAGGATTTATTACATTTGAATAAAATCTGTCGTCTAATCTTATTATCAGAATGCTGTCGTTTTTATAGCCGCTTGATTATTAGCTTGCAATATTATTTCGGTCTTATTAGACTTCCTGCATAAATTTCTTTAGAGAACAATACTGATGACAACAAAATTCAAAAGGAAACTGGCAAATATTTTGGAAATTTGAATTTATAATTGATATTATTCAATGTTTCTTCGCGTTTTCTTCAATTGTTATAAACCGATATTATAAGCATAAGGTATTATATTTCCTTTTCGCTTGTATAATTATACATTTGAAATGCTACATGTTTCATAATTTGCATCAACGATACATTTTTGAATTATTTCGTCATAGTTAAATAAAAATGCATGTGAAGAAGTAATGTCTAACTGGAGCAAAATGGAACCCAAGCAGGAACACGTCTCTGGCAGGTCCTTAAGTGACCCCTTCAGGCTGTCGTACTGTCTAAAATAAAAAACCCGACAATCATATGTTTTCCAAAATTTCAGAAAATGGTTCTTGCTAAGAGGGATCTCTGCCAAGATGAGGTTGTTTTTCGTTGAATTTTACATGATTATGGCGATTGCACAAACGTTACAAGCATATAAACATAAGCCAATTATTCGCTCTATGTATATAAGAAACATTTATTAAGGAGCAGAAGTAACGGAAAGCTATTTTTCTTTCAAAATCTAGAAAAAAGAACATAAGAGGTGACCGATTCATTTGAGATACAGCGAAAACAGCAATAATAAAAAATAATTAAGGGTTTTACCTGATTTGGAGACATCAGTTGAGGAAGATTGGTCTGATTCTCGATTTGAATCCTTTCCGGATCCCCAAATGCTCGTACCACAGCAGCTCTCCATGTTTTCATTGGCATCATCGGAAAGCGTCACTATGAGCTGCAACGATAAAAATAGACGAATGTTGGTGAAGTTGTTGCAAAAACAATACGCGTTGCTGATGCATACTCGGTGGGCAGTCCGTAAAACTGTGAGCAACGTCACTCACCTATATGCTCAATGGTCACCCCTGAGCGAATCACTGTTTTTCAACAACAATCATTCCTCGTGATTTTCACGAATAACACGCCATCAAAATCACGTGATTTACACGTTACTTTTCCCAGTGAAAAAAAACGAAATATTTTCCTTTTAAAATGCTGTACATTAGCTATATCTGAAAGTATAACGAGCCTTACTGACAGGAAAAATGTTTCGTCTAAAGAAAAATATTTTATTTAGCAAGAAATGGATTAGCAAGAGCAAATAAGCGAATTATTTTTTCAATAATTTTCTCCGAATGCTAAAAACAGTCACAAATATTTGCGCAATTAGTTTCACCCCTTTAATCATCGGAATTTGATTGCACTTTTTAGAGAGAATCTCAACAAAATAGATTGTTGGAATTCGTTGCATTATTGCAATCAGCTTTATTGCACTTTCTTATTTATGGACCTGATAACTGCTATCATGTCTCTCGCAAAATTCAGATCTAATTGGTCATGCTAGATTCACCGAGAGCTGTGGATTCTCCGACCTTTGACCTTCGACGACGGAACACAACTTTAAAATTAAAAATTTCCTGCTCTCCACAATTTCCAGTTCTTGTAGTGCTTATAAATGAAGCATTGAAACCAAGAACTTATAGCACATATTCGATCGTATATACATAAAAGCGATTAGCCCGTCAGGAGTTTGCTGTTTAAGCAGAGATTCTTGAGTTATAAAATTTGCAAACTTTTTATGGAGGACAGGGCGACTCAGTATGAGTAAAACGTTTTCAGCAATTAATTAGTACATCCCTCCTTCCACTCTTGGCGTCAATTATCATGGAATAAGGTACATGGCGCAATTGTTCCATAACGGAAATGGCGCGAGATCACAATGCAAACTTTTTATACTCCGATAGTGTATTCAAAATATTCATCATTAGACAAAACGCCTTACAGTTGATAGAGTGATCGATTAATGAGTGCAGTTTTTGTGATCTTGATATGTCATCAACAAATTCTCACTTACGAATTATTTGCGTAGCCAGGAGCCACGAAGCATTTATTGGTAAAAGCATTCCGTCAAAACATCACCATATTTTTGTATAATCAAACTTTTATAAACTGAATTGCTCTATGAGTTCCATAAAACACATCATTCATTAATTTTTACTTTTAATGTTTAATATTTTATAGTTGTTGCATCTCTTTATTGCGTTTGATGGATTTTAATTTTATTATTAAAATAGCCATTTATTTTTTCATTTATTCATTTAATCTTATTGATTGCGAAGTAGAGCTTTTTTATTCATTTGCTCATGATAAAATTGCACAAATCACTTCCCACTTCACATTTTTTTAGCTTCTTGTTGGTTCTGCTTTAAAAAAAAAAAAAAAAAACTCAACGAAATGTAAATCCGAACCTGACTGATTCCGAGATTGTAGAAATAGGGCGGCGATTCTGTATGTGCATTGTTAATCATCCTAAATCATCCAGAAAATTGTTGCATAAATGCATCGAATTTTTCTGTTTTGGGATTCCACTTTCTTATCAAACCTTAAGTTTTTCCTGAAAGGATGCATTTACTGTTTGGATAAATGTTTCTAAGCACAACGCTAGATGGCACACATGTTATAATTTCCAATGTATGCGCTTCTTTGTGCCTGTGGAAATTAGAAGTTAATATAGACTTCCATGGAGATTTGCCTGCATATTTTGCAAAAAAATCAGACTACAAACCACTATTCGATGCTCGAGACATGCCGCTTGAATCTGGCGCACCTACAGCTCTGATCGGCTTCATTTGTGATACGCTGCCCGTCAGTAGTATTCATATTTGTATTTTTTTTTTCTTGCATCTTAGAATGGATGCTGATTTGTGCGGGTCTTTTGTAAATTAATTACACTTATTGTGACATAAAATTTGTCATTTTGCGTTTATGCTAATACGTGAAATATGTTTATGCAAATACATTTATAAATTTTTAGACACTGCCTCCAAAATTGGGAAATTTTGCATAAGGTGAAAAACAAAAGGGTAAATTGGAAATGGATGCTCAGTGTTTCATAGCGGTGCATTTGCGAGCGGCCTCTTGGTCTATAGCGAATTCCGATGGATAGGAAAACCTATATTGGCCCCTTCCAGAGTGATTACATTCTGCAGCGTTGCTCGTCATGTGAGTGCAACTTGTGCTTTCCTCTCAGGATAACTATTTAGCTATTCAGAAATCGAGTGACTGGTACGACTTTGCTTGCGATAGAGGAACGAGGGGAGAGAGGAAAAAGAGGAGGGTGGGGGACAGCCTTGGGGCCCTGAGGGATGACCGCACCCGTACCCTCACTATACTCGTTGTTAAGATTATTAAGTAGTTGGTTACTCAGTAGTATTGAACGATTGACGTGAGTTGAATTCGTAATTGCATGCCCCACGAAAGCCGATTTATGCATTTAAGCTTTTTTCATATTTGACAGTTATCGGAAGTAACAAAATCTCCCCACAAGCACTGCTTGGTACTCCTCTTATGAGTTCTTCTTCAGACCGCAGTGAAATCGATCAAAGTAAAACGGGATCCACAAATATGGCAAAAAAGGTAAAATAGAAGGTTTTGTTAGGAATTTTCCATGTTTGAAAATGAATAAATACTGTGGGTTTAGGTGATTTGTGAAATATGCGATTGCGGCTCCTCTAAGATTCTTGCAGCCATTGGTGCTTCGACAAAGATTCGCATGTGATGATGTTCCATGTTAACGCCCTCTTAATCCGCTTATGCGCATAGTTCAGCGCCTTTATAGATTGCCAATGTAAGAATTAGCTGTCTTGGGCAAAGCAAAGTGCCGTACTTTTGCATGCAGTAAAGCATCGATAAATTGTGTTATGATGCTTTAAGCTGAAATGATACGAAATCAATTAAACAGGCACACATACTATTTGGTCATATGCGGTGAACTCTTAGAAACATGTTAGATGAAGGATACCTGCAGGAAAGTTTGCTTTCTACGGCTTACATCTCTCTCCTTCTGGTCGCATTAGAGGGAAGCCACCATCCTCAATCCGAAATGGCGCATCGTCTTTAGCACTCAAACATGTTGGCGGTGCCCAAGAATTTTCAATTATTAATCACCTCTTATTAGACAGTGACACAGATAGAACAGCCACGCAAAGCCATTACGCTTCAAATCATTTCTTTCATAGAAGAAAGAAGAGAAGAGGGGTGGTTAGAGTGAAATCCTGCGGATGGAATAAAGCAGTTCTCATCACATGCCTACGCCGGTCGTCAACCATCCCCACGAGCCTGTCTACGTGCCCTGCCAGGAACATATGAATGCAGCCAATAGAATGAACTATCATACAATATGATCAAGTACGCAAGAGTCGTCCTGTGAATGCGATTGTCATCTGAATGATGTTGCCTCTACTTTATTGTGCAAGGAGAGAGAAGAAACGAATCATGAAGGAGAATGAGGCCGTCCTCAGCTCAAAATTTAAGCAAAATTTAAATAAGTCTCGTAAAATGGGTGAAGGCCTGTAAAATGGGTGAAGGCCTCTTTTCCCTTCCTCACCCCTCCCCCACCCCTGAGTAAACGACAGTGGCGATTGTGTTCTATAGAACGACAGTGCATGCAGTAATTACTGGTCAGTTGTTCTGTTCAGGAATCGAGAGAAAGCGATAAAAAGCGCTCATCGGAATATGACAGCATCATCAAGGCACATCCTATTCGCGCCGAAGAGCTCTTTGAAAGAGTGAAGAAGCTGTCAGGTTAGTTGGCATCGTAATTGCGAACTATGCTCCTTTTTGAAATAGATTACAAATTCTTAAGGATCGTTCATCTGTTTGTTGCTCTTTTATACATATCTACATTTCATAAATTTCTCAGAAGAATCCTTTCTGCAACGTTTTACCCAAATGTCCATGCCAACCAGCTGTCTTCTATCATAACAAGGAAAATTTCAAATGTAATCATTCCGTATAATTTCATCCAGCTTACTTCTGCACTTTTTGCGGTGTTGTTTTGGTTAATATCACCGAAAAATCGTTGAAGGATTGTTATAAATGCATCATTTCTTAGCCGATAAAGTTAGCGGTATTGCAATTTTCTTTAGCCTGCTACTCTCATATTTGTTTAGAAATGTAGTCTATAAAAAAATGGAACAATTCGGTCCAATATTCTCTATTGAGATTAAAACAGGCAGCGCTTTAGCGCACGAGAAAATACGTATTTTAGCTCCTAAGTTTGCTTATTACTTTTCTACTCTATTTTTTTTCCTCTGAGCTATTTGAAAATGCAGAAATTTGATTTAATCTGAGGGTCACCGTGAGCATTTCCAGCTGGACTTAGTCTATAATGGGAGCAATGAGTTCATCCATCTCACAATCCTCACATGACGTACTTTCAGGAACGTACGTACCAGCTATTGTAAATGGAATGCTATATTTCTTGCCGTACAGTAAACAAAGCGTACGTTCAACAACGGAGAACACCGATAACTCGGAAACTACGGTTAATACTCACCGTCGAAATAAAAACAACATTCATTAACAAATATGAAATGTTGTGGCATGTCTGTATTTGAAAGCATTATCTTGCAGATCAGCCCCTTTCGTACTGTGATGCATCGTGAGTGTTCCGTATTCTGTCATAAGACGGATCAGGCTGCGTTTAGTGAGGCGCTCTCCTATGGCTGCATAGCGGCTTACCATATTATTTGATTTCAGTCCTCATTCTATTTCTCTCACATTTCCGGAGAAAGTCTTCTAATCAAGAAATGATCTATCCAAGAAGTCTTTCACTGAAAGCGGCATGACATATGCTTCAAGCACAAAATTTCCCATAAAGTTATATTGCATGAAATGTTTCCAGACAGAATAAAGCTATTATGAATGTTCGCTTTGTGGAGTTTTTCAGAAGGGGTCCCAATCAAGCTGCAGCTCCTTATGTGAAGACAGTAGTTCAACGAGCAGCTTAAGCGATATTAAATTCCACCTCGCACAAATCGAGAAACTCGTTGGCAGAAGTGAAGTGATCAAAGCTGCCGTGGTACGTTCTTTCAACTGCAGGAGTCTGCTTCAAGCAATCATTCAACACTTTCGAGGCAACTTTATTGTACTAACACCACGCAATGCGATGCTTAGGCGTTTTTAGGCCACTATGAGGAAAATCTTCACTTCTAAAGTATTGCGCAGAAATATGGCGGTCGAAGAGGATCAAAGTGACCCCTTCAATAAAAAAGGGTGATAACAGAGGCAAAAATCACGTAAAGTTATAGCCTTCTCAAATGCTGGAAGAAAACCCGATACCAAAATGCTTGAGGTAATGAAATATCTGAAATGTGAAATATTTGATTGAGTATTGCCACTTCCACTGAATAAAATCCTGCTTTAACGTAGTGCAAAAAAATGCGAGCAAAAAGTTTTTGCAACAGCCCTTATCAAAACGTTTCGAAATTTCACACAATAGCATCCAGCATCAATAATTTCAAAATTTTCATTTTTCCATCATTTCACACAACTAAGGTCCACTATTCCATTACGCATATAAACTATATTTAAACACCTGCTTAAAGTACTTAAATACTTAAATATGAATACTAAAATGCAAAATTTAAGTCGTGAGAATATAAGCATCTTTCGCTGCATGGGATGGATGGTTCCGATTGCATTATGCGCTATGTTCACCTAATCATTTGATTCCTCCCCTCACGCTGGCTAAGCCATGCTTTCCTGTGCATCAAAAACCTGAAATGTGAAATTTTGTGGCTGGGCACTTGCAGCGTTATTCGGTTCATTTGGAATGCCGAGAAAGTGAGGCATTTCGCTAGATAACGACATTCCGCCTTTGTCGTTCCGCCTGTACCTAATGCCCAATGGACTGTCTCGCCGTGTCTGAATGAACACCTTCAGCTAGATGGGCGGAATAATTGTTAATCGCAAAAAAAATCGCAGTTATATCATTAGAATAGTTGGGCTCATTGAAATATTGTCTAATAATAGAAAAATCCATTTGTTATGACGTAGCTTTGTTTATAGAGAGCACAAGACAACGAAGCACCAGCGACACCAGCCACATCACCTGCTGTTCACAACAGTTCTGAGCTAATTCCCGGCAGTTCTTTTGCTTCTTTATCTTTAATTTCTAGATGAAGCCGGTTCGTTAAAATTTTTAAGGCCTCATTTCAGCTTTCTTATTTCCTATTGGTTATCGGGCAACTTCATTGTTCTTCCACCATAGAAAATAATAAAATTTAGGTTTTGTTATCGTAATTTAGTTTATCAGGCTAGGTGCTCGAACAATCGTTGTAATGGTTAGTAGATAACCGCATGAATTTAATGTAATCCTAAATGAACATTACGTAAGTGTCAACACTGATCATTATTCTGCTTTTGCATATAACACCATTTTGTTATAATTATAAATAAAATCAATGTGTTATTTCACCGTTATCATAACTCCAGGTGTAAGTATTAGCGAACTTCGCAATGCACTCGTAAGAGTGAAACGCCTTCAAGAAAAAGAGGAAATCGAATGCACTCTCTCTCCCGGTAAGCATTAAAACATCATTAAACTGCTTTTACTATCAAAAAAAGATTGCTTCTCAAAACTTCTTGCCAAAGAGCTGTTTTCTTTCGATATTCTCGCATAATATGCTCTCAAAAGTTTTCGCTGAGAAAAATAATTGACGATTTTTTGACGGAATCGGAAAGCAACCACACCGCTAGAATGAACATCTCGATTTTGCTTATGAGTCTACAGAAGAATGACAGAATTCAGTTTAAATTTATCATTTTATGCTTATTTCACTAATTTTTATGCAAGTTTACAAGTTTATCACAACAAATCGGCGAATGATTAATCGAATTTGCTATTCTCAATACCCAAAAATTATAAAAGTTAACTTAGATTAATTTCGCATCTCGCATTTCACAGATTCTTTCGATGCCAAAAGTAAGCAAATTTATTAGTTAATTCATCGTATTAGTGGAGTTTTGTGGTTTAGCTGGTAAAGTGCGAACAAGAACCGAAGGTCTCACAGGTAAGTGACCTTTTAGTTCACAAATGATGAAATCAAAAAGGTCAGGGTTGACTAATAATATGAACTTCGCGATGAAACTATCTGCGATGAAACAACACAACGGAAGCACATAAGGAGTTAGTTGTTCGTTAACGACTTTATTCTATGAAGAAGATTCCTTCAAGAGAGAATCATCCACTCTTTGCTCGCCAACTAGATCTGTTCATTTGGTGACATATTCTGAGTGTTCATATAGGCTTTAGAGTTCAGCTTAACGAGTTTGAAAATCACTTTGTCTGAACCTTTAATGAAATTGCTCCTTTAATAAAATTATAAATCTGCTAGCAATTAAGTCCCATAATAAAGTTCACGGTGATAGGAGGCCTTGAATAAATTTCCCTTCCCACCTAGATAAGAGAGAGAGAGACAGACAGACAGACAGACAGACAGAGAAGCAAGATGAGTGGGAACTCGCTGATTTAGCTCGCTCACGAGAAAATGTTGTTAACGGCACGAGCTGTTGGCAGCTTCTTAACCTCCAAGAATCTTCTACATCTGGCATAGGAGAATTGGTCCCTGTACTTTCAATAATTCAGAAGTCGTTCCACACATTTTTTGATCTGCAACTAAATGACTTACGCCAAAAGCAGTAACATGTAATTTACAACATTTCCCTTTTATGTGCAAAAAGCACGTTTCATTTCTTTTGAACAAATGAGAAGGGAAAGAAAATGTTGCGGGTGGTTTCCGGGGACCAATCATCCTGCTGTATGCAATCGTTTCCTCATCGTTGTGCAGAGGACTGAAATTTCTTTTTTCACTCCTGAGATTCCATTTCACAAAATCAACGGGACAGCATATAAGATGTCTTCCGCTTTTTTACTTCGTTCCTTCGAAGTGGAACGTCCTTGAAGTTGCACTCTAACCCTAGCACATCAATATCCAGGCAGTATATTCGAACGGAGATGTATGCATTTCAAAAAGAACAGCTAAGTGAAGCCTTTTTTCTTGGGTCCAATGTTAGGAGGGAAAGCTAAATAAGGGGATTTCCTTTCCATGCAGAATTTATTCAGAAACAGTTAGAAAATTTGTTTCAATAAAGACCATAAGTACAACCTAGAATGTCTCTAATATCTTCAAGGCGGATTTCAGAAAGTCAAAATTTACTGCTTGGCCTAATGTTATTGCTCATTGATTGGTCGATAAGTTCAAGAAAACACCACATCCGTCGGGCTTAGTTTTGAATCTTATCGCACTGTTCATGAAAATTTATTGATAGCTTGATGGAAGTCGGTTAACGAATTCAGCTGAGATTTTGCAATGCAAACACATTCAGCAGGTTCATCAGAGGCATCTTCACCTGCACATACAGCGAGCAGTTTCGATTCGGTGGTATCGGACGACAGTGTGCAAACTGCAACTGGTAATACAATTATTTCGATTTTCCTTCACTTCAGAGATTAGAATCTATTTCATGTATTCATTGTTTGTTTTTTTTAATTTAACCATTTATCGTTTTTTTTTTTTTTTTGGTAACGCTGAAGTCGATTTCTGGGTTATAACTCCAATTATTCGCAAAATAATAGGTAAAAACAGGATATTTTATAATAATTAGGGAAGGTTAGATGGCGATATTTTGTGATTTTTAGGTGCTCCCGAAAAGTGGCTGCAAGAGTTAAAAAAGGAACTCGGTCTTCTTCAGAAGCAATTCGCTGTCACGTCCAACGACACTTTGAATATGAGGTAATTAATTCGAAGCACCTCTGCAAAGCGGGTTTTAGGTGAAGCTGTAATAAATGTATTTCTCTCTATGAAAAGTTCATAAAGGAAACAACGAACGATATATTTCGATCATGCGGTATCTAATTACCTTTTACTTGTTTGTCTAAGACGGAATATGTCTCTCATTCGATGCTCTTTGTTGGTGATGGATGAAAACTGCTGTGATTATTGAAAAAGTTTCAAAGTTTCAAAGCCTTTCATTTCCAAAATGTTGACCATATAATGTGCACCCAAATAACGCTTAATAGTAATACATCTGCAAGTTTCCCCGCTAGTAAAGGATCTGAATGAATAGTAAGAAGTTTTTAACTATATTTCACATCAAATTTGTCATTCAGAGCTAAGCGTTGATATTTGATGCTTTGAGACGGTGATTCCTCACGTTTGAGATCACTTCATCCTTCAATTGGCCAAACGATTCTGAAGGCAAGAATCAAAACTTCGTCTGCAATTTCAGAAAGGCAAACAAAAATACTGCAAATAAGGATGCAGAACAGGGAGGAAAGTCACATAAAGCAACTTCACCAAATAAATCTGCAATTGCAGCCGGTGCGGAAAAAGTAATTGCGTCTTCGGCTGAAAGTAAGCGACTGTCTGTCGACACGATAATATGCGAATTTTGCCTCGCTTAAGCTTTATAGGTTCACATATAATATTTTTATCTTGTAATTAAAACGATTGCTGCAGCAACCAAACAAATCAACGCTCCAGTGAGATCTTGTCATGTTTAGTGCTTGGCGTGGTAACTGACGCAAATACCTGGGTGGATCCTTACTGACCATATAAACGCTACCTGCACAGCTCTTGCATACCTCACGTACAAATAAACGTAGAGTGCATATTTTAGTGAAAATGAGTGTTTTAGCCTTATGAGTATCATAATCTTGTAGAGCTTCATACTGCAGATATCATATCCGAGAGAACACTGACTGAATTGAAGAAGGAAATGATGTCATCCGAGAGCTTACAGTCAACAACCGAAAGGTTCACTCCACTATCGTTTGCTGCGTTTCTAGATATTCATGAACTAACTTCGTTGATATGACATCTAATAAAATTGAAATGATATGCAAGAAAATGCTTTTATCAATTAAACTTTGACGACTGCAGTATTTTGGCAACGATTTAGCAGGGGTACGATGACATGTCTAGGCCATGCTACCTTGCGAAATGGGCCTTATCTAATGAAATACATCCAGGTTCTTACATACTGCTCCGCTACTTAAGGAAATTATCGCTTATTCCCACCCTTGCAGCCGCAGTTGCTTTTGCTAGGTCTTTTCTCTCATTCATCAGCAATTGCTTGCTTTTTAGACCAATAGCACTATTTTTATATTGCCGATATGCAACCAAATCCGATGCTTTGTTATCGTGCGCTGATAACATTGGCGATGATATAGACTACTATAAATGTTGGAAAAGTTTGTAAATATTTAATGATAATTGATCAGATCATCTTTTTCCAATCAAATCTACACATTTCTACTTTTAGCGTTATTATCACAAATGTATAGTGAAAACGACGTTTTTATTTCTTTTTCAGTTCTGCCAACGATTAACATGATGTTTTTAGCAGTCTAGATAGGGTCCACAGTGGCAGCAAAAGTTCCGGGTCTGATGAAGATCATCTAAGAAAGGCAGTCAGATCGCCAAGTTTTACGGATCTGAGAACGGCAATCGAGGTTGGTTTTAATAGTTCATTCCGTTTCAAAAGCAATTTTCGCTTTTGTATTTTTTCTTTTATATTTCGTTAAAAATTGTAGAATAAATATTACTATAGTTGGTGGACTTTGAAACATGAGAGGAAAAGGGAAGTGGAGAGAGGGAATTGGAAATTTTTTGAATGTTTTAATATATAAGGACATAATGATGTTTCTACAAATTGCTGATAATCATTACATTCGTGTCAAAATTGCTGATATAAGATAAGAGAGATATCACTGTATCTTTTCATTGTGCTCAGCGAAATATTTTAGAGGGAACCCAGTCCCACATCGGATGATTATTGGGCAAATTGGAATGTTGCATCTGCACAAAAATGACGACATTCCCATGTAATGAGGTTCCCACAAAAAGCCAACTTCAATTCCATTTTATTACTTCAACGATCTTCAAGCGGACAGACTTTAGCCATCCGAGTTCGGGAAGTGCCCACTCTGATGCCGTTCAGTCAATACTATAGAATGTACTAATGAGTTAGGATGGTTACTGACACTGTGTACTAATGAAATAATAATTACAGAGGTTATCGACGACAAGAACTTGAATCGCATCCTTTTGAAAACAATTTACACCCTCATACAAATAAGTTTGCTAGGGTATCCACGTTAACTGCAACACCCCGTGATATGCTCGAAGCAGGTGGTATCACCGTTGTTGTTAACTGCAATGCTTTTCCTTTGACACATGCATATTCTTCTCTTTCAAATACCCTATACACATTTGCTATCAATTTTCATCTCCCACCATCCCTCACTTCCCCCTTCCCCCTCCCCACTCGCCTCCATGTTCCTGTGTCGGTCAGAAGTGTTGCTAATATTGTCCCTGAGCAGACCGTACTCTACCTTGATTACCAAGCAAACGTGGACGTGGAGTGTTCGACACCTTTTTTTTCTGTAAATTCTTTGCAAATAAAACTTTCACCGAGGTGGGTCGGTCGCATCAAATACTGCAATTACATCTCATCTCCATGCGTCATCGCTTTGCGAACCGCGAACGGAGTTGAGCTTGTGCTTCACTTTGCGTACGTACCATTACCATACTCTGCACTCTGCAAGCTGATAGTAACGCCCATTACAGGAACTCGAAAGCTTGTAATGGAAACACGCGATGAAAACATGGACAAGCCACGTTTACCAAATATACGGGAATTGGTAGATTGCAGCTTATTGACTGGGTTAGTGGAAGTGCTCATTTGAAACCAATAAAAGAGCAAGCTTGGATATATCGGCTTGCGGTTTGTCCTGTGTATTACACATTCGGGAGGGAAAGTTATGGTGTTTTCCGAATGGGGAATGAGTGGAGGTGAACAGATGTCTGGTTCGAAATGGGTGATATTTGTGCTGTCAGGTCTGAAAAAATGATTAAAGAAACTATTGAATATTTTATGAACAACCGTGGGACCACGTTCAAGGTGACGTAGTTTGATATTTTTATTCAGTAGTTTTTATTTCGGAATCTACGCACCTCTCTTCATAGGAAGAATTGTAGATGTGTACAGTCTTCTAATGAAGGTTTAATAGGTAAATTAACAAGGTAATGCTCTATTTTATACGGACGTTGTAAATACGTTCGGAATATCAATAAAGTTGATAACCTGAACACAGTATATTCGCTTTTCGTTGGTATCACTTCTTTCTAAAATACCATTACTATCAATTCGGTGCAAAATTTGTGTCATTGGTGCTGTGCATCTCTGCATCTCTTCGGCTTTATGGAATTAGCGATATGCTTTGTTTTCAAAGGCAAATTAGCCACAATGATCGAGGAAATGAGAGCAAAATCTCTGCACATAGTGATGACTACCATTTTGATGAACAAGGTGACCATTGTGATGCTAACTTCAATATAGAACGACTACTGTAGTAGAGCATTGAGTTACTGTCAAGGAAGGTTAGAGTTGGGTCTCGTATGAACTATTATTGGTTTGACATCCACTGAGACCAGTTTCTTGACGTGACTGCATCAGAAAAATCGTCGACCACTAATCTAACGGGATAGATCAGATTCTGATTGTGAATCACTTCAATTAATTCACCATTAGTAAATTGTGCTTGTCAGTCATATTCAATTTTGGATCACATTCTTTTATAAGTTGTAGATCAAATTCTTCCTGGTCCTCGTTATAACTGAAAAAAAAAACCACAGTATATCAAAATTATTTGTTGCATTGCGCTTACCGCAAGCTTTGATAGCAACTGTTTGATGTAGATAAACAAGCACTAATATCGAACGTTGAACTGTCCACCAGCCTTGCTCAGTTCGGGAAAATGATGCGGTCGTCCATACCACATTTTATTTACTTGTTTTTTATTTTACTTTTTTTCACTTTAACTTATTTTATTTCAACCAATTCATTCTGTTTTATTTTATTTTTTTTTCATTTTATTTTATTCTATTTATTTTATTTTATTTTGTTTCATTTCATTCATTTTATTTTATTATATTATATCATATTACATTATATTATATTACGTTATACTTTATTCCACTTTATTTTATTTCATCTTATTTCATTGTATCCTAATTTGTTTTATCGTATTCTATTCTATTTTATTCTGTCTTACTTTATTTTATTTCATTCTATTTTACTTTATTCTATTACTTTATTATACTCCATCATTTCATTTCATTTTATTTTATTTCATTTTATTTCACTTCATTTTATTTATTTTGTTTCATTTTATCATACCGCATTTATTTTACTTTATTTACTTTACCCTATTACTTTATATACTCCATCATTTTACTTTATTTTATTTTATTTCATCTTACTTCACTTTATTCCACTTATTTTGTTTCATTTTATTTTACCCTATTCACTTTATTTTATTTTGCCTGTTTTATTTTATTTGTTTATTTCATCTCATTTTATTTTACTTTATTTTATTTTGCTTGTTTTGTTCAACTTTATTCATTTTATTTTACTTCATTTTATTTTATTTCATCCATTTTATTTTCTTTCCCTTTGCTTATTTATTTTATAACCAATTTAGCTGAATTTTATTTATTTATCTTATTTTACTTTATCCTATTTTACTTTGTCTTATTCCGTTTTATCTTAATTCATTTCATCTCTGTTCATTCCATTTTATCCCATTCATTCTATTTTATCCTATTTTAACTTATTTTATTTCATTTTATTTTGTCCTATTACTTTGTATTATTCCACGATTTCGCTTTATTTTACTTTACTTTTTGTCACTTTATTTTACCGTACTCACCTTATTCCACTTTATTTTATTTATTTATTTTATTTTACTTGTTCATTTTACTTTATTTTGTTTATTTACTTTATCTTATTTTATCCACTCATTTTATTTCATTTGTTTATTTATTTTATTTGTTAATTTATTTTATCTTATTTTGTTTTGTTTTATTTAATCTTATTTTATTTCATCCCATCTTATTTTATCTCGCTTTATTTCACGTTAACTTACTTTATCTTATTTCCTTCTATCTCATGCTATCTTAACTTATCTTATTTTTTATTTTGTTTTATTCTACTTTAATTCATTTTTGTTTTATTTCATCTTATTTTATTTTGTTTTATTTTATTTTATTCCATTTTCGTCTTATTCCATTCTTCATTTTATTTTATTATAACTTAATTTAACCCCAATTTAATTTAACTTTATTCTGATTTCATTTAATTTCGTTTTAATTTGAGCTTGCCCTATCTTATTCTATTTCGATTCAATTTGATTTAATTTTGATTTCAATTAATTTTACTTTGCTTTGTTTTATTTTTTGTTTCATTTTATTTTATTTTTATTTCGTTTTACTTATTTTATTTTACTTTATTCCATGCGAATTTCAATTTAGTCTAATTTAATTTCATTCCCTAATTTTATTTTAACTCCACTTCATTTTAATTTCATTTTATTTTGGTTTAGTTTAATTCTGTTTTAATTTTATTTAATTTTACGGTCCATGGTCCATGAAAACTCAGCTGAAAGCTAAAACCACAGTTACTTTATTTAATAGACCACTGCCACCTTCTCCTTCAAAAAAAGTAACACAGGTCTCATTTTCCTACACCACACCATAAAAAGTGCGTAGTCAACACTTCTTGTTTCTTTTTTCAAATGCCCGGGCCCACCAACAAAACACCGTACTTACATCTTCCTTTGCTCTTCAACGCCCCGGACCGTCCTTCTGGATCCGACACCGGCTTTGTGCTAGAGGGAACCGGATGAGTCTTCTCGGTCGGAAGTGTGAGCGTCGGTAACGTCGGTCTGAGTGATACCGTATATGCGGGGAAAGTTTGCGTGAAGTCAGGAGAGGATGTTGAGTTATCCTTGAAAGTTACTTCTCCTTGCGGCGGATCCTCTGGAGCTCCCTCCCTTTGTTTTCACCAAGCTGGAAGCAAAACAATGTGAGTACACAACATATTTCATCGCTCAAAGCAATGAATACTGCTCCAAAGCGAAGAACGCTAACAGCAGCGAAAAAGCATCATATACTCCCTCCTTCTTCAAAAGACAACGAGGCAAGGATATGGAAACGCCGAAAAAAAAAAACAGCTAAAAATTCAATTCCTTCCGAACGATGTAATCTCATCCATCACCGAAAAGGAAGCGCTATTTCGACGACGGATCGACGAATTCAAGCATAAGCTAGCTCTGCACTACAATAACAAAACTGGGGAGGACATTTCAGAGCTTACATTGGCAAACCTGAACACACTACCGTCCTCCAAAAACCATAAGGCAAGCAGTGCAAAAGATGCACTGCAAGAAAGGAAACTAACTGCTTGCAGGCTGATACGTTCTCTATGCAGGCACATCGACTGACGCTCACATCGAATACTGGCTCCTAAGGGCAAACTCGCTTGATCGCATAGTCGTTTATGCAGATCCAGAACGTCCGATTACAACCCAAGCCGAATGTACCATCCTCTGGACACAGCACTTTACCACTGTGGCCAAACCTTAAAATTTCGCGTTGATACTTTTCTGCTCACTGAACACGGTTAAGTCGACTCAGTTGTGAATATTCTTGATAATGCTCTTCACTTATTTTTGTATTTCCCACAAAACTTTTTGGCACTGAAGACAAGTAAGCCCTCTTCTCCCTGCCCGCCTAAGGCGTACTTACCAACTACCTCCCCTTATACCCCCCTCCCTTCACCAGAACTTGACTAACATCACCATTCAGTTACAAATTATAGTCTTTACAACCAGCTGAAAAAACTCACTTCACAGGAAATGCCGTAGTGGGCGCTGTCCCTGTTGCAATCTTAACCTTGGCATCGTGTGATTCGGGTAAGGGCCTGCTGCCACAAGCCTCACACTGCAATCGTACCAGAATATAAAGACCTGTAAACTCAGATATTGACAGAAGAGAAGTAGACTCAAGTTGAAATCGGGCAAGTCCATGCTCAGCAAAACTTGTCGGCTCTACCTCTCAAATTGAACAAGCCGAACCAAGATACACAAATCACTTCAACTTTCTCATTTCTAGATACAACTCAAAAGATACAACTTTCAACCAAGATACAATTCAAAAGGAAACAGAAAGAAAAAAGCAACTAAGCGAGAAATGGTTAGTGAGAATACAGTCTTCAAGCATTCATCAATGGCTCCAAAGATTATAAAGCCAAAAAATCACACAACTGTCTCCTAGCCCTCTCATCCTTGCCACTAAAAACCTCATTGCTAGTAACAGAAAAAGTTCACTCGTAAAGATTCAATACTGAGATAGGTTCCGTGCTGAGGCCGAACGAGACAAATCCCCCATAACAATACCAGAAGACACTCATGCATTCGTTCACATATGCGCCATCCTTGCGTCCCATACAATTAAATGTATCTAAAGTTGCAAAAAAGCAAAAAAAATTCGTCCCATATAATGCTACAAAATCAAAGAGAAATTAAGCAGGCATTTTAAGACCTGAAACCGACAGAGTCGACCTAAAGAATAGACATATTCCTTTTTCACAGATCGACTGCTCAAAAGACAAGGCAAAGGAAATAGTTCACTTATCGAATACAAGCAATAATATTAAAACCTTTTTTCAATATAATATAATGCTACAGAGTTGCTGAAAAGAATATCCAAACGTCGATCAAGAAAAAGGTCACATTTTCATTTCATTTTAGTGTGCAAATCAATGAGAATAAATTAAATGGGACACCTATTTTGCAGTATGCATCGAGCGAATTCGAGCATTTCATATGTGATTATAGTGAATTCTGATATTTGCAAACCTCTAATGAATTAGCAATAAAGCCAACAAAATAAAACGTAAGAAAACTTACTTCGGCATTGCAAAAAAAGACCTTTGGTGCATCCTTTTTTTTTTGAAAATACATCATCCCAGCAGCTAATGAACCGTGAGACGCACAAATCCTTTGTCTGTAATATATTTCGATGATGCGATTGGCCATAATGACTATTGACATCCTTATAGTATCCTTCACTACGCACTTTTACTGATTTTTAGCATCGCTCGAGCATCGCTATGATTCACAATAGCAAAACTAACACTTCCAATTTCTCATTTAAGACATTCCTCTACTCGAAATAAACCGACCGTCAAGACGATCGCCTCTCAACAAGATCGCTCATCCGTCCGTTTGGCTGATAGCCGCTAATAGAGAATCTTATTTTCTTATATACCCGAACTGGAAGAAATACTTAAAAATTCAAATTCTAAAGCTTGCAGGGTATAGATCGTTATGTCTACCTAAACAGTAAGAAGCGTTTTCTGACCATAATAAAAGCCCATTTGTCCGAACTGAAAATGTTGGCAATGCTCGGTGTATTCATGAGAACATTTCAGCACGAACTGGAACAAACTCGATGAAAACTATGTACTGTTAAATTGTAAACCTAACAAACCTAATTGTCTCCGTTTGGTTCTCAGCTCTAATATTGAATGTTTTCGAGCTCCGATTCCTTATTTCATAGAATACCAATAAATGATTCGGTTGCTGGAAATCGGCCTCAGTGGCTACCGGAATGTTATTGACAACTCAGTTTCTCGAATCTGCCACGAGAATGCAACGCTATCCAAAACAAAAACTACGTCAAAAATTAGAAAAACGGATGCAAACCTGACTTTGTGCTATCTCTGCTTTCATTGTTGCACAGCGCAACGCCGTAAAGGAGCAAGGAAAGCAACGTCGAAATTGCGATCTTGGATCGCACGATCAGACCAAGTCTGAACCACCTCGATTCACTCTCGCACGACATCGCCCACGAAAACCACTTCGTTCACTTCGCTCCTCAAGCCACCGCACTCGTTCCAAAGTACCTCACAAAGTGAGCTCCGCATTCACAGTTGCGCTATTTAAAGTCCTTTTTTGCCTCAACCGTAGGTCTTTTCAGTGGTTTACTATATATAGACAACGATATAGTTCGTGTTGTACTTTTCATTTGTGATCTCCTATGACCGTTTGACACCACGCAAGTATCGCCAAGAGTACTGCAGCACATAGACGCATGATCGTGGTCAAATGTAACCGTGCCTGCGTTATTGATCCACCAATCGCCGATTCCATAGATTTCGTTAGCAACTATATAGAAATCTGAATTAGTATTTGCGACTGAAATCACTCCAAAAATCGTGAAATATTTATAATTCTAGTGCTCTATTTGAAGCTTTACGAGAGGTGGCAAACTGATGTATTTGAACCGTCGAATGGTCATAACTAGAAGGGTGCAAGAGCAACGAGTGATACTGAATCAATGAGTAATAAAAGACAAAAAACGTTTGCAAGGTGAGGAATTGTTTACGATTATGTCTTTGTTTCTGTTATCGGAAAACAATGTTTCAGTGAAATGGACGTCAGATTCAACTTCGAGATCGAAACCTCCGATGAGAAACCTTGGCGATATGATCAAAGAAATGTAACTAGATCTAATTAAATTAAAGCTAACACACTTTGACCACCCAGCGTAAATGGGAGCTGTATCTTATCTATGAGATCTATAAGTCTCTATCGATGAAATGCACCAACTATTCGATGAATCTGTGCATGATTTCGTCGTTATATGCTCACCGATGAAAAAAGCCACTAGAAACGTAAAATGCCTTCAGTTGTTAACATTAAACAAAATGCCCAATTTTCAACAACTTCCACATTCGACTTTAAATGTAAAGCATCAATTCTCGTACCATTATAGTTTAGTTTACTCTTCACTTCTCGACGCTATCGTTTTTCAGAGCTGACAGCACAAATATCACCCATTTCGAACCAGACATCTGTTCACCTCCACTCATTCCCCATTCGGAAAACACCATAACTTTCCCTCCCGAATGTGTAATACACAGGACAAACCGCAAGCCGATATATCCAAGCTTGCTCTTTTATTGGTTTCAAATGAGCACTTCCACTAACCCAGTCAATAAGCTGCAATCTACCAATTCCCGTATATTTGGTAAACGTGGCTTGTCCATGTTTTCATCGCGTGTTTCCATTACAAGCTTTCGAGTTCCTGTAATGGGCGTTACTATCAGCTTGCAGAGTGCAGTGTACGGTAATGGTACGTACGCAAAGTGAAGCACAAGCTCAACTCCGTTCGCGGTTCGCAACCGGCATACGGTTGTTCTCTGCAATAGTGCCACTTTTTTTACTGTGCTATAATGTGGCAGCATTTCAATTCCTAATGCCTATAAGAACGTTTACCTCCTTACTTTCCTTTATTGAATGGAGGACGAAGTATCAACGCCTCCCCTCCCTTCATTTCTTGTACGGCTTCATCGTAGAGGTGAATTGTTGCAGCTATGACTACGAAAGACCGCCTAGCGATTATGTTATCTGGCCGTAATTTTGCTGCTTTATCGATATCGAAGAACTTAATTTCCACATGAATATATTCGATTTTGTGGTCACTTCCACTGAAACAGTCAATTTGCATTTTTTGCATTCATAAAATGCAAATTTTTAATCAACTCCACTGGAACTTACAGTTCTGTGATATTCAGATTGATGCACACTTGCAAATGCATCTGGTGGATGGGAGAACGAGAGGTGGATGAGCAAGTGAGTGTGCAAGCAGTCATACATCATTTCGCGGATGCATGATGGCAAAGCTTCCTGTTGTCGCGATTACAAAGGGGCTGAAGGGTGAGTGGGGCGAATGGTAGTTAGTGAGTCCTACTGCTTTGCTGGGCTAACCCGAGTGCTACGCATTCCTATTGTACAAAATACGAATGGGACTGAAGGACGTCTGCTATAGGCGCAGGACGCACTGTTAAGACTTCTGGTTTTCATTGTGATGTGTTTGCTTTCATCCTTCTGAATGGCGTCAACAGCCATTTCCGATCTCACTCGTACACGAAGCAAATGGGAATCTCAGGACGTTTGGTAGCCCTCCTCCACCGAAAAAAAAAGAAATGATGCTACTCACAGGTAGTGCAGGAAGCTTCGGCGTGAGTCAGGTGGCATGAACCGCTGCAAGGGAAGTAGCTTCCTTGTGCAGGGAAGTGCAAGGAAGCTGTGACGTTTCATCCCCCTTCAACTAGGTCGTCTAATGCTTCGTTATAATCACTGCTGCTTAGAGACACACCTATGTAAGGAATGCCCAGCGAAAGATTTCATTCGGGAGTCATGTGTTTGTCGATGAATTTTGAAAAATTATTCACTTATTTTAAACACCGGGGGCACGACCTCGGAAGGCGATAGTGAAGCACATCCCACTTAACAGTATGTTTCGTCCACAGTTACATGCCTGCCCGACTAATAGCGAAAATTCTTTCAGTCATGCCGAGAAAGCTGTAAGCTTCAACTTCACCCTCTCCTCCCTTGTCCCATCCCAGACCTCCTACAGCGTTACCTATGGCCAAACCAGTAGCTGTGCAGCCATATCGTCACGTTCATTTCATTGCAGGGTTAGAAATGCTCTCAGTGACGCTGCGGATCGCTGTGCGCAGATGCTTCTTCACAGGTCCCACTTCATCAGCACTTCGTTCTGCGTTGCGACCAGCATCGTCACGCATACCGACTATGACGATTCATTTGCGATACTCGTCTTCCGCCGAGAAGATCTTCGGTTTAACTGAAGATGTTATGGTAAGTTTTCGACACAATTAATTAAAGTACTTTGAAAGGTAAAATAAGTTCTTGATGTCGTTCGCCGTCTTCTTTACGTAACTTCCTGTGCGAGTTACTGTAAGTAGAAATTTTGTTGCAGTTGGAAATTAGAAATCACAACATTCCAATATTAGAGTTCTGTAATTTATTAAAGACCTACGTCAGAGTCATATTAATGATGAGATTTGCAGGTAAGCAGATGACGAGCCTAATGTTCTCATTAATAATTAAGAGCTCATGCATGAACATATCCAAAAACCTTCACCCCTTTGCTTGCTGCTCTTGTTTCGTGGTAGTTTTGTTCTCTTTCCAGCATTGTGCACGCAAAAAATAGCAAACTCACCTCATTGTTGTTTCCTTTGCAATTTAAAGCTTATCCATCGTTGTCTTCTTCGCAGTCGCGACTGGATGGAAGGGGGAAGGGCGCGGATGGTAAGTGGCAACTTCGGTTACCCCAATTAAAGTTGTGCGGTTGTAGAACATACCTGGTTTGCCACCGATTCCAATCCCTCCAGAGCCATCAATGTCTATAGAGGAGTTGGCTGCGACTGGACATAGCGTTCTAAACGAATTGGGTCTTATAAGTTGGTGGAAACCTTCTGGATATTTTCGTATGGCACTTGAGGCGATGCATAATCATCTCGATTTGCCGTGGTGGACAACGATTATGTGTGGTATGTACCTTCGAAATTGCTAATCAAAAAAAAAAACAGGAAAAGAGTTCATAGACCCTCTAGGGATAATATTTCCGAAGAATCCATTATTCCAATTTGAAAGGTTGATTTCGGTAGAGTTGAATTTAGTAGCTATTTGGCGTTGTTGCTTTTTTCACTTGTCCTCCGGTTGGTGAGAAGGACTGGCAAATGTTATTGGTTGTTGCACCGTCATCTGTGCTCTTGCGCACCAAATATATCCAAGTAGATGAGGAGGGGGGGGGGGGAACATCAATGGAAGACTGTAAAAGTAAATAAGGTCCAGTGCTGTTACGACTAGAAAAAGGATGCCATTTTGTGGGCATTATATATACAATATGGAGAACGCATGCAGCATCTATCGCATACGAAAAGGGAAGGAGAAGCGCAGCATGTTTCTGCATTTTTAAAAGACGGTGCCTTCACTCCTATTGAAGCGTGAAGTCTGAAGTCTTTAATCCACATGTTGAAGATTGGTGCACCACGAAGGTAGTCTGAAAATGTCATGCCTTTCTAAATGCACACATGGGGACATAGGTCCTTCCCACCTATTATGCAAGTATCGAGCAAGATAGGTGCAATTTCTAAGTTCACTTGTGTGGTCGCAAATTATGGCTGTGTTGGGAAGGTTGGACAAAGCTGAAAAGTCGAATAAGTTGATGTTCTTTTTTCTAACTCTGTTTTTTTCGCAGCCAAAACACACCCCCTAACTATCTTGCACTCAATTTTTTACGTTCAGCGACGATGTGTCTTCGGTTGGCAATGGTGTTTGTGCCAATAATGTCACAGAAGTTGGTAGCCAAGCAGAGTATGTACAAGAAGGAATTGGACGAATTTCGAGAAAGAATTATGGACGCAAAGAAGGAAGGAAATAACCTACTGCGTCAGTTTTGTTCTCACTATTTTATTGTGCAGTATAGTTAGAGCAACATTTTAATTTTGCAGGGCGTAGAATAATGCTGAGGGGTGGCGAACAAATGACCTTTGAAATCTCTGTTGAATTTTCTTTTGAAGGTTTTCAAATGTGCTTTAGACATGGAGATTTTCTGGAAAGATTGTCCACTCATTGGGCAAAATGGGAATCTTTTGTCCCTCATTTTGCTGCTTTCTTTTGATATGATTATAGATTTGACAGTAATGTCCTGTGTAGAATATTCTGATCGCCATATAAGTTTAGTGCCGTATTATTAAATGCCTGCTAAAAGTGAGGAATAAGCTAACGCGACTGCCGTTATATGTTGTTTTTATCCAGCTGGTTTTGATGATGAAAACTGCATGGGTCTTTTTTTGTTATAACACAAGTGTTATTGGTTAAAAGCCTGCGCACATATGCGGAACTGTAACAGAGAGCGTGCTTAAATGCGCAGTATTCCTAGCTTCACCTCTTTCGCCTTTCAACTACATCTTCCACAGTCATAGTTCCTCACTCACCATAACGTTTACATGCACGACTCACCATAACGTTTACAATCGTATTGTATCACATCCGGAAGTTACGAATGTATGGGCATTTTCGGAAGTTTCTTTTTCAGAGCAGCAGGTGTTTCTGGAACAGCGCGATTTCCTCAAATCGAAGGACATTCGTCTCGGGAGGCAGTTCCTTATAATTCTTGCTAATGGTGGTGTTTTTGCCACTCAATTCTTTGCGATTCGAAGAATGGTTGATGTGAAGTTAGTTTCTTATTGAACATTCTTTAATAGTCCTGAAAACACTCCTCGATCCTTGAATAGCCAATTCTGTAAGTTTAACATCACGGTCGAATTGCAATAAACTTTCCCATAAGCAAAAAAGAATGCAGCTATATGAAACGGTGACACACAAAAAATAGCCACCCGTCGGCTTGCCTTGTTTGTTATCGATGGTCGCAATACATTATGAGTTACCGTTCTCCATTGGTGCGACTAGAATTTCTCTCTTAATCGTTACATTCAGTAGGTTTATTGTGGTGGCAATTCTTATAGGTTGACTGGCAGCCGTTGATGCCCTTTGTAATGGAGTAAAATATTACTGAACTTTTTCCTGCTGAAATTTTAGTTTTGTTCGTCTTTATTATGAAATCAGGATGTCCGCTCCGTTATATTACGAATATAGTTTTTTTTAAAGAATGGCAAGTCGTCCCACAAGAAGAAAGAGTCATATTTCTTTCAGTTTTCCTGGCTGGGCTACTGGTGGAGCGCTTTGGTTTACCGATCTTACTGTCCCAGACCCTTATTATGCACTGCCGTTGATTTCCGCTGTGACAATGGGCATTGTCGCTCGAGTGAGTTCACATTCATTGTTATCTTTTAGATATAAACGTTTGCTTTAGTGCGTAACTGCCCAAAAACATGTTCCCTTCAATTTTATTGCCATGAACTTTTCGATGATATCATAAAACTAGTGGAGGGATGAACGAAGATCAAAATATCAAGAGTGAGGGAGAGGGGAATGAGAGGGAGAACCGACGGCAATACGGTTCCAGAAATATATAGATTCCTAAAGTGTTTCTTCCCTTGAACAACATTGTATATGAGGTTTTTGAAGGTTGGTATCGAGATGGGTACGTCAACCGATCAGATGGGGCCGGGTATGCGATTGGGTATGCTATATGGTTTGCCGTTGTTTATCTTCGTCGTCAGTTCACGTTTCGCTTCGGTTTGTTTCTTTTGCAATAACTTAATCCATTAGTTAAGAGGTTCCTCGCATCATCTTTCGTATCATTTCTTATTCTTTTTTGTTGCTTCCACATAACGTTTTTTGAGACAATTGATTGGTTGAGGCGTTGAGCGATGTTTTATAAAAACGGGTAGTTATACTGCTTTTCTACACATAGCGATAGGAAGATAAATAGGACTTCACTGTAGATATGGTGTGTGGAATATGATTACTAATTTAATACTTTGGTGCGGAACTTACGCTTCGTTTTTACCAATTCTAGAAATAACAACACTAATTTTTATGCACCTTTGCCGATTCCCTTTACAAAGGCTCATTAGCGTCGTGTTTTTCCGTATTTATGCGTATACTTCTGCCATGTAATTTTGATTCGACTACCACTAAAGCTGTAGTTACGAAACTTAGTGGAGGAGGGGGAAGGAAGAGGTGAAGTACAATCCGGTTGGTTCCCTATACCATAATTCAGCTTTAATGAGTCTCTTAGAAAGTTGTGGATATTTGAAGATGCAAAAAAATTGTTTGGATTTTACAGTGGTCGGATCTCTTATATATATATATATATATATATATATATATATATATATATATATATATATATATATATATATATATATATATATATATATATATATATATATATATATATATATATATAATATGATTCGAACAATGTTTCGCCTCTCTCAGACAAACATCCTGTTGGATTTAACAGCTTACATGCAAATCACAGCAAGCTGCAAAGTAAGGCACGCTGAAGCGTGAATTAAGTAGTTTGCAACAGCCACACAACGTTCCATCCATGTACATCGTAATCAGTTCTATCCAAAATAGTAAAGTTTTCAAAGAATGAACTTGTATTTTATAAAATAGTTCTCAAATCACGAAAATTGAAATCTTGGAGGTTATCTTCAGGCAATTGCTCCTGTTCAAATGTGTCTATAAATGCTGTTTATAGGGCCTCTGCGTATATTGGTGCACATCGAACTTTATTTCGCTAATTTACTCGATGTTATTCAAGATGCCTACCATGCGCAAAGCGTTAAATATACCGCCGGTTGTAAAGCACGAAAGGAAAGCAGGAGAACTGAGCACCATTGCTGCTGTTTACAAAAATTATAAAGGTTTATTAATTTATTGTTTTCCAGCAACTAATCACGAAATATATGACCATCTAATGTACCATTTACAAATTTATAATCAAACTGTTGTTGGCGTGGTTGGGAATTATGATCAGTTTTGATAAATCTATGCACGGAAACATGAATGTACTCATTGCCTTTACTGATTGTTTTGTTGGCGCTCCTCACTCCTAAATTGCTCATTTTTATTCTATTCCTTTCCGGAATAGGAATTTCTAATAACATGGTACTTTCACTTTCAAGTGCTTACTGTATTAGCGTGTATTTTAAGACGTGACCCCACCAGCTAAACTATTTTTCATGTGGCTTATACGAGGGAAAGAGGGGATAGTTAGGAAGAAAGGTGATGGCTTAAGTGCTAGCTTACTAGTTAATGCGAACTTGCATCCATGTTCGTCCCTTAACATCAGCATAAATTTTCTGTCAAAAGTTGCAGCTAGATGTTCTTCAAATAAGTGAACATTCTTCGTACAAAAAAATTTGTCATTTGAGCAATATCTCAGAAATGCGTAGATCATTGCAATAGATTTCTCAAAAATTTGCTCTCTCGAAATGGTTTTTCACTTACAGTTGCATTTCTAAAAGCAATTTATGCAAGCATTTGTTGTGCTCAAGACAATCATTGTTAGCTTGATAAATAGTGAGGTAACAAATGCCGAGGTAAATCTTTCACTTGCTGGCAAGCGTTGTTATTGTGCAACTCATTCGATCAGCAACTTTAGATGCCAATGCCTTATTTATTTTTAGAACAAAAGGCTCGTCCGCCCACATTAGAGGAAATGGGTAAAGAAGACGCACAACGTTTCAAGAAGGCAGGCCGAGGGAAGCCGATCGTGAGGCGATGAATGTCCCATGAAGATTTGTAGTGCTAAGTATGGAAGCATACTCGATCAGCGGGCAGTCTTTTCGTTGCTTGTTTGTTGCAGATATACATATACGCTTTACTGATTCAACACTGTTAATAATAAGGTTCCAGCCCTCATTACCTGTTTATATTCCTAAGCGAACACAGTGGTTCTCCATCTTTAGTTTTTTCTTTACTGTTGTCACATTTCGTGTTGGTTGCTGAAAAGAAATTGCAACGTTACGATTAGGAAAGCATTGTTTGTGAGCACACCTGCCTCTAGACTGGTGAAATCCGGCTTGTTTTATGACCAGAAATATGTTCACAAAACTTCAAAGTTAATGTTTTCAAAACTTCTTACTCATTGCCGGTGGAAGAGTGCGTGACATCATAAGTAAATCTTAGATAAGCATTCGCTTATGCATACACCAGTTCTGCCTCTTATAATATCTAAGGATGCTCTGCATGTCTCATCTCAGCATGGATTCCACTGTCGTGCAAAACTTGACCATTATCTAAAGTCTGCAACCCCGAAAAATGCGGCATCTCGTTATTTGCATCTTGAGGGCTTCCATGCTGAATCACACAGCAAATCACATCAACTTGCATTCGTCCTTCTGATATTACGAATATTAAACGTTGAAATTATATTCTTTGCAAATGAAAGTTTCGGTTGATGGCATCGATGATGATTACCCGGCAGCGAATCCGTCGACTTTTCTATAGACGTTGAATTTTTATAGATGACAGAATTTGTGGGTATAGTCATTGATTTCGGCATTCTTTATCCTGCACTCATATTGTTCGTTACACTGACATGGGCTGCCTTAACAGAACGAGGGCGGGAAACAGTTTTTATGTAATTTAAAGGAAATTTGTCTCGAGTGAAGGTAGCACTGGACTATCTCTCGAATTGACTGCTTCTCTTCCTTCAGAACACGAAAAGTTTTTTTCCTCTCCTTGCTAAAATCATTTGCATTTTGCTCTATTTTGTCATGTAATTGGGATGGAAAATTATCGCGAATATTTGATTGATACGGTCCGTTTCATGAAATACTTCATAGTACCTCTGTTTTTTGCGACTGGTCTTTGAAATGCACCAAAAAAGTGTTCCCTCCACACTCATATGATGCTTCGCCTGTTTGTTTCACACAACACAATAGTTAATATACTTACATATAGCCTTCTAGTTTTGTTGCTCTATCAGTTCATTTTTTGTCATTTTCAATTTCCTTCACATTTTTTTAAGAAGCTTTGTCGACCACAGCAGTAAGTCTGTTATTGATTTTATTTATACCCATGTAGCTTTGCGAAAAGAACTATTAATGATTATTGTGGTGGTGTTGACTTCAGGGATACTTTCTTAATTAGTCTTATTCCTATTGTGTAATATTTCCACTTAGACAGGTGAATAAGTAACTTTTATGAAGCATTTGGGACAGTGATGGAAGCATTTGAAACGATGCTGATTTGCATATTTCTATGTTATTTCACTGTCGTTTGTTTATTCTTATGAACCATAGACGTTTAACCCTGTTTAGCCAAATATTATGAGTTGCTGGGATAAATTTGGAGGAAAGGGAGAAGGAAAGAGAGGGGCGTTGATTTCTCACCGAGAAGAGATCCGTTGTACCAATGTCACTCGAGTGGTTTAAGAGTCATCGAGATCAGGATCATACTATTTATTTGCCCGCAAGTGAGATACTTGTCTAATATTGGCAACCGGCATATGAGAAAAGGAAAGAGTCATCAAATTATGCTGTTTTTCCACATGGATTATGTAAATTTGTCGTTCTGTCTATCATATTTTTAATTTTTCAAAGTAAAAAGGCGATGTAGTATACACGTGTCCTCCATCCAGTCCCGGCGTGCCTTTTTTTATATATGTTTAGCTCAAAATAACATTGATTCTTCGATGGTATCGGTTTTATTCTACTTAGTAACATGCATTTTATGCGTTAGCTGACAGCTTGCTAGAAGATTACTATAGAGCAAGCATTCTTATGATGTATTTTCTTAACATTTTACTGCATTATGGCGCAAATAAATTTCATATCGAGTAAAGAGGCATAGCAGATTTTCAGCAAATTTAGGCGTAAGTTTCGAGTGGTCTTTCAGAGGAATGAACACATCAACATTTCGATGAATTATGCATTTGTTCTGTCGAAGTCTCAGTGCTCTGATGCAGTAGTTTTCAGTAGTATTTGAGCTGTTGAAATTTGTGGTTGATACCGTCGATCCTTTTTTCACTTCTAAGTCACCATCGTTACTTAGTAATCTCTATTGCGTTTGTGTATTCGCGTTTGCTATGCGACTGCTCATAATTGTTTGTTGGTTATTGTTTATAGATGTTTTGCTTGTTTACTGTTGATTAATTAAGTTGCTCAGGTAAAGTCATTGAGTTTGTCGGTTTTTGCAGTTGCAAAAAACGTGTAAGGGAGATTGCAATCACACGCAATTTTGCATTTTACTCTACTCAGCCAATAACTTGGCGAAGTCTAGAGTTGCAAAGCGCATTACAAAAATGTCCTTTGCAATTACTTCGCAACTGCAAAAACTTCGCAAAGATGCAAAAGATGATGCACTGTAGGTTTCTAACTTGAGTGCTAGAACGTTACTAACTGAAGGTTTAGGACTGTCAAGTATATGTATTGGTCGAATGCGACGCTGCCTATGGATCGACTAGGATCTGAAATACTAGAACACTTATGGGATTGGCTGAACTTGTAGCTTACATACAGTTATTCGTACTTTTGAGTTTTTATGATATCCAGTTTGACGGTATGCTGACAACACCAGACCTGTTACATGGAGATATTGTGGGTCTAAAGGCTGTGAATACCAAACCAAAATACCAAAAATGCAAAGGAATGACCCTGTTTTCTGTACCGTAGTAGTCTGTTGAGTACCAAACGTCGCGCCTAAAATTTATAGCGTTAGCATCGTGTGGCAAAGCAATAAAATTTATCACCTAATAAACTGAGAGGACTTTCCTAAAAGCAGTTGATTTGGTTGGATGCAGTCTTTTTTGGGTCGGGGAGGGAGGAGAAGGAGGAGTCAGGCGATTCGACGAGTTTGATGCAGGCATTAATGTGTCATCTTCGAGATTGAGGGTGTTGTTTGTTTTTATCTGATCAACTAATCAGCTGGCGAGGTTTTTATCTGATGTTGTTTTAGGTCGGTAGTTAGATCAGTGGAGTTCACGCTGGTGGTTTCCTGGTATTTGGAAAGCGCAATGTGCACACGCCCATAGTTGAAATCTCAACTACAAGCATACCGACCCACATCATAATGTATTCGAGTCACAGTGCAAAAATGCAAAACAATCCATGGGCGCTTAGCAATGCGTCTGCGAAGAAGCGTCATTAAGTCATGCAGGATGTGAAAAGAGAGGATAAAACCCAATCTTAGTATTGATTGCAGCTTCGCGACTTGAAATTACATATTATAGTCAAGTGTGTAAGGACGGTGCGGCATTAAAATAGTGTGGTTTCCCATATTTTGCTAGAACGGAAAAGTATTTCTTGCAAGATTCAAGTGGAAAGACATACCAGGGAAGCTGACATGATGTGAACTTTCCAGATCTCAGTACACCGGGCCAAACGATGGTGCAGACTCCAACATAAGAGGCAGACGACTATTCATAAAATTAGCACAATTTTCGTATTAAAGGTCATTGTCCAACTATTTGCTCACCGATATTTGCAAATGCAGTCATTCGTTACCTTCATGCGTCCAAAGATTACCAGGAAGGTCGTCAGCCGGAATGCAAATTAGGGTTAATAAATCAGCTGCTGAAATTATGGTTGGTTTTTGCGCTTTTTTCACCACCTACCTGCTGGATAGGGGAAGTGCATCCCCGCTCATCGAAGACTACTGCGGTATAGACCGTAGACCCATTCCGTTGTATAGACCGATATCGCATAAATGTACAAGGTTTTTGTGGGACGAGTATGCACATATCCTCCCACCTGCACCATACTTCATATGCACAAAACTTTGGTGGTCTCGGATCGCATTGATTCCTCTACGGTGCAATTTGAGCAGTACATATACGCAACGCGCTCGCTACAACATACTCTGCAATCGTACGACGCTACACCACTAGCGCTCAACAAGTTTGCAAGTAACATACTGCATTTGCAACTTCGCTATAGACTACACGAGGTACTTTAATAAATTCTATAACATGGTGATTCTATCGTTAATAATTTCATCTCAAAATGAAAGGAGTCTTTTCAGCCTTGACATTTAGTGATATTTATTGAAAGTAGCGTATGAGGCGTTCCAAATTGAACTCCTCGAATCATTTGCAGTATGAGTAGAATGCAGAAAAGTGCAAACAATGACGAGAGAAGCGGCGCACGTGCTTCGAATGGAATATTTCCCTTTTGTTCTCATGCTTTTGTTAAGTCACCAAAAACACAAATAATATAAAAGAAGGCAAATATGCTCATAAAACATATCCTACCATGCAATATGTAAGCCACGTGGAGTCTTTTGTGCGAAAGTAAACTCATGTGAGAATGTATAGGCCAAGTTCCAGATTGCGCTCAAAGGTTGCTTGTCGAGTATATAAGGATATCGCAGTTCTTGTTCACAAAGGGTACGGATTTTTACCGGTAGTAGTGTGGTTGCTACCATTTTTTGATAGTCGTATCGCTTTGCTGCTCCAAAATAGAGCGTCGCGCCGAAGTGCCCATACTTCTGTGCTGATTAATGCAATGTTTTTCCTTATATGATTCCGCCATGACACGTTAAGCTTTATCGCAATGAGAAATAACTGCTCTTCTGTAATATGTGATGTTCTTTTCATAAATATAAATTCACTACTCATTTTTCCGTTAATAACAATTTTAAGAAAGAAGTTATTTATTCTACTGCAGCTCCCTTATGAAAATAATCAAGGAAGAAAGTGAAAGAGAAGTATGAAAGGTTATGCGATCATTCATTATTGTTGATATAGTAACATTCATAATTCCATCGAGTGATTCTATGCCATTCTTCTGCATCCAAAATTACTGTGAATGCTTTCGCACTCGAAATTATCCTTTACGACATCCTAATATGCAGTAATTTAGCACAAAAGCTTGACAAAAGGACTGTATTTGTGTTGATTGTGTCGTGTATTTGTGTGTGCGTGTGTGCATCACGGTCGTCCGATGGCCCCACCTTTCGATCACCGATGCTGCAATTCTGCCTCTCATCATCTGCGACCTCATATCGAGAATTTAATCCCATTCGATCGCCTGGAACTTTCTTACAATTAAGTTACTAATTCTCAAATACCCCATGAAATTCTCATCTCATTGATTCTTATGTAAAACAGAACAATGCGGCTCTTGTGCAGTGAATAGGACAGGAAAACAGGAAAGACTTACGGTCGTTGATCATTAGTTGATTGTCGTTCTCTACAAAAGAATATGATATAAGAAATTATAGGTTTTGATAAGTAAACCTGTTTATAGACATAAGGATGTCAGAAATTGTTTATTTTTAAGCGATAAAACAGCGCCGATAGGAATATACCGGGAAATGCAGGGCGGGGAGACGAGAGGAATGATGGTCAGCACGACTATATCGAATAAGCGCAATTGAAAGAAATTATAATATTTCTCTGATTTGAAGATGAAATTAGCAGCTCCAATTTTAATACAGCAGGATACTTTTACCGCAGTTTTTCGTTTTCAGAGAGTTATTATCGTCGACATGCATGTTGCAACACTTTTCAATTGCAAAAGACACCGCCAAAACTTGGATCATTCATAGAATCCGAGAGTACGATTATTCGTAATGGTTCATACATTTTGTACAAATTGGCATCATCCATAAACATTTCGCTAACAAATTCGCAGAATCATTTGTGGATACTAAAAACAATGATGAACCAAGAGCTGTACTCTGCGACACACCCGATATCATGAGTGACAGCGCTAATGACCAATGGCCACACTCCGGCGGCGAGCTCTAAAAAATCCATAAGCCATCACGAAACGGCATCATGAAACTGCACCTCTTGTTTGTAAAAAAGTTCGATGTAGTTAAGGTCAATTCTGTTCGAGAAATCCAAACGTAGTTCGTCAATAACCTCAGAATCGTTGAGTGCACCAATAAGACAGGAGAAAATAACTTAGCATCTTCGAACGCTTAAATCTACAAGGTATGAGGGCAAAGCGACGTTCACACAGTAGATCATTTGTGGCTAGATGGAAGAGAACTCCTTACTTAACAGTGCACTCTACAACTTTACAAACGCTTTTGGCTAAATTGAATAAACAATACTTCATCGCGTTACATTCTCAAATGTTTATGGTAAGCAAGAACCATAAATCTATTTCATACTGTTAGCATTTTCAATTTAAAAGCATGTAAAATATATAGGATAGAGGTAAAATGTATAGGATGGAGGTAAAATATATAAGATGGAGGTGTTGCAACTTTGGTTTCGAAAAATCTCGTTTATCGATAGTGGTTGATTTATCAATGCTACAGTATTAAATTAATAAATGCAATAGCGTATTTTAATACGTTTCACTACTATTCAAATATCTCGTTGACATGTTTGATGAAATGCAATGGCGCATATCATTAGCACCTGTTTTGATACATTTTTCCACTCGTTTTCATCGACGAAATCAAAATCAAAAACAAATTGGAATTGAATACTTACAGCTCATACAATTATAGCAAACCATTATAATGACGCATAATTGCAACTCTAATTCACCGAATGCAATGTAACACAAAGCGGTAACATCACAGCTACTTTATCTACTAGTTCGTAGATCTGTTTTCCCATTTATACTCAAATAAGTTAATGATTCGGTTATTTTGAGCACTTCATGAATACGTTGTGCAGTTTTGGAAATAGTGAAATTGCGATTGTGCTGTGTTTGTTTTAAATTAAGCAGTCGCGGTGTTAAGCATAAAAAATTCAAAGATGGCACATCGAATGCGATACTGTGTGCTCATACTTACTGCAATATGTCTCACTTCTGTGATGTCCAATATCGTCGTCTTCAACTTCACGGTCCTCTGCATGACGCGACATCACAATGGCCAACTTCCGCTTACCAATGAGGTTATTCATTTCTAAAAGTAAATGAGGCAATTATTTATCATTGATGTCTCGTCTGCCACATTTTCACATCATGTTTATCGAACTTAAAACCAATCAAATAAAAGAAATCCTTCTTAGCTTGTTGCACAACTCGGACCGATTTTCTCAGTCAGAAAGACTATTTTTCTAGGGAATGCTGCACCGTAAACTGGTCTAAAGTTCTACTAGCTGTCGACAAGTTATTGCTTGGACGTGCAGAGTAAGGTTATTAGATATTTCTTAGGCACTTTTGGGTGCCCCACACATGGTTGTGGTTCTTGTTGCAATTTATGTGTCGCGACACATTACACTCCGTCATCTTCGTAAGCATTATCACAAATTTTTTTAAACTTTTGCAGAAATTTTACATTTTTCAGCAGACTAGAAACTGGGAAATGCACAGATTATCTAGATCAGGTTGAGATCAGAGATTGGCTTCAATAGCGCCACCCGAGTGAACTGAATCGTAGAGGGTCCTATTCCCTCCTATATTCGAAAACACCTCTAACCCCTTTCGTCAATTCACCCCTGGAAAGGCCTGCGTTATTTTGCAGCATGCTTATTCTATGTCTCATAACAGCTTGTATCGAAAAGTCTTCCCTCTCTGTCGGTACTTTCCTCATTGTTGAATATATGCTCGCAAATAGGGGGAGTTCATTTGCGTGCCTGGACTCTGTTCAGGTTTGCATGTCGCCACAACCACACGCTGCAGCCTCCCTTGTTATTTCTTGTTCTAAAAACTTGTTCTCTTATTTGCACATCTCTTCATTGTCGATTAGATGTTATGAGCAGTAACTTACTGCGATATTGTTAAGGTAATCTTAAGGAGGTATATGACCAATCGAGTTCATCGGTTTGTGCTTAATCACATTTCATCAGCTTCCTTCATATTGTCATAAATTTCTGTTGTTATTCGTTACATTTATCGCACATCATAACGCATAAATGTAATACATGACGCTTAACAAAAAGCGCTTTTGCGGCGATGTCCTTGCAAATTGCCACAAAAGTTTTTTATCTTTTATTTCTAAATATGTACAAAGATCATATTTGCATTTACACAATATGCGCTATTCGCACAAATATACACCCACAAACCGTACAAATTGATACTCTCTTCGAAAAAAATTGTTCAGATTTTATTATTTCATATGCACTTCACGTGAATCTTTCCTTCTTGATGGCTAATTTCTTCATCAGGTAAAACACCTCTTCTATCAGGCAAAAGGATTGCTTTGTTTGATGATTTTCTTTTACTATAATCTGTTTCTTTTGTTAGATGAATTTCATTTCTCTTCAACATTGTATATTCGAAGATTTATATTCCTAATGAAGTTCGCATCAGTTGAAGCGTAATTAGCAGGCCTGAGAAAGGAGGTTTTTATCCTCTAAAGAGTGCTTTATTCCAAATCAAATATCTCAGCGAAAGAAATTGAAGCGATGCAGGAACTGTTTCATCTCATGTATAGAATGTCGGCTTTTTTTTTTGTTAGGTATTCTCCGAAAATTTCTCTGCAAAGCACATTATGGCGTACCGTGTATTTGCGCACTAATGTATGTGTACATCCTTCCACCTCAACATTCGTCAATATCAACTCGACGGCCACTAAAGCTAGAGCCAGAAAAATGTTTGGCAATATGTGATGCATTACATGACCTTATGTCTCACTTTCATCCATCGAGTTTTAAAGAAGTTCTAGACAGTTAAAAAGTACCAGAAATTTGCATGCATTGTACTGGCCAGATTTTCATTTTGTACTGATCGGATCGTAGAAGAACAAGTCTTTTGAAGGAGATTCATAGATGTGGTCAGATCAGCTGCGATGAGGAGATAATTTTCTGCATATTTTAATTTGACTGGTCTGTCATATGAGCGAGATGCAGAAATGCATATCGCATCAACTTCCCTAATACTCTCCTCTAGGTGTTCTAAAATGCGCTTCCTGCGTATCCGTATAAATAAACAAATAAATGCAGATATAAATTAACAAGCCAATGAATAAGTGAATAAGCGAACACATCCATATATTAAGAACCAGAATTATCGCGCACTTTTCCACCTGTTCCCGAAAGCTCTGTTGTGAATTGAAAGCTTTTCTCTTCATTCCATAAGAGAGAGATGTAATTTATAGCATCAGTTGACAATATTCTTTTTTTTTGATTCGAAAATTTCTAAACTTTCGCTTATACAAAAATCCCTGAATTTAAAAATCTCTATTCCAGAGAGAGTTTCCCTTCTTATATATGAGAAATTCTATTTCAACTTTCAAGCGCTTCTGCAAATTGGGATATGCAAAAGCGCATTACTTCGACATCACGTGGAGTATTTGCCGCTAAGGTCTAGGAGCCGCTTTTACGCAATAAAATCCGAATGCTTCATTTGTGCTAAATAATGTGGCATGTTCTGTTCAATGAAGCTGCTATAAAGTTTTTTAAAAATTCGTTGAGAATGTATAGGATTCGGTTCAAGAATGCTAAGAAAGATAACTGAGGTGTTGGACATGTACGCATTTGCCTTCTGGTGCAAGTTGATTTGGCTAGATTGCTCACTGACCATTTTTGTCAATTGTCTTTTGAGGCCATATTCTAATAGCTCGTTAAAATTGCTGCAACAGTATTTTTGCTTTCAGATCTCACTGCGTTTATACTTCCTCTTTCCATTTATTGAACTAACTTTAAGATGGACAAAATTTTACGATAATGCCGATATCTTATTTTCATCGAATTAGCATTATTTTCGGAAGTGATCTTACTATTGCAAAAATTAGAGCACTGATTTAAAGTCGGATTCAAGATATTATAGGTCTTGGTTTTCTGTTTTAGAAAGACAGAAAAAACTATTCCTTCAATAATATCTCCTTATCACATTCTATTAAGTGCTTTGTTGAGTATATTTCAATGGATGCAGAAAAGCTATTGGCATTGAAACTTTCTCCCTTTCCCTCCCTTCCCTTTCCAGAAAACTTTAAGCGTCTCATACTCATTGGACCGAGTCGTTCTCGTGAACCGTGGATTGAAAGAGAAGACTCTGGTTTTCAGATGTCTTCTAAAGGATTGTCCTTCATTCATAGGCAGCATTTTCTTCCTCACAGGGATTAGCCGCTTACGAAAACTGTCGTGAAGCTAACACGTTGGTTCTTTCCAAAGCTTTCGGGGATAGTTTTCCATAGACTGAAGTAGAGGGTGATATTGTTAAAAAATTGCTTCAAATTAGCAGCAATGATTTGCAAAGTTTCTCTCAATTATTGTTTCTCTAATGCGAGCAGACATTACTCAGCTTGTTGTTTCTTTTTACTCGTGGCTCCTTTACAATAAATGGCTGTTTCTTAAATATCTCTGCGCCACAATTCAGCGTATCTCGTCCGAACGCCCGCTTATATATTCTCCGCATATTTCTGCAGTTGTATAGAGTCTTTTCTGCAGACAAAAGCAACAACATGAGGGCATCCCTGGTCAAAAATTTGTGAGTCACTTTTCTGTAGAGGTCCCCAGCATCAGGGTTCCCGATGACTGGTGGCCTCAACTCATGAGATGGGAAACCCACGATTTTTGATCTTCACGACTGGATGGCTGCTTATCTTCATTTCTTTTCCTACTGGTCACCTTTAACAGGTAGTAAAATTTGGAGGTGCCATTGCCATTAAACCAGGTTATAAGTATTGTTCAATCAACCAGTTTCAAAGGACAACATATTATTAGGCGTTTGGTCAGCATTTCTGAATATTTAGGTAATTTGCTCGTCTGATAAGTGAAAATAGGCTATGTTGTCGTTTCTGCAAAGTGTCGTAATTAACTCTTGCGAATTTTTGCAAAAGCACCTAATAAGGGGAGCAGTATTATGAGATTTTTGCCGTGAATAAAAACTTTAAAGTCTGAATCTTTACTATATCGCACAATCCCTTAATTCCCACACGCATCTCTCCATTATCCTCTAGGCTATATTATAAGGTAGTTTTGCCCCTGTGAAGTTCACCGCATTAAAATATTCCCTGTTTAGAGTACGTCAGACGAGGAACAAAGTGCATATTCGAAAACCGAGAAAACAGTTATCTTCAGCTCTGTGGCTGTTGGCGCTCTGGTCGCTGTATTTCCGCTGACTTATGTCATTCAGGTATCGCTTTTGAGTTGCTCATTCGCCATTCAAAGCTATTTAGTTGTCCGAATTGATTTTTTCGCTTTTTTTTTGTCCGAAACAAAGAAATAGTGCTGTCGTTCAACAAGGAACAGTCTTTCAATTTGCCTGCTTTACTTTACTTTCAATGCTCGATCGGATTATAGGTATAATGTATTGCACATTTTCCTGTCTAAAACTATTCTTGCAGAATACCTATATTATATAACTTTTATTATACTTAATTATATTGACTAGATCTAACATCCCTATGTTAAACTATGACCTTGAATATATTTGATAATTTTCCCTCAAGTAGGCTACATTGTACTCTAACTTCAAACACATTCCATACTTCCTTTAATCTATTGTAAGAAGTGTGTATTACTTCAGAATATTAAAATTCACAACAACTAAAGGTGCCATAAAGTAACTGCCCACAAATATAAGAAAATCCTACAATAGTTTTCGTGTTGAACGCTTTCGGTTTTATGAGGTCAAAAAACGGCGTTCATCTGACAATAATTCACACAGTACAGCTATAATTGACATGAATTTAATAAAGAGAAATATCGCTATAAACGAGCCAAACGCGGAATATCTGCTGCAAATGACATGATAAAACTTAAAAATCTGCTCAGTCACATATTCCTTCCCAGATTATAGAGAAAATTTCTTTTGGCTTTTGCATTCCAGCTCATCGGGTTAAATGGCGATCGAAATATGAGAAAATAACTGCAAACCGACTAGTAATGCGCATTCCAGTAAAAACAGTCTCATCATAAGCCTAAAAACTCGTTTTTCGGGTGTGGTGACCTCTAGAAATACAAATTTCCTGTTTAATTTTAATTACTCTTTCGAGCATCAATAGCCCACAAAGGACGTGTACAAGATTTCCTAGATGATTTTGTGAACTATGTGCTAAAGGCATGAGGCAGATAAAGGCAGAGAAACCGTAAGGAGGAGAATAAAATTGGGATTCCTCTCGTAAATTATCTTCTAAGTACACGCCATTAATTTGAGTCATTAGAAAACTTTGAAGGATAGTCAGGTCATATTAAAAGAAAATCGTCATTTCAAATACCATAGATGCTTAACGAGCCGTCACTAACGATAAAGCGAAGATGTCGCAAAGTTATGATGAACGATAGCAGAAGTGTTATTAGCCATCCTCTGAGGGATGGCTAGCAGAAGCCCCTTTAGTACGGCTCAGTGTAAGCCTTGATGCATATCAAACTTAACAAATCATCAATAGCTTAGAAGCTGAATAAATATGAAAGAAATAAATCAAAACAAAGAAAATCACAAATGCATAGTTAGAAGTGGCATTTAACTATGATACGATAGTAAATTACGATCAAGTTAATGCGGTGGAATAGGAGCGGTGAAAAAAGAACGCAAAGGTCCATCGTAGAGTCGGGAAACGGCCACTCTCAAGCTGTCCGTCGCCTGCTTTCTGTAGGCCATATAGTGCCATTGAGGACCACTTCGGTGTTTTCCGCTTCACACCATCATCTAGAAACCGTTAGTTCATATAACGCAAGTCAGGACTGTAGCAAACCTTTGGTTCCGTGAAGATTACTCTATTGCCATTGTAACTTGAATTTCGTCAGGTGGAACGTATGCTGCTCAATTCATTTAGTGGAACTCAGATCACGTTCAGTTGGATTCACAATATACTTTAGAGTTCAATTCAACAGGAGTCTAAAATGGAATATATTTGGTTCAATATAAGAAATTAAAATGAATTAAACTCAATACAATTCAATTCACTCAACATTTAGGCGTATGGAGTGCGATGGATTTTCTTCTTAGCGGGTATACTAAGTGGATTGGCCACAGCAGCAGTACCATGGGCTACATCGCAGAGAACTGTCGCCTACTTCGCTCTTCTGCGCATAATACAGGTGCACAAGTTTTTCTATCATACAGCTTCTTTTTTTCCTCATTTGTAAGCTGCTGAAATTCTCAATCGTCATGTAATAAAAGCAACTGAATCTAAATATGCAACTATTATCTTTACACAGAAATTATTCAACGATAAAATCTAGATCCATCGGTTAAAGCATTGGATCAGAAAGGAATACGGGACGTGTTTGAAACGATTGAATTTTCGTTTCAAATTGAGAGGAGCGGCGATAGCCACATAATCGAAGGGCAGGTGCTGAGGAAGTTTGTTACATGTTTTATATATGCATATCATTAGGCATATATAACTATATTACATAAAAATTTGTGTCGCACCGGGAAGCCTGTATTAAAATTGTTAAAAGCAATCATAGATCTTGTGGGCAAGAACAATGGTTAAAACAAGTTTATAGGGAACAGGATTCGCGGCATGTTTACCAACTGTTGGCGTGGTCACATCGAACTGGGCTTCCCTCAAGCAGCAAGGTCTTTTCATGTCCACGCTCACTTCATTCACACAGCTCGCTGTCGTCTTTTCAATGCCTGTTTCCGGCCAGGTGAGCGCACAGTATTTTCTTACTGGCCACCTCCTTCATGCTGGCAGAGTAACCAGTCGAACCTAGTGTTCCTGATAAAACGCAAGCTGACTAAATAAGTCGTTCAAACCCTCTGGGCTTCATGGCAAATTCTTTCTCCGTGCAACCTTTCATACACTTTGGCTAATCTCCTATGCCAAAATGTACGATGGTAACTTCGTATCTATAGCTATTTATGTGTCTCTGTGCCTTGCTGTCCCGGTGGTCTCAATTAAGGATCAGTTGAAATTAAATCAACAAAATTTGGTGAATATAATGAAAATTATAGGATAAATTACAATCTGTAAATCATGATGATCCACTGATTCTGAATGGAGTTGGGGCATTTAATGATACAAAAAATTGAGTGCACTTTACACTGGTCAGTTCTTCATGCTGCAGTACTTGGGTCATAGGGAAAGGAATGTTTCTTGCAAGGTTCGTAGAGCTGTCCTCTCAGCTATAATAGTAAGCATTGCTATGCATGTTTCATTTTTAGCTAATAACTTACAAAACTGGTTGGTTAGGTAAGCAGGATGCAAACGAGGATGCTGCATTAGCACCTTTGGCATTCTTGTCCACTTATTGCTTAATTTTGAATACCCGAACCACTCAGAGATGACTCATATCAGCAACGATTGGAGCCGAATGTTTCGATGACTTTTTTTTTGCGCTCACCAAATAGACGAGCCATTACTGCCGTCCAACGCAATTCCTTTTTGTGAGAATCACAGGTGCATTCACATAGAAAGTCGTATGCATCGCTTGGATATACATGTTCTATTCCAAGTGCGAAATTGGCTCATTTTTCGGCTACATGCATGGCAAATTGCTCATAAATAAAATAAAAAATTAAACGCTACTTAGTTGACTGAGTAACAAAGTAAGACGTCGAATTGGTTGAATGCTAATGAAAGAAACGACTGTTCGGTATGCACAAGCATCTACGATGGCAATTACCTATCCGAATATTAGACAACACTTTCAAGGACCTATCCGCAACAAGGACTCATCCAGGAATCTTTTAAGGATCCAGACAGTATCGGATTATTTAAGACTACTTTAAGTCTAAGATTGTTCCACAATGATCCATAGCTATGGGCCGCAAGGTCCTGAAATGTTTCAAAAGTATACCTGTTCAGGTACCTCATAAGTCCCAATTTGATACAAGTGTTCACTCCTCATCGTTGTTCTTATTGACGTTCGAGAAAAACATAACGGAAAATTGCCTTTGTAAACCTAAAGAGCAAAAATTATGAAATATTATTTATCTTGGACGAATTTTGTCCACTTAAATGACTTTAGTGGTTCTTTGATGATGACGCATTTATATTAGAGACTATGATTATTAATGTTCGATTAAAATAATTCTCGAAGCGTTCACTCATTAATTATTTATTTTATAGCTGTGCACGTCTCGTTTTGGATGGCCTGCAGCTTATTATCTTCATTCGCTCATAACTTTTTTCTTCTTTATTGTATGGATTATTGCATATAGGAATCAACCAGGTTTGCTCGATTTTTTATATGCTTTTGATATGTTATTGATGTTTTCACGAGATGAATATCTTCCACTTTTGCAAGGCGACTATTCCGCAGTGGAAAGAGAAAAAGTTGAACTTTTAAAAGAATTAATTCGGAAGAACTCTCTTACTTTATAATCCGGTTTATTTTCTGAAGTCCAATAATTTTCACTCTGTGCGGCCTTCTTTCCACGCTTGATAGACCGACCAGTTGGGGTTACGTCTCCCTTCGTGCTGCATACACTATTCTTCTTTCTATTTACTGCTAATGACGTCAGTATTAGCCTCCTCATGGTAGTAATGTTTATGGTTCACCCACAGGTATGATCTACCTTTCGTCTCCCATATACTGCATCGCACTGTACGTTTTCCAGAAGGGCAATACTCTATACGAAATTGTGCTCGCTTACTCCAAATTGATAAATGTGCTGTGCTGCGCATCAGTATTTCGTGAGGTGGTACATTATACCACATCATTGACATAATTCAAAGCAGAAAGACGGGAAAATAAAGAAACTCTTTGCAAAACATTATGCACATAAATGATATATGTAGCGTGTGGACGATATCAGTTTCTGGAGCGCATATTTTGCGGCGAGTTTTTCTTTTGCTGTTGGGAATATTCGATTTCCGTCGACCAGATCTGCCTCATCATATCCATTGCTTCTTCTATGCTTCGTAGAATGCTGCCTCGTCCTTCCTTTGTTGTTGATTCTATGTCCGAAAAATTTTACAACATAAAATAGCAGTATCAATTCCTTTGTTGCACATGTAAAGGCTACATTTATGAAGCGTTCTTGCGTTCCCATTTTGTAGTGAATTCAGTAATCCGCATGAATTATGACTCGTGGTCAAGAAAAAACAAAACCGCGACTACCACTCCTCATTCTCTATCTACCAGCTTACACTAGCCAAGCTAGTTGACACCCCAGACAGGCCAAGCCGACTGTCGCAAAATTTTTTATGTGCTTTGCAGACATGCCTGCAAAAACGCACCATGACGTCGTAGTATGTAAATGAAGATTCATGCAAGCAGGTGAGATAGACGTCACATGAGGGCATCATTTTGCATTCTACTTACTGGCAACTTATAGAAATGGGTGATCAGGTAGGCAGAATGCAAAATTGTATGTATATCATACCAGCTTCTTTGGCGCGCTTACCCCGTATATTCTTTTTTCAGCTGCACCCCGGAAATGATGCTCGACCACCTAAACCAAAGTGTGTTGTTTGAGTGCACAAACTTCAAATTTTCCCTTACTTTTCAAATCGGCATTTTGCTCATTCACTGTCAGTTCTCTCCTCCTTCTACGCTCACGAACGGTGCAAAAACGAATAATTTCAGCTGATCATCCGCTAGTTGATAGCGCGGAGCTCGAAAAAATTAACAGAGGACGTTTGCCTTGCGACTTGGAAGAGAAAACTGGAAAGAAAGATGGGAAGAAAATTCCTTATTTGAAGATCATCTTAACGCCTACTATTTGGGGTATATGGTTCGCTGCTATTGGGGATCTCGTCGCCGTTCAGGTTTGTTCCTAGAATTAGACAGATATTGCCAATATATTCAGATTTAATCTCGTGCAAAGGAGTTATTTTGATGTGATCGGAATTTATCTGACCAACGTGAATCAACATTTCTTCGATTTTTCTTTTCTTCAAACATTCTTCGTAAAGAAATTAGCAGATTTTATTGTTATATTCGAAATGGCAGTCCGTGAAAATGCTATAATAGCCTCTATCAATGATGACTGTCCAAAATGTGATTAGATGATAGTTGGCGGGGCTGTTTTGATATTTCCTGACAAAGGGGATATTTGTTGAAATGAGCTGCAAAATTGGTACATGTTCAGTTTGTCGAAGGCGCTGCTACAATGTGCTCCACCGAAAGATTTTCGTCATCACCTTCTTTGTTCTCCTTTGCAACAATGTTTTATCGTTATGGCTCTTTCTTCATGCTACCTACACACATTATGCTCTCAGATGAATCACTGCATCAGAAAACATTATTAGCTTCAACATGAAGCTGATGAAAAAAGCGTATACCCTAGACTTACGCGGAACATTGGGTCCCGATCTGCGAACATTGCTGTGGCAGATGAGGGGCGGGGTGTTGCTGTCGACGTTCAGTACTTTCGAAGATAGAAGAAAAAAGGACATTCGAAGAAAACATGCAAAAAGACATCGGAAAACACGCAAATGGACAATTAAAAACTTCTGTCAAATGGAAAAAGGGAAAAGGATAGAAAAAAGAACATTGATGAGCATCGCCTGAGGAGCGTGTTACTGAGAGCTAACTATGTTTGTATTTAAATGCCAATGTAGTTTTCTTAGCAGCAGTTGTAGAGGATGAGCACTTCTGAAAATTGGAGACACTGTTGATAAAGGACTTTTGATTAGAACTTTGGTGTCACTTCTTGTTCAACCAATAAAGGTGGCAACGATGACTAGTGGTGAAAGAAAAATACTTCAGACTATCCATGTCACTTAAAACAAAAAATCATAGACTATACCCAAAAATCTCAACAGGATTTAATTCTGCAAAATTCAAATGTTTCGAGGTACAGTGTGGGAGCATCGTGTGGGTAAATTGCTTTCTTATAAGCGCATTTCTTATAAGCGACCTTTGGATGCTTGCTGGTCTGGAGCGACCCTTTTAGTTATGAAGAACTTACTAACCTTTTTGCACCTTATAGATCCTATGCGTAGATGATAATGGTTGACGTGGTTATCGAAAGTTAGTTTCATCCATCATAATCCCGAATTCGCTAATACATGCCGTAGAAGATTGCAGATTACCATATGAATGCATCAAAACATTTCAGGTTGAGTAATATTTTTTCAGTTGATCCAGACGTTCAGCCCGCAATATATACGCGAAATCCTCGGTTATTCGGTACGTAATACAGGGCTTTCGGCTGCATTGCCCGTATTCTGTCAGTTCATTGTAAAGGTATGAGCACCCATATTGCTCGGCTTATTTGCTATTCGTTTAGGCAATCTTTACATCTTATCTATACAATCGCCCTTCATTCTAGCTCTTAATGTATCCTAGCAGCTTTGTAAACTAATGGAGAGGACAACTCGACAATCACTGTTTGTCACATTGGACACGTTGCTACCTTTAAGGCGGACCTTACAATTTTTAATGAATTAACTTAAAAACATTTTTTAGACTGAAAAAATCTTTTTGGTAATGCTTCGAAACAATTGAAACCATATATAATTGTGTAGAAGCTTGATGAAGTGCATAATGATGAAAAAGTACGATGGGCAACGTGAAATTGTGAGTTATATTTACAACGCGGAAAGTCAAACAAGTTCCTGAGGTGCAAAAACAAAAAAAGACCAGGAAATGATTAATGGGCGGAAAAGCGCAGCATCAAGGCTATCACAAGATGTAAGGTTTTGTTTCACAATTAAACAGTCAACTAGCTGCCCTAATGTTCAAAAAATTGATCGCACATTGACTGATAACGTGCCTTCCATTAAATTGACCGCTCGAAGTTTGCTGTGAGCGGAATTTGCGTGTGGATCGCATGTTGGCTACATGCAAACAATATTGACATTTAAGTTTATTCACGTTTCAATATCAACAATGGCCACGAGCAGTGCAGTTGTAAATGGGAAGAAATCATATGGCATATGCTGTATCCATCAAATTTCATAGCTTTTTGTCAGCCGAGTGGAAATTAGAGGGCAGATAGATAGATCGACAAACTCACACACTCGCGCCTCATACAAATAAAAATACGAGTTTGATGTTGCCGTTATGTACTTTTACAAACAACTAGAAGCTAGCTAAAAACAGGAAAAACAAACTTTAGTCATGCAACGAGACCTCATCGCAGTGGCTCATTTTCGACGGAGAAAATGAGAAAAAGGGGAAGGGGACGGGTGGACAGTATGATTCGTAGGTTTTGGCAGATTGCAATAAAGCAGTAGTCAATAAATTCTGACGACTGAATTTCTTCGAGTCTCATCAAACCTGCACACCATGCTGCAGGATGAAGCGAGCACCCTCAATGTATTGAATAGAATTGGTGTTTTGTTTTCCATAAAATGTTGGGTCGTAGACAATTCTGCTGTGCTGAATTGAATTTTTTAAAATATTCGGAACAAGCAGAAAACTGCAGTAGACATGAAAATCGTCTGCAGTAGACATCACAAACTTTTACAAGGGATCGCATAGCTGCATAAACCACTAAAAACAGACTTTAGCCATGCAAGGAGACGTCATCGCAACGGCTTATTTTCGGAGAGGGGAGCGATGTGATGTGTCAATTTCAACAAGGTGCTATAAGAACTCCCAAAATTTAGGCACTTGAACATGTACAAATCCCATCAAGCCTGCGCAATGTGTTGCAAGACGGAATTATTTTTTAAAACTCTTCACGCGAAATATTTGAAGCTCGTAGAAAAGTGCGAGTGATAGGCTGATGGTAAGATGATATTTAGTGCGCAATGCTGTCCTTTCCTCTATCTTCCGCTCAAGACGGCATTCACGCAGTTTACCATGGCCCAATGCAGTGTATTTTAAAGCAGCATAAACTATCATATAGAAGATCGGATTCTACCTCCTGGTTGTTCATTCGACGGCAAAGGAAACTCACCACCCTCCCTAGATTCACCTAGGTCTTTCCTCTTCATCCATTTTCTATACTTCGAAATGCTGAAGCGCAATCGTATTGCTCTCGAGGCTTTAACGTAAAAACGCTCTATGCAAGTGGTCGACGCATGTTAATTGCTTCTCCCTTCTGCAGTTATAATAAAAGTTGCCAGCGTAGGAATGCGCATTCTAATCATCTTCTGCTTTCAAAGTCTTAAATACCAAAGTTCACTTTAAAAAACTTTACCTATAACTCTTCATTACTTGAATTTGCCGGAGTACGCATAAAGAAGTACTCATTTGAGTATTTGACATTGTAACAGTATTGTCACATTTTCTGTAGTTCTCGTTTGAGGCTGTTTGCTACTATGGTGTAACTTTCCTGCCAGCTGAAAGAAGTTCTTTCTTGAAAAAAAGCGTTGAAGATCATACACTTCTGATTGAAACAGTCGACTTTACCTCAATTATTATGCCACTTCGCTTACCTTGGAAAGAAACTTATAGAAAAAATGGACTTAAACGGCTGAAGTGATGCAGATATTCTCGAAAAATTACTTTTAAGTTTTGCAAAAATGAAGTAAACTTTCATATCCTTCGTTTATACCAGTCCAAATTCGTCGAATTCCAGGGATAAATGCCAATTTTCATTAATGCGACGTGTCAATAACTTCACCAGAGTTTCATTAATAACTTAACATAACAGTGTTCGTTGCACTTCTCAACGAAAGGAATGAAAAACGTGAATTGCCACGTAAAACGCGTTACCTCTGTCTCCTTACGATTATAGGTTGCTTCTAGGGAAAAGTTGTTCTTTGACGGCTGAGAGGTACCAGTCACTGGAACTCGAACAACTCTTGGAAAATCTCTGATTTCATTATATTTCAGGAAGTTCTACGAGGAATTCAAAAATACGAGTCTAAATCCGAATTTCAGCAGTTCCTCTTGCCTTTTCATCTTCGACAGACAAGAATCTTGTCAAACCGTCCTTGAGCGTTTCTTGTCGATTTGTTTCCATTCCTATCATATTAACGCGAGTGTCAAATTGTTGGACCAAGAAATAAGCGTAAAGAATTCCTCTATGAGTTTGCTACCGAATTCTCATACGACTACTTGCAGATAATTGCCGGATATATAAGCGATAAAATGCATTGCTTGTCGGAGACAAACAAACTGCGTCTTTACAATTCTCTCGCACTCGCAGCACCTGCCATTTTTTTGATCGCACTTGCCTTCCTTCCTAAAGGTAACCTTTTGATCGGAAATATTCAAATCTTTTACTATATGCGACATCAGTGAATAAACGCATCTTGAGAACGATATGATTTGGTGCTCAAAAAGGAGAGTCACAATTGCTTCATATTTGCTAAAGAAACAGAGAGGGATTCAAAATGTGCTCCGGTTGATCAGTGGTCAGTTTTCGCATTAGTAATGGAAAATAAACCTTATAAGATGTGCACGAAAACTTTATAATTTTGGATGAGCTAAGAGGAACTAAGAAACTAAGAAATAATATTGGTAAACTGTGGAGCAGAAAGAGATATTCTAACAGTGCAGGTTAATAATTGAAAATTTTAATCTAGATGATTTGAAAAAATCATCTAGATTTTTTCAAATCATCTAGATTTCTACTACAGTTGGAAACACCAAACATCATATATGAAAATGACTCGATTAAACGTAAACCACGAGATGCGGAACCTTACTATTATAGACTAAACAATCACATGGGAAATGGTTTAAAGAATGGTCGGGTCGATCTAGCTATCCTATTTCGAAGAAAATTATTGGTCAAGTAAAACGCTATAGAACGAATAAATGTGATGTCGTTTTTCTTGCAACAGAGAGTAAATTGTGCTGAAAATTTGTTAGACGAAAAAAGAATTTATTATAAGAAATGAGCTCTAAGCCTCTATTATCACTGCTTAATTAACGGCTATCACCTGGTAGTTTGAATTGAACAAACTATATTGAAATTTTTTTCCGAACAATACTGTTTCCTCTCGTAGTTAGCTCCTCCTTGATAATCCAAAAATTTTTCACTCGTCAAATATTTAAGAATAGTAGTTGAAATTGCTCTTCAATCTCTATGGCTTAGGAAACGCAACGGTTGGAATTGTCCTGATGACGGTGTCGACGTCGATGTTCGGATTCAATGGAGGAGCTTTCATCAAGGTATCTCATCATTAGTTCCGTTTTCAACTGCAACTACGCCGCAAAAATATCACATGGATATTATTCCTTTATCGCCATCCACTTATGCGGAAATATCTGGGAAGTTTTAGTTTGTAAAGTGGACGTTGTAGGTAAATGTTGAAGGTTGTTGAAATGAATTTACAGTGGATTTGCGCATGTGACTGACTGCTAAACAGTGAATTTTATGACTTAAACGAATGACATCGTGACTAGCGAGATAAATCGTCGAAAAAGTCCGGATTGCTTTCAATTTCATCTGACCAGCGTAGCATTAATACTGCCGAAATTCAAGGGTGGTTCGATTTTCACTAAACAATTTGGAAGTAAATAACGGAAAATCAGCAAAGGAGTTGCTTCCTCATCGGATGCGTTACAACTAAAAACAATCCTTAATATAGCCCTATAATGGGCAGTCAGCGAGGTTGCTGTTATTTATAACTACGCAGAACTTTCTCGTGGAGTGAAGGAGCAGAACTAGCTGCTAGAAGTTATCAAGATGCCAAAAGCATTTAGCTTGTGAATTGCGGAGGAGCCCTTAACCGACAAGTTTTTAAGCTTCCAAAAGGATGATTAGTGATCGAAACGCTTGTACAACTTCCGAAAATTTACTTGCATCCATTTTACAATTGGTGAATATTTTTATACTCCATCTGCTCCCGCAGATTTTGCCCAAGCAGATCAAAAGAGCACAAAATAATGTCACATTCAACAAAAGATATCTGCCCGTGATGTTCATTCTTTCCAAATAATTCTTGAATCCTTCAAGGAATGGAGCTTGCGGTTGAACGCCAATCCTTCTACCTTGTCGATACATCAAAGACAAGGACCACAGATTTGATAGTAACAAGTGCATACAGTGTAAGATTTCGAGCTAGAGGTGAAGGCCAAGCAAAGAGAGTTCGCCGAAAAAGACAACCTTGCTGCGATCTCTGTTGGAGATTAGTCAAAGTAGGCATGTTGTTATTGGAGCTTTTAGGGTGAGGAGTCTGGCCATTTCCTTAGCCTACGTGAAAACTCATCCATCCTAAAATTATCGCATATAAATAGCACTGAACGCTGAGCTCCATGTCGAAAAATCGAAAAAACAATGACGTCATTCGAAGGCACATCGTTGAATTTGAACGGATATTGGATGGGAGGTTGCGGTAACGTTTTTATATAACCGCTACTTCGGTTCCCCAATGGGCTTTTCTCTCCCCATCTGTTCCCGAAGGCACAAGTTTCGCGTTTTGCTCTTACACACGAAACTGACTAATCCAGTCCCGCTTCGGTTTCATATGATGAACGCTCATATGGGCTCAAAGATTTCGTAATTGTTGAGGAGTTCACTTTCTTTGAAAAATCTTCCATTTGAAGCAATATTTGAATTTTTAGTGTACAAGTTTGGTTTCACGGCAGTACAGCCAGTTCGTGCTAGGAAATATTCAAGTGATATGGTGCATTGCGATGCTTGTCTGCCCTATTATTGTAAGTTTGTATTCAAATTCTTTAAGTTATCGATGTTATTTATGATCTTTTGGAAGTGCAAGTTTGCGTCGTTACTCGAGTCCTACCTTCGCGTTTCTCTAAACTGCGAATGCCGCCTCTCTATGGCTCCTTCCCCCCTCCTCTCCACGTCCCTCCTCCAAATGAGGTCGCTGTCATCTCTTATCTATAGAACCACTTTCGGTCAAATATTGCATCGCACATTCTTTCATGGTCAAAATCTTACCCATTCTTTTCAATTATCGCTTCTTTACCCAATGTCATTTCGACAAGCAACTAAAAATATGGCCAGCGATGAAAACATTTCATTAATGGCAACATGCCATTCCCACACCTCCCCCTCTCTCGACTATGACAGATCAAATTAAAGTTTAGTTTAGGAAACATCTCGCAGGTTCCTTATAAGCACTCACTTTCGCAGCTGCAGCTTCAGAGATTCCCAAAGCACACAGACACTGTTCGCGAAAGTGTGTTTCGCAAGTGTAAATTTGTCAAAGCCCGCAAAAACGATTAAATGTCAACTTCGAATAAACCGTATCGATTGCGCAAATCTGGCAGAAAATCGAGTTACTCATCATTTTTTATCCCCATATCCCATCCCTATATTATCCCGTGTTAGTCTCAAATGGTTCATATAAAAAAGTTATAGCGACAGCAAGAAATTTCCTTCTTTAGGGAATAATCTTTCCACGTAAGGGCATAACTGATTACCTTCCACGAAAAATACCTTAAACGATATAGTCTAAATATTTTGTAAGCTTTCGATGAGATATTCACTACATCACTACCTCATAACGCAAAAAGTTCTTGTGCAAACTCTATTTCTATCTGTGGCATTGAAGAAGACCGTTGACTTAATTCATCCTTAAATTCACATGGCTCCATAAAAAACCACTGGGATGCCGATATGAATAAACCAGTACACTGCACTCATATTATTATTTCTTACTAATTCGTATAAATGGCCGGTGGGCGGCATCCCAAAAACACATCATGCCAGCCGCTCTGATATGTTTCTCTACTTGTTTGATTTTCAGGTGAACTCATTGCTTCGCGAAGGGACGATTTATGAGTGGAGAGTAGTGTACTTATTGCATGCCGCAATTCTTCTCGTAACAAACGCTATCTTCTGTTTTTTAGCGACTGCAGATCCGGCCTCATGGACACGCTAAGAAGCCCTAATGTGATGAGTCTTCCTTGTGAGCCGCAAAGTTCCTCTGAAAATGAAAAAAAAATGAAAATGCTATAGCTAAAAATTTATCTCAAGTTGCTTAAATGTACTCGCTAGTGAATACTGTCTGGAGTAATTGTTTTTACTGTTTTGGGAACTACCTGTTAGTGGTGGCGAGCCCGACAAAATAAGGCGATTAGGGCTGTGGACTCTGGTGCACCAAAACTGAAATGTACTCCTCTGCTTCCGACTGCGGAGAGAAGAGCAATCAAATCCATGACTAGCACTTCTCCCCAAAGTTAGGAGTCGACTCTCTCACTAGGCTCCAGAATTAACTTTCGATCCGACTCCGAAGTGAGACACTCTTCATTGTGATTCCGGCGCTGCATCACTATATTATAGTTTCTCTGCTAGAGATCTTATTCACTTGACAACACCAGAAGAAATGTTAAACGACTCGCTCGCTTCTTGCAATGAGGGCTGTCCAGGCCAGAGCACCAGATTATGTCGAACGTAATCTACCACCACTACAAGAAACAAGGACCATAAGCTGAGTTTAGGCATGTGGGTGCAGGTTGGTTCTATCCTGTCATGTCTGGCTTATTTTGTAGCAGTCCTACCTAGTATGGAAGGAGCAGCGGATTCAGAAATTGAGCCCATATGCTTGATGGTCCGGCCATTCAAGCGAAACTACCAGCTGAATAATTATGGATGATGGCCTCTAAGCTAGTAGTCCGCCTTATCAAGGTGACAGTAAATAATGTGCAAAAAACATTTCTTGCCCAATCACATTCGGCTTCGAATCGCACTTATCGCTCTCTGAAATCGATCATGCAATGTCACTGCTATTAAGAATTCGCCCAGTTAAACCTGGAAAAGAAGGAAGGCCTCCTCTGAATAGAGAATATGGTTGCAGAAAAGGGGGAAAGGACGGGCTGCGTTATCAGTACAAAGAATTAAGCACTGCGTGGGATGTCCGCATGTCTTTATGTTTATCACGTAGTTCCAACTGTCGCTAAAAGATTGTCCTGCACAACCTGCGCCATCGGATGTCTCCCAATACCATCTCTCAAATTGAACTATCAGTTTCTAATGGAGTGATAGATGTTCAAATGTGCGCAAAAATCTGCGTACACTTTAGGACCTTTTGAGTTGCCTTTACGAGTGGTGTGTTCATGAAAGCGAATCTTTTATAGGGGATGATGTATGTGTGGTTGCTCGGTTAAAATAGGCGTATTGCGCAATCAATCCTCTCCTGGTCGGCTTTCCCACTTTTAAATTCCTATATTATGTGTGAAATTTTGCAGAGCTCGACCTGAACAGCAACTCCTCGGCGTTTTTGAGATTGAAAGTAATTTCAGATTCGCCAACAAAATTTCCTTCTCTTTTGGAAATCTCATATTTTTCCAGTGCGTTGACAAACTTTAGCAAAAACAATTGATTGAATTAATTTCTTTCCCACGCAGCACAATCCATTTTTTTTAATGAGTGCCATCACATCCCTCCCTCTCCCCTCTCTCCTTGCCTGTTCTCAACGATTCCTTCACCTTTTCATGAATCCTGAATACACACTGTTTGTGACAATCATCGTCGTTGTGCTTTGCATTCCAATAATAAGAGCAAGAATTACACCGTCGAGAGTTTATATATTCTCATAATAATGCATAAAATCGATAAAATGTAGAGCGTTGTCGAAGAAACTAAGTCAGCGGGTACTCAAGAAGAGCTTCGATAACAAGTGACGAGCAACGTAAAGCAAACAGACGCATCTTCACAAGTGTTGAGCACAGCTAATGCATCGTTGCGATCACAGTTAAAGCCATCCAGCTTGTCTGCATTGTCGCTTTAAGCTGTTCTCTTCCAACTCTTAGTTCATCCGACACGATGGCCACTCTTGAAAGATCCAAATCTATACCGATTCCTATACATCGTTCGGCAAGCCATACACCAAGCATGATGGTTAATGCGAAAAAATATCTTTCCGATCGACCACAACTTCTCGACTGTCCTCGTTGTAAGGTAATGCTATAATTCTAGTATCGCTGTAAATCAATCAGTGTCACTCATGCATCGGTATCATGCGCATCGATGAGGTTTAAGCCATAATATCCATAAATATTTGTCCTTTCTTATCTATGGTCGTTTAATTCTTGGAGTTTTCATCTATGATGTTTTTACTATTAATAAAATGCGGATGATGCTATATCAGTGTTCCGCTCTTTATATCAGACTGCTGATATGAATGAGTATTTATCAGGTATGAATCTCCTCGTTCGAGGTCAAATTGCAACAAAATTTCTAGCTTTCAGTGCGGTGTTTCCAGTACTTAATGTTCCTTTATTTTCACATAAATGATAAAGAAAGTGGTCCAATTAAGCATCTAGCAATAAAAATATATAAATAACGACAGTATGTGACAGTCAAAGAAAGAGCAGCACATTGATCTTCTATGACGCTGCATAACATTTCTGAGATGCTGCATTGCAGATAGAGATCTTGGGGTTCTGAGCAGACAGAAGAGGGGGAAGGTACGTCTCATTAAGGAAAAGGGAAATCACATAAGGACGGGAAAGATCAAAGAACGTTTCTCCTTTGTCCTCAAAGATAGAGAGAGAGGTTGAGCGAGGGTAAGTGTAGACTTCACCTCTCATAGGTGAACACTTCGATAAATCCACATTGAAGCAACGTTTTATGGGCTTTCAATCTGCAGGTTTATCTAAGTCGGTATGGCAACCGAGCAAAATGGTTCACTCGGGGGGAGGGAGTGGGTATATCCGCTAGAAATAAATAAAAACATTCTACCTCATAAAATGGCCTAGTCAACTTGCTATGCATCAATTTCAACGAATTATGGCCCCTCAGTATGAAGTGCAGTGTCAATACCTTTAATCGTTGCGCCTGGATGCATGAATGTAGGGTGTTGCGTCACCGTAATTTCCACTTGGCATAACGACTATCGAAATGGTTTGCTGCACTGAGGTGTAATATCACGTCATTAGATGGTAAGCTTATGAAAAAAATGTGGGATATCTGAAATAACTTTGCAAAATGGATCCAGAAAGCTGTTTTGATGTTTACAAGTAAATAATGGGCGTTTCTTGAAAAGGTGAAAGATTCTCTGCCCCAACTTACTCAAATAAGATTTTTTTGGTGGACTGGGACCTAATTTTTGTTCACCTCTCAAATCAGTGACCCTTTACCTTCTGGAGCAATCAACCACCTACGACTCCACGACCCCGTTTTTGAAGCAGGCCGAGACTGTGCAAATCATGTCGACCGCATTTTCTGCTGCAGTGCACTGCTATAGTCCCCCATCTGCAGGGAAGAACTTGCTGACGGACATACTGAAGTATATACGACGATCCAACAGCGGGAATCACCGTAGTCTACAAGGTGGAGGGGGAAGTAAGTTCCATCTCTACGGAAAAAGATTCCGGCACACGCTGCAAGTCACATCCCCTCATCGAATCAGTTGATAAAAAGTCATTTCGTTTGTTCACAGTCGCTCCTTTGACTCCATTAATCCACTCCCTTCTATTTTCTTCTCTGTTTCAAGCAATTCAGGACGGATGAGGATGTCAACCGAAGCAAAGTGATATAACGATTTCCGCGAAAAAAAACACTGGAAGATTTTGCGGTGTCCTATAAAATCCGCCTATTCGAGTCAATCCCGCTGATCCTTTTTTGTCACTGCTTGGCGATGGGTGCTGAACATATAAATAAGGGCCATAAATCTACCAGTTTCAGAATATAATTTTGCATTTAAAAATTATGCCTGTATGTATTGTTTGTTAAAGTTGCATGGGCTTTTTGGTGGTTATAACCAGTGCCACAAGATGAAACCTATACCAGCAGTCTTTAGGTTGTCCATCAATTTCAAAGTGCTTAAAAACATTTGTACGCATCCTACATTATTCCTCATGCAAAACACACTGAAAAACGAATCTTTTCGGAAGATTAAAACAATTTTTTCATGGATCTCTGCGAGGGGTTGATTCGGTTAATATATGATTGACTTATTGCGCAGGTTGAAATATTTGTTGTGAAGTTATGAAGCTGATTTGATCTCTTGTGGCACTTTCAAAAGCACGCTATAGCGATATAGTGTATATGCTTATGCGCGTTTCATGAAACAGGAAAAGTGTATTAAAAGAATTTGATGAATGTCAACGATCCAATCAATTTCGCTCCCTTTATGACCAATTCTTTTCAAGAATTTAGATAGCCGAATAACCGCAATTGGTTTCTTCATCGTTTTTTCCAAATGATGTTAGCGCATAACCGGTCGGTCACCTAGGAGAATTAGCAGGCATTATTTAACGGTCTTTAATGGAACCGGTTGGTTTAGGGAATGCAACTGTTGCATTTTGTCATTTCTTACGTTTGAATATGAGATTTATGTGAGCTGATTAGGGTGAAATTCGGATTAAATCATTTTAGCTCAAAAACAGCAAAGGGTAGATAAGTCAAAAATAAGCATTTCGATAACAATGAGTCAATTTTTTGAATTAAATGTTACTTTATTTACACTCATCTAAGCGATATCCGTAAAAACGTTGAAGGCAACCTGGATTTATCCATATGTTTTCTGAGTCAGTCATTTTGCATTAAACTTGCAAAAATCCATGTGATATGATGAAACTTTAATTTAACTCCAGAAATAGATTTAGGGTCGAGCCTAGGCAATTTTTGACACCTAATAGAGCACATTGATAGTTGATTGGCCTGATGGAGGTTGTTATTATTGAGTGGAAGAAGGAAGGTGCTCAGCTGTTCATCCCTTAAGATAGGAAAGGAATTTATATGAGATTCGTCACAGCGGGAGAACTTTAAAAGCAAATTGTAGGCTCTTCGTTCTCGCTTTTAACTCAAAATATAACATTAATCAAAAATTGATATTCCTCTTCCGCTTCCTTTTCCCTTAACATCCTCTTTTATTTAACTGAATCGGCTTAGGCCAACCACAAATTTCTTGAATTTCAACAAACGACCGAATATAAATTATAAACTAAAAAAGTTGGAAGATCATTTTAGTTGTAAGAAAATATCAGAAAACATGAAAGAAACGTTGAAGTGATATTTAGAATTGAGAACTTAAGCTAGAGATTGTTGATGAGAAATTATTAATGCGAAGGTTATTCAGTTGATGCAGAGTAGTGATAAAAATTTATCACCCACAAAAACTGAGCGAAAAAAAAAGGTTTACAGTATTTGCGGAAATTTTTGGGAGGGTGCCAAATTAATTCTATCATACGATTATTCCAAATTACCCGTTATTGCTATCTCAGGCTCAATTGCGAATTTATTCATATCTAACGATATGAATGAAATACGATAATTAATCGCAACCTACAGTAAAAGGTTGTTCTGAAATTCTGTACGAACATCCTGTGAAAGTAATTTTCATCCATAACAGTTTCAAATTAATTCAAAATCTCATAATATAAAATATGCATTAATGTCTGTTCAGTAGCATTAAAGCACTCAGGTGATACTCAAGTACTGAAGTGCTAAGAAATCGTGTTTCAAGAAACTGCGGTGAGGTTCGAAGACATCTTCACATCTTATACCTATTATTCTGCAATAATATTCGAGTATTGCACGTAACTACCCGATTTTTGAGTTATATCTTTTTTGGCGTTGTCCCTCAAACAATTATCACTTAGATAACAACGTTTGCTATATTGCTTTAGTTTTGTTCCGTTATTTACCATTAAAACTTATGGAGTGTGCTTAGTAGGAATCTTTATATTTGGTGCTTTCATTTCATGAACTGAAGAACTTGCTCTCTCATTTTGTGATGACCGTACGAATGCACATCGATATAGTTGTGACAGATTTTGTCACTCATCCGTTTAAATGAGAACCTAGTAGAAGAGGATCATGAGAAGGATTCAAGCAAAATTTGATTATATTCTGGTAAACAACATGCAGAGGTGGAAAGTACAGGTAGAACATCTTTAGTACGCCTCAAATCAAATTATAAAATAATAGTACAAAAGGTGTGATTCTTTTTCACCATGCGACAACTACGCAACACCTTAGAGAGTAGAATTAGATTCTTTGTTAAAAAGTCTCTCAAAATTGAGCACTGGGTGAAGCAAAGCAAAATATCAAATTCTTCAACTTCAACACATCTAAATAATATGTCGACAAAATAAATCTGTCAGAAATTAAGTTCACTGACAACAATTGCAAAAGCACATAAAAATATGAGTTTTTTAAATGCAAATGAAGATTTCGGACCTCTCAACTGACCGTAATTTCCTTTGGCAAGGTAGATTAATCTTACATGATGCGTAATTTTGATTTTTATCTTTTGTATCCGAGATATTTTAAAAATTTCCTCTTGCAGGCACACGGCGAAACAGAACTACGTTTTGTGAACGGGTTTTTCACATGGGTCAGTTTCTTGGTGATCCTCATCTCAGGCATCTTCGTGTTGCCTCTCTTCTTCCTTTGGGTACCGTTCTGCGTCGACACATTCAAGGACGTTGAGCACCGTTGTCCAAATTGTAAAGCCTGGATCGGGACTTACAGGCGACTCGGCAAAAGCACTTGATTGATATTTGCGCACTTTTCAGCACCCACATACAAGAAAATTTGTGCACAATCTCAAGTACCGATTCACACGAGTGGGTGGTGCCATAATATGATTGCTGTTGAGGAAATTTCTAAGAACTTCTTTTTTTATCTCGAAAGTTTTTTCTCGAGGAGCTGAGACAAGTTACTATGATGCAGCTTGTTAACGATGATTCCGATCTAGATTTCCGGCTTTCATATTCGCTCGCAAATCTCCTCCAGCTTGTCCGAACAACTCTTTCAGATAAAAAAACCTCCCGAATGAAAGGCCAAATATGAAAGTATTTCCCTATAAATTCGGAAATACCTTTTCAATGTAACGTTGCTAATAAATGTGCCACTTAGCGTAGCCATATGATACCACTTTTATCGTTCAGTTAAGTTATGTTTCAATAAAAGAATTGAGATTAGCCGTTTTGTGATGTCAGATTCATTTTGTCGACGCCACAACTATCGTCAAACATCGCAATATCACTTTCGTATGCTTTTGTAAGCCACATTATGGGGCCGCCATGTCTGTGTCTGTATGTTTGTTTGATATTGCAAACCATGAAATAGAGGAGCTAAAATAATGAAACCTCACGACGTCATTCATCTCCTTAATTGGTCTTCCGATTCGAATTTCCATCAAATTCTAGACGAGTCATAGTCAAGCGAAATTTACTGAAGTTTGCACCATCACATTCTAGGACAGTGTTCATACGATCGCCAGTGAAATAGAAGGAAAGGTATATTATCTGGTACTCTTCTATTGCTGTTGAATATTTTTATGAATGGTTGATCTGCTGTCAAGTTAAATTGCCAAAACTACATGTCATGCCAGCCTCCCTGGCGCGTATTCCCATTGCATCTTTGACAATGTAAAAAGCTTTGAATAGCTTTCGTTCGAGCAAGATTCTCAATACGACAATAAGCAGAAAATATATATCAAACTCTAATGGTTTTAAGGCTCCCCTGATTCTAACGATACGTACGGTAATTATTTTGTTATTTTAATATGAAAAAGAATCTGTTTTACAGCATTTATTAAATGCTCTATGTCCTTTACAATATTAGAAATAGTTTTCTCTTTTTTTTTAGTGAAGTAATCTAGAAAGTAATTTTTCCTTCTGTGAAACGTTGAAATATTTCTGTGAAACATCTATTGTATAATGGACTCGAACACTAATGAGCATCTATTTTCTGAAATTCAATTTTATACCTCCAATATGCGATGTTTTCGTAACTTGCATCGCAGAAGTATGAAATTTGCTGAATCCTCAAGTTTTTCATTAGCGATGGAAGCGTCATTGGTGCATTGTTGCAAAGTAAGTCTTTATGTAATTTCGTTGCCGAAAATATAGACCAAATTTTGTTGATCAAAAGATGAAAACAATTTTTCTCAAGACTTCAGTCTGAAGTGACCATCAAAAACAGGTCTTTAGGATGTGGTTGTTGTTTAGATTCCATTGTGATTACAGTTGCAATCGTGCATCATCAAACTATCAACAATTCTATTTGTTCCCTCTTTCAACTTCAACTATAAGACTGATTGCTTTTCATTGAACTCAAAACCGTTGTATGGTTTATATTCCTTTTTTGTCCTCTAAATATATAAAAATAGTTGTACAATGATATGACCTGTACTGTACTATGTGCAGGATATGCGTTCTTCTATCTGCTCAGTTGAAATGATCTATGGAGTATTAAGTGTGGATTGCGGGTGGGAAGGCAATTGGAGTCAGATATTTCATAAATAATTCAAATTCATCTACTAATAAGACCAACCCTCTTCAAGAGTGAACTTAAATGTTTGCGAGGAATATCGTTATGAAGTTTGAAGCAGAGCAGTTATTTTTACCTGATGATCATAGGGAACCCTATACGAATAGTGACTGCTTAATGCTAATCTCATTGCATCACTTGATGTAATAAAACGAGGGGATGTATCTAATAGATGGCAAGTGGAGAGAACAATCTATGTATAGGTGGGCTCATATGAACTGATGCAATCGAGGTCAGATAATAAGAAATTCAAAACATCATTCATATGGGCTGAAGCGTCTCAAAAAAAACGAAATATTCAACATAAATCCTTCAAAGAAATTGCGTCATACATTTGATGATAGACATCATCGTACATCAATCCAACTCCAATAATCCGATACAAATTTCTAAATATATTTTCCAATTTTCCACATATGAATAAAAATTGCGAAACAATTGTTGAATAAAATATTGAAGTATTTCCACATAAAAATAAATGATCAGTTTTGCAGAATCATTGAAATGAAACCATTTCTAATTGATAAATATTCTATTTAACGAGAATATTTTATCGCATAAGACTTTGGCCTTTTATTAATATTTTCATCGTTATTATTGCTTTTCTCGCTCTTATCCTCATCGATTATTAAATGTTTCTTAAAGACTGTCCATATCACCTTATAAAAAAATCCTTAAGAAGTGTGAAGTGTCTTGGAGCGTGAAATAAAATATTTCTTTCTCTTCTAATTGTAGACAATATCACACTATGACTAATCTTAAAGTCTGTTGCATAATGATAAAAATATGACAGTTGTGAGCGTAATGGTGTAGGAACGATATAACTACGGTGTCTTCCACATTCCCTCTAAAATAAATCTATAGTCTCACAGCTCTATGCTTGTGAATAAGATTGCTTTAAAGCATGCGAACGCAGAATTTAATAATCGCATCGTGAATGAAAATGAAATATGTAGACGATTTGCAGCGGAGACAGATTTTTATGGATCTCAGTTGAAAAAAAGAACTGAAAAATAAAAGATTTATTTATTTGTTTATTTACTTCTTTATTTACTTCAGCTTCCTGAAATGAAAAAGCATATAAAAGTATGTGATCATGAATAGCAAGGAGCAAAACTTTCGCAAAGCTGTGATTGATGGGAACCGATATTTAATACGTAAGAACAGCAAAACTGTACAGAAAAAAAAAGACTCAACGGCATCCCAAAAGCGTTTTACAATCGGAAATGTTTTATTTTCGTGAAATTGCGATTTAGAGAATAAGGGCTGACAGAGTTTGTGTCGGAGGTGGGCATGAGATTCAACGTTTCATATATCGTTTGATAGAGTCTTAATAGGTAAATTCAAGACAACAAGCCGGAAGTCGATCAGTGAACAACCTCGACAGGTGAACGCAAATTGCTTGCGAGACATGACCCCACATATATTTATTCTAACATACCTCTACAGAAGGAACTATATTCGGCAATCTCTATTTCTCAAAATTCTTTAAAAATTCACATGCACACTGCATACGTTCAATTCATCGAGTTTCGTATTAAAATCAACGGAATCGGAAACAAAAAATATTTTTGTGCGCTATCGACTGTCAAAAGAAAAGTTGGCAATTAGTGCCTCGTAAGCAATAAAAATCAAACAATAATCTCATTTACGCAATAGAACTAAATCAGCTGATCGCTGCAGTGCTCTTCAAAGGATTGTCTCATTGGGAAGTTAACAGTTAAATGACTGCTCGTTGTAATATGTATTATGAGACAGATAGAGATTCCTATCCTATATTTCTGTTAAAAGGAAGAGAGATAATGATTGAATTGATGTAAGAATTATTTTCCTTCTTTTTGGTGAAACAGTCAAGCCGATTTTTTATTCCCTAAGGTTATTAAAGTGTCGAGAGAATCTTCAAGCTTAGACGAGCGAAATAAGCCGTTTAAAAATCAATGGTTAATTATCTCGCTGACCGTTTTTTTTTTTTTGAGTGTTGTGCATAATACATATGGAAAGGTTGAACAAAACTTTTCTCTTTTCTCTCCACAGATTAGTGATGCAGTTTTTCAATGGATATAGAAAATAACATTGGTTGCGTGTGTACCTATCTGGGTTCCAACGCATTTAATTGCACTCGAAGAAGAACCTACATTATGAGATCCATGGTTCATTTCGATTTGCAAATGAAATTCCAATGCAGTCGACGACCTCCCCGATTTGCATATCAAAACTTGCATAGCAATAAAAAGTGCGACTGTTCCCCTTTTTTTCTCTAAACCATGATCCCCCCGAAAAAAATTTTTGCGTAAATTGTGAATAGTCAAGGCTCCGACATTGTCGGAGATCAATAATGCGTATTTACACAACTGAAGCATAGAAAAGTGCATATCTCGCATTGTATCAGAAATATGAGTGCATTTTATGTTTTTCTCAATATCGAAGGAACGAAACGGAAATTGTGACTCCAATATTTTTATTTGCAAATTCCAGGTTGGAAAAAATAAATGCGAAATTTCATCACAGAAGAGAAGATTCGTAAAATTCAAAAAAGATTTTAGTCAAATTTTTCGAATTTTGCAAATTGTAAATAAAAGTGATTAATGACGTTCGCTTACTATAAGATTGAACTAAGTCATCAAGGATTTCGGAAGTCTCTCGCACCGAATGGTACAACTGATAACGCCAAAAATAAAACATTATACTAGTAATACCTCATTAGTAATGAATGTTACACAATAACAGCACCAACCTTACGCTCTGAGGTGAAATGAAACTCCCAACACCGCCATTTCGACATCCCACCATTAAATATCTCGAAAACCTCCATATATTCTAGACGACTAGATGAAATAAACCAATTATGGAAAGCAGGTGAAAATTTGTGAAAGAGAGCTGTCGCCACAATCTGTATGTATTATAATTTGCAAAATGTGCTTTCCTCAGCTCAAAAGCTTTCAAAACCTCAAAGATTATTGTTCCATAAATTGCAACATTGCAACTGATAATGATGAAATCAATTTATATCAATTATATTAAGTGGTATTTCATAAAGAAAAAAATATATAATGTAAAACAAAACGTACGATGTGTGCCGCACATCGAGGCAACTTTCAATAATAAAACATTTCGCATAAACATGCACATTGATTATGCTATTGCAATCTTATGCTGACACAGAATGGAAAACTGCATAGTGTAGACGTGCAAACATATAAAGGTAGAAATTAAATATAGAAAATAATATGACAATAAATATCACAAACCGAAAAAAACATTAAGAGCACTTTTGAATACGGGCCCGACTTCAAAATTAATGCAATATTTGCAAAAAGAAATACATTAGATGGCACAGTCATAGATGAAATTTGCACAAGCAATTAGAAGAGGGTACATCGATATCACTCTCACCCTCATCCTCGTCCCTTTCCCCTCCCCTCAATATAGAATATGAAATTGCAAAAAGCCCAATTTTGCCATTACAAAACTAGTAGGTTCTCATTCTGTCTAACCTCAACTTTTTTCACACCGTTCTAATCCATCAACTTTTATACAAACAACTTTGCTAATCGTTGACTTGCAGTTGTTATGACCATGGCCGTTGGCTACGTCGTCACTACGAATGCAACAATGCGCACGGCGAATTCGTGCTTTCCCTGACAAAAAATACTGCTCACTAATACTGCAAATGCTATGAAAACAGACAGTGCATTTCATGAGAAATGCATTCAATTCGGTTTTGAATGCATCGCTCTTTTTGCATATCTAATAACAGAGAAAATGGTCGTCGCGAAGCGTCGTTAATAAACAAGTTTTGCGCTGTTAGGATTTGCACGAATTGTACTGCACGAAGTGCTACATTCACTGCAACAATCTGACCAGCCGCCACCATAGTATAGCATAAAATAGAGGTTTGTTTAATTCAATGTTGCTTATTCCAGTTATAAAACATTCGCCTAACCACAGCTGTCATTAAACACATTACCTCATATAAAACCCATGCCGGCATCCAGAAAAAGTTTTTCGGTGCTCATTTTGCCATCCATCACCACTCTCCACTCAAACAATAGTGAATCAGGAATTTTCTGGCTGATAATGTCAACGACGTTAATTTTCATTCTGAATAACACAAAATAAAACAAATCCCTAGATGTGGGAAAAGGTCACGTTTAATTCAAAAAATGTGAACATCCTCTTACTAAAAATCAATAGTGAATCCTTCGAAATTACAACAATCGGTCACAAATCTCATTAAATACAATAAGTGACCTTAAATTACTACTCTCAGCACGATTGCCTTTTTACTGGCGTACAGCCAACGGCACTAAACGACTGGAATGAAAAAAACTCACCGTTCTTATTTCCTGCTTATCACACGTTCCTTCTTTTCAAATTTACCAAAGTCAGTGTTCTTAGAACCACAGGCTGAACCCCTTCTTTCCCTCTTTCCGCCATACGGGACACAACTATCACCAAGAAACATCAAAAGACAAGAAACGGTGGAAAATATTGATGTTATATATCTTTCAAATAATATCAGATTTGGCAAATTAGCATAACAATAGCAAAAAAGGCCAAAATATTTAAGCCAAAATTAGATCACATCCTTTTCGTTCAAAAACGAAAATGTGCCAGACGGAAGGAAGTGAACTAATGAGCAATTTCTTAATGCAATAATGATAGATCGATGGCACATTATGTAAATGAAAACAATTAAAAGGTGGCCTGAGGGTGGGAAGTTTGGAATTGTTGCTTTCAACCTCGGATAACAACCTCAAATTTTAGCCGCAAAGCCGATTTCTCCCCTATCATTTAACACTTTAAATATAAAATTTTAGTTGTCTCCTAGTTGATAAAGACAATGAGTTGAGGCATCGATTATATTATTAATTGCATCATATCATAACACCATATTGAAGAATACAAATAAATAAAGAACCCCCAAGTAAACACCAAAAAAATCAATGTTACGCGCATTGAAGAGATTCCTGCGTATCTCTAGACTCAGTGTGATATAAGGCTGATATGTGGTATTTCCACTTCGAATAATGGAATATAGCGGCACCATTTATCGACAACACACTTCAGTTCCTACCTCACAGTTTTCCACACATGACCGCGTTGAAAAGAGTCATACCACTATTTATAGCTCTTTGTCATACCTGCATTTGCCTATATTTCTAGCTTGAGGTAGCTGAAGTTTGGCTGAATAACTTTTAATGCTCAGACGCGTTCCTCATTGCCGGTTTGTTCACCACACAAAAAGGTATATAGCAGACAAATCACAATTCTAAGAGTAACGACTCGAACATTCTCTTCAAAGTGCACAAGCAGTCATCACTAAGATGCTCATTTAAATCTCACTGCAATTCGGGCACTACATTGTCATGGTGCTGCAAATAACTCAAACTTAATTCATACCCTGACGACTTGCCCACGATAAGTAAAAAGCTGCTAATAATACAAATATTGCTGCAATTATAGCAATTCCGTCTGTATATCGATCTCTGCGCATAGCATCGACCGGTTGAGTGCCATTTAGTTCCTCTCCATCTAAATTTTATTATGCCTCCCAAGTGTCCTTTTGCAGATGGGACATGAATGCAGTACGTCGAGACAGCCGTCGATACAAAACGGAATGAAGCAAATACACCACGGCACAAGCAGAAAGAATCCAAGCAAGAAACAAATGCCCATTATAATCCACGGTAATGCACCAGCAACACGTTCTGTCGATGTCACTATGTGTGACTGAAATATATTTCATCTCAATATGCAACTACATGAACGGTTAGATCAGTTGAAATATGAATTTATTATTTTGCACACTCATTATTTGTTCACAATTCATACAAATGTCGGCCTAGTGAACGGAAATATAACAGCGCATATCGTGCTGACGGCTCTTCTATATTTTCAATTGTTTTTAGTCGACTGTTCGTCGTTATTCTCTTTAAACTGATATACCTACATTTTATGGTGCCTATTTTTTTAAACAATGACTTTTTAACAAAAAGCTAGATATATCAGCTAATTTTTCCGCTGCAGATGAGAGAGACCACCCAACTAGTCACAATATCGAGGCCGCTATCGTTCACGGTAGCCCGACCCAATAAGTAAATTTGGTGACTAAGCAAAAAAGCAATCAAAGCAGTTTTATTTGAGAGAGTTGCCAGGTTGGTTACTAAGCCAATGATTGATGCGTTTGTTGGTCAGCATATAGACACAGATGTGGCTATCCACAACGGCAATTGCTTGTAGATAAACTTATGGTGAATTTACATAAAAATATGCACCTCAAGTGGAAAAGAAAATTTCCAGAACTTTTCCAGAAACTATAAACTTTCCTAACATGTGAAACCCTAATTTTGAGTTAACGCTAAAAGAAGTAAACGCTATGGATAAGTAATTCGAGATCATGCATGTTGATAAAACGGCTAACAAGCACTATCACTGAAAAAGTATGCAGCCAAAAGGTTTGCATATTCAAAGCAAATAAGGTGGAACAAAAACGTAATAGAATTGACTACTTGAGATTAAAGCATCGATGGGGCCGTGAATAGCAGCTATTCGAGACGCGATGATCGATCAGGTTGTGCAATTCTACAACTTTCTGCCTGAATTAGCATAAAACGTTCTATTTACGAAGCTACAGGAAGTGCAAATATAATCACCTGACAGTAGGGACAATCCATTTCAACTGGATTTGGCCCATAGAGTGGAGTCCGTGCCTGAACAACGTTCACATGTATCGGCGCACCTGAAGGTGCCACTGTGGGTATCGCCGACGCTCCGATCGGTTCTCTAACTGTTTCATTGTACGATGGAGGAGGGTCGGTCATTGTGTCACTGGAAAATAAATCGTAAATCTAGCTTTAACTAACTTCACAAATTTTAGAAGAAAATACGTGAAGAAAATAAAAATGAAAGTATTTGAAAAGTTGAAGAGTGAACAGTTGATGCGTTTTGTGCTTTTCGCATATGCGCTCACAGCACCAACCGGTTGCATCAATATTCAAAAAACTCCCTTTTTTGACCGACCGGTTGTAAGCATTCTCATTCAAAATTAGTTTTTGGGCTGCCTCAAAATTGTTGCAGTTTAAGACTAATGCGAATTTTATGGCACCTTTGATTTCGACAGTGACATACAAACGCACAGACATGACCCCATCATTTTCAACAGATAAGTTTCAATGAAAATGCAACACCTGTTTGTTCACGTTAAGAAAGTGAACTATTCCCTCACAACAGGGTTTGTTTGAACGTCATATCATTCGCTAGCTCATCCAGACCACTCCCAAGGCAATCTTTAAAGCAAATGCATCCAGGTATTGAACAAAGACTGGGAATTTGTAAAAAATGCTTAAAACTCATAATTAATTCGAATGAAGCACTTTCTAAACACTTTTTTCAAACAAAGCTCTCCATCATCGAAAAAGATAGGTTGCAAAATGAAAAGACTTGTGTCCATGCTTTCGAATAGACAGCGTAATGAGCGTATCGGATGCGGTTCGAGACAGGAAAGGCTACAGTCGAACTACTAAGCTTAAGTAATGTGTGGAAACGCCGCACTCAGGTTGGTGAGTTGTGACTGAATATGGAAACATCTGCTACGCACAAAAAACACAGAGCATTGAAAGGAAATAAAACAATAACTTTTCTATACGTGGAAAAAAATTGCTGCTCTAAAGCTGGAAAACAACATTAAAATATAAAATTGAAACCTAAAAGCATGGAAAATTCTGTCGACAATCACAATACTCCGTTAAAACAACCTTCCAATTACGACGTGATACATCGAAACAAAAAGATCCTTTCTGCATCTTTTTTCCTCATTTTCCAAATGTCCGTTCAGTCGTTTTTTTTTTCTCACCCTTTTCTCACCTCTCACTTAATTCCAGGCAACATTCAACCGGCAGATAGAAAATGAACTAACCGAAGCGATAGAATTTAACAGGACGTTTCTATCCGTGTCAGCATTCTCAGTACCTAAAGAGCTTTCTGAATGACCCGGTGATAACAAGATCAAATCCGGTAATAATAACAAGAAGCACTCAACGACGTGCTCAAAATAAATCGTTCAGTAAGCTAGAGAAGCATACTACATATTAGCCGGAAATAATGGCTACTATAACGGTGAGTGTGAAGTTCATAAAGAAAGGAAGAAAAATGCAATATAGCAGTCAGAAAGATAGAAGAAAAAAGTACATATTCAAATGGAAAGCAATCAAAGCAGAATGGACAAGAAAAGTACACCTTTCATCTAACCTTTACATGATTAAGCGAAGTACCATTTGAAAGGCAGAAAGAGGGAATGCAAGGATGTATGGAACGACTGAGGGGAATTGTGGTCGTATCCGCGAAAGTGACAAGCAGGGATAGGTAATACAGGCACAGAGCACCTTTAATGCAAACCTTATTTGGTTGAGAAAAGCATGTGGGAATGTGATTTTACGATCCGACATTACTAATCAACAACAAAAATCACGTCATCTCGCTATAACCTCGTGATGAAACGAAGATGTTAGTACACCAACCAAGAAGAGAGTACTGAAGCCAAAATTCCCATATTAGATACAAAACAAAAAACAATGTCTTGATAACAAAGCATTGCAGGGTGGGGGTGGGTGAGGGGGAAGGGGGGGAGCGGGAGATGATTGTATTTTTGAGCATTCATCTATTTCAGAACAAGTTTGATTGAGTGACTTTATGGTCGAAATCAAAATTGTGGAAGGATTTTTTCTATATGCCACCACATGACATGTAAATAACCGATGGCTTCTGGGAAGGGTGTGGCGAGGATTCTTCTTTCCTTTCCCCCTCTTTGGCAAATCACCTTCTGGGAACCAATGAATGTAAATAAAGGAGAAAGGAACAACCTTCTCAATATTTGATAGGGAACGTCTACTAAAACCATCAACGAAACCATCTCAAGAAATCGAATAAACATAAAATTTGACGACAGAGGGGACAAGGTAAGTCAACCATGCAAGATATAGTGCTGTAGCAAATAGAATATTGACTCCTCAAACGAAATCCTCTCAATATCATCGCATCTTTAGCAGTATTGTAAAACAGTTAACATAAGAATATGTAGAAAACGATTTAAAACAATATGAATTAACTGATAAATAATAATCAGAAGCGAAATCCATCTACAATCAAAGAACATTCATTCATAAACGTGTTTATTTGGCAATCAGCCAATATGTGATACGGTATTCGTCAAATTTGAATTGGCGCGCTTAGATGACGTTGCGTTACGGCGTCGTTATACGCGTTGCACTTTTATTTTCTGAAATGTCTTGTAGTGGGATCATTGGGATAGCGGAGTGGTGGGATGTTTTTTGTTGTGGTTGTTTAATGTCGATGCATTGTTTGTCCTTGGTGAGGGAAAGGTCATCTAGTCATGTGCTAGTTACGATCCTCTTAGGCAGTGGGATGTGTAGGTTAATATTGCTGACCTGGCGACCTCTAATAATTTAGGTCTGAATTAGGTTGGCTCCGAGTTGCAATCTAGGTCACATGTAACAGTTTCTTCATAAGTAAACTAGTCGAGTATCGATAGTCATACACTGTAATTGTTATGTCGAGCTTTAAAGCACGAAGCGAGACGTTTTCCTCAGTCACACACCGTACTGTAGAAGCATCTTGCTGCTATTATTCTATAGCACCTATGCAGGTGAAACGGTGCCATCTAATAATATCTGCTTTGTTTGTCATGTTAAAGAGTTAATCCACGAGTTTATAAGAGAAATTTTTTTGCGGCTACATACGATTTGAATGGAGTTCGCACAGGTCCTTTTAGTTTTTTTAGGTCTTTCTGACTGTGGTTTGTTGATCGTTAAAAAGCCGAAAGCAGTCGCGGGCGTCTCCTTTCAAAATGCGTGATAAGGTAAAATTTCTTTCATCTTAATAATAATCCATCGCAGGCACCAAAAAATATAGACATATAAATAGGATGGTGAGTGAGATGGCGCAGGTTTTTGTGTGATGAGTTTTCAAGTTTAGTTCTCACGCAGAGGGAAAAAAGAATACGATATGACACGCTGTTGAAATTTTGTTGAACCTGTAATGAGACAGAACATATGTCAGTTTGGATGACCTTTGTTGCCATGCGTTTTTTCCCCACAAGAAACCTGATTTTAAACGTCTCGGTGAAGCCCGCCCCAGGCAAAGACCTGGAACGGAACGACGATCCGATTTGAACTGCATATTCTTTTCCTTCGCCATTTCATCCTTCCTTTCATCTGCATTGATTTTATCCGTCCTTTTGAAGCAGTTTTGCATGTCCCACGCAGACTGAGGTATAGGTAAGTTTGAATCTAGTGCCGTGGAAAGGTGATGCAGATTGTTTTATTAGTGTGTGTATTCGATCAGGTACTTAGTGGAATGACATGCCGTTGTTTCGAGAACCCATCTTCAACGTCTTTCAGGGAAATTCTCTAGCTGAGGTGCTACTGTTATAGAGACCATCCTCCTCCATTCAATTTTGAAGATATTACGAGATGAGTTTTCGAGTAGTGGTTGAATGGCGGCGTTCAGAAATAGATATAGAGGCTGGTGTTTATAACCTTTATCAGCAATATTTATTGCAGTTTATTGTCATGTTCATTTATGTCTCTAAGTAACCTTTGGATGATCTTTTCGAGGGCACAGTTTTCTTCGTTCAGAGGATTTGTTTATATCCGCAATTGCTAGGCGGTTATACCACCTGCATGTCATATTTGGAACAAATTTCAGAGATAATTGCACTAAATTTAAATGTAGGAGTGTTTGCAATCATCGAAGTAATTTCAGTGGCGTAAGAAGCGGATGCGCAGACTGAAGCGTAAAAGAAGGCAGGCGAAGAAGTGAGATACGGTGATATGGGACATATGTCGGGCGATTCGACAACGCGAATGTGTTTACTGACGAGTGAGGAGACGTGCCTCGAATCCATCTTCACTTCTCGAGATTGCCGTCAACTGCCGTCGATTTTCATCTATTTTCTCAGTTGTTTATGTATTTTGGATCGAATATTGCGAAAGATGCAACTCAGCGGTTTTTTCATAGAGTATATGTTGATTGTTGCTTACTGGTTAGGTATAATTTGGCCTCTATTGCTGAGGATTCTGGAGTGCCCTAACTGTTTATGTTCACGTAAAGTTTTGCTTGTTTTGTGGTTTCCGCAGTGGAGTAAGCGACTGTTCGAAACTCAGGAGGGATATTTTCTTGCCTTCTGTAGGTCGTGTGTTTATTTTTAAAGTGTAGAACGAAGTAACTCCTATGGTTGAGGCCTGATGGTGGAGGGGGGAGGGAGTGGGGATGGGTTGACGTGGTGATGACGGAACCATATATCCTGCACCAGCCACTATGCACATTCGCGTTTGTTCATCACCTCTCATACGGGTCTCAGTCGTTTTGTTCACCGTTGTTTATAATTTTGCAGTCTGTATAGACTTTGTTGCATCGGATGTGTTGTGTATTCGTACATAAAACATTTCGATATCGATGTGTAGAAGCATTCCTCTGGTGTTCTATCATTTTTTATAAGTACTAGGGAAGAAATGTTGGAGTAATTTTATAAATAGGCATTTGGAGATGTTCATCAAGCTAAACGTCACCGAAGAATTGTCACTAATGACAAGGATGCCAACAAGAGGTAGAAGAGGTATGCGACGGAGGGGAAGGGCTGTGTCTGATGGAAAGGAGCATATTGCAAGGGATGCAGCTTGTGATGGTGCGGGTGCGATTTGATCTCCGAGCTGCTGCAGTATCCGTGGGGGAAGTATTTGGTTGGTGACAGCTGAATGTCTGCAAGCTGCACTTTGCGTCAAAGAACGCACTCGCGAAAGGTAGACGCATACAAACGAAACCAAGCAAAACGTAGTTAGCAGTAACGTAAAGGGAAACGACACGGTAAGCGAAAAGAAGTTAGTATTTTTTGAATGGCTCAAAAGCGTCCGTCGGCTTTCGTGTGTTAAACATTAAGGGTGAGTCGGTCAGGATTTAGCGTCGGGATTCGCCGAGCTTCGGCGTCTTTTTGAAGTTCCTTCGGGACGCAGGTCTTAGAGCTGTCCTGAAAATTCTAAACCATCGAGGTGTTGACCTTCGTTCTCTGTTGACGACACAGCCATGTCTAATATGCGTACTCTTCCTTATAGTCACAACGGGAAAAATGCATATGGCGTACTTGTCGAGTCACGTGAGCGAATACACTAGGCGATGCTTCAGATCATCTAAGGGGAACAAACTTGGAAATTTCAGCCACTCCCCATGCAAAATCTTGCGGTCTACGAAAGCAAATAATATAAAAGCGATGAGATATCATGCAAAAGTGAGAAGAGGTGAAAGACAATTGGAGGTGAAGAGATTATAATTAAACAGATTAAAAGTACTATAGCATTTAGAACTAGATTAGTGAGAAAGAGTGTGCAAAAACATTTCGGTGGAGGGCAATGACATTGTTTTGCTGATCGCCGCCATACTCCGTCGATGTTGCTCTGTGGCGAGTATACAGGAGGTGAGAGTATGACCTTAAACATTATGGGAGTATGATCTCACTTTGCAAGAGACTTTTTGCTGGATGCTTTGAACATGTGAAGTAAGAAGCTTCCGCAGTCAGCCATCACAACAGAGCAAATTCATAGATGGTTTTATAGTTTGAGGCTGGGAATGTGCTGATAGACAGGTATTCCAGTTCACGCTTCAAACAGTCGGTGACAACCCAAGCGAACAACAAAACAAAATCAGCACTCAGATGGCAGTTCTCTCATTTTGCAAGAGGCTTATGGCCGTGGGTGTGGGGTTCAATTCGATGGTAATAACTGCCGAAAGGAATAACCAAAATAAACATCATTTTGTATGTATTCTAGAATAATCGGGATTTGACTCATCTTAACAAATTTTCGCTTTTTTTTTGGAATTTTAGAATTCGTTATTCACCGTGCTATGCATGAATCTCAACCAGTGGGAGTTTTCGATTGCGTTGTTTTGAAAAACTAGAATTTTTACCTCTCTAGAAGAAGAATCTGAGACAAGTTCGATTTTATGAAGAATGGCATTTTCACCTTCTTCATACTCTGGTGAAACTTGGCAGAAATCTGAGCAGCTTTCCAGGTTGTTTTATTCGTCCTGCAACAGGTGCCATCAACTTTGTTCGCGGGTGAATTCTGCCTGCATTGTGCAATGTTTGTGCTCTATTACAGCTATTATGTTCGCTTCGAATGTCCGCCTTTCGGTCGCTGTGTTATTTTTGCCAAGTGTCCCCTCTCCTCCCATTCCTGCTTCCCCATCAACAACTTGCTTGCTAGTCCGCATCATTCCCCGTTAAAAGCCGACAACGATAAATCGATTGCACCATCACTTATTCTATATGCGAGAAATTAACCTCCTTCCTTTCCTCCCTACCAAGTGCAAGTTATCCGGATACGAAACGTGTGCTCAATCTTCCTCACCATGAACCGTTTTGTGATCGATCCCATAGATTGCTGCTGTAATTGAACTTCATAATGAAACACTTCAACGTTTGTCATAACCGATTGCTTCACTATTGTCAAATTTTATGTTGTTTGTGTTTCATTATCATGTTTGCATCATTTATGTTTGAACAGGTGTGTACAACAAGATGGCCAATGACGTTAAAGAGGAGCCGCTAGAAGCCGAAATGGATCCAGAAACGAGTGTTAGTTTCGACCTGACTCTGGCAGCATCACGTGAGTTTTGCCGACGCAGAAAGCGAGTTCTGGAAAACATGGCAAGCTATTATTTTCTTTCCCCTTTTTTATGCTTTTTTTCAGTTTTCTTTTCATTTTATCCAATCTTCTCTTCAATTTTCTAACTTTATAGATAGAGGGATGTGATTTAATTTTTTTCTAGTCTCGGTCACAATAGGAATCAAATTTAAAGCATATCCGTATGAAATTGAATTAAATCCGATCCCGGTTGGGTTGGAGCTGGCCACTCAACTGGGGCTGGATTTGACCCATCTTCCTGTGGTCATGGGTTAAATCTGCACTCGATCACATTTGTAACCAGGGCTAATATCAACTTTGTTCTGATTGTCAAGTGCAAATTGGCTGCAGAACGGATTCGATTTCCATTCAATGAACAAGTTTCGTTACGTGAAAAGAAAGAATCGATCCTTGGACAAACGGATTAATGAATGAGATTTTTGGCTCTTCATGGGTGGCAATAGGCTTTCGACCCGAACTTCTTTCGACGATTTACCCTTTTATCCCTTTCATTTTAACGAAGTGATTATGAGATATTGAAATGTGTATAAACAGCTGCTGAAATTGCAGAAAGAGGAAAACACTTATTGTGTCGCCTTTTGCGCAGTTTATCACGTTTAATTTGCGATCCTTTTTAAATCAAGAATATTTATCTTTCCCTCAGTTAATTAGACAATGTTTTTGGTTCTGCTTTATATCACATATCTCAACGAGGTTTTGAAGTTACCGCTGCAGACGAGTTTCAGTCAGATTATTCAAATATTTAAATTATGAAGCAGCCACTTCATTATTTTTGCATTGTTGTATCAGAGGGATCTATGAAGGTCACTAAAATTTGCATATTGAGATGGACGTTGATGATGAAAGCATTTGTGATATTGTGGTCATTTGGTCAGCTATAATTTACAGTCGAACGTCTCGTTGCTGACAACGAAATCATTCGGTGCAAACGATACGGTGAAATCGATTCGTCCATCGCCAACTAAATCTATCGAATGGGAGGAACGACTGAAGAGGCTTGCTGAGGTTATCAGGTATGATTATTCCCTCTTTTAGCATTAAAAATTGTTTTTCGTTTTATGCACTTTTTTATTCTTTTTCGATCGTTATATTGAGTTTTTCTTACACATAAAGTTTTTTAATACTTTTCTTCTCATTTTCATATAAAAACAATCAATAAAATTTAACGGTTGAAAATTTCGGAAAAATCCAGGAAATTATGGATTACATTTCATGACGAATAGCATAAATGGGCCTATTCGTAGCAGCCGAGTTAGTGAATTTTTTGTCAAAAAGTTGAACTTTTGAATTTTGAATCATCTTTAGAGAATGTTTTTGATTCATTTGTGTGGGTATCACATAGGGCGTTTGTTAAAATGTTTACATATCAAAAAATATTCAAAAATTTGAAAAGAAGGGATGAGGTGTCAGAGTAGGAAGTGTCGGCAATGTGCCCTTGCTTGGGGATAAGCGCTTTGTCAAACTGCTTGAAGAATTGAACATAAATGGTTTATAAAGGAAAAGAACAATGCTTTCGTTCAAGAGAGCAGTCAGGATGAGATAGAGAGGGAGGGAGAGAGGGGGTGAGAGGGGAGTTGTAAAAGCAATTCTTCGGATATCACAGGTTAGCAATTTTTCCACTAAAGAAGTTATAAATGATTATTTTTGGTGTCATAGACTCCACGGTTGATTGCTTGCGATATTGTGGAACTCATTGAGATGGCTTTTGAATTTATATATTCAGACCTGTTGGAACCCTGAAACATGAAATTTTATTGCATCTTTCGCTCAGTTCCCCCTCTCCCTTCTAATCACATCCCCCATTTATTCATTCACACATTTCAGTGGTATTGACAAGGAGAACTGGGCAGAGAGAGTGAACGAGACATTGGACGATGGCTTTAAGGATCTTAGTGCGGTGCTCATTCAAACTTCCACTTCAAAGCGCCCATTGTGCATATTTGAACTCATAAGTGTGTTCGCGATCGCTCTTGTGAAACTGCAACAATGGCGATGCATTAATGGATATGAGGTACACTTCTTTCCCAGTGATGGGTGCGGTTAAAAAGACTCAGCGGAGTTGGACATAACTCTCCCAGAATGCGAATCGTTTCCTCTGCCCCCCCCCCCCTCCTCCTTCCCTTCCTGTCTCCAAAAAACAGTTGCCACTAGAAAGAGAGAAATTAAGTCTGCAGATTTCTTCGACGGTCGAATGTTTGTTGTATTATCAGAGAACTACAAAAGAGCTAAAAAAATCTTGCACTTTGAAATAGTGGGCATAACGCAATCTAGTCAACATATGTTCTGATGATATGTAATATCGAAATTTACGACGATTAATTATTTTGCGTTTTTTTTTGGTTGTATGCTTCTTAGCTTCCTCAAAAACAATGGCTAGGTTTGCAGAAAACGTCATAACCTCAGGGCTTCTGTTCCATGTGGTATTATAAGGTAATCGTCATTCAACGTGCTTATTTTTTGTGGTTTCATTGTTTAATGGTCGATTGCAGGAAAGCGATGAATTGATCACTGACTTGGTACACAAAACACTTGGATATTGGCTGAACGCGAGAACACATTTTAACGATTGGAATCGGGCATGGGCTCATACACGAACTGTTCTCATTGATGTGCTCAGAAATATAACAGCTATCAAGACGCTTATTAATGTAAAACATCTCATCTCTTCTATGCTTACGGAGTGAGTCTTATTTGTTTTTCGTGGATCGTTTTCATTTAATCTACATATTTAATTTTTATTTGTCGAAAGAGAAGTGGGGAGGGGGGGGGGGGGGTTAGGTCATGAGCGAATGCTACTAAATGCAGACTTTATTGTTGTATCCCTTTAATGATATCTATCCCATAAGAGAATGGCATGTTCTATGAATCCCTGCTTGTTTTTGTGGAACGCTCAAGCTTTGTTGTCATTATTCACTAGGTTGGGTCGGAAAAGGGGAGGGGTAGGGCTTGAGGTAGTGGAAGCTGAATAGTCAAAAAACGCTTTGAATGCCAGCTTGTATCGTCGACATCTAGTTATTTTACCGTTCATTCGATGAGTTATAGTAGTGCTGTGTTTTACTGATGTGATGGCACATGTTGTGTTTTTTATTTGAGTCATTTCGTTGAAGTTTGTTTAAGGTATTATCGAAGTTGGTGCGCATCGTTTCCTTTACAAGCATCAATAAATAAAAAGTGATCGTATCACAAATCCAAGTTTTAATAAATTCAATAAAACTCTAGGCGGTGGATAGTAGATAAAGAGGAATCAAGAAAACAACTATAAGAATTGCATTCATTAGATGAATATAAGTCGTTCATCACACATAATTAAGAAACGTATAAGAATAAATGAGTAACCAAAGCGCAAAGGCTGATTGTAGGTTTGCGTACCGTATGCCCTGAAATATGCCCCGAGGGCTACAGAGTTCTCATAGACGAGGGAGTTGCATTGAAAACAGAGGGACGTGTTAGTGAAATAAGTCAAATTCTTTCGAATTGATTCGTGCTGTTGTTTCAGTAACGATGATTCTTTTGAGCTCACTAGCAGCAGCCACTTCATTTGGAAATTAAAGGGTTTTATTGAGGTGAGCGTTCATTGAGAAAGCGGGATTTTATACATTTTATACGGGGCTCACTTATTAAGAACAACAGGTAACTCTCAGCACTTCGAGATGTTCCACATTATTCACCTTGATTCGCAAATATACTTCTCTCGCTATATGCAGTTATCCTTCCTTACTCTATTTTCTTTTCTATGTTTTCACTCACTTCATTAATCGAACGCTTACTTATTGACGTTTAAAGTGTTGAAATGTTTGGCAACAAAACAGAACCAATTAAATAAGTTTATTCATGTAGTTTCAATTCGAAGTTTGCTCGCTGAAAAACCTGTTTAGAGGCTGGTTGGATATGTGGGAGGGGAAGGGAATGAAGTGAACGAAATGGGGGATATTCGCAGAGGGCTGGTTGATGTTTTATCTTTGTGAGTGGTGTATTGCTTATAAACATTGATGTGGTGATTGATGAATTTTGGATTTAGATTGCTATCATATACAGCGAAAGAAGGGAGTTATGCATACGGCTTATATGCGAGTGAGCAGCTTGAACACTTCGAATGTATTCTCACACAACAATTACGTCACATCGGAAATTCTTCTTGAGGGATACTCTTGCTGCACCTTTTTCCTCGTTTCCATCTGTGCTCTTATTCTATGTTCTATGCTGTAATTCTGTAAGTTTTTATATAAATGAACTAGTAATATCGCGAAAGTGAGTATGTACTAAAGAGAAGATTGTTGTAGAAACAAATCTTTTTGAAATATCTCATGAAGAGAAATTTTTGCTTGCAAAGAGTTGAAAGGGAGGGGGCAATGTTATATACTTCACATGATTGATGGAATATGTCAGTGATGAAAGCGACGATGTGCAAGCAACACTGCAAATCATTGCCTTCTTTGCGGAAAGTTCGTTTTTGGACGCCACTTTAAAAAAGTTTAATGCACCGTATTCCCTGTTTCAGAAGCCCAGGACTTGTAGCAGTGATGGTTTTTTTGCGAAGAATGTATTTGAGAAGGCCGGAGTAGTATGATATGAATAAGAGATGGGAGAGGGGTGAATGAACTGTTTGGATTCGTGATTTTTGAAAATAAGTAGAAAAAGCTTATAAACTTGCATTTTATTTTCTCGCCATTTTTGTGATTTTTAAAACGATTTAAAAATGTATCGAGGGGTTTATAGACGGGAAGGTACTGTAGATCAAACAATCATCAAAACTTTTTGCTGTTTTGGATACTCAAAGCATAGTGATATCTACGTGTTTGTTTATTTGTTTGTTTGTGTTTATATGTTGATAGGATGTTTCTTTGTTTAATGTTGTCGAAAGGGGCAAAGGTAGTGCCCACCGATCATTTTCTGTGAATTTTTGAGCTTTGAAGGTCGTTTTTTTTGGTATTCTGAAAATTCTTCGTTATTTTCTGATGGTTATTGAAATTCTTTGTTATTTTTAGTAGCACTCTTCTGTGATGTATTTCCGTTATGCATTTTTATAAATGGTTGAGTGATATTTAAATGCTGCAAGATAGGATCAACTGTTTTTATCTCTTCTTCCTCTCTCGTGTCCCTCTCTCCATTCCATTCCATCGTCATGTATGGAAAGATCCACCCTCTACGGCAATATAGGTTGCTTTCAGAAGGGTAGTGGAAATGCGGATATGATTATTGCTTGATGTGCTTCTAGTTGACGAACGAGTGAAATTTCTTAAAGAAGACGAGGGCAATGAAGTGATAATGAAATGTTCACAATGATAACTTGATAAGCTTATTTTTGCTGATCGTCTTTCGAAGTGCTTATTTACCATTCATTTCAATCAAATCGTAACAGTTCATTTTTCCTGTAAAAAATTTCTATTTCCTCTGTTCATTGTTTTATTCTCTTTTATATTAATTTGTGGAATAAGCAGTTCTTTTCTACGAGAATAACCTTTATGAGGCTGCCTTATATACGGCTGTCAAATCTTGTAATGAATAAGCGTGAAAAGGGGATATCAGTGCTAAATGAGATTGATTCCGCTTTTCGTTCATTTATTTTGAATGGGAAAAAATGAGTCAAATCAGTCGAACTCATAAACAAAAAGTTCATATTTGTAAGAGCAATTATTTTATTTTTTCACTTAAAATAACTGTGTAATGAATGTTAAGAATATTTTCTCTAGTGCAAATAATTGAGCATGTTTATTTCTTTATGTTTATCTTGCTATTGTTTACGATATAGTTACTGTTTATGATCTCTGTGCGGTAAAAACGATGGTCTCTGTAAAATAACAATGTTCACATTTTTGATTACCCTTTTTGCATGCATAAAACCTCAATAATATATGAGATAGCCGAAGGGTCCATTCTGGTGTTGAGTATAATGACTCAAACGAGGATATTCAGTCGAAAGTAAAGCATTGCGCATGGTGACCAACAAAGGGTCCGTCGGTAACCATAAAATTCGGAGTTAAAAAACTTGCCTAATGGCGATGCAGTATTTAACTACTGATTATAAAACTATGCAAGAGAATTGGAATTTTTTGGTTTTTCTTAGCGAGTAAACGTAAGTTCACGAGCGTCCGTAAAGAGCGGAAATTTTTCTCAGTGAGTTTTTGTGGTTTTAAGTCCAAATGATTTAGTTGAAAGAAAAAAGTCATTTGCAGATTTAACGCTATTGAGTTCTCCGAGTTTCTGCAATCCGCATCACTGAGTCGGTCCATCAGTTTAGTGTTTGGTATGAGGGCCCCACCAAATGAAATGAAGAATTCTTCATTCTCCGCGGGAGAGTGGGAGCTTCTCGCTCTGGCGAGGGGGTTTGAGTTTTCAGATTGGTACTATGTTATCCGACTACTTCTCGGGCAGACGAGATTTTCTTGTCAACAGAAGCAATGCAAGTATGAGAGGAGGGAATGAGACAGCAAACTGTGGAACCCTGGCAGCAATGGGTTTTTCTTTGAGTACTATGTGGATTACACAGGTCTACATTAACGCTACGTCACAGAGCTTCTTGATAAGCTACGACTGTTTTCGTACATTCGAGACATGCTTCCATTTCACATCAGGGGTTTCCATTATGCTTTTTGACTGTTTCCATCTTATGTGGATATCATCTTTCACGATAATCTATTGTTTCTTTGATGATACATGTGTGCCACGTTGCCTTTCAGCGTTTCTCATTCCAACACACCGCATCACGCAGTTTCCTTGTGTCCTGTGACTTAATGGAGGTTCTTTCTTTTCAGCTTGCGACCACAGAATTCGCGCTTCTAACATCCTTCACAGAGATGAAGAAAAGTGGGGCACCTCGGGGCCCCCGGCCTTACTGGGGCTCCCTTGGACGAAGGATGGCGGTGAACTCCGAAAAATAGATTCCGTAGTAATGGATCAAGACTAGAAATCGCAAAAAGTAATTCGGGCACAAGAAAGAACCTTGAGAACCTTGTGATCAAGACCTGCAACAGTGTAGTCCGCAACATCGCCGCTTCCGCCTTTCAAAATGTCTTCAGGAGCATTGTTAAGGAATTTTTAATCGAAAACATACAGGATCAGCAAGAATCCAATATAAAGAGAAGGATCCTAAAAGAAGAGCAAGATTAGCAATTGTTGAATTCGCTTAATTTTTATCTACGGGTTGTTTTGTATGCTCTACGTTTTGTTATTTTCAATGTCGGTTGTGCACTCTACGAAGAACTTATTTTGCAAACGCTCAACAAACACGCTGGTTCGATGGAAGGGCAGTGGAAAAGGTGGATTAATTGGCTCCAGCGCGATTCATGTCCTTCACAATTTTTTGGCATTTAGGGGAGACCGGGAAACTTGCAACGACAACAGCATCACAAAGTGTTGCTGATTTGCGAGATGATTCTGGACTCTGCTGTCTCCAAGCAGAAAGGACGTGGTCAAACTCGGAGACCCCAATACATGCCCTTCCCTAACGCAGCGGCTCCTGCTGCTTGGCGATGGGTTTGAAGCGGCGATGTGGTAAAGCACAATTGCAAAGAAGCTGAACACACTCGCAAAGAACGATGCTGCCGCAGCTGTTTAACCTAAAGCAGGAATATGTGGGCTGTTATATATTTGGCAGGCTATCAGTAGTCAAATGTTGATCAGGAAGTCATCAAATATCCATCAGTGCCTTCCTCTTAATTCCTCTTCAAAATTCTCCACTAGGAAACTCCTTCCCCTCTTCTGAGCGAACCCCTCCTCCCTCCTCCCCCCACAACTTCCCACTCTTCACCAAGCTGGAAAAATGATTAGGTTTCAAAGGTTCGAAAAGGTTCGATTTTGTCTGAACATTCATTATAATCCACCCCAACATTCTAAATTCTCGGGTAAAACAATCCCTTCTCCCCATTGCAAAACCGTGCAGAATTTAGAGAGTTGTTTTATTCATCGTTGCACGGTTGCTGGTTTCAGTTATAATCCAAAAGCGATTACTTGAGCAGTTGGCGCTTTTCCAGACTTGTTTTAGCGATCTTTGACTTAGGTTGCATTTATGTATCAATAGTCAGTTTTTTATGAAGTAGTAAAATGCCCTTTGTGGAGGGTTTGATTCTCTGGGCATATAATGATTTCGTAATCTAATGCGCCCCATTGCTTAGCGCTTGGAGTATCACTGTCACGTAGTGTACTACCAAAAACGTTACGCCGTATTTTCCCCATCTGTCTGTTCGCTCCATCCATTTTCTTTCTGCCCTCATTACCCCCTCCCCTCCCCTCTCCTACCACAAAGAACTCCATTATTATTGTGGTTAGCCTCGGAATCGCCTTATGTGACGTTTCTTTAAGCGTGATGCTTGGCAAGGCAATTATAAGTTGGTGGATGCAAAGGTTTTTGTCTTATTTCTATCAGGAATAGGTAAGTCTTCAGAAGGAGTGCCTCGTACATGATTGGCTATTTACTCGAAGACATTTTTATCTTGCTTTTTATTAGTGGCGATATTCATAAATCTGCTCACAAGACATGCTCAATTAATCTTTGTTTGTGGCTTCATGCACTGTTCTTTATTTAGGCTCGGTAATACAAGTTCACATGCATGGACGATTACGAGAAGATAGCAGTGGTTGGTCGTGGTGCACACGGTGTCTGCTGGTTGTGTCGTCGGAAGGATGACGTATTCCGACAAACAGTAATCGTGAAGACTGTTTCTCTTGATGGACTTACACCAGAGGAAGAGACCGCCATTATGGGTGAGTTGTCCTTACAACTTTGAGCTTTCTTTATCAATGAAAGGCAGTATTCAAATTTTATTTACGATATCGAAATGGCGAAGAGTTTTTAATAGAAATTGCCCTTTATATGTTTTTTAAAAGTTGGCACTTTTAAAAGTTGGTGCATCATAGCGTGCAGCATCTCTATGTGTATGTGTGTGTATCTGTCTGTCTGCATGCTTGTTTTCCCGATGGCTTCAAGATGGAAATCGTTGAAGCTAGAGTCATTGGGGCATGTGATGAGTGCAGTGTGCACATGGGATGCACACTCTTATAGAACTTTTCATGTTCACCTATCAGTGGGTTGCACCTTTATCTTAGCTCAATCGAATCATTAAAGACGACGATTCCTCTGTAGAAAATTTGTGTGGTTGGTTGGATGCATTAAAGAATAGGGTCTCCGACTTGACTGATTGATGAGGTAGAAGGGATGGATAAACGCATCTTGTGCCTACTGCTTTGATACCACTCTTCACTTGTTTATAAAAGCAAATTGTTTCTTGATACCTAATGCAGTATTTGATTCATGGGGATATTTGAATGATATAGAAAGGAATAACAATCTTTCGAGAGTTTTGTAGATTGATCGGAATGGCATTTAAGGATATTGTTTGATTTTCTTCTTTCGTTTACTGCTATCTTGTTGAGTTTTGAGCGGAGTAAGACAGCTCATTTTGTGTCACTTCGATCTTTCCCCCTCTCCTTCCGATCCTCGCGCCTTTTTCATTATATCGGCAAGTACAGAACAAATCTAGCCGCATTCCGGGATGAAAATTTCTTATTAATTCGGAATTGCTCGTATTAAATTTCAATTTAATACTTCTTTATTTTCAAATGACTTTTCATAGACAGTTAATTATTCAGTCGGAAATATTTGTGTTCGAATGGAAATAGGTGTGTTGATTTGACGGTAATTCTTCGCAAGATTGTAGCCTTTCAGTTTTGTCATTTCTGTCTGATGTTCATCTACCATTATTGTCGGAAATCGTCAGTTGAAGGCATTTTCGGGTTAATATTGCAGTTTATTTATTGAATAAATAAGCTGTCGGTCTATAGAATTATAGAATAGAATAAATAGGTAAGTGTTTATTTATTTATTTATGCTGAAGTAATGCAATTTCAAGGTGAGGTAACGCTGCTGCAGCGTCTACATCATCCGCACATTATTGGATACTACGAGTCATTCAAGGTTTGTCTTATTGGACGTTTTTATTTGCTGATGAATCCTTTTTGGATTATTCATATAGCTTTAATGTTTTTGTCTTTTATTTGTATCGATGAAAAGATCCTTTTATTAAGTCATTGTTATTATCTGTGCAATCTTTGTTTTATTTTATTGTAATCTTCACTTTACTCTTACTGTCACCCTTATTTCTATCGCCGTTATATCGTCGTTGTTAGGAGAAAGCTTCACGTTTAAGTCTGTTTTGAGTCTTCAAACAAAGAAAGAAATTCTTATCTATTAAAGAGCTTCATCATTGCAGACGGAAAATGCGTTATCGATAGTAATGCAATATGCGGAAGGAGGCACAATGGACAAAATGATTTCCGACCAGAAAGGAGTCTTCTTCTCGGAACAACAGGTGCTTAATTATTTCACTCAGGTATGTCGTACTATTGGATTTATTGTTTCATTCCGTTTACTAATGCGTTTCCTGAGGTAACGGGCATAGGTTCAGTTAAGAGGGCTCACCTCACTTCGATACTTCTAAACTGCGTCGTCGCACGTTAGCAACATTGTTTATAAGATATTTGTTATATGCAAGTTATAAGTGGTTCACATATGAGGATAACACAACTAACAATTGCTTTCTTTTCGTAGCTCTTGCAGTCATCCATTCTGTCACTCATTCTCTCTTTTTTCGTGCTTACTACTCTTTCCTGAGAATGGACCTCGTTTATAAATGAATAGCATTTTCAGCGAGACGTACTTCATGACCATCGGTGCTTTTGATTTAATCCTTTCCTGACTGCCGATTAGTAAATTTGGCAGAATTTCAGTAAGTTTAGCATTCATATTTTTGTTAGGGTTCCGAGCTTCAGTGACCACAGTATCATCATGAATATAAGCCCTAGGAAATCGGGAAAAAAGTGAGACGCCCGAATCTTGTATTAAAGGTAATGCGGTTTTGTGTTGTTTATGTGTGTTAATGATACTGTTTATGTGTTTGGAAATTTGCATCTGCGTAATCATTTCGTTGGAACGGTCGGTTTGGTATGAGTTAAGGTTGTTTATAGTTTGTCTCGTAGGAGATTGCGTATGTGAGATCTGAATCGATATGTGCAGTTTGGATTTGTGACCAGAAAAAGCATTCAGTGTTAGAGTATCACTCTAGTCTGCCATGTTTTTTATGAATTACGAGCATTTCTGATTTGCTCATTTATTCAGTAATTGAAATAAACAAATGGAGTAAATAAATAAACAAATAAGTAAATAAAGTTGAGGCGTCACCAGATGCCAGTAGGTTGTCTTTTGAAACATTTTTATAGTCAGTCAGTCTATTTGTTGTGGATGAAGAATGTGGGAACGTATGATGTTCTTTTTGCATCGGAAATACAGGCATCAATTGTAAATATTGATTTACTTTTTAGGTTTCAATCGGCTTGGAATATATGCACTCGAAGCAAATTTTGCATCGTGATTTGAAGACGCAAAATATTCTCCTCAATAAGAAAAGGACGATCGTAAAGCTGAGTGATTTTGGGATCAGTAAAGAATTGAGCACAAGAAGTTTAGCATCAACGGTTGTCGGCACACCCAACTATCTTTCACCGGAGATTTGTGAAGGTTTTATCGCTTTCGAATTTTTTATCTCTCACAACGATTTTCCCGAAATCGATAAATCTATCCTAATTGTTAATCTTGCATATCTATGAAATATTTGAATGCCTTCGTTTCTATTCCTTTCTGCTTTCCTCTTCTCTGTTTTTCACTTTGCTTCTATCGGTAAATATCGTCCAATTTTTCATGCTGTTTATTTAATAAATTTTATTAATCAACAATATCAAACCTTCAAAGATGTCTTCAGTATCTGCTGAATAAATTTGGCCTCCTTTCACCCAAGAATTACTAGTCGATAAAACCTGAGATCCGTTCAGCGTGGCACTCAATCGAGCATTCAAATCCAAAGAACCGAAGTGAAACTAGAGATCGGTTCAGTGCCTATCGGAAGCCTCTTTGAGTAAAATGTTCGCAACACAGCCATGCTCGATTCACATATATGATGAATTTTCTTTAGTGGCTAATTTTCAAAAAGACACATTTTCCAATTTGTCTATAATTTGTTAAATATGATGTCGTAAAAATTAAAATGGGCTGCGACCATTTCGTTCAAAATCACAACACACCTTTCAGGTTTTTTAAAATATGGAAGCGACTTTCCTCCACAGATATTAAATAACGGGAATGTTTAGGTCGAGCCTATAACCAGAAGAGTGATCTTTGGGCGTTGGGTTGTGTCCTTTATGAACTCTGTGAACTGCAAAGAGCATTCGATGGCGAAAACCTCCCATCAATAGTGATGAAAATTACAAAGGTAAACACCGCTGAATTGTTACTTTTTTTGCAGTTTTTATATTACGGTGGAATCATATCATTGTTTGCAATATTTCAATGCAAGAGTGAGTTTAAGTAGTGCCAAAACTAATACTCTTCAGTCAATACAAAAGAGTTCTTTTTATCATTCATTACGTAGTCACAGATAAATTCCAAAAATTGTTAGTTCTGTTGAATTTTTCAGTTTTTAAAATTGATTATTTCTTTATGAAAGTTCAGCTGTACGTTACTATTAATTTGGAAACTCATTGTTTCATCGTTAAATGCTTTCGATGCATTTAAAAGCTATAAATGCTTGCTTTCACTCCTGCCCCCTCTCCCAATTCTCTCTTCTCCTCCATATCTCAGATGTTCGAATCCAACCCTCTTTTTTTTGAAAAATTTAGGTTGAGGAAGCGCTTAACGTTCATGTTATAAGGAGAAGGAGATAACGCCGTTGACGCTGCCAGTTTGTGCGTCATTCTGTGAGCTCAAGAAGTTTGGAAATAAGATCAAAACGCATTTGAATGTTCCATTCCACGATGTTCACTGCAGCTGATCACATAGCTTACGATTGCAGAAATTATTGCATGGAATCCGAGAATGCACAGGTTCGGTTGTAGAGGACTCTGGCTCACTTCACACCATTCTCCGCTTCCGTTCGCATTGCTTTCCACTCGTTTCTTTTTAAATGAAAGATCGAATTCCCAGCGAACCGATTCTTATATGGGTATAACATAAGCCTTTCTTGTGTTTTATTCTTCTCTGCAAGTTTCCAGCTTGTTTTTCTGAGTGCAGTGAACTTGGAAACGGTGCAGCGTTGATTTGTTGATTTGAAATAAGAGTTACAGGGGAAGCACGGACCGATAAGTGATCACTGGAGTGCAGGTTTGAAGCATTTAATAGAATCGCTTCTCGATCTGAACGAGAATAAGAGACCACTTCTCAAAGGTGCACTTTATAGCCTCTTCTGTTTTTGCATATATTTCTTGATCGCCCTGTAACGCTTTAACATTTTTATCAAAGATCAGTTTTTATATGGTGCCTTAGGGGATAATTCTGTAACCTTAGCTACAGTTGGCCGCTATATTCAATTCGAGAGAATTTCTATACGGATGTCCACTCTTCCAGATTTCTGTGCATACGTTCAAGTTCATGTCTTTTTCCACATATCATTGTATAAGAAGATGTCGTTCCGTTTGTTGAAGTTGTGTGAAACTGCAGCTTCAGAAGCGTTTTTAACTGTTTTACTGTTTCGTTGCTCGATTTTTTTCGTTCTTTTCCGAGTCTTCTTATGGATTCATGAAGTATCACCCCTTCCTTTTCTCGTGCATTCGTCATTAGGGATATAAAGGGCTTTTCAAGTATGATGCCAGCTGGACTGTCATTAAATATTTCTCCTTAGGCGGTATGTTATTTCATTTTCCTTTGAAGTGACGCTTGACACTTGATAATAGCAAATGGTAAAACATGCTGAAGTGGCTGCCACGATTTTGCAGTCTCCCAGCAGAGCAGCCTATTGCACATGCGCTGAAAGTAGGCTCTGATCTTTTATGAGGAAGTGGTAGTTTTTTGTGAAAATATTTCCTTGATGCGTTGAGAAGCAAACACATTGCATTACATGCTATCCTTTCCAAACATTTGTGTCCTTTTTCAAGGTAGCAGAAGAGGTAAGCGGCAAAAAGCTTGTGAGTATAGGTTGAATATGACACGAGATTTTGTATATCACAATCAAAAAAATCTAAACTCGAGAGTTTTCTTCCTTGTCCTATTCCAAGGGAAGGGACCCGAGGGGGGGGGGGAAGTAGGGGAATGATAAGCTCTGATTTTTCCCGATTTATATACGGATGGTTATTATTCGATGAGCAGATATCACCTGAATTTTTCGAGTTCACGCGGCAATGGATTGTTTCTGAGCGATTCTTCCGATTTTCACAAACAATTGTCTCATACTTTAGTCAGTTCTTGTGAGAACCATTTAGAACCATTTATCTCTATTTCAGAAATCCTCACAAGCCCACTTATTCTGCCAGTATGTTTGTCAATACATTTGGATCTCGGCCAACTGCCATCCGCACCATCGAAGAAGAATCGTCCGATTGGCTTATCGAATAGCAAAGTTCTTCGCACACAGCCAGTGAGAACGAGATCACAGATAGGTTCGGTTGATTGAAATCGAAGCATGTTGGATTGAAAATTTATATAATTTAAAGCATTGCAGGAATGAACTCCGTTTCAGCAGGAGTGAATTTTTCAAAAATTCTCTTTTATATTGCGGCTGTCAAAGTAAAATTGATTGGTATAGTTATAGCGCATTGCAATTTTGATTATATTTGGATAAAAGCATTCTGAGTTGTCTTCAATTATGCTATCTCTTAGTTGGTTCCGGAAATGGTTTTGTGGATATAGTATAAAACTTTTGATCGATTAACTTCTGTGAAAATCAAACAAAAGAAGATTCTCTTTTGTACGATTATCTAATTTCATAAATTCATTGCAGTCGTTTTTTTGCCTTCTGATGATGGGCCCTTATGCTTCATAATGGTTGCTTTAAAATGCTTACTATTTACTGATGTTTTATTTCAATAAGGGGGAGGTGGGGATTTTAGGTAGGAGATAGCACGATTGTTGAGACACGATATATTTGCATGATTTTGAATTTGCTGATTCCAGCACTGATGCATCGCATATTTATTGGCATAATTCCAACTTTTTTATTTGTTATAATGTGTTGTTTTTTTCAGTACTTATTTCTAACAGACGTAGAAATTTAGATTCTCTTTAATAGATATTTTGTTTTAGAAATGAACATTACTGTTGGCATTATTGTTACACTCAACAATTGTACCACATTATTGGGAATTGAAAAGTTCCGAAAACCCCTCAAAATGTTTCTCTCTCTCTCTTTTAAAGACATTTTCGAGGAAGTATATAGATCAACTGAGGGGTTTTTTTTTTAATATTGAAATTGTCTCACAGGATTTTCCACTGCTAGGTATGGTAATACGATCATGTAGTTGACTACGAGTCAAATTTGCTTTTTTGTGGTTTTGTCATCTGAATGTATGTGCATATTTTTTTCATCGTTGTGTTCGTTAACCGCTTGCATTTTTCAACAGCGTAATGCATGAGAAATCAGCATGAATGTTTGCAAATTCCGGTTGTGCTTGTATAGTTTGGCTCATTTAAATATTGCAGAAATTAACCTATTTGTTGACAAAGCACGACTGTTTGGTGAGGATTGAAATGGAATGATGGTCACGTTACAGCTGGAGGGGGAAGTGGAAGTGGCTTTAGGAGGGGGAAGGGAGAGTTCGTTTCATTTGACATCGATATATGGAAGATGGGTGACGAAGAATTTTATTCATCAAACTCATATATATTAGTGCTAGTTTTTTTAAAGGTTTTATTTTTGAATAATTCAAAATTGGTTGATCTTTCACCGTTTTCCATTAGAAGATCCCTGAGAGTAACGCTAAAAGATAGCTCGATTTGTGAACTTAATGGATGGGTGATTAAGGGACGGCTGCGAGTAAAGTGTTTAATGATAGTGGCTATATTTTCTACATTATCTAGTAAGTCCTTCCGCTTTTGTTTTTGCTGCCTTGATGATTGCATTCTGAAAAGTGTGTTGTGTATTGTTCTGTGTGATGGAAAGTTTTGCTGTTGAAGTTTATGGGTCTTTTTGTTTGTTTTTAAATTTGATTTCATTTTTTTTTTCTCCAAGCAAACCATTGTTATATATTTCCTTTTTTTTGTTGCAATGAAAGTTATTGTGAGATCGTGAATGCTTCAATATGTCTTACATATGATTATTTATGTTGTTTTATAGATTCACGGAGTTCACTTCTTTTCATCGAACTTGAAAGGGAACCATCTCTGAATTTTTACCCATTCTTCGAATCGTGAAACTGTCACTAATCGAACCAAATTGAGTAATGATGGGATTTACATATGAAATTATAGAAGGCTATATCAAATATATGTTGCACAAATGTGCACTTGGCGTAATACGAATTGGGAAAAGACTGTAGTATGGAATGCAGATTTGTGATGGCAAAGGAAGAGGGAGGGGGGGGTAATGAGAGGTTTACTAAGAAATATTTTTTAGAATCTTTCTTGAAGAATTTTTCAATTGGGTGGTAGAAATTAAACTTGGAGAACCTCATGTCGAACTTTGAATGGTTTTTGCAACGTTGTGAATATTTTCGATGAGTGTGTTTGTGGTCTTCTACAGTAAACTCTTAAGAATTGATTCTATTTACCTGTGAAGAACAAAGCAAATATGAGTTATCCTTCTATTCCCTCTTTTTCCCAAAATCTTCTGCTGGCGTTTTCTTCTGTTTTTATTTTCTCATACTATTCCTCTATCTCTATCCCTCTCTCCCTTTAATCTGCTATACTTCATTTGATTCCAATAAAATTTCCAATAGAATTATATTGCAAATGACAATTTTGGAACAGAGAATTTTAATGTTTTATTTATGAGTGAAATTTATCACCGAGTGGGGTTAATTTTATTTTCATTTCTTTTGTTGTATTTTAATTATATTCGAGCAATATATTTTAGACATTATAACTTTCCCACTTTTATGTTTTGAATGTTGAATTGCATGGCATATTTGTTCACTATGCGTTCATAAATATTTGTAATGAGTGTATGAAAATAGAATGCTTATAAAGCAAAAGAGATTTGTGTGTGCTCATCAAAGCTTTGCATGCTGGCTTGCAATGAGCTGCTACCTCAATATTCGATTCGCTTCAATTGAAATGATGCAAACAAACACTCTCTATTCATTGTTGTGCTCTGTGTCGATTATCTTCACACTCACTTCCACATCTTCGAAAAAAATGTTTTTTCTTTTTATTCTTTCTTTCATAGTGATTTAGAGATTTTATGGTGAGTAAATTGGCAATTGAAAATTTATGCAACGATTGAACCCAACGTTCTTTTGTGATTTGCATGACAAGCGTTACACTTATTTAACTGCTTCCGACCATCTAAATCCAGCTAATACCTCATCTATGTGTTAACTTTATAGCATCTTATATCCTTCTTCCTTCTCCCTTTCTTCCAATCTTCTGAAGTGATGCTGAGTGGTGTGGAAAGTTGAATTGTTGCAAATCGATCTGGCATCACAATTGGTTTTATGTGGCATTCTTTACGTTACTGTCATCCAAAATTGTATGGATAGAAGCAGGTTAATGGAATGAAAGAAGTATTATTTTATAAGGAATTAGCAGTCTACGTGGAATTTATATTCTGCAACTGATAGAGCTACTGTATTACCGATTATTTTGTTATGTTCAGAAGTACAGTACTACAGTTAGTAGTGGTTGTATCACATATCTTACCATTACATCGAGCAGCGCACCAAGTTAATTCATCATACGCCAATTGAGGATTCATGTTTCGAACATGCATCATGTAGGGTTGATGGTTCGATTATTTGCGTCAGTATAGTTGCCTTTATTGGTTGCTCGCTGTGTGTGTTCTTAATCAGTTATTGGTTGCTCGCTGTGTGTGTTCTTAATCAGTTTGCGGGTATTAGTCTTTGCATCGAAATGTTAGCAATTTTATTTCCGCTCACCAGAAAAACAGTGTGATAAAGCAGCTGATGGCATTTGAAGCATCTGATGCTGATCTTTTCCGACGTTATTTGTTTATGTAATTGGCAAAAATCGAAACGAAATCAAGCGTGACAAATTCGGAAGTCATTTCATATGTATGTGACACTCAGAAATTCACACTTTCTGGGGTGGTCAGATAATTGATTTTCCCACAACCTCTCCTTCCCCTTCCTCTGATGTGCCGTTTTAGAACTGTAATAGAATAGCTCATTTGTGAAGTGCTTAGACCCATAATCTAGACTTGCCAATTCGCTTTGTGACTGCAGGAAAACTTATTCACTTAGTAAAAAAATGTCGTTTGTGCCCAGTTTGTATTATCAGGGAAACGATGGTTGTGGCATCGGCGCAAGCGTCTGAACACGTAGTTATTTGGAATTTCCGGTCGTGGTTTTAGTAATTTAAAAGATAGTGATATCTGAAATTGCGCTGTGGATTTCGATGCTATGAGAAGTATTTCACATTGATCATCAATTAGCCTAGAGTTAAGCCTACTTGGCTTGCATCACTTCAGAGAGTGGCGAATATGTGGACTTTGGTGGAGGAGATTGAAACAGTAATGTCAATAATGGCTTACCTGGGACGAGACAAATGACAAGCAACCTGTCGAACGTTTGTTTGAGTTGCTGAGATGATGCTGAAATCGGTCGATAACGCAGCCGAATACTGTTTGCTAACTTTGCGTCTTTTTGTGTTGAGTTTAGATTGCGGGTGTACGCGCACATTCGTTTTGTTCACATTGCGCAGCAATGACAAGCTTTTTGAATCACTTCCAAATAGCTCTCATCTTACTTTACAACTTTGAGTTGCATTAAACATATCTTACTTCTATATTCTTCGAACCTCTAATGTGTTTACCAGATTGTAACGAAATTCGTCGTAATCCTTTCCAATTTGAGTCCCATTTCGTCTATAATTTAAAAGAATCGCAACTATGCAGAAACACGTCGTTGCTAAGGAGAATCGATGGCTCTAGTCGATCGCATGGTCGATTCACTGATCTTGCGACAGGAAGTCGATAGTGGGGGTATTTGATTTTAGGAAACTTTAAAGGAAGTATCAGACCCATATTGAGCATTGAAAAACTCATGCCTTGCTGTCACTTCAATTCCCTTCCCCCTCACCCTACCTTCCATAGTGAATAATGCTGAGTAAATACCTTTCCCTTATGGCGACTATTTCCCAGTGAATGCATCGGTTAGGTGTTTCCAAGTTTATTTAGCTTTTTTTCAACAAAAAATCTTGCAAACGAACGTTATCCAATGTTTTGTTATAGTTTGCAGTTCTTATTGGTATTTTCCAAAATTTCCACCAGTGCAGTATAAAAAGTTACAGCTCGAAACGTTCGCAGTAATAACTAAATTCGTTATTGAAGAGTATTTTGGTTTTCAAATTTGCCCATAAGATTTTCTCCCAATCTAGAATTTCGTGCTTATTATCAAACGTAGATACGCGACATATGAAATTCTCTTGAATTTCGCATTTCATTGCATCGAAACTTCCTTTCACATTCATGTGTCGTATCATTGGCAAATTTTGCATATTATTAAATATTTATGAGTTGTTGGTTTCGTTCCATTTGGCAATTAGATTCTCTCCTGATTTAATTTCCACACAAGTATCGGTTGCATTTCTGGTTTCTCTTTGCGCTTGAGCAGTCGCCTGCGGGTAATTGTTGAAAGGGTTCCTTTTAATCGAGACGATCCATAGAGTGAAAGGTTTGTCGCATTTTATTGGCCCATTTTGATTCTTCTAACTGTAGAAATGGAGGATACTTATTAGCTCAAATGCGAGGTTTTCTTTTTGTCTTTGAAGAGTTTGATAGAAGTAATAGTTTTTTGAGCATATCCATATATCGCATATTGATAATCACTTGTCGAAGTGATGCTCAGGTTTTATATCTTTCTTTTTTGCAGATATTCGTTTGTGGAATGCATAGTGACGAGATTGCTGTTGTCTTTGAATATTAAGTGCGTTGCCGTTTGATAGCAGTTTCCACTTGGAAACCACTGAAACTAGAACTATTCCATTTAACAGCCACTGAAGTTAGAGTTACAAAATTTGTCAAACACAGGCTAGAGCAACTAAATCTATTGTCTATGTTATGAAATCACCTTTACCGCTTTCGGTTTCGTCCATCAACTTCTGAAACAGTTATTGACACTTAGATATACCTGAAGACTTGCATAAATTTCGAAACCGATTGAATCACATGTTCACACCTGTCATATTGCATTCTAGAACCAGCCAGATTGGAAAGACCAATGTTTTATAGAAACTGTTTATACGAGCGGTAGATTCAGCTAAAATCTGAATGCCGTAGCGCGTGTTTTGCTATTTTTCGGCGGTTTACAATGTTGAGTTGGTTCGATAAGGGGATTGCAAAAGCGCATATCGTGCCAACTCGTTCGACACGCTTTTCAACTCTTTTAACTATTGGGCCACTAGATTATATGTCTTTCATATGCCTTGTACTATGTCTCTTTCAAAGACGAATGTATGCTGCACTGGTCAACCTTGATATATCTGCTGTGTTATGCCAACTCTTTTGTATACGGCCCTTTACACTAATACAACATGCTGAGAGGGAAGCAATAATCCAAAGTACCTTATGTCGAGGGGCTGCATCATTTTGCACCGTTTTACCAATATATGATCGATACGCCGTATTGCATCGCATCTCTTACAGATTTCCGATAGTGTAGACTATACTGTAGTGCTTGCTTCAATTTTTTAAAAACGTACCGTACCGTATAGGAAGCACTATTTTACAGTACGACTATACCGAGTAGTATATTTGGTGCACGGAAACGCTGATTAGAATTACGGTTAAATCTGCATTGGATGATCGTTATTTCAGTTCTTGAAGGTATCATCAGTAGCAATGAAAGCAGAAATCACGTGTTGCTGAAGGAGAGAGGGGGAGAGGGGAGTTGATAGATAATGTGGAGCTGCTCACTATAGTGTTAATGTATCGTATTGAGACCATTATTGAACTGGTCAATAATAACAGCTCTAGTTTTTTAAACGTTATCTTTATTGTCGCTCTCACATTTGTTTATATTTTTAAAGCTTTGTTTGGGGGATAATAGAGATCAAGGAAATGTGCATCATCGTTGAGGATATCAAGGAAAAGCGTTTCTCTAGATGTTCACAATGTGTACACTTATGATAGGCGTTGCATATCTCCTATAGTCCCACCGTCAGTTGTATCAGAAAGTCATTCGTCGTAGCTTATTATCATATCAGCTGCAGCATAATAGGCCATAATAATTGGCCATTATTAGATATGGTTAGACTGTAACCCTTATAGCACTCCATTGATAGTAATTTACCATTAACAAGTTTATGACTTTCGTTTCCACCTTTAACGTGATCATCGTTGCACTCTATACAGCTGCAATGTAGAAAAAGATGTGTATATCCCCATAGAATGACCATAAAGCGTTATGTATGTGATACTGGAAGAAATTTGTTGATGTGTAATTTTATATGCAAATGCATTACGATCACTGTCACTTTTTCCCGTAATTTTCTTTTTTTTTAAATTATGAACATCCGCTCATTTGTTTATATTCGAATAAGTATTTCAGGGTTATTTTAAAATAAAGGCGATATATTATTAAATCAATATCTTATCATTAGCTTCATGTCTTGTTCGGCCATTTTCATCCTCGATTTAAAAGGGAATGTGAGTTTTTTCGCTCTGTTTATTTATTGTGTCAATATGTTTTCTAATATAGAGGCCGAGCTCGTTGATTATAGAAGTTTCTAAGCGTAGAGATCGTACGCAACATCTGAGAACGCTTTCATTTGAAAAGTTGATAGTTTATACTTAAATTTTCAAGGCAATCTATGGTCCATATGCAAATTTCTTAGTATATGTAGTATATTCAATGCATTTCTAGTACAAGTTGTTGGGAGTTGTAATGCAGATACTATTTAATTTTACTTAGTCGCACGTTGTTTGTTTCACGCACATTTAAGAGAAATGCCACGTATTTCAGAATTACACATCCGTAATGTTTACTTGCAAATCTTGAATAAAAGGAATTAGGCGATAGATGCTTAAATTCGTTTTGGCTGGTCGTAAGACTTGTTTCTTAAAATTTTGCATAAATATTTTTTGGCTAATTACTAGACAATGTCAGCGACATTAATTCATGAGGACAAGTCAAAGTGAATATTAACAAATAAGTGAATTAACGACAAATTGATAGGCAGTGAAATATTCAGATGTTGTTTATAAATTGTTGACTTCTTGGTTAATGCGCAACATAGGTTGTTATATTTGTTGGGCTCCTTAGCCCTTAAGTAACCGATGAAATGGCCACTATTTTTTATGTGTCATATATGCAACGACTAAATAGGTGACGTCAATGGGGCACGTGTGATTTTGGGCATCTGAAGGACTGATAGTCGTTTATCGGAAGGTGAGGGTTACAATGTTGAAGGTGATAATGTCACGAAACTATCGGGGTGATGTGGAAATGTCGGCCATCGATTCATTTATGCCACTTTTAATGGAGAAGGAAGATGAAGGGCAGACGTCACCTGTGCTGCAAAAGAATGAAATCAGCTTCGTTTACGTAAAACATATGAACATCTTCTGTATGTCTTTTTTCTGATTTCCCTTTTTTGTAGTTTAGGTAAGTGTATTGCTTTAGAATAACTTGTATTTCTCTTATTCGGGGAAATACAGGTAAAATAAGTGAGTGTTTTTCAGAAGAGACTGGACGTCTAAAACGGAAGCAAGGAAATGTGTGGTTTTATTAGATTAAAATCTTTTCAGGATTCAGAACAGAAAGCAAAAAAAAAAAATATTAACTAGAACTTCACTGTTTTCTTCTCAGTTATATCGAAGGGAAGACGAAGATATATCTTCCCTTAGGATCATTCCAACATTTTCGCATTCTCTCTGCTTTTTGTAATAGAGGAATGATTTACGATTAGGCTTCATGGAAAGAGGTGGAGAGAGGATTGTTAGGAATATGAAAACACTGATTTCGGCTGTGAGGAGAATGAAAAGCTTAGAGGATATTGCCTCGAAATTGCGGGGGGCTAATCGTATTCTAGAAATTTTCAGCACAAGCTGAATTAAACGAGTTCATAACTAATGTAAGGAAATTTTTTAAAATAAGTAGCCAGTTACTTAACTAACAGGTTTGAGGAGAAGAAATGCTCCCTTTCACCTTTACCATCATTGTTTTCATAACCGTCGTGTGCAGTCGATGAAGTGTGATCGAATTTCACATTGGTTTTGCTTATTTCTGATGAGAAGCGTTAGTTTATCTAACCTGTTGAAATTTCACACCGTATAAATGGGTTGTAAGTGTTATGTTGGCTATCTTGTTTGGATGATACGTACATATTTCGATATTAATCATTTTTCCAGCTCAACGTTTCAACTAGGGTTATTGAAACCTAATGCAAATTCCCGTTTGTAAAATTTATTCCTTAGAAAAGGCGTTGTGTAAGCCGGGGGATATCGTGCTTTAATGCTGAGAACGGCTACGACAGCGGCCGCTTTCCTTAAAAGTTAGCGTTTACTGCAGTGGTGTCTGTGGCGAAGAAGAACATCAACGTTGCGATGATGGTCTCTTTTCTCTACAAATGTGTTCAGGTGTTCAGCGAGTATTTCAAGGTTAGTTGATAGTTAAATTTCATAAACTAATGATAAATAAAAGAATCTTGACGAGACAGAACTACGGGAGCTCCATTGAAAATATATTCCATTTGTACACAGGCTCTTTGATTTTAGTGCACTTTTATTTACAACAATAAAAGAATAGCGAACTTATAGCTTTGTTCTATTGTTTTCATATTGATATAGTGATCGCCGAGTTCATTAATTTAATCGCTGCACGCTTCCTTTCTTAGTTTTTGTTGTTTTTTTGAATCGGTGGAAACTTCAAATCAAATTTCTTTGCTTATCGTCGATCCCTTCGAATAATTTTCATGCTATCAATCCTCTTCAACCTCATCGTATCGCTAAGGCTTTTCTAAATTTGATCGCCAAACGAGTTTTTGAGTTTTTGAGTTTTTGATTATCTTAAATGAACCATCGTTGTACACACTGTCACATAATTTTTTGTGTATGATTGCAGCCCATTTATTCAATAATGGTAGTGCAAAACGTCGATAATTTATGTTGTCATGCTTCTCCTGCTGTGCCTGTGTTCTGATTTATCTATACTTACCTATACTGCAATCAGTCTAGTAGGAAAAATTGAGTTTAATACTTTTTAGAAAAGAGCAGTTGGAATGTTTGAGGAGGGGTGAGTAATTTTAGCCTAGTTTAACATGACCCATCTTCACTTTGATTACCCCGCTTAAGTTGCAGCTTTCTTAATCCACTCAAATATCACTCCTTCTGCAGTCAAGAAAATTGTTTTTTGCTTCTGTCGTTAGATCGAGGTCTGGCTGCAACCTCCCCCCCCCCCTCTCTCTCTCTTCCAGAGAGTGAAATCTCCCTCGCTCTTCAACAAATGGAATCTCCAGTCCTTCCCATCTCTCAAGAAATAAAATTCCCTTAATCCTTTCGTTTTCTCAAAAAATTGAATTCTGGCTATAGCTATGGTTGCAAGCAGCAGTAATTAGATAAATTTGGGCATTGACGCAATTGGCTTAATTTTATCGCATTTATCATCAATCGTATTTTTCACGAAAAGAATGAGTGCTGTGCAACTGTTCTTGAAGGGCTCATACTACGTGAAGGTTTTGAGATATTTAAGCATAATAACTTCGGGACTTTAATGCTTTAAAGTATTTTTGAATTTTCAAATGTGCATCTTTCAAGCATTTGAATTGAAAGTTGATATTACTACTGATAAGTTGAGGGTTAAAAGTCTTTTGCAGGATTTGGAAGAGGAATCGGTCAGAGACAATTTTGTTGTGATTTATGAATTACTCGATGAGATGATGGATTTTGGATATCCACAGACAACTGAGAGCCGCATTCTTCAAGAGTGAGTTCTCATAATTCGATCTCGAAATTGTGCAGCTACTGTTTGATGGAAGTGCAACTTTTTTAGTCGGTTTTCAGATATGGCAAGCTGCCTCTATTTTATTACTTGATGATTTGTTTTATTGTAATGTTCAATTTATAATAGTGTAGGGCGTTCATTGAAGTAGACGATCAAATTATTCATTAGGACTGACTGAGTGGAAATAAATGCATTTTTGTGGGGAGGAGAAGAGGTGGATGCTGGAGGGAGCATTGAGAGGGAGGTGGGAAAGATGAGTCGGTTACAGGGCTGATTTCGCGATTTTCGCCTTTCAGAAAGCATGGATTAAGTTTCAATTTGTGATTTTACAGTCCAAAGGCTTAAATTTGGGTTCTTCCTAATTTATTCCGTTTGCTGTGTGGTGTAGAAAGTCTGCAAAAAGCAGCTGTTGTGGTAGTATGTGGTAGAAGGGATAGGTATCAAATGAAGCTCTTTATTTGGTGGAACTGTTAACTGGAAGACCTGCAGCATGTAAGGAGCCTTGAATTGTTTTGGTGACTTGATCATCTGAAGTCATAATTGTTCCCAAGAGTATCCTTTGCATATGCAAAACTACAAAGACGGTTGCTTATATTAGTAAATGGCAAGTTTGAAACCTGCATATGGCGGCAGCAGTCCGCTCTTGTGACCTCGCAAGCGGCTAAATCAGCAGAACCACTCTATTAACCGAGCCGGAGTCTGGAGTCTTAAGCAAACTCGTTGGTTTCCTCTGGAAATTGACGAGCTCTAAGTAAAAATTGAGGCAAGTTTGGGCGATGCATTTTTGATGTGCTGTTTAAGATATATAACGCAAGAACGATACACACTGGATATTGCACCTCGTCCGCCGATGGCCGTAACGAATGCGGTCTCGTGGAGATCCGATGGCTTGAAATATCGCAAGAATGAAGTATTTCTTGATGTTATTGAGTCAGTTAATATGCTGGTAAGAGTTTCTCTTCTTTGGCTTTTTTGTCGAGGCATGCCTCATAATTGTTACAAAGTTGGCTAGATTGAAACGAAACGATAGCGATAGCTTGCTCAATTCGACTTAGAATTGAGGAACGGTATAATAGAGAAAGACGATAAAAAGGATCAGAAAGAGTAGCTTCACTGCGGGTCGATCAGAAGGGAGGTGGAAATCTTTGAAGGTTTTCGTTGGTGCGTTGGAAGGAGCACCAGGTTACCATCTCTGCATTGTTCCAAAAACCTTCGATACCTGTTCCAGTCAACACCTCCGACGATTATTTCACAGCAACGCGCTCTTTGCTAGGACCTTTGTTGTGTTTCGCGATGTCGTTTCGTGTATAGATTCTAAAAACAAACTGATGTCTAGAATAATTCGGGCATATTAAAATGCATCTAACATTCGACAGTTATTGAGGGTAATGTTAGCCAAAAAGCCGAAAGGCGTCATGTCCATGTTACGCTTTGTGAGTGAGTAACTATTTTTGTGTGTAGGTGAAATGATCTTCACTCAGTGAGTCTTTCGGTACACTTGCCAATAAAACTTCTCCCGGTTATGTGCAGCGCATCCATAATCCAGTTGCTGTCTAAATTTATGGCGAGTTTCCGAGTATATATCTAAACCATAAAAACCTTTGCGAACATTTGAGATCTCAAAAAATTTTTGCTCTCTTCTTTCAAGCAGGAAAAGTCACCTCGTTCTCGAAAATTGCTTGAAGACACCTTCAGAAACGCTATTCGTTTGATTTTTTTATTCCAGTGTTTTTCCACATGCAGCTATTTTCGTTTTCTTTCGTTCGCTGTCTCAAATTTTTGCTTGATTTTTTATATTCTTTACCTTATTCGCGAAAAATTATCAGTTTGAGTTTGCTCATGAATCGAATCTCCTTTGTGTTTTGTCTACTCTCGCTTAAAATGCTGTGCATGCGCACCTTCTGCTGCATTTGAAGGTCCGACCTTAGAACAGTGGAGTATTGAAATAAGTACGAATAAAGAAGCCATTTCATAAGTGCTTCAAGATCAGGTGAATTTTATACGTTTTGTGTAACCTTTCATATTTGGTATTTGCATAAATGTACGAAGACGTTTAGGCGAACGCAATGGGCACTGTGTTACGCAGTGAAATAGTTGGATCTATTCGGATGCGAGTAATGCTGTCTGGAATGCCCGAACTTCGTCTTGGCCTCAACGACAAGGTTCTCTTCCAGACTTGCTCTCGTAAGATTTTCACTTCTCTGCTGGCTTTTACTGCTTCTTATGTGCAGTTTTTAGTTAGATCTGGATTGAAAAAATGAAGCGGCCCTCCTCCCCAATTCCCTTTCATCGAAATGTTTTCTTTGAGCAGTTCTTGGCTGGAAAACACAATTAGCGTGTGCAGTGTCCGATGTGCACCATGATTATAGCATATTTTATATTGCCGGATATGTTTTGTTTTTGGGAAAACTCACGTCGCAATCGGGAAGTTCATTCGACTAAGAAGGAAAAAGATGTCATTTGGGTATATAATAACTACTTCTTTGGGTAGTTTATTTAAGTTCTTAAGTGGCGCCTTATCGCTTGGATGCTTAGGTATTTAGCAACCGCATACTGCAGGATAATATTCAGATTTACTAGTGTTCCTTTTCGCTCCTTCCGTCATCATGTTTGCAGCGCACCACTCCTCTTCCCCCCACCCCTATCCTTCAATCCTACCCTTCCCCAGAAACGCCACTGGGCCTATGCAATCTGCAGTTTTCCATCTGTATAACTGGATGTTAGAAGTTTGTACGCACTAACACGTTTTTGCACAGGTACGGATTTAGATCAAGAGTTTGAGGATTGAGAGATCAAACACTTCAGCGTTTTCGCACTCCCCTCTCTTCAGCCCGTTCGAGAGTCGCTAATTTCTAATCCAAGTTCAATTTCCCATTGGGAGTCAAAGGTTTGCACGTTCGAAGCTTGCTAATAAAGAGAGTGCCTCTATTGGGTCTGTGGATTTTCTGGAGTGAATGGATTGTTGATTGAGGTGGTCGAGGTAAAGCGGTGGAGCTGGAGGATGTCAAGTTCCATCAGTGTGTTCGGCTGTCCAGGTTCGAAAACGACCGCACGATCAGTTTTGTACCTCCAGATGGTGAATTCGAGCTGATGAGTTATCGACTGACGACAACCGTAAAACCGTTGATTTGGGTGGAGGCCTGTGTGGAGAAACACGCGCACTCCAGAGTTGAGTATATGGTCAAGGTAGGCTAGAAAATGTTTTTGATCCTCAGAGGTGCAAATAGACGTATTGCTGGTATTGAATGGGTTCTTTATTAAAGTAGTTGAGCTACTACGAGAAAATATTAAGTGATTATTGTGGAAAAATTGCTTGTCTTGGTAAGCGGCTGAAAGATGACATTAACCTCAGTAGATCCTGGAACTACCCTTGCCCTGCATTTGTTTTCTGGGATTTTTATAGCGCATAAACGTTTGAGTGACATCTCTTCAGATGCTGTGACATTTGCGCCATGTGACGAATATCTAAAAATGAGAGATTTGGGATCATATTGCGTCCTATAGGCAGGCTTTCGGCGTATATCTCTACAGTACAGATCTTGAATATTTTTTCACTGCGATTTTTGGCAGGGACCAGAGAGATTTTTAAGAGATCCGTTATATCTAATACCAGAATTTCTGAGAATATGCACTCTTTCCAATTGAACGCCTTATTTTAAGAGTATGCGTTTGTATACTGGTCGTGTGATCGTCGATCACTGATGACAAGTTCGGTTTGTAGGCTAAATCACAGTTCAAGAAGCAATCGATAGCGAATCATGTCGAAGTGATAATTCCAGTACCAAGTGATGCTGATTCACCAAAGTTTAAAACTTCTGTTGGTTCTGTGAAGTACGTTCCCGAACTGAACGCTTTCGTTTGGACGATTCGCAGCTTCCCTGGTTGCTTTTCTTGTTATTTCGATCACTGTATAGAGTAAGCGAAGTTTAATAACGATGGTGTGGAATTGCTGATTGAGAGCATATTAGATATAGAAATTCGATTTAAATGGTAATGGCTGATAACTGGATCGGCTGAATGCTTGCTCAGATTGCAGGTGATTGCTCGGCCAATCCACAAACAGACATTGTAGTTGTTGCATTGCAGATGCTTTACTCAGTTATGAGAATTTAATTGATGTTTATTATGATGATAGTAGGAAGTTGGTGCAACAGTTGTCATAAATTAAATATTTTCTTCTATATTTCCAGGTGGTCGCGAATATCTTATGCGAGCGCACTTCAGTTTGCCATCGATCTCGAGTGAGGAGAATGAGGGAAAACCACCTATCAATGTGAAATTCGAAATCCCTTATTTTACGACGAGCGGTCTTCAGGTTTTGCACTCATCCACTTACTTGTTGTTGTATATGCCACATATCACATTTTCACCCTATTAGAAAATGCTTTTTTTGAGAGAGAGGGAGTCTGATTCCATTGGTAGGGTTGAATAATAAAGGTCCCAACCCCCTTGTTTACTATACACATCTTTATGAATTTAAAAAGCGCAATATCTGTTTTTTGGGACATTTAAAAAACCTAATGTGCTCTTCCGGTCTCATGCGCTATTGAAGAAGTACTGTAAGTATCTTAGATCGAGCAGATATGACATTGCTTACCAGGCGCCCTGTTATACCTTAATGGTCCGAGCGGAACGATACAGAAACCATTAACTAATACATATTCGACCTTTGCTTATGTGAGAGCCGCAAAAGACAAGAACTAACATTTTTTCCTTCACGAAAGTGCCCTTTCCTGTTGGCGTCCATATTTAGCGGTTGTTTTACTTTGTAATCTATGCTCCTTTCGATCCTTTCAAATGATAATCATTGTTATTATAAGTGATAATAGTAGTAATATTGATAATGATGTGTTCCATACAGCGAACTTTCCAAGCACCTTGAATATTATTGCATCGTAAGCTTTCATAAATCGAAGGGAGTGAGGGATTTGCTTCTTGCGCTTCTTCATGTAATCCATGAAACCGAAAGAGGTTTGAAATGGTTAGTCCACGTAGCGCTCTCTTTATTTTCTTTGAACCAATTATTTGGTTAAGATAATTAGAGAACATAATTCCTGCAGTAGTTTAGAGCGGTGGATTTTCAGCGGCCCTTGGTTTCTTGCCGATAAGTAAGTGGGATATCAATTTTTGAATCTTTAAATTACTGTGCATAATTGACGTTTTTTAAGATATTTCAAGTCACTTTGAACAGGCTTACAAACATTGCATGAAGTAAAACGCACTAATTTTGTGTAAAAAGGCAGCGTTAAGTGGTGTTATGCTTTTCGCAAATGAATATTTCGCATGGAAGGATGGTGGCAGCGCTGTTAGCCAGTCAGCATCACACATGAGTGACTAAATAAAGAAATCACAAAATTTTCACCAGCATTCTGTAATCGCTTTTTCCAGGTGAGGTATTTGAAGATAATCGAGAAGAGTGGATATCAGGCATTACCATGGGTGCGATACGTCACACAGAATGGTGACTATCAGCTTCGAATGCAGTGAGAGAGGGGAAACGCCTGCAGTCTTTATTCGACATTCAAGCAGACCTCTCAAGCAAATTTTATCATTTTTTGGTCGTGATGTTCGTCGCGTTGTTTAAACGCTATATTCTTAGTTGTTGCAGTCCTAAATGCAGGCTTTGTTTGGTTATGCCTTTATTCTTCGTTTTACTTTGTTATCTGTTGTTGATTTATTAGGATGTTGCAGTTGCTAGGGATCATCAACAAAAGCGTCGGATACAAAGCCAGCTGTCGACAAAGGTTTTTCGACCGTGGTGTTTTTTGTAGGGTTATGTTATGTTTCTTGGTGTTTAAATAGGGGGTGGTTGCGTAGCATGGTTACCGTTCGAAATAAAGGTGCCATGAAGAAGCACCGGTGAATTTGCCGATCGGCGCTATTGTCAGGCGACGTTTTTATTACTACACGATCATTAACTGGCAATGGAAAACGAAAAACCACTCCATCTTGTCCCTATATGCTCTTCCCCTGTCTTTCTTTCCTCTTCCCCTTTCCTACGTCATACGATAAAGTTGGCATCAAGTCTCCGGCAGTAAATCTAGCCCCAGAAGTGGGATTGGATATAGTAGATGCGCCTGCTGACAGTAGTCGTTACTGACATGCAGTTTTCTGGTTATTTTGCACTCAAATATCATTACTGCTTGTGATGTTAAGTGCGGTTGCTCATAAGTTGTTCTATGAGCTCTGATGGCACATCTTTATTATATTTCACTTGTTACCTGACTTTAAGGTGGTGTCTGCATTCAATATCTGATCTACTAATATAAGTACAATGATGAAGGCGAACAAGTGTTGCGATCTGTATGGGTCTATTTGAGGTGAACGAGGTTACTGGTGATATGCATGCCATAATTTATAAATTTGACTCGAAGCATTTTCGCTATCTGTGGATGGGGACGAATTAAGTGCTGCAGTGATCATTTTATGTGCCATAAGTTGTCATTTTTCCTTGCAAAACTGTGAGAACGAGATGCGCACAAACACATTTATTTCTGAGATTTAAGGTAATATGACGTTTACCTTAAATGGTTGATGTTACGAAAGGAAAATATCGTTTATTCGGTTGTTTTTTACAAGTGTATTATGGCTTCAAGCTTTTGTTGTGTTAAGTATTGATTGATTCCATCAGTCAATTGCTTTCTTCATGTTTCATCTTCAAGTCATTCATTTTTTCTGTGATCGAAATGATTGTTTTTCTGTGTGGGATTTCCGTTGATTTCTTCTTTGATTTTTGACTGTTTCCGGTCCCAATGTTTCCTTTTTATGTGAGAATGTAAAGATTTTATTTGGAGATCTTTTAACTTTGCGAGCGGTAAGGTTCTAATGGAAAAGATGTCTGATTAGAATAGCTGTTACCTCTATTAATAAAGTTTATTATTGAAAAGTGATGGGGAGGGCAGGATGGTTGGAGGGAGATGGTTATGCCTTAATGGGTAGACACCACATCAGACTTCTAGAAGGTTGCATTTACCTGTGTTAACGATAGATTGTATGAAAATCCTTCCAATTTATTGTTGAGGTCTCCTATTCGATTAGGCGTTTGGCTTTTTGCTAATCAGCAATATCTAGTATCGTGAAAACATTGAAATTCTTGAAATGAGCCTTATATTTCTTTTAATTCAATTGCCTTATTGGATTCAAAAGGTGATTTTACATGTTCAGCTATATTTTAAAAGCAAGAGAGGAATGTTTTTCAGTGCTTATTGCTACTGCAGAAATTATTACACTAAGAAAACAATGCTGTGATATGACTCATTAATGTGCCTCGGTATACCCAAATATGCTTTGCTTATTGCCGTGATCACTTCTTTCCTGAGCTCTGCTCATTCGGTGTTTTCTGGTTGTGATTTAATGGAAAAAAAAGAGTAATAAATCTGATTTTTGGTGAAGTCAATTGTGTTATGAAAGATCGCTTGGGAGGGGTGTTATATGAGTTCGAATGGAAAGTAGAACATGAATCCGAAGATCTGGCTTCATGTCCTCGGGTCGCGCCGTAATCATCTCTCCGTCTTTATGCGATGGAGCGCCCGAGTTGCTGTAGCCGTTAGCTCTTCAAATAATACGTCCTTTTTATGCTTTTCTTCGCACTTTGCCGCTTTTTTTATATCTGCTTATTGTGACTTTCTCATATTGTGCCATATTGCAATCTGCAAAACTTCATCTCTTCATGGACATTTTACAAGCTGCGCTTAGGCGACGATAGGGTTCACTTCCGTTTCCCTATAGTTTCCCCTGTGAAAGCTGCGGTATGCAGCATCAGACGGTGCCGCGTGTTGGGGGCTTAACATGTGCACGTTCAGTTTGCGCTCACTCTAGCCGAGGTAATGTCCCTTCTGCCACACTGCGTGATCCTCGTCTTTCTTGAGCTGAAATCGTTCTCTGGAGAAGACAATGACGTGTTCGATTCCGATGGTGATTCGTGCTAAGGACGAGTCAGAATAAACATTGTACTAGGTAATAACTTGTCAATAGGAGGGGAGTAGGAGGAGGAAGGGGAGGGTGTGGGTGTTGGTCCATCTCAGTCTTTGCCTCATCATTTTCAGCAGCTCGGTGAATGCGTTAACGATGAAGGCGGTCGTCGCAGACGGAGTCAAGTGAAAGGTTGCCAAATCGTATGGAGAGAGGTTCACTTTGAACGTTCCAGTGACATTAGAAGTCCCATTGCCTATGATCACAACCGAGCGGACGACTCCATCGTCGCTGCTCTCCATCTGCTTACTGACGAATCGATGCTCTTCGTCTCATAAAGAGATATACAGAATCAAACGTTCAAGGAGAGCAATAAAAAAACGATTAAATTATGCCACTTGAGAAATTGCAAGCAACGTCCGAGGTATTTTTTGCAGAGCTTATTTCTGTGGATTATCTTTGATCGTCTCCTTTGAGATCGAAACTCATCAAGGCTACAACATCAAGGAACAGATTGCAAAGATCTCTCAGATTTCTCTGAAGATTTCTCCGAGCTGAACGCCTACTATTTGATAAATTGGCTCTTGTCTTTAAAATATAGTTGGTGGGAAAATGCCATCGTTTTACACCTTAGACACGTTGGCAATTTTTTGCATAAGCATCGACGAGCAATTTACCGCCAGGCAAAGTAAAACGTACATTTCCTCAATCTGCAACCAACAAGCCTGAAGCCCGACAAGCACGGACTCACTTCTGGATTGATGCAGGCGTAACGATGAAGCACGTCCGCGATATCTTGCGGTACGTAGATGGGGAGAATACTTCTCAAGGTGCCGGGAATTTACATCATTCACGATAGAGCCATCTTCAAACCAAAGAAGAAACGCAAGGATAGACAACTCCATCTTCATGTCTCTACAGCTTGCTAAGGAGCATCGAGAGAAGAAAACGCCGACGTGAAATTGCTGATATGGTGAAGTTCAAGGCTGAAATACACTCCACCATCGTGTTGCCGTAAACTGACAGCAAAGAATATACCTTGATTGTGTAGGAAATGAAGTTGAGCAAGTACGTCATTCTTGGCAGCTCATACACTCTAAAAGAGTAATGATGAAAGTGGGAAAGAAGAGATCCAAACCTGTAGCCTCCTACAACGCTGAGGAACACAGGGCAGATGTGGTTGAATAAATCATCTAAACACAACCAAAGCTGCATATATATGAGCCACGGCTGATTTATGCCATCCATTATCAGAATACCTCTCAGACCTGGGGCAATCAATGCCTCCTTGGCCATCTACAATCAGGCAACGAAAAGAAGGATGCAGGCGAAGAAGTTTATCCTTTAGCTGGTGAATGAACTGAAGAGAGAGAAACTGTAAGAAGAACAAAGACGGCCGCAAGAGCAGTAGTTTGCAGGAGTGGGATCATAAAGTACCAAAGTCGGCTTGTGTCAATGCAATGAGTCCAACGACTTCTTCTATGAGGTGACACAAAGGATCCGCCTACAGCAAAGATATGAATCACGTCTATGAAATATCTTTGGGATGTTGATTTTGTAGGAAAGTGATAATCCGAAACCATGCACTTTGAAAAAATTGGAAAATTGACAATTTAAAAGTACTATATAATCAAGTAAAACCTTTGAATGTAATATATAAATTTCAGAAAGTAAGAATAGAACGCTTATTTGGATCGGATTGGAAAGTTTTTAACATATTTCTTCGAATAAGTCGAAACCACTCATTGCCTCCGTTGTCGAAATGTCAGGTTCTTCATCGTTTTAGTTTATTCATGTACGATATTGACTTTCTCCTCACTCATGGGCAAAAATAATGTGAAACGTTTTGCCACTTTGGCGAAATCGGTGATTGTTAAGGAGAGGAAGTGCAACGGTTAAAGAGCACTTCAGCAGAATTGCTTGGAGCATTTCTTTTGGAAAGCATTGTCTGCAACAGCTTGCAAATGTGAGAGACATGAATTGAACACGAATCGCTCACTGATCAAGCAGATAATGCCCATTGCAAATCGTGCCACTTTCTGTCGTGATCACATTCTTCTTTTTTGGTAGGTCCGTGATCAGTCGCGGAAGTAAGTGGGGAAGCATGCAATAGAAGCACATCGTTCAAACTACCATACTCGAGTATAGTACTGCTGAGTCATGAAGCTGATATTAACACGTTCTGAACTCTTCTGCATTGGTCATTTGCATCGTCTAGGCACCTCAAGCACAATAATACCTCAACCAACTAAAGCATCGAGCCTGATGCATGGAAGCACATGCAGAAGCACAGTAATGCACAATAGTATCCGAACTTTTTTATTTACATAAACGCCAAATTATGCACATTCGTTCTTTGCTACCTATTCTTTGAGCAAGTTGCAAAAGGATGCACATTCGAGATTTTCATTGAGGTAGCGGTTGGTTCATTCCTTTCGGTTCGCTGTTCATTGCGGTTCGAGATCGCTGTTAACCAAGCATTTGTGAGCACATTTCTTATACGAATGTAGAAGTAGAGAAATGGCTATGTTTCTTCCAAAAACGTGGAAGTTTAAACAATTTTTTCTAGAAATGAGCCTGATGCAATGGAAACAGGCGTGGAAGCGACGTTGAGAGTTTGGCACGATATGCGCTATTCTAATTTCCCTCAGTAGACCAACCGGTCTCATAAAATTTCTAGCAAATAAATGAATATGCACAATAATATACAGGCATTTTAAGGATCCAGCAGCTCATTAAAGTCTCTCACAAAAAATTCGTTCTTTTCACAGCTAAACTTAGAGAAAAGAAAAGGTAATTTGTTTCAAGATTTGAAGTACACCTAAATGATAGATCAAATGCATCCGAAGCTGAATGATATAACCCATACGCGCAATCTTTTATTGACAGATCAACTTCAAAGTGGCATGATCCCTCTAAAAAATTTACAGATCAGCTTGAGTATCGATATAGACCTCTAGATAACCACTAAATGAGCCTAAGGATTATTGACCATTAGCACTGCGTTTGACCAATACTTTATTAGTAATGAATTTAGTGTAGGTACTTCACAATCACGCAATCCATCCTTCGGATTGTAGCTTTTCGCGTGCGCGCACGTTGCAAATCACCCCTCCTTTTCGTTATTTAGATGAACAAATAGGACAGCTGGCACCTATGTGAACCTCTCACTGAGGTAGAACCGGTGCCTTTTATATTGACTTCTGGTGGGACGCCAGTAAGAATTACTGAATCCCTAGTTGACCAAACAAGGCTCGTCGTTCGTCCTTTCGAAGATGACACCTTTTTCCATTTCTCCGCGTGCCTCTTGGCATCCTTAAATAGTCGGAAATGCGATGAGTCTACCGCTAGAACATGGCTGACGTATGGACTGGACAACCAGTCTTCTGGTCGCCACGTCGCTTCCTCTTTGAGCGATCTCTTACTGCCGAACACCGTTCTGCTGACACGCCTCGAAGCGAGCGTGATCGCTACCATTTAGTCGCGTTTCCGACTTCAGACACGTGTTACCCACTCGCGACTCAATTACCCACTCCCATTGCCTCACAAAACCTCAAACTTGGATAATTAAACCCTTAGACATTAAAAAACGACGGTAAACACACACATAATGAACACATGACCACCCACCCACCCCGACAACGACTGCGCATACCATCGCAAACAAAGTGCCCAACATGCAATAACAACGACAAGGTAGACACGCACATACACAGCAGCAAACACTGGCGCCTAAAAAGTTCAGGAAAAAAAGGAAGCTAATTTGCATGTTACACAACTCTCGCACAGAAACGACTTCAACTCAGCAATTAAAACGACGTTACGCTAATCCATCGACGGCGAGATACGATCACAAAAAACGGAGTCACAATTCAACAATCGAAGTCACGCTTTAACAGTCCCCGAACCTTTGGGGTCGTCATTGTTGACGCAGTTGACGCTTATCGCCGCTTTACACGCCAATTGGATTGCAACTTTGATATCTTCATGAACTACATTTCTGAACGGCCGATTAGCAACCTCTGTTTACTTTGCGTTCGCGCAGTTCGTATTGAGCGATTTGAGTTATTCGTTCAGATCGTTTAGTAAAACTGCGGCTCATCGTACAGTGAACACATGCTAAGAACGAATATCGTATACCAAACTTTGTATTTTACACCAAAGGGACGTTATTTGGTGAGCGAAAATGCTGACTTCAGAGGAAAAAGGATATTTTCATTTCAGGAGGCGTTTTCAAAATGGCCGCTCACAAATCCTTGAACGAACCCTATGCCACACTTGCTTACTACATGCGCGCTGTTCAATTGGTCGCACTGTTGCTGCAGGTCGAACAACTACCGTATTCGTTCTTTATAAGCCCATGTCTCATAATAGCGTCCGCAAGCTCTGACATTCGAATCGGCAACTTCCAAAAGCGCTGAAATGTTTTCCTGAAGGAGTTTTACTGTCTAATTCACCAGACTCGAGATTGATCTCGTTAAAGTCGAGTTGGCTCTGCGGATTCTTTGACATCGAAAGTTTATAGCATTTCATGACTGCCTTCAGCTTCCATATGACCTATTGTTGCATGATTAAGATTGTAATTAGGCAGTTCTTTTAGAATGAAATACGCGGAATCTATTTTTTCGATGGCAGAGAGGAACATCGTTTAATCGGCCATCTTTAACTGGAGCGTTCCATTCGTGTCCTATAATATGCATTTGTTGCAGATTGTAATATTGTACTCTGAATCCGACCGTTTGGGAATGTCATTTTTATTCCCGGTCACTATGCACGCTTTTAATATTTACCATACCGGCTACCGTTGGTATTACCATATCGATGGCCGTTATGATTTTAAACAGCTCCTTTCGTCCAACGACTTCGGTTATAAACTACCATATATCCTCGGTTTGTGATTTAAAAAAATGATAAACATGAAAATTCTCGAAAATCGCGTTTTTAGACTGATGAGCATCAAGTTGGTGCTAACATTCCAGAAGTGCTTCAGCCAATGGTGGGATGTGCTTTTACCTTCAGCGAAATAATGACTGGAGACATGGCTCCACTACATTTGAGCAGCGCGCACCATTGAGCCGAGCATACTTGACTTCTACTTGAATCGCAGTGGATGCTCAATCCACACATATTCATCCGTGTATTTCTTATGGGCACACGTCACTTCCTAATTGTGCGTTTATGGGCAAATCACTAGCGCCATGAGGTATCTATGAATGGATCCACACCCTTTTACAGTGTAGGCGAATTCATATGTGAGTATACGGGCTGGAATGTATGTAGGATTTCTTAAATCCGCTCTTTCTTGGATGAAAGCACTCCACTTCCAGTCATCAAGTTCTCGAACTCCGCCCCACTCCAAAAATATCCGATCGCATGAGTGAGCACCGCTTTGATGTGTTTGTACCACTAGGTGTCATGCACGGGCGTTCGTATAATAATTAGATGCGTTCATAAGCAAATAAATACCTCATGGCACAAGCATCAGACGCGCAAATATCCATGTTTCAACGTAGCCATCTGTAACATAACCATTTTGTGCCTCCACTAATGCACGGCTCTAAGTAATACAATGTGCGCTGTTCAGACTCTAGTGACCATTATTCAGCATTAATAAGGCCATGGCACAGTTGCCATCCGTTGAAAATATCATGTCGCTGTTTGTACGATATCAGAACAATCAAGGCACAACTACCCCTCGCATTTTACTGCTTATTCGATGCTAGGCTACTTTCAGCGCAACTGTCTGCACATGAGATTATCATACTGCAGCACATTCGCCATGAAGACCCTTACGACGGAGCTATTCCCTCGCGAGGGCAACAAATATCACTCACTGTTCGTGCGGCAATAAAATACCCGAGCACAACTGCCTACATATAAGGATGAGCGAGGCCATAGGTTCCCCCTCTGCACGCAGTATATGCCCAATGATGCAAGCTGCCTCAGTGCTAGTTATACGCGATTCACTTGTACATGGCTTAACTTTAATGCTAAGGATGATGTTGAGAGAGAATTTATTGCCGGTAAGCGAATGACTCTAGAAGGGAATGGAGGTATCTATCAACAAAGAAACGACGCCTTGAGCCTGTCGTTCGGAGAGGATGAAAGATTTGTGAGGCATAAGTGATAGACGTTTATTCGAAAAACTCCCGCCCGCCGTGTGGGAAAAAGTTCATGCGGGATGCTCTGATAGGAAGTTTGCATGATCTCCATTCGCTGTATATACAGTAGTAAAGCACTCTTGCCAATCGGTATACATCTTGGCGGCCATCTGTAGCACGTTCACTAAGTATCAGCTGGTCAATATGCTGAGATTCTGGAGAAGCACTAGGCACATGTGTCCTTAGTGCCCGTCGTAGTAAAGTCAACGAGAGCAGGGTGAAGTAGTTGGAGAAACAAGGTAGCGTTTCCACCAAGATATTACAGGAGTTTGAAAGCAGACACTAAAAGCAAGGTAACAAGGACATGAAGAAACCGATGTGATTCGTGAAAGCAGTTTAAAACATAATCATAATTTTTGGATGACTAGTCATTCCAATTCCTGTATGGTCATCTTTGAATAACCTTAGATAAATGTTAATTTTCACAGATTCTGCTGTTTTATCATAGGAGTTGGGCGATTTTCGAGACACCATTGGTGTGGTCAATGTGAAGGAAGGCACGGTCATACATTAATCATTTCTTATACTTTTTGGTTAGCAATAATCAGAAGATAACAATTAATGAAAGAATTAGAACTGTGTTATGTGGTGTTATATAATTTGGTTGCTCGTGTCCACACACAATTTTTCCACGTTGTATTTCTTAAAAGTATTCTTCAGTAATTTTTGCTATATCTTATTGGAAACGTTGTTGCTGCAATCATCGATTTGAGCATCACTGTTTTCAGCGGTATTGGGCAGTTTATTGCTCGCCATCATTGGTCACTTTATGCTAAGGATAGAGGGTCTATATTTAATATGCAGCTATATATCGATTGCAACCTCTGGAGTCGTACTTATTGACGAAGCATTCGCCGCAATTATAAGCAAACTTATGTGATGAGAATATGATCTGCCGCTGATGACTTAACCTTTTCATGCTATAGAATACGGTTATTATGGCCACAGTGTATACAGTAATGAGTAAAGTTTTTTTTTGTGATCAGTCAGCTCGTATGACATACAAGTCTCTTATTTTCAGCTCGAATTCACTTTCTTTGCCTCCAGTATGATTAGTTTCTCCCCAGACATCTTTCTGTTGATAGCAAGAATGTGCTCGACCTCGTTTCACAGTTTTGCCTGTTTGCTCCACCTTACTTGCATGATTGTTGAGGCACATTTGTTTATTTATTAGGCTTACTTTCTTATCTGCTCGAGGATGGAAGAAAGAAGGGAGACTTGAGCTGCCTCTCTGCACTTTTCGAGAGTTGTTGCTCATAAAGGCTAAGCCCATGTTTCAATCTGCCCACTCCATGTTTTTATCGTTCAAATGCCCATGACACAAATATCTCATATTAGACGTCGCAGTTTCTTTACTTCATTCTAATCAACAAAGCATTCATTAGCAACAAATGTCCCTTCATACCGCTTCCATTTTCGCGACTTGGGGTCGTCCTCTCCCCATTGGATACCGATGAGTTCATTTACCGTTGTTCCGCTTAGAAGAAGGCCCGGGACTTATTCCAGAGCCCTCACTCCCTATGAAGTGATGTGCGGCGCACTTCAGCATGACCATGTTAAGGAACCTGGTCAGTGCTCACAACCGATCGTGCAGCATCATTGATGCTCGGGGTAGGAATGATGGATTCACGGGTATCATTGACGAGAAATTTGACAGGATGGATATCAGGTCGCGGGCGTTTGGTTGTGGCAATGGACATCTCGATCATCCTCCTTCCTCCGTCAGCCCTGTGCTTTGCAAGCAGCCCTCAAGGCATACCTTTGTAAGGCCGAACGATCGTCCGACGGATTTTTGACAGCATAAAGGTTTCTCCACCATTCCCAAATTGCTATCTGCGAAACTCAGCGGCAAACCAGAAGTTTACTGCCGAAATTGCTGTACAAATCGTTGGTTTATATTCATGATTTGCGATATAAACCTTTTTTTATAAAACGGTGAGTCTGCTCGAAGAATTTCAATCTCTCCAACATTTAATCTTTCATAAGAGGCATTTCAATCCACGGTCTAAAATAGGTTCACTGATCTCTGATCCCTCAAAAGATGTTCAGTACTGCACCACTGCCTGCAAAATTTCATTCAACCATCTCTTGAACGTTCAACGCCACTCAGATGGTGGTCGTTGCGGCTAACCCCACCGATGACCAATGTGAAAAATGTGGACGTCTGGTGTCGAGATGTATCCACCTAATTGAATCTTAATTGCGTGCGTTTTTAATCCCGTTCTCGACTTTACCTAATCTGTTTGGTTTCCTGTTTATTTCATTTACTCATCCGTTGCAATCCTCGCCCATCTTTTCCAACCAATGCACCGCAAATACTGTTGAAAACTTTAGAAATAAGTCACGAATTTAACTACTGCAAAAATTGCCTTTCTTTAGAACGTTTCTTCTGCTCTTTATTGAGAAAGAACTTTTAAAAAATGTCCAACAATGAAACTTTATCGAACGTTGGAAACGACTGAGAGCTAAACGATGACAATGTTTGACGAGAAGAAGCTTCACTTAACGAATAAGCCAATAAATTAAGAAACTCGCCATAACATATCGCAACTTATTCTTACAAATCGATGAAATTTAACGTCCCACTCGAATACATTTCATTCAGCAAGCATCGTTGACGAGTTATACATCAGAATAGAAGAAATTACTCAGCAAAAATGCCATTAAAATACGCACAAATCGTGTTGCTTACCTTAACTTACATAATTGTTACATTTAATCATCGACAAAAAATTCGACGAGTCGATTCGATTTGGTTGACTCATTTCTGATTAAGACGTCTAAATCTTAGACTAGTGGATGGTCGGAAATTGCACAGATCGAATTGCGTAGAGCCAAGCCGATTTCTAAACGGAGGCTGACAGTCGAAAATTTGGCCAACTAATTTCGCCTGGATATCAGGATTGCTTGGACTGAAATTGATCCGGATGTTTTTTGTTTGATCTGGTCTAGTCTTACATTAAAGTTGCACAGACTAGATCTACATGTCCCTGAAAATCAACCGTGACATTTTTTAACACGTCAGGTCTAACATTCGATCTATAGAAGTTTACGTGGAGAACGAGAGAACGAGTAGTGTGCAAGAAATGCTGCAACAATTACGCAATAGGCAATGTTCGAACGGAATTTATATCGAAAACGGCGTGTGGGACCACTTCAAAAGAACAGAAAAAAGTTATGCAAGAATAGAAACTGTTTACAACTTAACGAAAGTAAAGATGAGTAGAAGGTTGCTTGAAAAATATAAAGAAACTCGTCGACGACGTTCTATTCAAGCTCAAAATACAATACATAAATTCACTTGTGGGAGTGTAAAAAACAAAGCCGATTCATCGATAAGTGAGCACTTCTAAGCAACAAACGTATTGCTTAAAACCCATTTTTGTAAGACGGCAGTACTTTCCTTCTCTTTTATTAGAAAGACATCGCCTTCTTAAAATATCAAATTTTCATGTTTTTTTTTTGAAGATTGTGATTGTCAGAAAACTTTATTTTAGCAAAAAAAAACCCTCATATTTTTATGTGGATCGCGATCGTGAAATCTATAAAGAATTTTACAATCATTAGAATACACTTACAGGATGCCGATCAAGCTATTGGATGCGATTAGAGCATATTTTGAAGACGAATTGTTCATGTGCTAGTTACCAACACTAATTTAAGCACTACTTCAAATCCCCGAACTCTGATTCTCAGCCTTACCTAAGCTGAACTCTTTACTACTGATGCGAAAAAACCCATTGGAATTCCAACTTCAAATATGTGCAGAAAACTTTGCCACTCACTTATCGTCGTATACATAACGGATAAGAGCAAAGACATTAAAACGGCCTTTAAAAAACACATCTGTTGCAAAGAGAAAACTGAAATTATTGTACAAAATGTTTCGAAAAAACGATTCATAAAATGATTAACATCATAAAAGAAATCGGAAAAAGATGGAAGTTCCTTAAAAAGCGACCGAAGTTTAATAATTACACAGCTCCGACACTCGCCAATCATACTCAAGTCCCGGCTGCTTTACTGAACGATAAAACGGAGAAGACATATCACATGCCTCTAAAAATGTTTTTTAAAGACTTTCAATAAAAGAGAAATGTGCTCCTGTTTTGTGTTCACCTGTCCCAACCCCCTTCCCCCCTTCTTTCCCTAAAAACCAAAGAAAGTCACAACACGAAGGGGGCTCAATGAACTTTACTGCTGAAGTGAACAAACAAGCAAGGATAGAAATAGATTGTTTATAATATTGATAAACTGCTAATTCCTCAACTAACGGATAATTCGAATGGATAATTATAATCAGTTTCTTTGCTCGGTACGGTAACATTAAAAAACTTGTATTCGGTACAGCACAAAAACTGAAATTAAACACTTAAAACGGTTTTAATCAGTAGACGGTTGCTGACGTTGAGCGCGTAGCTAAATAAATGAAACAGCATATTTTTGCTACATTCATACCCGAATTAGTAGCAAAAACACAGCACCGACAACGCTTTAGCCAAACGCTATGGATTCTTTACAAAAAATTATGTTCTTGATTTTCAGTTACATTGCTGCAAATAAAACGCTGGTTATTACATAACGACGAATAGATAAACATCATCAAACCGCAACAATCCTTTGTCCTCCAATGAATTCGAATTACACCTTAGCAAAATGCTGAAACTAGTAAACGAGCCTAATGAATTTTAGACGAGAAGATGAATGATGATCATACAAAGAGGATCGTCTCCAATAGGAGTCCTATTATATTTGTGCAATGTTTCTCAATGTAACGTATGTAGCATATACTGTATAAGCTCGAACAAAGGTCATCCCATAATACAGCCCCACCTCTTAGAAGTGGCAACCCTCTAGTCTGTCTAGTACACACGAACTGATAAGGTGAGCCACGTAAATTAAATGATGTATAACGCATTACATTTGTCAAGCAGTTGACATTTGCTGTCGGATCGTATGCGATTACATCTCAAATTTGAATGCCGCACAAACATCGTCACTGTTACCACTCGAGAGCCTTAGTGTGCAACGTTCGACCGAACATCGCAAATTAACGCCTGCTTCAGACATCTCACCTGCCTAAAACGTATATAGTAACCCGGCGTGACGCTATTTCCTGTGAGCAAAGATCGCTCTCTAAGAAACTGCAAAAAGGGAATGCTCTTCGTTTTAACACAAGCCCTTAACTACTACATGACACCCTTCTTGATGAAAGTGCCATCCTCAAGTAATGTGTATAGTCCATCGCTTTCATTCCAGCAGTTCTATATATATATATATATATATATATATATATATATATATATATATATATATATATATATATATATATATATATATATATATATATATATTTATTTATTTATTTAAACTAAAAGTAAACGCTAAGGTAGGAGCAGAAGTGAAAGAAAACTTCAAGTATTTTTAAACTGTTCTGCGATGAAAAAATCAAGCCACTTCATTTTTGGAATAAGGGCGTGGGGGTGAAAGGGTAGCCTATGGCCGATCCTTTAACTCTCCTCCTCCTGTCGTAATGTTCACTCCACCACACAACTCTAAAACTACTTTGCAAATGAAACTTGTAGAACTAAACAACAATACCTTCAGCTGATTGTAGGCACGTAAATCATCGCTATCGTGTGTGGGCACTACGTCGATTTCCAGTTCTGCAAAATACTTCATTAACTGAAGTTTTATCTAAAACCGATTTCACTCAAACATGTCAATTATATTTAAGCACAGATGGGCACCGAGCAAATCTTTTGACGCTAACAGACGATCGACTGTTTTAATTGCAATTTGCAGTAATTATCATATTGTCGAAAAAAGCTATAAAAAGCCAAAATAGACTGACAATAGTTGCTGACCGATTTGGTGGTAATTTTTCTTCGCTATCTTCTTTTCCACAGTCGAGAAATAGGATGAAACTATTCACCAAATAGAAAAGCTTTCTTCAAAAAACGACAGGAATTCTCCAGATAGGACCAGAAAATGTCTTTATGAGCATACTAACCTGGTTTATTCCAAACGGTCTTTGCAGCAACGAAACCGTCCAAAATATATGGCTTTATCGACTCTTTTCCACTCAGAACGTATCGCCTTTGAAAAAAGTAACAAATAAATAACGAAATAATTTTACAGATGAATAAAAGATGAACGACATCAATTCGGCAGTAACGATTTCATATTGGTTCAATAGAAGTGAGAACTGCAAAGGGCATTACGTTTCAATTAGCGTATTTCCTCAGATGAAAGAAAAATTCTCAGAGTTATAAATCGCCAAAGATTTTAGGGAGATGTATTTAAAAACGGCAGACAGATCTATCTTTTTTGCTCAAATTTCGATAATAGGAGAAGTCATTTCCAAGATTTACAATAGAGCGACGATGGCATTTTCTTCCTCCAAAAAAATTCAGCAGCGAAGGAAAAACGATTTTCAAGGTAAACAGTGAGATTTCATTCGAGATAATACGGCAAGCCCTATCTCAAGTGCTGTTGTATTGCATTTTAAGACATGCTACGTCTATATTGGCAAAGAATTTACCCTCCATAGACTGATATTATAGTACCATTATCAACAATGTTCTTTGAAGAAATCTGATGGTTAAAGGAATTAAACTGCCACAGCTAACTAAAAAGCCCTTTAAAACATAAACAATACCTAAGATAGGAATTGAAAATTTCATCGACAACAGAGAAAGTGGTCATGCCTAAATCATGCGCTTTGTGCTGAGACCAGAGGAAATGGCGAAGAATCGAGTGAAGCTAAAGCATTCAGATACCAGTTTTTAATATGAAAAAGTGAGAATGATTCACTTGAGCATGTCTGTATCACATCCATAAAATCACATATGATTTGTAAAGTATCATTAGTTAGAGCTAAGCACGGATGTCAAATATCTATTACTGCATTCGCTGAAAGAACGTAACAAAGAACAATGCATTCGAGTAATTAATTGGAACCTCTTCTATAATTAATTTATATTTTAATCGACAATTCGATGTGCTGCATTCATATGAAAAAACGACAGAAAAATACCTGAAGTGAATGTCCCATACAGCTGAAATGAGATGAAAAAATTTCTTATTTCTGCTTCTCCACTTTGCCAGGTAATTAGCTTTATATTTGAAGTGTATTAGTGGCCTAATATTTTTGGAGGAGGGAGGGAGGGAAGGAAGCAATGGAAAGGATGGAAATTCATCTCAACAATCCACTCTAATTGACATATAATCATTAATTCCAAAACCGTTCATTATGATCGGCTGTTTACTTTCGCCAAATGAAACTGCGAAAAGGTTCAAATTTTAACCGGTTTTTAGAGTGATGACGATAACAATATCCAACGGGATCTAAAACTTATTATTCATCAATCACCGATCAACCGTTCATGAATCCATGGAATTTCCACTGCGCTATTTTGAGAGATCGACCATACCTCCAGCAGTTCATTTAGACCTGCCCTTCCCTACCACCTTATCCCTCATCCTTCTCGTTTCGATGAAATTTAACATAAAAACATACTTAGAGCGAACACTGATAGCAAAAGCTTTCGCAGCTGCCTCGTCGACGAGCGCAGGATGTGCACCGTGATGTGGCACGAAGACCACGTCAAAGTAAAGCGGCTGCGAGATTTTCGGCTTCGACACTGCACCACCGAACGACGGTCGCGTAGCTGCAGCACGCATGCGCGGCCCACCTGTCACCGGTGGCATATACAACACTTGTGCGTCCTCGTCTTCCATCGCGTGCTGCGCCTAAAGCATTTACGACTTTGGGTGATTTCTGGATGCGCCATATAGAATAGCTATGGTCGATAAACTTTGTCGAACCTCTAATACTTCAAAAACTAAGAGATAATTGTCGACATTTCAAAATAAGTCACATCCAGAATGCGCCTCAAAAATCGCTCTCGGCGACAGCAATGACTCACTCACTCGTCGCAAAGCAGATTGGGGAAGGGAAAGGGGAAAAAGAAGAGGGAGAGAATGACGGGAGGAGCATCCTGGACGCAATAGCTCCATTCACTGGGACTGCGGAAAGGGAATACATTACCTCAGCACCTCAAATATTCCGCCTCGACAGCTAAAACCCCAAGGATCCGAGAGTGTTCCCGTTTTCGTATGGAAGGTACATGATAAAGGTCGCCCAGCTTCACCAGACGATGTGAAGGTCCGCCTTTGCACTGCCCCTCCCCCTCCCCTCATCAGTGGTGTTTTCCTCGCGCGTCTGCGCCCTGCTGTCCTAGAAGACATTTAATCAAGCACCGCTGCCAGGTAACTGGATAGGTAATTATTATTTCGCTCTTCCACTGGACAGTTCACAAGTTCAATCGTTAGTCAAAACATTTCTTATTATTTTACACTACAGGTAAGTGGCACAGTAAAGAAGTGACTCTATTACCCACCCCTCACCTCCGTCCCTCCCCTCACCTGACGATTACCTTCGTCTGATAATTAGTAAGTGTCATTTCAGTGCTCTTAAACTCGAATAACTAGCAATATCATTATTCACTGAAAAACACGAATGATAACGCTGAATAATTTCACAACTTTTCGTAGTTTCTCGAATTATCAAAGAAAAAAGCTTGTTTTATAACAGCTTTTTATACAACAAAATTAATATTTTAGAATGTAACGTGAAAGCTTTGAGCCACAACCATGACCCATTCTTACAGCTTCAACCACGGTGATTGCAACACTGCTTTGGCTCCGATGAGAATACCTTAGCCGATTTAAGAATGCGGTGATTTGTTGACTTCATATCTAAAATCCCATTTTAAAAAAGCACACATGAAGCGATCCGTTTGGATACGTTATCGTGATTGGAACTTACAGCCATATGATCGGGGCCTCCATTTTGCTGTTTTTCTTCATGTTCATCGACTGGTGAGATCATTTCCTTTGGACGATCCTCACGTTCCGATTCTCCGGCAAGACTCTCGATCACGTCATCCAGTGCTGCATCCGGCTGAAATTAGAAATATGTGATCTTTGATCCCGATTTTGATATTCAGTAATAAGCACCCTAATATGAGTTGGCGTGAAACTCACATTAATGTTGCTTTCTCTCAATTTAAGCTGCCTTTTGAATTTGTGTTTCATATCGTATCTACTCGTATATAAGCCCCCCGTAAGCGCATCTACACTTTCCTGCAGCGATAACTGAGAAAGAGAGAGGATAGTTTACGGTGCGAACAATGCTTTCAAATTTAATGCAGACATGTGATAAAGTGCTAATCACTTCTTTTTAACTTATCTTATTGAGATGTTCTCCACTGAAGAACCAGAGGACATGAGGATCGAATAATGATCTGATATGAGGTTATAGAATCTTCTTGAAGCGAAGCATCCCAAACATTTACCTGGGCGTTGACAGAGTCACCCGACGCAGGTGAAGTGAGACTGTCGGGTAACGAAGAGGCTGGCACACTTCGCTGAGCCAAATGCTGAATAAGTATTTAATGCACTAAAATCCACTTCAAGCACGGAGCATTGTACAGCTTATACAACTAAATCCATTCAGAATGAATGTTAACCACAAAATGCATCTGGATGATGCAAATAAATGAAGTGCTACAGAAAGTTTAATTTTGAAAAATTTCCGACATGAGCAAACTCCGTGCAAATAGCGACGTTTAGAGTATTAATCAATGCTTTGGAAGAGAGCATCAATGCCATTCTAAGGAACTGAGAAAGCACAGTTCGATCATGGCGTCGCCGAGCCAAGAAACGAGGAAATTCGTGGTTCTTGGCCACAAGGGTGGGGAAACGACAGGCGTGGTATATCATGTGTGCAGTGCACTTTCTTCATATTTTGAAGTTCTATTGTGGCATTCGCAATAACCGCACACTTCAACGTACTAACAAGAGCATATCAAGGCTTTTAAACGCTAATTAATTCACTTATTGTGCAAACAAATTCATCTCAAGTGTTTAGTGCTTCATAACCATTACTTTGATACTCAAAGACACTGACAAGTGTTTTACCTGTGTGTAATAAGAATCGTATATTTGCTCGTGCAAGACAAGAACAGCGTTAATGTTTTATCTCTTTGATCATACCTTCTGAAGTCTGTACCTCACATACCACAACTTTTAAAGACGTCGCAGTAAATTTCAAAGCAAAACGCCAAGCATTATAGCGCCGACCCTTATAATTTATTTCACCTCATGGCCCAACTGGGACGCCTCCTATAGTCACGGAGTAAGGCGAGAAGGAAAAGAATTGAGAAGGCGGAAGGGAAGAGATGATGGGTGCTTTCAGTGAAGGTATAAAAGAAAAATCTGTCAGAAAGCTTGAAGCATATCCATTGGTGCTTTCATCGCCCCAGATTGTTTTACACAAGATGAAAAATCGGTTTCGTTATAAAGTTTAATAAATTCATCGCTTTTAAAAATCAAATTGCGATCGATACATATAAAACAACAAAACTCATAATAGCAGTTTTCTGGAGTGCAGCAGCAATATTCCTCAATTTTTGAAAGAAAACGAAATATTAGCAAGAACAGTGCAACAGCATTTGCATTTGTTTTCGAGTATGAAGGCATCAGAATTCCGTTTTTGAAGAATCGAACTTTTTAGCTCTAAGAATATCCCTCAGTATCTAAAGATCTTCCGATCCGCTAAGGTCTCAAGTGCCAAAAAAATACACATAGTAAGTTTGGTGACGCCACAATAATTTTGAAAAATAGGTAGCAGAATATGTAATACCGTCTAATGAAAGCTTTCCCATCTAACGTCAACAGTTTCTGGGATTGAAACAAACGAACAACCGCTTTAAATACTTCAAACTTAAAATGCCAATATCGCTAACCGGTGAAGTATGTGCAGCATCGCCATTAGCCAACTTCATATCTAGATCTGTTGGTTTCGGTTGTGATGGAGACATGTCTGCTGCATCTCCTTTTAATATAGCCATCGCCGGCGGCGCAGAGATCTGCAGATTTCTTCAGATCATTACAACTGTTTCGGAGCATAGATAAGATAATACAAAAATCTCCGATCCACACATACTTTAGATGCGAAATGATTATAGGATTTTCATTATTTCGACCACAAACGTTTGCAGTAATAAAACCCTCTGAGTGGGATGGTTCCATTGACAAAACATTTCAATTTTCATTTACCATATTTTAGTGGATCTGTGAATCTTTTTCTGTTATTTTTCAAATGTTATAGCATACTAGTTCATAATGGTGAACAAATTTTTGACACATTTATTCAACAAAAAATTTGCAAATTCATTAATCCGATTCTATACTAAAAAAAATAATGAAAAATAAGTAGTACAATATGTATTAGCGAATTTCCAATCATTTAATCAAAAGCAAAAAAAGAGAAAAGATTGAAAGTTGACCTTTCGAAGTGCAGCGTCTGCTGATACATCATCGACAATTGCAGACACAAGTCCAGCTGTGAACGGACAAGCTCCTGATTCGAGAAGCTCTTCAATAACAAACTCTTATTTACAATACTAAACAAAAAAGTGATCGTGAGTCGACCCAAAAATCATTCAGCCGTCACAAATATTATCTTAACTTATTCATTAAACAGGTATAAACGGCAAGCCTTATCAGTCTAAAGTTTCGAGATGCAAACAAACTAGTGGGAATCTATTCGAAAAGCTCATCTGCGATATGAACCGACAATGATCACAGAATTTAGGAGAGTTGAAAGCATTTTTCCGAATTCATGAGGGGAACGATCGCTTCCGCTGGCTCTATTCTTGTTTAGTCAAATATTTATACAAATTGCTTATTATCTAGGCAATTATTATTTTTTTAAATAAAACATTCACTATTTACTGCAAACGATTCAAGTAATTCTGCCTTCATAAATTACCAACACAGAACCTAATTATGATTTTTAAAGTGTTTAGTTATGGGATGTTTATTGAAGAGCGATATAGCTCAACCAGCGCTTAAGGAATCGATAGTGCAGTTGAATGAATGCAAACTATATTAACGATATCGATTTCAGGTAAAAAGGCCATGAAAACCGAATTAATTAAGTCAAGTTACATCACAAAAGCTTTTGCAATTTATTGCACTAATTTGCCGGTGAACCTTATAAAGCAGTTATGTGCTAAAAGCAATTAAAAATGATTCAATCCAACAGAAAACTAACCGTCAATGTGGCTGTGTTGTTCGGTGATTGGCGAAACACCTAAATGTTCGCCGGTCTGCGGAACGCCAACATATTCTTGTGGCGATGCTGGTAAATGTTCAGCAGGAATATGTGGCGCAAGTGGCATGTCAGGTGTTGAATCGAGCAGAGGCACATCTCGCTGCAATATTCCCGTTTGTTTGCTTCAGTGCTTTCCATCCATCAATGCAGTTAGTGTGTTTTGATAAGCGGTGAAGCATTAATATAATGAAAAAAGCACCTAAGGCGGTTTAGAAATAGTTCAGCAAATGCAGTCAGTCCTTCATAATTCTCAAAGAGTGAAAAATGTGAAGTATTCAACAGTTTTCCTCAAAGGCAAATGTCCTCTGAAGCAAGCACGGCAAATTTAATAAAGCTTCTGGCCGATAAGGTGATGCATAATTTATAACTTGAACGAGTTAAGCATTGCTATTTGCTTGTAACTTATGCTAACATTTACCTCAGCTCCTTCGATTCCCTCGGGAATGTGATATGCACCATCTTCATCCCCGTGTGCATCACCTGCATCCCCATGTACACCATCTTCATCCCCGTGTGCATCAACTGCATCCCCATGTACACCATCTTCATCCCCGTGTGCATCAACTGCATCCCCATGTGCGCCACCTTCATCCCCGTGTGCATCAACTGCATCCCCATGTGCGCCACCTTCATCCCCGTGTGCACCACTTTCCTCCCCCTGTGCATCACCTTCATCCCCACGCGCAACATCTTCATCTTCCTGTGCACCATCTTCATCTCCATGCGCAGACATATCCAGAAGGTCTTGATCCTCGGCAACTGATTTCTAGGTTGGATTCACGTTCAGAAAGGAACAATTCATTGTGCAGCAATTGTGCCCATAAATTTTCCAGAACCACATTAGTGTGCCCACCCAGATCCGAGGGTTCAACAAGGCAGAGGAGGGAAATGTGACTGCCGGTTTTTACTAAGCAGTCGGTAGGCAACTACGGTCGACTGGTTATTATAGGATTTCTTGTTCTTTATCGAGGATTACATAGTTATCGCAAACGCAGCAAAATAGGCCGACTGGTTTTGATCAATTTTGATGGTCATAATCACATAGATGTAACTACCGCGAATGCGGTAAAATTTTTATCGGCTACAAGCGAAAATAAATGTTTTGTATCTGCTTAGGTTTGACTATACAATTATCTCGATGGATTGATATATTTCATGCTAATGGGTTTACATCTGATAATGAGGAAGAAAAGTTCCATGATTTCACAAAGAATGAAAATCGCTGTGACAAACCTATAAACCAGGAAACAATCACTGAATAGTCCTCTAACCCCCCCCCCCTCCCTCCCTCGTCCCTACTGAAGGACTCAGATTTGTCTAACATTTGAAAAACGGAATGTATATAGAATTCTGTAGAAGCTTCAATTATGAATGAATGGAAATCAAAAAAAACGAACAAAGGAAAACTAACCGAACTTTGTGCGTTATCAATCGTTTCATGTTGAGCTTCTTCCTATAAAAATAAACAAAATGAAAGAATATAATGACACAAACTGAACAAAACAATAGAGTGTTTGTAATCGCATTAATATGGCACTGAACATTTGCGAAATAAAACATAACCAATTACAGTGTATAAATTATTGTGGCTTATCTAACTTTTCGATAAGAAACATTCTCTCCGAAATATTTAGGATCACATCCAAGCCGTAAAAATATTGCCAAAAAAGCTGACGTTCATTCTTCAAAGTGGGAAGCTAATCATTGAAAAGAGAGAGCATCAATATTTTAGACAGCAGAGGGATTTCCACTTGATAGACTTTTTATTTCGAGATAGGATATAGGGGAAAGATGAACAATAATTTCCATTTCCTCGGTGCCTGAATTAAATACTCAGGAATAAGAGATTCTATCTGAAATAAATTAATAGAAAAGCCAACGCATTGCATTTACTGGTCTTCGATTACTCCAATACTCAACGAAAGATACAGTGAAGGGAAAATATTTCTTGAAAAAAAGCCTTTCGAGTAAAAAACGTCACTGTATAGATTAATAATAAAATTGCATTTTAAACATCTCAGTTCAAAGTCTTAAGCATAACGGAAGATAAAGTAATCTTAGAGATTTAAAACATTCTTTTTAATATTTCCTTTCTGATCCGTTGATTTCCTCTCTGAACCATTTAGGTGACAAAGACCTCTCAAAACTATATGGAAGTCTGCCTCTCGCCTTCCCTCTTACACACAAAAAAGGTTTTAATAATTAAAAAAAAAAAAAACAACGGGAACCATCCCTATTATAGAAATTTATAACAAAAAAATGTAAGTTAGTAATTTACTCCTATTTCTAGCTTGTTGTTAGCTTTTCAATCTGGAGAACCATCGAAATAAACGTGTTAGAAAAAAAAATCAACACATTCATAGGAAAACCAGGAAACCAAATGATACATAAACAAAATAAAAAACAGGTAGACCAAAAAAAACAAATTTCTAACAAAATTCTGAGCGATTCTATGTTTGGGGAAAACTTTTCTGAACAAAAATTACGGTAGGATGTGTTTTTTACTGAAATTTTATAATAATATCTCACGACACCATTTAAATAAACAAATAAATAAAGAAGCGAATAAATAAGATGTTAAGATGTATGCAGCATCGCATAAAAATGTGAGCTCAGAATAGCAGCAAAGCATGCATGCGGGTTTGAAGCCAAGGGAAAGAGCGTACTATTCAAAAAAAAGATCCCATGTAAGCTGAACTTAGGTCAATTAATTTCAGGTTAACGGTCTCGCGTCCTTGAAGAATAACCATCGCACTCCTCTCTTTTAGCTATAAATGATCTTCAAATCGAGACCTCAATTCAAAAAAGAGTTCAGAGTCCAAAACAGCAAAAGAATAAGAAGCAACGCAAAATAAGACGAAAAGCAAGACATGAACAGAAATGGGAAAAAGCCAAGCAAAAAACAATCCCTCTCATATCTGCCCATCCTCACCCCTCCCATTGTCGCTTCCATATGAGATTTTCCCTTAAAGGACTCTGTTACCAGTAACTCCAGCTTTCTTCTCTCAGTCCTCTCTCCTATCATAACCCTTCCCTTCTCTTACATTCTCTCTTTGAGAGCTATTTCTGAGAAGAGCAAAAAGCAACCGCCGCATTAAGCATGGCAGCATCTTCAGCATCCAATCCCTTGCCGGTGTCCATGCTGACCTTACGCAATTTCATTGGCTCTTCGATGCCATCCAGAAGACCATTTTCGTCAACATTCTGGGCTGGTGGAGGCGGTGTAGGCTGCTTCTCGATTGGCGGTGGAGTTATCGATTTCTGGAGCAATTGCTGTCACCTAACTGCTTGGCTATAACCAGGCCACTAAGCAAAGAACCATCTCACTGGTGCAGCCATGATTTACGGATGAAAGAGTCCCAATCCCAAAAATAATCATAACATAATAGAAATGAGAGCTCTCAATACTTTTCAGCATTCAGCAGAGCAAAGGGAGCTGCATTTATCTGGGCAAGCCACAGTATTTTCTGCACGTTTACAAAGAATAAGATAATGGATTGCAAATATTTCTTTTAAAATCTGAAAAATCCACTTTCTAATCGATTCAAGATGGATAAGCGATCACAATAACTTCCCCTCCTCCAATGGGATGAATGAGCAGAAAGCATTTACGTATGGAATCGAACTACGGCGTTTTATCACATACTCTTCTTGCTTAGGGCTATTCTTGCTTGTCATGGACACAAACAATTATAAGAACCATAAACTGGCTAGTCATCATTGGGCCTCGATCTCATAGTCCAGCTGAATGATGTGGTGTGATGGTCACAAATAGACCTTTTACCTAAACTTCTATAAAATATGACCTTATACCTCACATCTGTCCAGTAATGTCGTGTGGTACAAACATGAATAGCCTTTCTATGGCATCCTTCTTTCTTTCCTTTTTCCCTCGATGAACGCTTACTCATCGTTATAAGCCTCCGATCTTAAGGCCATTGCCAAGTTAACGCCGTTTTTCGAATGCTCGATAAGGCTTCGATTATAACGCCTAACGATTGAGCCTATTTATCAACGAAAGCTGAAAAATGCTACGAGTCCCTCCATTATCGTTTCTCAAGCCTGAGCGATAAAATATTGTGAACCCGCTCAAAGGTCTGCACGAAACCGACCACGTGAAACCTTTTGAAAATGCAGTCCCTCCCATCCCTTACAAAGTTCAAATATAACGCACATAATATCTTAAGTTCTCCTTACTTCCGGTTCAGGAGGTTGAGGCTGCTTCTTTGGCTCAGGCTCCACGTCCGGCTGTGGTTGGACGTCGTGTTGTGGCGACACTGCATTCTCTGCCGGTTTCGATGAGTCATCAGCTGGGGCTGCTACAGGTGTCGGAGCGGGTTCCGGAGTCGTGGGTTTTTCTTTCTTCGGCTCCTCCTTTGTTTTTCCACCATTGGTAGGGCCACTGGGTTTGCGTATAGGCGCTGGTTTGGCATCAGGGGTCGGTTTTGTGCCACCTGTCGTTGGCTTAGTTGCTGAAGTCTTCTTTGTTGCGGTTCCGCCCATACGAGACAAAGCTGCACCACCCAACGGCTGCCTAAAGTTGCTAAATTATAGAAGCATATATACGATCGATGAATGAATGTCCTTTCTATCGTATCAGTTCACGGATTAAGTCAAGCATAAACTCCAATGAAACCTGAGAAAGACTGCGACAGGTCATTCAAGCATTTAAGCAATACGCCATTTATCAAAAAACTTTGGTGAGATACAACAACCACAATTAATCAACAAGAAGCGAAAAAACAAGTTGTCCATAAGGCATTATGATGAAAACAGAAGTGGATTTTCAAAATGAAGCTTTACTGAGGTTTGACTACATTTTATCTCAATATGTGCAGCAGCGTTAGTGAGGTGAGGGAAGGAGCAAGAAATCAACGCTTCGCTCAAACTTTTATGGTATACCGCTCTTTTCTCAGTCTGTTACGACAATTCAACCTCGAGGAAAAAACATGATGTTGACAAAATTTGAGATGAAAAAACTTTTGGAAATCAACAATCCATTGATAGAACGATAATGTCCGGCTGTTTGACAGGATGAACATGTCCAATCCTCACATTGGATTTTCACTCCCCAAACAAAATATTCCGAATTTTGTAAAGATGCTGGGGGAAGGGGGGGGGAGATGGAGGGGGATTGAATGTATCCGACCAGCTAAGGTTTGTCCACAGAACCATTCAACTCGGAAATCAGTCATCTACTTTTTATGTCACTAATTGAACACGTCAGAAATAATGCGACTGTAAAGTCAATGTAGTGGACGTTTTTTTGGAAATTGCATTAAGAATCGCTTGTATAGGCGACAAAAAATCTTTTTTAGTTAACCTAATAACCTCACCTAACCATTTCCTCCGTCAACGAAAATTCAGTATTTCGATATTAAAGTTGGTAAATTTGAAAATCGATGAAAGTATGCCTAAGCAGCGTCAATAAATTATCGATAATAATATCTCAGTCTTGAACAGTAGCGTGAAAGGAGTGGGAAAATTCAGCAAAATTTTAAATGGCTTTAGAAAGAACAAACAATGAGAGAACACAATTCGCCCCCTCCTTTAGCTATCGCATAAAACTGTAAGTGTTAAAAAGCGCATTCCAAATTAAACAATAAATGAAAAAAGATTATATTAACAGTCACAATCAATTTAAAAAGTTAAATTAATAAAAAATGCCGGAATTTAGTGGAAAATCTAAAACTATGAAATTTTGACACTAAAAAACATACTTGACAACTTTTTTGGCGGCCGTCTCCACCACAGTTTTTGTCGTTTTGCTTGGCGTCGATGTATGCGTTGCCAAACTGGTGCGAGCAGGTGGACGTGAGGATATCGGTGCACCTATAAAAAATATTTACTTTTCCGCTTGACCACTAAGAGACAACGCAAACTGAATGCCAAATACAATATTATTCTCGACCGGCATCACTCTATCGTCTCTAATAAGTTGCCTCCCACCATACGATGAATCCATGTTTGGAAGGATCACTCCTAGTCATCCTACTCCCCCCTCTCCCCCGAATCTACTGTTTTTGTATCCGAGACAAAAAGTGAGCGTTTCATGGTCGATAGTTTTGAACGAATAAACAGGAACATCCAAAAATGTCACCATCTGCTACGTGTACATTAACCTTAAAGTCCTATTGCAGTATTGACTAGCATTACTACTGTACAGAAGATGTTGTTCCATATGCTTTATATTTTTTATAGTTCATTAGCAGAACAGAATGTCAGAACAATCCCATGCTCGAATCTAAAAGAATTACAGGATTTTGAGGAAGTTCAATGAACTAAAGAAGCTGATCAATAAAACAACCAGCAGCTTTCAATTTACTGAGCTCAGCTCATCACTTCATCGCCGAGCGAAAGATTTTAAAAGCATTTTGACCAATCACCACTTAAAAAGTTTTTTTTTTTTCTGCGCATCGATTGATGTTACTGTCCAGGAAATCACAATTCTTCTCTTCTTAAATCGCTATGCCGCGCTACACTGCAGGCGAAAAAGGTACCATTTTAACCAAAAACAATCATCGAAGAAAGTAAACCCGTAATGTAACTTACGATGGACAATATAAAGCAAATTTTGAAAAGTAATCAGTAAGTAATCAAAAAATAAGAGTAATAAAAGTGGTGTAAAAACTATATTTCAATCCGCTTCAAATCCAGAAATTTAACTTGCAGCAGCATGAATGAGAATGCTAATGAAACGTTCGTTGTTTAGTAAATAAAAGTTACTTGTTGGCTTCGTTGGTTTCTTAGTCGCAGCATTGGCCGAAGCCGTTGTTGTAGCAGTGACAGCCGTTGGTGGTCTTGGAGCCGAAGGTGACTTTTGGTTGGCGAGTTTTGATGCGGTTGTTGGTGGATGCATAGCACGATTATTGGCACTTATTGTGGAAGTGTATTTGTCACGGTCGGCAAATGCATATTCCACATGGCGCAGATATTCCTCACCTTTCAGCTTCTCCAAAGCAGTGTACAGCTTTTCAAGAGGACATGCACCTGCAAAAACTTGTCCTTTTAAATCGGCAATAATCGACGTAAGGACAGAGCTCTAGGAGGGATGGGGATTGGGCGAGGAAAGGTGATTTTCAAAAGTTCTCAAGTAAAAGTAGGTAAGAAATTTTAGAATAAATGCCTAGTACAGATCGAAAGCATCATAAACGTTCATTCATCACAATAAAACGACTTCACGGCATACAATGTGAGTGATGATGGAATTTACGGTAGCAAAAATTCCGCTCCTCGAATACCATGATGATGAGAAGGGGGAAAGGGGAGAGTGAAACGGAACTTACAATTTCCTTTTTTGATTACCCTCCTTTAGCGGAAAATACATTCACAACAACTGCCCAAATGTTGTGTTAACAAAATATGGTTATGTTGTGTTAATAAAACATGGTTCGAAAAATTTTTTATGCATAAGCGAAACACAAATAAACTTTCAGATAGTATTTTAAACTGCAAAAAATCGATTTTCTTGTCCTTTAGATTAAAGTGCTCCCCAAATCTACTCCGAAATCCTCCACGTTTTCCAAGCAAACCTCTCAAGTCCAACTTTCCTTCTTATCAGTTGCATGTTTTTCGACATGTTACAGGTGATAATGCCCTCAAAATAGAACATTACGATGAGTTATGTTCGTTATATCGGTCAAGCTCATCAACATCAATACCGTTTTCGGAAAGTTTCAGAAATTAATGTTGTCAAGCTATCTGAATACGGAAAAGAAACGAATACATGAGACCAACCGGGATAAAGAATTCGAATAGTGGGCTTATTCGTATCTGCTGGATGCCAGACGAAAAGCGCAGCCAGTGAGGTCGCTACTGCATGTTTTTCGATATTCTCGTTGGATTTGATAGCACTTGCCAAAGCGCCCAACTCTTTACTGCCTCGCTCGGGATTAAGTACGATCATACGCAACGCACCTTCACCGATCACCTTTAAAATGTGCAACAATCAATCACATTTTATAGCTCATTCACTTTTTACTCTCCACCAAAAAACCTGCCAAAGTGACCATAAATAAAGCTTACAATTTCCAATTACTGGTGGGATGTTAGTCGCTGACTGCAACCTGATTTCCGGACGAGATCACAAAACGGTAGAAAGAACAATAAGAATGAAGAGAAAAAAAACCGAAAAGTTTATTAAGAAAAAGCTTTCCTATTCGGCTGCAACAAGTTGCAAAAAATCCCTTTTCCCAAAATTTCGTGACGATCAACTGAAATCATAACCAGATAGAGATACTAAGAGAGTATGACAAGCATTTATTGCGAGCATAACAAGACTGCATATTATCTTAGATAAACCGCTATATGCCGTGCATGTGACAGCAATGCACCACAAAAAACGATTTTTGAATCCCATGGAGATGAATGCATAGGAAAAGAAGCAGAAATTCAATTCTTCTCGTGGAAGAGTCTAGCATGAGCACAGCGTAGTAAATACAATATAACAAATATTACAGAGTGAGAAGGTCTCCCTTTCACATTATCGGAGATAAAAGAAATAAAAATGAGGAATGGAAAATAACAAGCTGCAATAAGAGCGCAGTGATGAAATGAGGCGAGTTACTGAATTAAATTTAATAATGTTGGTATTTTGATAATGGGAACCGAATACTTGACTGATAGCAGTTCGCACTGAAAATAACAATTCTGAAGCACACTTTCAGTTTTCATCGATGAAGAATTTACAAGTGAGAGAGGTACCCAACAAATTTGGCAAAAAGAAGAAAAGAAACTCCGCAAAAATTTAATAAATAGAGCACAGCTTATAGCAAGAAGTTTTTGAAGCTCTACTATTCGAGTAAAAACACGTAGCGGAAACTTTAGATTCTAAGAAGTTCATTTGGAAAAACGAAACCTCGTAGAGGGTGACGGGTTCCATCTTAAGAGTAGCAAGTGCTTCACTTGGTTTCACTCCCTCTGCATGCAATCCATCATAGATTTTCTTCACCATATGGGCAATATCACTCTCGCCTGCGGCCACACTTCGTGGTGGTAAATTACCAATAAATGCGCCGATTGTCGGATGGCACTGAAATCAATTCAATACCAAAAAATAGCGATAATATTAAGCCGTTTTGTGGATATCAATAAATGGCCATTTTGTCGAAAATACAGATTAGAATACGACTTTTTATGGAAACTTTGATCCCTTGATTGTTGACCTGAAAGTTCCCTAAAAAAAGAAAAAGGAAATATCACTTGAAATCAGGAACAAGTGATAACAATGAACTAACAAAGCAACTTTCCGCATGAAGAGAAAATGAAGGGGTCATTGGTTCAAAAGGGCAAAAAAATGCATCTTTAAGATAAAATAAAACTTCTGCTAAATAAATAAAGCATTCTGAACTTTTTTAATGAAAAAAGAATGTCATTCTTTCCAAAAAAATCTCTGATGAGCTTCGAACCTGCAAGCTCTCCCCATCAACTAATTTTGGCATGCACCAACACATTCAATCCGAGACAAAATGGGAAAATCAGAAACGGCTCTTGAATGCATTAATCACTCATCCACTCTCGACGCACAAAAAGTTGGATGACCAATGCCGACTTTATGGTCCGATAAAAAATGCAGACATCATCGACGATTCCTAATTCGGAGATCGTTTTGCCAATCAAAACTAATGCGCTGGAAAGAAAAATTTGCTGTCTGTAGCAGTAACTGCTAATATTTAATGCCACCTCTAAGCCCCCTTTGTAATCACTCGCGTGGGTGGAAAAAAGCCTCATTACCAATTTGGAATGGAAAACTGCTCCCAGAAAACGTTGTTGACGCAAACTTATTAACTGATAAAACAATATCACAAAGGGGTTAACTAGAAAAAGAAATTTATGGAGCAAAATAGGGAATTAAACGGTTGTGAGCAAGATAAACCAATATCGATGAAAGGCCATTGCCGGCCAGAAAATCGATCAAAAGAGAAGAGAATGCCAGCGAAAAAACGATCCTATAGGAAAAAGTAAGTGTGTCGGCAGAACTTAATCATCAACAGCACTTTCAATCATATCATATCGTTTCTCAAAAAGAAGTCACGAATGCATCTGAGCTTGAAACATAAAAATCCTCTACTGATTAAACAAAATCGATAGCACTATCAATTTCCTGAGATCAGTGGAGTTAAATAAGCTCAAATATATTAGAGCAATTCAAAGAGACATTTTAAGAAATCGACTACAACAGGCCAAGATGAACATTGGGAATAGTGTAGTAAATCACCGAACCTCATCTTGTAGCTTTCGGGCGAAAATCGTTGAAATTCCCATTAAACTTGGCGGACTCATGCGCGTCGCCACAATTGCTGATACTGAAATTAGACAAATTAGTAGTGCGAGAAAACCGGCTTATATTACTTTTTTGCCAAACTTCTATATAACAATATAAAACTAATAAACATGACATTAAATTATAAGTAAACAAAAAGTAAAGCTGCATAATCCTAAACTCTCTTTAAAAGGAAACAAGCAGCCCTCAACGGATATCAATTTAAAATATTTGAGCGCGAGTACAAGAAACAAATACAATGTTGTAAGATACGATTGCAATTCCCTTCTCAGTCATGCATTCCCCCGAAATATCATGGAACTTACAACTCTCGAATCTTGGAATGGAATTTTACTGTTCTAACTGTATGCTGAAGGAAAATGGATAAAAGAATGCATCGGTGAATTTGGCGACCTTATTTTAGAGATTTTTTGAAAATGAAATTTTGCACTTCGAATAAAATAGTAGAATGAAATACGTTATTAAATGTGATATTTTAGTATGCGATTTGTATATGATATTGATATATGAGGGATAGGAAATTTTACTCCTCCTTAGAAAATTTTCATTAGATGCCGGTGCCAAGAAACTATTAAACGAAATGCCGAAATCTCCCCAACTTATTAAACGAAATGCCGAAATCTCCCCAACTCTATCACAGCAGATAGAGAATTAGCAAACTTCCATTTGAGGCTTTCGAGTTAAAAATTATTAAAGGTATGTTAATTATTAAAAATCTGGGCAAACAGTCCGATATAATGACGCCGCTTTTGCTACACAACTCCCTTCAAAGGGTAACGCTAGGGCAACTTTCACTCCCTTCTCTCGTTTCTAATTAGCAGGAGAGGGCTTGCAGCTAATTCCATGTTTCCAAGGAAAGCTTCGCAATCAAAACTCAATTAAGCACGGGAAAAAATGAAATAAATGGGAAACTTTCGCCGAAAACAATGGCGCAACTTTAAAAAAATCCTGCGGAGGGTGAAGGGAAAATTATCGAGGATGCTCACCACTGATCGATCATAAACCAAGACTCAATAAAACCACTGAACATCAACCACTGTATGTTAATGCCAACCTTTGTCATAATTTCGAATCAGATTCCAGTAGGGAATCTGTTGCTGGTCACCACCATCCAGAAGCAACGAAAAGCCATTGACTGTAAAGAGTGCCGCATCCTCATTACCACCCGTAAAGATGTAGACAACTGGACGTCGCGAACGGATACTGCCAACCGAATGACCAGCTGGTAGCATTGCAACCAAATCTGCTTCGCCTCAAATTACGAATATTCTCATCCAATTTAACAAAATGCTGCAAAATTCAGTTGTCCAATTTGAAAATTTTAGCGAAAACCTTTTTTCTAATGTGAATAATGTGGACTCAGTTTCGTTCCGTTCAATTCGGATGAAGCTCAATTTAAATGGAATTAATCAACAACGATGCCAGGAAGGGGAATGAAAGATTTACAATTAAAAAGAACATACCGGCCATGATCGTCGTCCAGGCAATCGCAATAACCAGCCTGCAAAATGCAAAATGCAAAAAAAGGATTGCATCTCTTCGAATATGTAAAACGAAAAACGAGGGCAGCAAATTTCTTGGCGAACAACTGAAAAAAAAACTAATACAGTGCAACAGTAAGATTCAATAAAGTAATAAAACAGAACAACAGCTCCTCAGCGTGCAAGTGATCATGAGAGAACGACGAATATGTTAGCAGCGTATGCAAACATAGACAAATTCAATCTTATAAAATGCAAAAAGCGATGATCGTGCCAATCAGCTTGATGCATTCTCCCATTGTCTGGCCAAACACTAACGACTAATCCATCGGAAAGCAAATCAGGCATGCAAATTTTATGGTAAATCTGAAGGCGAATAATTTAAAAACATAATCGAATGGAGCGATATTACTTTTATAAGCCCAAGTAGTATTTTAAATTCCATGAAACAATATTTATCGCCAAAGCATTTTTGTGGTCCATAAGTTCAAACATTAGACAATTACGAATATATACATACACAAAGAATTGATGTTAGCTTGATGCACCTGAATTCAAAATTAAAAAATTGTGAGGAAGGAAGTTATGTTTGTATTATTTCAGTGGAGAACAAATGTTTGCTGCAAAGCTTTTGATGAGAACTTCCCACTACTTTTTTGACTGCTACTTGCATATTTTTACAATTTACAGTTTACTACCATAATAGCATTACAGTATAACATCCTCTATCTGTGTTTCTTATTTCATTCATTAGTTCATTTTGAAAAGGTTCAACGTTTTCAAGTGATATAAAGTGTTGAGAATAATTCCCTTGGAAACTGCATTTCTGCAAGTTTTTAAGCTGTAAAAATGTTCAAATTTTGCAAAGACGAAAGTAATCAATATGAATGTAAAAAAAAAGGATGTACCTTCTTTCGACAAGCCGTTGAATATATTTGATGAGGGCATTTTAATCTGATTTCATGAATAAAAGGACTCAAAACTTTCTTAAAATTTTCAACTGAACTCATAAAATATTCAGCAGTCATATTCCGAATTTACAAAATTAGAGATAGAAAATTTTATGGGACTTTGTTGAAGCAGTTACAATTTACATTCAGAAATCATAAACAACGAAAAACGATGATAAATGAGTGCCCACGTATATATATATATATATATATATATATATATATATAAAGGTAAAGCATATTTGATGAAGGATGCATAAGTTAGAGACACAACAGTTCGACAGCGAACGAATCACTGTTGGATGACACGATCTGTGCACATTATATCGATCATACCTAACCACAGTATTGGGATATAATTGAAGACGACTTCCAGCATTGTTGCCAGTCAAACAAAACGTGACTATAAATTTCAAATTAAAGGAAAAACTAATAAAATGAGTGGCACTATTAAATTTGCAATGATTGTATGCATTTCTAACACTACGTTATCAGACGTTAACTTCTTCTTTCCTCATCGCAATGTTTGATACTTTAGTGCAATTCTCTCCTTGAATTGCTAATAACACTAAGTTTCAATTCGCAAGTCTTGAAATATTCAATAAAACGCACTAAAGCAGACACTGAAAAATAAGTCAGCAATGAAACAACACAAAAGAGGTATAGAAAATTAAAAAACATCTTATTAACTTGTGAACTCATTATCTAACAAATCTGGCTCGACCTTTCCCTTTATCCCTTCCGTCCCTCTCCTCAACGGCACTGCTTTTTTTCCAGTAGAGAAATGAAGCAGTATCTGATATACAAGGAAAAAGGACTTGAGATTGAATTGTTTAAGGTAGCTTATGCACCAATGTAAAAACTAGAAGATAAAGAAGTGGAATGTGAGAAAAAATTCCAATTTTGCGATCAAAAGCAAATGATCAGCTTTTATGGAATTAATAAATCTGAACTAAATGAACACAACAATTATAAATAATAACTGCAAATTTAATGAATAAAAAAATTCACTTCCGATGAGACGTAAATATATAAGCTTTTAGTAAATTGTGATTGCAATAACTCGTCCCTATCTGCTATAAGCTTATCACCTTTGAAATGTGAGTCCCCATCTAGAATATACGCCTCATATCGGAATACCTCATAATGAAGCAGTCACGTTACGTAACGTACTCGCATAATGTTGTCAAAAATTTGGAAGTCTATTTGAGGTGCAAAACATGCGAAAAGTGGGAAAATGAAGACTATCACAATGTCCCTCCCCATAGTGGTTTCCCTCGAATATAGCTCCATCCTTATTTTCCTGAAGAATAAAAGTCCGCTTTCAATATGACAAGACAGCGGTCTTTTTCATAAGCGCCTCATCGAATAAATGCTCCGTTTAGAATGTTGTGAATGTTACAAGTACCAGGATTTGTAAAGGCAGGAATATGGTGTACTTTTATTGGCGGCCTATTTTAGGTTAAAGAATTAGCTCGATTAGCAATAAATATATCATTAAATATACAGTTAAAGACTAGAACATACCAAACTAAGCATTTAATTATAGAAGCAATCACGAGAAAAAATCTGCTTTGATAACTAATAACTGTTGATAAATTCAGTCAGGTGTTTTGTTTTAGCGATCAAAAGATTACTGCGAAGAATTGTTAAAAGCAGGCAGTAATTATTACCGAGAGGTAGAAGACAAATTCAGAGGGAGAACTGGAGTAGAGGAGCAAAGGATGATGAAGAAGGAGGGGGGAGGGGGATAAGGACGAAAGAGAATTGAAAGTAAAGAAAGATAGGAAAGAAGATGAAGGTTGAAGTGAAAAGCAGGTTTATACTCCAAAAATGTTTTTTAAAAATCCAAGGAAGACGACTACTTCCCTGTTCCATACCCTTGTACACGCGTTCTGCTTTTTAGTGATTTCATAGATGCGAAGAAATTGCGACATTTTAATTAACTCAATGAGTCAGCAACAATGCTCACACATTCCGTTGCCTTTTTTCGCGAAGGATTACACCATCGACGAATCACATATTGGCGATATTTCACTTCCTCGAAGGAGACTTCTTGAATCACAAATCATTCATTCTTAGTTGACCGTATCCATTCGATCAATGCCGATTTTTACACATATTCCATCCCGTTTTATATGCTAAAAAATATTGGCGATTCAAATTTTCTGAGTCGCCTTTAGCGAAATGAATCACTTTTATCCTTTAAAATGCAAGATGCGAGGAATTTTTGTGGAAAGCGTTGCTAATTCAAAAGATTTCAATTGTTGACAACCAAATATTTATTACTACTCTAACAGACGAATGGAAAGTTGTAGATCAGGATTACATTCGAAGATATTTTCAAGAAATTGGAAACGGAACTAGTCTACAACATCGCAATTCTAAAATCGGAATTCCAATGTGACCCTAACGCATATAACACATCTAAACAATAAAATGAGGACTAGAACTCCTAAAACGATTCGAATTACAGCGTTCAGGGACTGGATTTCCTCGCAACCCTTGTGTTAGCCTTCTTTTAAACAACCAAGTGATTATGTAACAAAAGCACTCGGCGTATTGGAAGTGCTTACCCCGATGCAAAAGTTGATCGGCAGACACGCACATAGACAACGCAAATATTATAAATAAATAATACAAATTAGATTGGAACAGCTGTAAGATTTTGAGAACAAACTTCGTAATTTTCTTCCCATTTGAGAGTTTTGAGCGAATTTAGCAACAGAAGAGCATATGATAAAAGTACACATCAGGAAGTAACGAATAAAAGTGTGCATGTGAAGCATCAATGCTTCCGAGGAATCAACTCATACACAAGAAAGTGCAAGAACTATTATAACAAACAACCTGTAAAATAACAATGAACAGAGGCGCTGCATCTTTTACTCACTGGATAATTCAATTGGTGGATCTCATAAATCGGTATATTCTACTGGTCGTCATCGACAGCCTAGATTACACTGGTGGAGTGAGCTTTGTATTCACATCAAACCTAAACAACTATTAATGGTCCAAAATGGAGCAGTTGTAGTGTGATATCATTTTAATGGACACTACCTGTAAGTGATCGTCGTCTGCTTATGAAAACTTCTGTTCAGTATTCCATACTTAAAGCCACAGATGCCTTACCGACCCCAAAAACTTTTCATATTAGACGTTCTGATTTGGTAAACTATTAAAATTATGGCGATCCAAAGGACTAGGGAAGGGAGGGAGGGGGGGGAGGGGAGTGGGGGAAACGGAGAACAGAGAGAGCAGAATCGGTCTAGTGTGTCGGCTTCTGCTCGAGCGAATGAAGCGAAAGTGTCCGAACGCCATTTAGTCAGCCGAATGTTGCAAAAACTATCAGTCGTTGCACGAACAAACTCGAAAGTTGCGCGTCGCAGCATCGATCGACTGCAAAATAAACTTGCTGCAATGTTCCTCCTTCAAATCACTGCACAAACGGACACAGTGGCAAACAAACACAAACAGACAGACACATACATACGAAGACGATATAAGTATGCACAGACAGACATTAAATCACCATCATCAGTTTTGAAAAATGCTGAAAAAGTTGCTGGAAATACACTGATTCGAGTAACAACGAGACTGCAGGAAGGAACAGCTGGAAACCTCTCGAGGACATTCCTCTGCATTAACCGAAGTGTTCAACGATATGAAACAAAACTGCTGATTCTCTGAACAAAACAAAAAGAAGTCGAGGAAGATGTCAGAAAGCTTGCACGATATGCTCACCCTTCCAACCGATTTTACAGCTTACTAACAAACAAAACAATTAATTGTTTTAATAAGTTTTTTAATCGATAACACCGTTCAAGCAAACCTTAGAACGTGTCAATAATTCTTTGCCAACTTTAATCGTCTTTAACCCCCTTAGAAGCTGATGATTCATTGCGAAAGATGACAAAGGAAATCTACTCCTTGTGCGTATTATGAGCACCAAATTTCGCAATTCTTGCTTCATTGGCTACCGAATAGAAATTACCAGTCAGAGAGACAGCACATACATATATATAAACAACGACACGAAGACAAGGCTGGCTTTGTGAACGCAAATTTGCAACAGTGCATAAAAATTAGTGGAATGGATGAAAGACCGTCAACAGTGACGACTGCTAATAGAAGCTCGAGCTCAATATTCAACTTCACTTCGTTTGTTCGACGATTTTTTAATAGAATGAAATATCACAATCCACAGAATTAAAGCAATGACCGACCGTGCGAATCCTCATCAAATATCGAAATGATCACTTTTACGAAACTATAAGCAAACCGATAATTCCTAATATAAGCAAATAATTCCTGGTTGCAAGTCATAATTAGCGATATGATCACAAAATGGAAAATAGGACGGGAAGGGGTAGATAAATAGGGAAATTGAAGTTTCTATGAGTTTATCGCTAGAAATAAAATGCAACATGACGTAACTCTATAAAGCAGGCAAATCAATAGTATAAGCTTGAAAGAGGCATAAGCAAAGAGTGTGCACGGTGCGGGGTAGCCGTCGTCTAACACTGAACGTTGGTTGATGTGTGTGTTACCTCTGTGGAGAGCAAATCGTAAATGCTACAACAACAAAATGTGTGATGCTCCTTCAGATGCCATCAACTTCAGATACCACTTGCAAGTCCCTCGAATTTCACTTCAGAAGCTTCCAAGTGATGTCATCTCCGTCGCAGTTGGGAAGTTCCTGAACTTCAGGCAATAATTGAGAAGAACAAAGTTGGAGTCGATGTTTATAAGAAATAAAATACAGGCACTTGGATGATGTTAGAAAAGCTTTCTTAAATAGGTTATGGGCAGTGAAATTTCTGATTTACCAAAACTGAAATTTTAGAAACGAATGTGGTATAAACAAATGAATCAAAATCCAGCGGAATTTCGCATGCTAAAAGACGAGAGATTTTTAACCATGAAATGATATTTCCATTGGGCGGAAATAAACTGTCTCTTTTAAAGGATTCAATCTCGATATCGCAACTTTCTCATCCAAGTTATAAAATGCGACAATAAAATGAAACATTGGCAATAATATGCTCGAAATATCATTTTATAACCCCATCAACAATTCGTTGAAAGATGTAGTAATGAATAAAATTATAATTGAAACACAAGATAAATTGTGCCAATATTATTTGGAAACGAATTTCAAAGCACTCTTCGATATTCCAATATTCATCAATTTAAAAAATCTTAATAATCTCTTTGTACATTAAACGAATAAAACTTCTATGCATCGTATATATCGCATCCGCTTTATGCAAGCTATGTCTGCATATAAAAAAACTTCCAGAAAGAATGTGAGTAGAATGAAATGTTTTTAAAGGACAATGCAAATAATGAACAAAAGAGAAGCAGAAAACACACTCATCTATAGAAGAAGAAGAAAAATTCCACTATACTAACATATGAAGGAGACTTTTAAAGCAAAAACATAGAGACGAAATATCATATATTTATTGCAAACATCGCTCAGAAAACATTCATTCTTTTGTAGTCAATGAGTTAACTATACATCCTTGATACTTAAAATCAATCAATTTCTGTCCATTCCCTCAAAAGCGATCTTCTTTTAGTCAAACCCCAACTATGAGGCTATGGGTTAGTCTCTCCACCTCGAGCTTATAGCTTTCCATGCAAAACGCATATAATCAATACCTCACATCCCATTTAAAAATATGAACATTAAAACAGCCAATAAGTGATCGTCTAATTATAAGGGTCATATTAAGCTTCATTTTATTCCTAAATAAATATACGAGGGAATGAGGCTGTATTCGATCGTGCTCGTCGAAAAAAAAAAACTCACTGAAGAGGCATTAGTAAAGCAAGAGCCATTTCAGCGATAATGCTAAACAATACTGCAAAGACAGCTGCTAGAAACTTTTTAAAACAACTCTCTTGCGATTTCTTCAGAAAAAATTTTTTAAGCTTCTTTGGAAACTATTCCGAGTTTAGAAATTACTTAATCAAACATATTCTCTTTCTATAAAAAATCTCTTCGAGAGCGAAAAAGAATTTTAAGAATTAAACAATTCTTCCATCCTCGTTTATACTCTTGTGATTTGCAAACAATTATCTGCAAATGAGATGAATGATGATGGGAGTAACTCAGCTTTTCGATTCAACTGAGACCGTTAGCCGAGATCGAAATAACTTTTAATGGAATAGTTGCGAGCGGATTTGCAATAGCCCAATTTGTAAAATGTCAGCTGAGTAGAAAATACGACATGGGTTCAGAGTACATCAAAGAAAAACCGTATACTTATACGGCAAATAGAGGAAGATTACTTCTCCCGTTGAAAAATCTTACAGTTAAGTAATGCTTGTATTTTCATAACATTTATGACGTATGACTGATATTTTCATCTAGTAGCAAAACTCGTAAATAATACTACACTAAAAATAATTAAAGATCAATTATCGTTTCGTGCTTAGCATCAGTCAAAAGCTAAAAATCTAGTGATATCTCAAATGAATAAACTAAAATTCCTCTCAGGGCATATTACTTCATGAACCACCTCCCCCTCACCCGCCTTGGTTAATAAGTCATCATGAATAAACAGTAAATAGCGGTTTTTCGCCTACGTCAGAGTAGCGCACATTAACAATTTATCTGTGTTGCATATAAGATAAGTCTCGATGTATTTTCATCGATGAACTATGATAATAAAGGACATACGGAATATAAAATTAGTGAAAGATGAAGTGCGGTATGCCTATGTAAAAATACATGAAGTGAACACCATTTCAAAAATGAGGGATATCTTATAAGATAAACTAGAAATACTTTCATTAGTATTTCGGAAAGAGAGATTTCGTCTGAAAGGAGACGATGGTGAGGGAGGAGAATTAATGAGATGTTTTATTCAAGAATATATTTGGTACGTCCTTAAGTGCTCTTAAAAAGGATGAGTCAACCAATAATGCTTTAAATTTGTTGAAAAAAATTTTTTTAAATTTCTTTTTTACAGTTTAAGTTGTATATGCTCGAGAATGTAAGCAAAGAAAGGAATGATTGAAGCATTCGTTTCAAATAATTTGTTTACTGACAGCTTTATACCAGTTCAAAAAACCAATTGTGGCGTATTGATTTCAAATAAAAAGTAATTTGGTGTGTCGTCCAACAACATTGAAATATTTTATGGCAGTTCTCGAGGAAACATATCTAACTCAAACACCTCAAGATTGAGAGAAATTCAAAAATATTTTATCATTAGCTCAAGAAAGTACGTGCAATATTTGAAACATACGATAGGGTAGTAAATAATTCAATAAATATTTGTTGAAAACTCCATCGATCCAAATTTTCAATTATCAATAAAGTGTGTTTCGAAGATACTAAAAAGTTTAACTATCTACACAACAAAACAGAAATTATGTACAGCAAACTGAAATTATTCAGAAATTTTGCGTATTATTGAGCAATTTTCATTGAAGATTCCAACCACATAAATTTCACGCTCATCGATTCAGTATGCATATAGTATGCAAAATGAGAGAAAACTGTAAGAGATGCTCAGTTAACTTGTTGCTTTTGAGTTATTCGAAAATTCCTAGATTTTTTTCGTGAAGGTAAAAATGAAAAAATGAAAAAAGAATCCGAGCTGAAAACAAAACCTCGAAAAATGTTGGTGAGAAATTTGAATATTAGCCAAATTTAATAAAATATTGACGATTCGAGAACAAAACCCTATCGATATACCCCACTAATCTCAAGTATGAACTACCCTAGAACTGTAAAATCAAAATTTTGTTACTGAAACGTTATCAAACTAAACGAGAGATAGTCACATAATTTAAAAAGATGTTTGCATTGCGAAACATTCACTGCCTTTGGATGTTTGCCAACAAAAAACAGTAAGTAACGGCAGATGTCTCAAATGACATTCCAACCTCTCGCACATTTCTGTTATTGCCGCATTATGAAAGTAATTGATCGAAAATCGGGAATGGAATTGTGAAATACACTGCAACTGAAATTTCAAAAAAAAAAAAATAAATAAATAAAATAGTGCGAAGTTTTAGTCGCATGTTGTGCACTTTTGCTTTGACCCATTCTAATTATAGACTAGCTTTTCGATCAAAAATTCGCAACGCTGAAAGCTCTAATTTGCCATTTTAGAATCCCGGATTTCAAAAAAAAAGGAAAAAAAAAAAAAAGAAAAGAAATCAACACAACTTTCCACATGAAGATGTTTCAACGATTAATTCATCTCTACAAATAAGATACAAATCCAAGGATGATTGTTACAGAACATAGAAAGAGGGATTCCCGTTAAAGAGCAGAAATGACAACGATGAAAAACAGGTGTAATCCAAGGTTAGACTTGAATGAAATAAAGCGATCATCGGCTACAACCTGAAGCATGTAATTAACCAAATGATGCAACACAAAATAGAATCGCTATTCGATATTGCTGCGCACATTTCTGTGGCAATCCATTTTTTGGGAATATCCACAATTTTGTTGTTTATCAAATCCATCTTCATCAGGCATTCTACGATTCAATATCCCTCCCTCCTTGCAAAATGCCCCCTGATTAATTTGTACGATAGACTATTAGAATGTAAACCATTAAAACAAAGCGAAACATTACATCAAATGAACAATGCGCTCCCATATAATTAACGAAAAATTTAAAGACAAGTAAAATGTGAACTGTCACTGAGGATGCGTCCATCCATAAATAATATATTTCATTTATCATTTACAACCAATCCCACTGCAAAATCTTTCATATTTTCTTTTCGATTCAGTTCTTTCTTCGATCAAGGATGTTTTCTTCGAATGCAAAAGCAAATGCACTGTTTGCATTTTCGAATGTGCTGTATAATGAACACTTTAGAGAACGACAAATCGCTTTTGTACTCTATTGTGTGAGAAATGAGTTCAACATTGAAACTGCATTTAGTGCAAAGGCATACAAAAAGGTGCAAAATTCGCAATAGTAATTTGCAAAAAGCGACATCAAATTTTGCATTTCTTACCGCATTCATATGAAACGCCAATGTATTTTTCTTCTGAATAATGAGAGTGGTGTGCATTTCATCGTTTCAGTTGGGGAACAACATTATTTCCTTATCGCCTCCATAAGCAGGAAAACAGTAATGAACATCTAACTGAGAGAAGGGGGGGCGAAGGGTGCAATAATGATCCCAATATAACCTATATGGAAAAGCGGAAGGGATATGCCTTCGTTTCAGTTAGGAATCAAGAGAAGAGCACTAGCACTACAATAAAAATCATTCATAAATATCTGTAATTTTTTGGAGAGGAGAGCAATTTGAGAAGAAATTATGTAATTAGTAACTTAAAGATTTGATAATCATGGAATTTATGTAGCTGGAAAAAATGGAAGATCCATGAAGAGGCAACTACGATGCCTCCGGTTCTCAAATAATGGAATAGTGAGTCATTGATTCTCCAAACTTGCATCCATTTTTCCGTTATGTCAGAGAGCAGCGTATATTGAAATGCTTCTTTTGGATTGGATTCATCAGAACTTTAAGAACTATACCGTTTCACTTCACTATACTACATTTCAAGGCTCCAAAAAGTTTCATGAATTGTAGATTATACTGTACTTTAACATAATGTTAAGTAACGCTGACTCAATATTAACGGTAAACTGGCAACTTTAAACGGTCGAAACAGTATTTCGGATGTACTTTCAGCAGCAATTTCTTGAAAGATTCTGAAGAAATCCTTCAGTAATCGTAAAGAGCACGTGTGTGGTTGCCAAAACAACTGCACAAGTCTGTGGGTTGCAACATACGGCTGTATGGCTAAGTGGTCCAAAAGTGCCTATTGCTGTTCCTCACATGAATAGTTCCCCTCCCCCACGACCTTCATCTTGAAGGACGCCCTCACAATTGAGCGCACAAGTGTATAATGCGCACACGCTTACTATCACAACGAATATCTGCAATATTTATTTACGGCAAAGGTATGCTTGTGAATGCGCCTTCATCTTCATACGGAACAGACTGACCTCATGAATTACTTGCGCCTATGGCAATAACTGGGTGGGGGAGGGGATCTGGAAACCTAATGAAATTCCAAGCTGCAAAGTTTACTGCTTTACATGCGATGATATTCGACCTATGCCCACAAAATCGGCCTACCCGAAAATATCTCACTTAACAAACTTGGCGTATTGGAAAAAAGTGGAAAATTTACAAATCGATATTTGAAACAACTAAAAGCCGTATTTCAGGTAACGATTTGAGACGTTCCGCATATGAGTTAAAGTTGTAACGCAGAATGTAAACATTTTCCATTGTTCACATAGTAAACGTTCGAGTCAGTAGAGTAAAATTCAACTCGGACTTCAAATTCTGCTTCAGTCCTAGGCCTGCATATCCAAGCAATGCGGGTGGTGCCTGCTGGCAATCACTCTCGGATGCTCTCGCATGTGGCAGATTTATTGCCTGCAAGATGTACTTCACTTCGATGTGATGCTCAAATATGAAAAAAGAAAACCTCCCAGGGAAAAAAACAACTTGAACTCAAAATTTCCGGAGAATATGCACTCAACTCCATTTAGTTGTTGCCGAAATTATGGATAAATGCAGGAAGTTTTCAATAGGTGGCCAATGTAAGGATTATTTTTGGAGGAACATTATTGTTCAGAAAGGCAAACGAAAAATAAAAAAACATTTTCTTATAAATTTATAGCGACATTCAATAAAATTTTCATATGCGATATAATTATACAATTTCAATCCGTCTGCAATGAATCGCAGAGTCGACGAGGAACGTAGTAAAAAAAATGTTCATCACTTAAGTCACTTAGAACAATTTCTTTGTTGCTATTAATTTTAATTATTTAATAATAACCTGCGAAGCTCCCATCACAGGCGTCCTTCGAGATAGTATTGTGCAGAAAAGTTTTATCCCCTCAGAAAGTTTCAATGGAAATTTTTCGAGAAAGAACAATTCGGAAAAAACAACAGCCAACATAACTGGCACCCAATATAATTGGCAGCTGTCGCTCAATCAAGCAAAATCGATAGGAAAAGGCGAAACAAAAACGATTGGTTACGAAGGCGAAAAAAAAGATTACAAAAAAAGGATGGTGAGTCATTGATTCTCCAGATTTGCACCCATTTTCCGCTATATCGGAGAGCAGAGTATATTGAAATGCTTTTTTGCTGCATCAAAGAAAAATTTATAGCTGCTATTTCGATGCTACTTCCCGAAAGGATTTCCTTCACAAAAAAAGGAGGAAAAAAGCTTATTTGCTGATCCGAATTACCATTACGAAAGAGAAAGCGAATTCGTTTAATATAAGCAATTCATCAGAATTGGTAACGAGAAAATAAGATCCTTTAACATCACAAAAGAAACGAAATTCAACCGATAATATAAATGCAATGAATATCTTCCTCTGAAAAAACGCTTTGTTTCTTTTCTTACGGAAAATTGTTCACTCTAAATTTCTAGAAATCAATATTCCGTTCATTGGAATATTTTTTTAATAAATAAAAGTGCATCGTTGGGTCGTTGTTCGAACAACGGTAATAAAGGACATAACGACTCTTTAAATCTACACAGGAGTTTATCTAGCATATGAATATGTACAGTGCAACTACAATTATAAATCACTCCCATTACATACGTCAGAAGTAAGAATGTTCTAGGCTACAATAATCACAGTAATAGTATCCCTATCGTCCACAAAATATTCACTATTATGTGGAATATTCCCACTTATTTTGATAGAAGAAGTTTAATAAAACGAGCTGTATGCAGCAATAATTTGTATAATATTATATCTAGTGAGTGCTCCTATGATGAAACACAACAATTGCCTTCTCTAGAAGGCCAATGTACTTGCAATAACGATACACAATCCAATGAAAAAAGGCTGAAAATGATTGAGAACGTCCTTGCCACATACATTCACTTCATTTCTATACGAATAATTCTTTTTGCTTCGACTTCAATAATACATACAAATATTCAAATTGAATGAATGAAAAATAATGCGCCTTCCTCAATAAACAATCTAATCATCATATTCTTATATATTTTCCGATACACTTCACCTGTTGCTGACTTATTTTAAATATTCGATTAGAAATATACAGGTAGAAATATTCCTACTTATGAACATAAAAAGGTTCCAAGAAGTTTAATCACTCACAAATTCTGTACTCAAAAATTCGAACATTCCTATCAAACTGTTCGTCGAGTTTTTGTTTATATTTGTTGGCACAACTCTGCTAACGGTGTTCATAAAGATGTGCGGACTAATTGAAAGTACAAATTACTTTATCACTGCAATAATAAATGCATCGTTGAGAGCCATAAATATTACAAAAAGAGTCATAACTTTTGTTAATGTATTTATTTCTCTATATATAACTCAACTCAGTTGACATTTTTGAAAATGTTCGTAAACAGACACGTATCTTATTTATAGGTTATAGGTAATGAAGCATCATCGAATAAACTTCACATATTGCATCACTGCAAATATAGCTTAGTTTGTATTAATATATTAAAGATACGCGGTTTTTCCACGTTTGGCACGAGTTCAAAATTTCGATGGAATATGAAAGAAAATGTGCATGAAAGTATGATCACATTTCCTGTTTCTCTTACATAGACTGACATCATTCGTTAAGGGACGTCTCGAATTTTTTCAACCACGAAGAGTTCTATTAATTGTGGTCATTAAAAAAGGAAGAAAGCGATGATGCTGTCAATAAGCTTAAAAAAGTTCTTCTTAATTCGTTGTGCCATATGCCGTCTGCAAAAATATTCAACGAGAATCGGTGAATAAATAAGTGAGTACTTTTTTGGAAATAACTTATTTTGGAAAATAATTTCGATAAACGCAAATAAAAATATTTTTTAGGTGTCGACGTAAGATCATAGAAAGAAAAAAAACGGAAATGCAAGAATGGATTGGCATTGAAGAACGCAACAAAGCATCAACAACCATATAAGTGTTGCAAAATGAGGCTAAAGCAAAGCAAAAATTGTTGGATTCAAATGTCTTGAATACGGTCAATGAATCCGATGAAATCCTCCATTACCATAGACGAAATGGCTAAGCGGTGATTAGAAATATTGCTTCTACACCTATAATCCATAATTTTAAATATTTCTTTTCTTTCTGCAAAACAACGTCACTAGGCTACTCAGTCAAAAATTTATCAACATTAGCAAACATTAATTCAAGGATGAGTATGCGATCTCAAGACGATAACCCCTCATTTACATACTTCACATATTTTTGAATACCTGCAATCGGACGGGATGATGGCCCACTGTTGGTTAACTAAAAATTGGACTGGAGAGACACCGTGTGAGAATTATTCAGAAAACCTTTGACTGATCGGATTTAGTCATATTCTCCCTAATCCCACTCGTTCATATTAAAAAACAATTTAACACTAACGGTGGCAGCATTATTTTTCAGACATCATCAATATAAGAAGCTCCAACTATCAGCAATATATTTTAATGCAATAGAGTGACCCAAAAAAAAGATGCATAGTAAATGAGGCTACAGCTCAACATTCAATAACACTTATTAACGTTCACCGTCTCAGATGACTCGACCAAATGCCTCCATTAAACCTCCAAGTAATGAGCGAATTTGCAAAGATTCAGGTAGTAGAGGTCCTTAGGTTCAATGAATGCTTCATGGAGATTCATAATGGTAAATATTAATAAGTACTATACTTAATAACCTAGCAATTATAAGCACTATAAAGAATAAAATTTGAATTGCGTGAATATAACAAAGAAAAAACGTATATCCTATATAGGAAACAAAATTGGACAGGTGCACATGCTGACATGCAAATCCGCAAACGTAGCAAAAGACACATAAAAACGTTCACATCTGTTGCGCAATTTTATAGGTTTTCGGTTTCGTTTTTGCGATCCTCGTCGTCCTTTTATTCTCTTAGGTAATAAATTTGCCTATTAGTTTTTATATTAATTTTAGAATCATGTATAAGGGATTGCTTTGATATCAGCTTCAACAAATTCATTCAATTTTATAGCCTACCAATAAACACTAAAATTTATGCAACAGTATAATCGTATGATAACCAAACCGACCGCTCATACAAATTATTTACGAAAGAACTGTTTTTTGTGGGTTCTTTGAAGCGACCTGCGTGCGAAATAGCAGCCAATCGGTTAAATTTCATAGCGAATTAAACCAATCATAACTTTTTTCGAGTCTGACAGATTTACTTGAACGTTGCTGATTTAATGACTCGAGAGTTGGAACTATCGAAGAGAGAAGCAAACTCATAAACACATAACAACTTAAGGCCTTTCAGCCAGCATGACGCTTGCAAATGTGAACTTGTAAAGCACAGGAAGATGTATGTGGAAAGCATAAAAGTATGGTTTAATCGTATATAAAAGTCAGAAATAATCATTCTAATTTTTTTATTTGAGTTTTGCATACAAAAATAATTAAAGAGCATGATATATGCATGAGCAATATACAGATTACGTGCGCAGTGATGTTTGCAATGCGCATGCATTCATCCATGAATACCGTAAGTGAGGAATTGCACACCCCCCCCCCCCCAAAACTTCAACCTATGCCATTTGCAAAATGCACCAAATCCCCAAGATGCACAAAAATGCTCTTTCCAGTGCATTCTCATAGAAGCAAAATGGGTTAAGAGCGATAAACCATAGTATGATTGTTCTGGCTATTCTAAAATCTATTCATTATGTGCTCCTATAGACAAAATGAAGTAACAGATGCCTATTGCCTGATGGGCAATTATTCCACCAAAACAATACTGCTAGCTGTGGTTTTACCGTCCACCAATAATGTTATAGTATAGTCTCTCAATGCATCGCACCTATATCATCGACGCTAATAGATTCGTATAGTAAAAATATGAATTATGCGGCAAAACGCTTACAGAGGGTGGTGCTAATATAACCACTCTATTTAGTAAATCTTGTCGCTTTCCTGACATCTAAAACGTCATAAAGCTATAGGATATTGGTGTTTTAGTGTCTCTAATGAGAAATCGCTTCATTAAAGCAACACTTTGTTAACGCTTTTTGTGATATAATATGCATCACTATCATATTTCATCGATCGCTCTATATTATTCGATCCTTAAAAATATTACTTTGAAAATAATAATTCGACCGATGTTACAAATGATAAAAAAGTTATTCCATGTAATATTCAGATAATTTCCTTACTTTTTGAAAACTTAACTGAATGCCTAATTGACAGCAAATCGAATGCGTTCAGATTCTTTATTCGGCTAAAAAACTACTATTGTTCTAAAGCAGCCAAAGCTGATAATAAGATTTGAATAAACAAGTGAACTGTATTTAGGTGAATAAAATCAATAATAATGTAATACAAGCCTAAATTGGATATCATTATGAATTACAAATATGCCTATTTGATGAGTTAATTGAAGGAATGAAAATTTTACGCAATTTAGAGCCGCTAAAAATTTCTGAACGAGGTTAATATGAAATGCTTCAGTATATATGAGAGCAGCAGGTGAAGTTGCTTGAATGAAAACGGTATTCTGAAGGCTATGATTCAGAATCCTTACTGTGGGATAACTCATTTAAATTCTATATACAGTATTAAACGATCTTCTAGATACATCTCAAGAGTACAGTAATAAGGGAAACTGTAAAGAAGTAACGAAGAAGCAAACGTGCAATGAACTGCTTACAACAAATCTAATGACGCCGCATCGTGCGTGAATTACAGCAAAGCGAAAATGTTGTGCACAACCAAAGCCGCTTACACTGCCCGCTCCACCCTCTCTCTCCCTTTTCATTCGATCTTCACTCCCCTCTATCTCTTATCCTCCTCTAAACACGAACTCTTTCGTTGTGTTTAATCGTCTTCGCCACTCTTCTCGATCTAAAGTTGCGCAAGATGATCTGCTTGTCAGTTCTCTCGTCCTTTCTCTAATTCAACATCCCGACTTACTCTCCCACTTCCTCTTCCTCTCTCTCTATCTCTCTCTTTCGTTTATGATAGACCGTCGAATTGCTTGCCAATGATGATAAATAACGTTGAATGGTGAGCATAATATGAAATTTGACTTATTCCATGAACAAATCTCTCTGTAAGAATACTGAAATGGAGATAAGTGAAGATAAAATAAGTACTCGAGAGGATGCAAACAACATGCAATGGTCAATCGACCTGAATAAAGGATATTTTTATGAGTATTAAAAACTTTAAATGAGCAAATTAAATTTCTTGTTTAAATCTCCTAATCTTGACATGAAACCTAAATTAGAGCATTAAACAAAATAATCTCAATATAGCACACCTTCACAACATTTCTAATCAATCCTGAAAATTTTTGAAAAATCTATGCCTTATGGGGTTCCGTTGAAATTTTAGGCTTTCACATCTCTTTCCCCCTTCTCTATCCTCTCTATCTAAAGCTTTTCTCCTTTCATTCTTTCATATATTTGTTTTGAGTGAAATCATAGGTATACACAAGTACCTAATAAAAAGATTATTTTAAAAAGTGTTTTTTCTTTGTTGTTCACTTTTCAATTTGTATTTATAGATGCTCGTATGAAAAGGATTGCGAAATAAAGCAAAAAATTATCGGCGACAGGCAATTAGTAAAAGTCTATTTTATTTGACTATGAAGAGGACACGCCGAATGAGACAACGTAATGAGAAAATAAAAAAAAAAAAAAGAAAGAAAAAACAGGTCAACATGCTTATTCGGTGAAAAATCAAAAAATGAGGACGATCTTGCATCCTACAACCCGACTAATTAAAACTAACAACGGACATTTCAAGTGTATTCCTTCTCCAATTCAGCTAGATATCATGAAATTGTGGAAAATGCACTAAATTATACGCAACAAAAGCGTTTTATTTATCTATGTGACTTTTAGCACTGTCATGCTGTGATTTAATAGATGAATTCTTGCTGCATGAAATTGAATCCTGATAATTCGATAAAAAAATGTGATTTCCCCAACTCTAATGAGTCGACAGAGGAATATGATTTCCTTTAAGTTCCATATTTGATATTTAATTCTCGTTCACAGCCATGGAAGCAATGAATGTCTACTTACACACAACACTGTGATAGAGATAATGGAAGAAATTTAGCTTCAAATGAAATAATGCGACAATGCAAGAGGAATAGTGTTGCGTTTTCGTTTTGTCGTTGAAGTCTGTGCATAAGGACGGCTTATAGTTTTTTTTGCCAGCAATTTCATTTTTAATGGAAAAATATTCCATCTAGCTTCGAGGCAGCTAACCAATCGGCGCTCATTTCAGTTACTTCCTCTCGCCCCCGCGTCAAGAAGCTAACGTGAGAGAACTTGCTGCTGATGTCGTGCCGAACGATTGTTTGTGTAAGATGGCGCCTAAGTACAACAGATAAGAGCACTGCGGGCATAGCCCCAACCAATGACAGCGGATGGGGCTGTGACGGGAATCCAGACAAAAAACAGCTTTGCACTCGAAAATCCTCAGATCGATGATGAAACAACCAATGGAAAACAAGTTGAGGGAGAGGCTGAGTGAAACTAATAATTTAAGCGACGTTGAGTGCCCTCTTTCGCTTTAAGAAACAACCGGAATGAATAGCTAGAGGGTTGTCAAAGGGGTGACCATTACACAAGAGGAATTTCACATAATGTGGAGGGAGATAACAGTGCAAACAAGCAGAAAAAAATTGAGAAAGAAAATAAGTAGGCAGCAAAATGAGTACATGAACGCCATCCCTAATGGCCTTCATATCTCAAAATTTTTAAACTAACCCCTCTCCTCCCCCTACCCCCACCTACTCAATCCACATCTTTTTTAAATTCTACTAGCTGTTGTGCTAAAATGCAGCATATAATGCAAATGGTTTTGATGGATCATAGCCTTGATCAAGCCTATTTACTATGTTGTTAATGTTTTAGTAGGTTAGGATATGAGTTATAAGGAAATATTTTATATGGGATCCCTTGTTAGCTAGAATTGTTACAAAATATTTCTAATAAGCATCACCCAACATTGTGCGGAAATGAAAGGCAAATTAGAACGTATAAACGCACTTGTTTTAATGAGCCAACGGATGCAATTAAGGCGATTGGCTGCAAAATGGAACATCGTCGAAGCAATTAAGCGACTAAAATGTTTTCCTCAGCCATTCAAACACTTTGTAGCTTCAATATTTAAATGAAAAATTTGCATAAAAACTAAAATATTCATACTCCTGTATGATTATGCAAAATAGTTGTGCTTTTAACGGGAAATTACCCTGCATTTTTCCTTGGAATTCTTTTTTTTCATCTTTTCCCTACCTCTTCAGTCACCACTCAAAATACATCTTGCTACTCACCACCTCTTAACTATACACGGAAAGCAGATACAGCGAATTGATCACTAACGATTGCAGTGTATAAGAATTTTTTTTTGCTTTTGAGTGAAACTCTTGAGTGAAACATTTAATATATGCATATATCATCTCGACAAAATTCACTCGCTGCTGCACACGTTTTCGTTCAGGTAGATTATAAATAAGAAATATTGTTTTCATTCAAGTAGATTATGAATAAGAAATATAAGTCCATATTTTATATGATACATCAATATAATTACCTAGATTAACATACAATGAGGTGCAAATAAATTCCGGTCGATGTGCGCTCATCTAAATCTCTATTATTCATTAAGCACTATCATCTTTATTTTGGCAAATATGACATGCACGATTAATGAGAATGCTTATTGGCATATGTCCTTATCGAAGCCACATAGATGGGTGCGTAAGCCGACGAATTAAGATGCCATATCATCATTGCGAATTGTTTGGAATTAATAAGCGCCTCTTATCTCATTCAATGATGTTAATTGTGCCACAAATTATTTCTTAATATTGCTTCTTGTTTATCGCAGAAACGGTTGAAATAAACAACGATTCAATGGTCGAATTCATTATGTGGTCGAGGAAGAAAGAAGGAATTAGAAGGAGGAAAGGGGAAATTGATTCCACAGTTGTGAATAAAAGTCGGCAAAGATTGAAGCATGCGTTGGCATCGTTGGCTGATTGTGGTGATGAGCTCGAACAAAAACATTCCCGTTCACATAGCAGACTCTGCATACTGCGTAATTGATTTAGCAATAGCCTAGCCGAACTATGGTTGTCAATCAATAAACATGCAAATCGAGTTCATTTCTATCGAATCTGTTTTAATTATATGACCTCATCGATGTAAACAAATATATCAAAAGCTGCATCAAGGTGTTATTACATATTCGTAGCTCATCACCGTCTCCTCTAATCGCTCTCAAAATAGTGTCGAGAGGTCCTACAAATTTGTGCATCTTAAGTTATTCACAGGAAACATCGAGAATTATCAAAAAATATACAAATCCATTTTTGAGGAATAATGCGTAAAATGTTTTGGAAAAAAATGGAACACATGCGTACTACGATTGCATTATGTCTATAGTTTGCTATGAGCTGTGAACTCATAATTCCTCAAGCAAGTCATATGGACTTACGAGCCTTGATTAAGTTGGGATTCATTAAACGGTGATTGCAAAGCTAAGTTGGATCATTGTCGGTTATACTATAAAGTTATATTATGGAAATATGCAAATCTGCATTTGCAAAGTGCACCACGTTAGTATTGTGTCTGCTGACTCATTCGAAGTTACAATCGTTCAAGAGTGCCAAAAAATATACACATGAAGGGAAATTTTACAAGCGCCATTAACGCGGTAGAAGATGAGAAAAACGAATTGTTTCTATAAGATTTGTAATAATAGTCGCTTCAACTGAAATATAAATGCGCTGCTGCGTCATTTTTGAAATTTATTCATTTATGAAATCAGTCGGCTTGAGGAGTGCAGTTTCGAAAACGCACATTGTGTCAGATCTTTTGTCATATTCTTCTGCTTGGTTATGACAACCACAGCATATAAAACTTCATTTGAACGGATGCACTCTGTAAAATTACATAGGTTGCACCGTTCGACCGATCGATCTTTCACCGTCGACTTTTGACCATCAGTTGCAAACACAAGGTCAAGCTATCGATCGCAAATTTTGACCAATAATTAACTGAGTGACCGCTAAGTGGAATAGGGGTCGATGAAAATTGTTCAACCTGTTGAAATGTACAGGTTGCTGAGGCAAAATGGAAGGCATTCGAAAAAAAGGAAGATTTGAAACTGATAAAGGTTTCATATTGTAAGACGATAAGAATGTTCTTCTCTCATCAACCTAGAAACCGCTATTGAAACAATTGAGAGAGATAAGATTGGCCGACTGGAAAACACTGATGGCGAGCATTAATGCGGCAATACTTCGTCAGTTAAATTTTTATAAAGTTTTAAGTAATCAGTGCATCGAATTGATCGACAGATTTGATCGATTACATCGATTGCATCATTTTATTCCAAAATTAAATTATTGAAAGTTTTTATGTGTCTCAATTAAATTAACGAATCATTTAAATCATCCAAGAATTTCGCATAATCGACTTGTTTAAATGATTGAAGATTTTTCCCAAGTTTTTTTGTCTTTTTCACTTTTTGCTTTTAATTCTGCACAAAAATTTCAAATTTTTTTATCAGATCCAAGCTTCCACCCTTTTATCCACTAAATATCACATTTCGTGGATACTACGAAGCAAAAAGCAAATTCCAAAATTCAAAATTTTGAAATAAAAACATAAAGACAAAAAAATAACTTTTTAATGCATTACAATCTACATTACACTATCGTATTGAGCTTTCAAAGTACTCATATTGAAGTGCAATTTCGTTCGAATGACATTGAAAGATGCGCGAATACTGTTTACACATTAAATTAGAATACTTCAAAAAATGAGGGTATATATCGAAAAAGAAGTGTTACATTTGTTACTTTTACATCAGCGACGAAACAGCATTCAACATATTATCACAGAATTGTTGTTGGGGAGGTGATATAAACGACGCCAAATTCTTTTCATCGACCCGCCGAACAAAAAATGTAAAGAACTGAGGAAGCATTCAATATAGCGGGAAGGGGGCACTGTAAATGCATAGAGGTATACTGTCTTTCAAATTCGTCGCATTTCCGTCAATTGGTTGTTTATAGAGAACAACAACCATAGGATGCACAATCCTCGTTGTAACACAAAGGAAAGTGACAAATTTGAAATCGAAGGGAAATCGATGTACTTTACTGCAAACGACTGCAACAACTTAATTGATGATGCAGTCCGCTAACAAAATGATACCAATGAAAGGCGCACTTATTGGGCGTTTACTGCACGAAGATATTGAGCGTGAATGAAGGGTCTGATTGGTGATAGGTATCGAAACGGTTGGTGACTGCCCTACCGATTGTCAGGACAAGTTTTACTCACTCGTTTAGAAAGCGACAAAGACAGAGAAAGAAACAAAGAAAGGTGAGGAGAAATAACAAAGGCATAGACAGTTGCAGATACTGCAATGAAATAACGAATATTGCTATTGACGACTAAAATTTTTGCTCTCTTTCTATTTCCTTCTCCACTGTTGCCTTTATCATTTCTCCTCCCTAGATTCGTCTCCTTTGGATGAAGATTGCATCTATGCTTCATATTCTCGTGGCTCTTTTTCTTCATCATCTCTTTCTTTGCAATAAATAATTTCCGTTTGACAAACCTTCTAATGTACTATTTCGAAGTAACGACATCAAGTATATCATATCTATTCGTATGCTTTTTTGACCATTCCCACATTTCCACTATCAGCCAGAAAATGATTTACACTAGTCAGTTCTTCCTTTACGGTTGTCGCTTCCTCCTATCTCTGTTTTTCCTCGAATACCATTTTTTTGTTCTGTAGCACGCATAGAGCTCTCTTCCAAACAGTAATATTTCTCTGTTACTGTTGTTTTCATTTTCACATGTTGCTCATACCCTGACGATTTTATTCACTGCGCTTCATGACTAAATTGATTCTCTTTTTCTCCCATTTCATGCTCTATTAAATCACTTTTTCGTCTACTAATGTATCTACTGAATTGCTGCTCATCGAAAGGTCAAGGTGTTCGTCTTTCAACAATTTTCTCAAAAATCAAACGAAAAATTCATCGATAATTGATGAAAATCGATTGGTCTTTCGAAAAAAAAAACGCATGGCAAATGTTACAGTTGATAATTATCAACACAAAAGTAATTCCAGTATGAAATTTCTTCATGTAATTAAGCCATGAGGGATTTTTTAGATGATAAAGCAGAAATAAGTAAATTTTTCGTTTGAAATGATTCCATTTCTTCAAAAAATTTTGGATTCAAAAATCTGTCAAATTTCCACACTTCCAGTTTTTCACAGAGCGCATAGTTGGATTATAAACGGAAACAAAAACAAATGGGGAAATGAAGAAAAACAGAGAGTAAGAGGGAATCGACCTTCCAAATAATGAATAATTTTTAAAAAATTGCAATAACCTAGTAATTATTCAAATGAAATTATTTATTGACTTACAAAGCAAACGAAAGGGATATCGTCTAGAACGGTGTGAAATATGTTTACTTGGAATACATCTCAATTGATGAAAAGATATGCTGTTATTAAAAGGCTGCATATGATTAATGAAAGAGCCCATTTGACAGCAACAACAAAAGAGGTTCCGACTATATTAGCTGCTAAATTATACAAAATTCTATGCTGAGAGTTTTTTGCAATTAATGAGGAATCGGTCATATATGAGTAGTTGATCAAATATTATAGAAAATATGCATATTTCTTCATAGGCTGACAAAACTTTATATTCGGTAGAAAATTTTCTCTCAAAAATGAAGTGATGAAATCGTGGATTTTTTTTTCATAGCTGGGATTACGAGAAAAATATGATCATATAGAGGCGATAATGTTCGATTGGAAATAGCTGTTACACTTTTTTAAAACAGGACTATAAATTTCAGCTTCATTTTGAAAACGTTGATTTAAATTTTTTTTCGATGTTTAATCTGAAATGTGATGGAAAATAGCGTGAAGAAAACTAACCAAACCCAAGGATATCAGAAATTCCAGAAGACAAAATTCCAGATGGAACCCTGTCCAATCCCTGAAATTCCTCTCCTCCTCGCACAACAGTGACAAAGCACTCTTTTGATTAATTCATTTTTCCGGGTGGAAATCTAATGGTGCAGGATGTCTCGAGAATTTTTCCATTGCTTCTCTAACAAATGCTGGTAGTGACGTCATCGGAAATGGCAAAAAAAAAACAAAACAAAATGAGCATTAAACATGTTATGTTGTATGCGAACATTTGATTGCTTTCGAACGTATGACTCATTAAGTGTGTTGATAAACGAAACGCCTCAGTGTTAATGCTTTCAAAAGAGAGCAATTCGAATGAAAGTGATGCAGCCTTTAAAAATATAGATAAGTGGAATATTTGCATATAACAACCTGAATCCCATCTATATGTAACCTTCAGTGAAATCATCCTAAAAGGCTATTCGTCGGGTAATATTCTACTGAATGAAAATATTCACAGATAACGTAAAAGTGAGAAGACATTAACGATGAATACAAAGGGTAAAAAGCTAGCATAACACGTATTGAAGACACCACAGAAATAAGCACGTTACTGTACTGAGTAGGGATAAGCAGTTGCAAAAGTGAAAAAATAACAACCCATCTTATATGGGGGAATATAACGTCCGTCGTTTCCCTCCACTTCTCTTGCCAATCTAATTCTGAATCCACATCCTTCTGGAAATCTTTAAAAATCCTGGAACTGGACTTCTTCGGGGATTATATAAAATTTTAAAAGATACTTTCCCTCATTGTAGTGCTGATGACGAACAACAATAATGTAACACTAGAATCGATATTCAACGGTTCTGGATGGTTTGCAGAAATGGCGAGAACGCAAATCGAAGGCAATAAAAGGGAACAGATGGGACAGAAAGCGAAAGTGACTTCTCATCAACGAAAGCAAACGAGCAAACAAAAAATTCCCTTCCGCAAGATGAGAGGCTTATTTGTGGTATAGCTTCCGATAATACGAATAGATAGATGATGCAGTTTCGACAAGTAGCACTCTCATTGAAAACGATTGTCAAATGCGCAAATACATATTGCCTTCTAAATAATGAAATATAAACTTCATTGGGTATGGCTATTTTTGATGTCTATTTTTTCGATTCTTATAATTCTTTTCTCTTCTAGCTATGATACTCAAATACTTGAATATAACGGCATATAGACGATTGATGGGTGAAAGAAATTTTAGTGAAAATTGCTGTTTTTGAGTGGAAAGTTTTCATAATGCAAATGCAGTTGATCTCCTATGATTTATCCTATGATGTATGATTCGTAACCTATTCGTAACTCTAGCTGATTTTAAGTGGAAGCTTGAGCAAAATTATTGTGAAAAAATCGATCAATCAATCCTTATATTTCAAGCTTCATTTCCAAAAAAAATTGTCATTTTATCACGACCATTTTTTTTAATTTGAATAGGTTCACAAATTAAAGGAAAATTCTACAAATCAAATATCATATTTAGCATATAGTGCGATTTTTGAAGTTAGTGAACGATATCGGAAAACAAGCAGCACATTTATAAAAATATGAAACCTGTTTTTGCATACAATATGTACTTTCTTTGTATATGTGTCTGTATTTACTTTCTCTGCTATCTATAAGTTTCTGCAAGTTGTTACAATGTCATATGTATATGTGTCTGTATTTGCGTGTGTGCTTGTCCATCTGATTATCCAAGATTCCAACTCATAAATGATAAGAGCAATGGCGTTGAACTTTGAGGAGTGTATCATCTCACATCATTTCCGATGCTCATTTTGGTTATGCTTCATCACAATGTATATGAGTGATTATTGATCATAATTATATGACTTGGTATATTCGTTCCCATATCAGATTTGCTCTATTGCGACCCATAGAAAATTCCTTTCTTGGTTCAAATTATATAAAATATATAAAATTATATAAAGTGATTATATAAAATACGACCTACCGATTTAGCAAAAACAACACCTATTGAACGCCCTAACACGGTGATATTTCAACAATTGATTGGTTTTTATGAGTTGAAACATAGAAGCACTGATAGTGCCAATCTCCCTGATGGCTTTTTCTACTTATTTGACGCCAAAAATTATTGTGCTTCACTTAGCGCATGTTACGAAATTTAACCGCTACAAAAAACATAAGGATTCTACTGAACATAAAATGAAAGCGGATCATCAAGCAGATTTTATTTTTGATAAATACTGGAATTAAAATTGGGATAGCGGTCCTTGGAACACCTCATGCGAACTGCACCCTCCCTCTGCATCTTTTCCAACTCCTCAAACAAGGACGATAGATGCAATTCTCTTCCACTTTTTCTCTTTATTCTAAGATCAATAATAAAAATATAGTACTGAAAGCAACCATAAAACGCACTTCAAGGAAATGTTTTTCTTTTATTGTGCAATGATTCATTTGTTTTCCTTAGACAGCCTTAGTGGGTTTCGATTCATCGTTTATTTGCCATTCATTTTCTATGTCGATGGTCCCCTTTTTTGAAAATGGAAAAATTTTCGATAAAAAAAAAGAGCTTTTTTCGAAAGAAAACTCTGAATGCAAATAAGTACTTTTCAAGTGGTTTGCATTGACAGTGAAATTTTTTAATGTAGCTGAAATTGGAATATAACATGAGAAAAAAGCAATTTAAGAGTGGTTTGTGGGACGAATTCAAACCGCACAAATGCCTCGAGAATTAAATGGAAATTGGATTTGCACAACGCTCCATCTCATAAAGCTATCGTTGCGCTATTCAAACTTTACAGTGTGCATTCAAAACAATACTGCGATGAATCAATTTAAATTGTATATTATCGAAATGTTTTGTGTCCATTAGTATACTATATAGTTTAAGAGTAAAATATTAGCAGAAAGTCAGTACAGTGGCATCAAAAGGCCTCTCGCGAACAAATGATCCATCCTCCTCGAGATCTCGAGAAGAAAAGAAAGCCCTCTCTTGAAACTGCGATAAACAGAAGATCCAAAAGTATCCTACTTGGATAAAAGAAACTGGTGAGCGCGAAAAGCAAATTGTAAAGAACGTTGTTAATTTGCTACTCATCAAAAACTTATTCAGGTTTGTTATTAAATCGAATGTTGTCAGCAAAAAAAAAAAAAAAAAACAGTAAATTCGGAAATGCAAGGGTTCATGGCAAATCGTTGAGCACAATTGCTATTGGTATTGGTATCCACAAATGGATGGATGACAGACAGGATTTTATGGCCTTTGCTTGGTAAGAACGACACCCGAGAGAATTTTTGATACGGCGGTAAGTTTGGATCTGTCTGCTATCTTGCAGGTACCATGTGCCAACACTTGCAGACAGAGAGGAAATGAAACAGACAAATCGAGGGAGAGAAACGCGAAATATATATTGTGTTACTGGAGGTGAAGCAGCCAAATTACACTACCTATAAGACGCTGTTTCATATGCATATTACATCCACTTATTTGCATACGATTATATGTTTTCTTGTATTTCACAAGAGAATTACATAAGACGTTATGCAACGAGTATATCAACTAACACGGACGCCTTCGGCTTCAATTATGGTAATCAAATATGCAAATTTATTTAGGGTTTTATCTTAGGAGATGAGCAATACTGAAACCGTCATATATATATACCGTCGTATATATATATATATATATATATATATATATATATATGGAAGAAAAAATTGGAAGAAAAATGGTGAAAGATCTTCATCGCAAGCACATCCAATTTGAGAACAAAGTGGCAAGGGAAATAGTGGGTCTTCAGTTATGCGATATTAAATATCGACTGCCCTATGAACGCCGTATTGTGGAAACTCATTTCGGCTGACTGCTCCTCAGCTCCTCATTTATTGCACCAACTGTATGAGTCAATAGCAGCTGTTATAGATATTTCAATTTGAAAAAGCTTTCATATTTAATTTTAAAAACTTTCAAACTTTACTTCCGAATACAATAAAATATAAAACAAATTGCAATGATGAAGTGAATGTCTTCATTTGAGTTTTATTGTTTATAAATTGCCTTTGAAGATTCTCGCTAGATGTTTTGAATGCATAATTCACATGCCCCATGGGAAAGTCAACGATCGAAGGAATGAAGTTGACAGCCAAAAGCCTAGTTCCAACATTCGCCAACTGCCTCAAAGTTTGCTTTCGAGAGATTACAAAAACTTCTGAAGCAAATATTTTAACAAGTACATTGTAGTACTTTGAAACTTTTTCTAATTATATTTTTACGACATTTCCGCCCAATATTTTTAGATAATATTGCTATGCGTTTTGATGGAAATTTCGCCATCTTTTGAAAGAGGGGCGAACATAACGAAGTAAATATATATGAGATGAGGAAATGAAAAAACGAACAAACGAACACACTCCCTCGTAGCTCATTATTAGAGAAACTGGGAAAAAAGTTGCCTCGGCTGCATTTCATTGCGAGCATGACGCATTTCATCTCTCCCATAAGCATACAACATCGGTCACTCATGAGGGTTACCAATGCTTCAAAAATAATAAATAAATAAAATAGGTATTACGCAACATAGAAACAAACAATGACCGATTCATGATTTATCAATCATCGCGAAATCCACGTGGCGAATAAAATATCAAATCTTTTATTATAAAACCGTCATTCGCTAGTTAAAACTTCAAATGAATAAAAAGTAATGGAGAATTTTGAAAAATTGAATTTTATTTCTCAAAAAAATTGTTAGGTAAACAAAAAAGAAATTCGAAAACTGAAAAGAAGCTAAGCATGAAATGACCAATCCTAGTGACATTTGGGGTGTTCGAATTCAATATCGTAATTTCTTCGCAATAAAATCTTATTGAAAAATTCCCTCTTCAGAAACATTTTAAAAATCTGAGGAGTATAACCTTCTATCAAAGAAGAAACTGGTCATTTGCAGAAGTCTCTTCTAAACGTTAATCGATAAGGCAAATCTATTGCATCGTCGACGGTTATTTTTTAAAGAATAATTTTCAATTGTTTCGAATAAATTATAAATGGAAAAGTTAGCAAATGTTGGATAAAATGATGTCATGACCATAGAAATGTTGAACAACTATTTACGATTATTTTACTCAGAAGATTCGATTCATTCACGTTTATTACTGATATTTTACTGAATAAAGAATATTCTTTTAAAGAAGAGCGAGGCGGTTTGAGCTTTTATCCACAAAGCATTTGATCATCTATATGGAAAAACACTTCGAAGATTTGGTGTATATAGTGAGGCATTTTAGAGATTCCATAATATAGCAGTAAAATTATTCGAATAATTTGAAGGTAAAGGAAATGTGAGGACAACAGTCATTAGCCAAGTCCATATTATGATGCTAATAAGACACGATCGAATCCCATGTCGTTATTTTATGATCGTTATGTTATAAGACTTACAGGACAATGAAAAGCGATTATATGTCTATTCCAGACATCGTTGACGTAAATCATTGCGTGCAAAAAAGGCGTCAGGAAAATTATATGGAAAAAAAATGACATCAATAAAGCGTGCTGCAATTGCCGCAATCTTACAGCCCATATCTGCAAGAAAATCTAAATGATTAGGTTTCTAAGAGAAAAGAAATATAGAAAAGAGAGAGGGAGAGCGAGAAAGAGGGAGAGAATGAACCGGCGATGAAAAGAATGATAAACTATGGGGAACGTTGTGCGAAAATGCTTAAGGAAAGCAGCCACCATCAACTCAATTACGATTGCAGCTGCATGAATTTGCACTGTGCATAAGGGATCGCTTTAAAATTCCTAAAATTTTATTTTGCATATATGCGATTAAAATGAGTAATATCCTTCTTCTTCTCCTCTCACCTTCTCCTTTCCTTTTCCCTAAAATGAAATTTTTAGAGAACGATATCCGCCGAAAATTTGTTTAAAAAATAAATTGACTTCACCACTGAAATTATAAAAGAGAATTGAAAAAAATCACTGGAATCATTAGTAATAAAATAAACAAAAAATTGAGGACATTTCAAAAAAAATTTGAATTTCGACATTATTCATATATGAAACGATAAGAAATAAAAATGTGAAGTGCCGATGCAATGTGATGAGCGGAAATGATAGATACCGCTCGTTGGATTGGTAACGAACGAGACAGTGAGCGTTGATGAACGAAGACAACAACACTTAATTACCATCTGTCGCTGGAAATGAGGACGGTGAATTGGGCGTGCCCCCTTCTCGATTACATTCTCGCTTGATGCTCCCACTCTCTCCCTCTCTCTTCCGCTCTTCCTTATAGGGCCACGACGTTGATTGTATGCGTAGATACCTTCATGGGTATTAACGTTTAAAATCTTCATGGGTATTAACGTTTAAATTCAAGGTTAATGAAGGGTACAATCTACTAATTGAAGGATGTGGAAGAGGGGAGATTTGAGGATAGCAACACATTGGTACTTCTCTGCATGATTTTTTTAAATTAATGCATCAATGTTATGACAGCAATTTTAATCAATAACAATTAAATTCTGAACGTTACCATTGTGGAAATCGATTGATCTAAGAAAAATGATATAACATTTGTGAAATCGATTCGAATGAGGATATAGAATGCTCGACGATACGAAGAAAAAATGACATGATAACGGAATATAAGCGAAAGAAACCAATCAGTGAACGTCTTTTTTGCGTTAAAAAATCGAAAAAAAAGGTTTAGCGAAAGAGAATGAAATCACAAATAATCATTAGGAGACGACAGCTTTTCCATTCGATATTATATAACTCATAAATCGAAAATGTTGTGAAAAAAGGCAACAAGAATGACGTCACTTTTTCGCAAAAACAGAGGGCATAAAGGAAATTAGTGATCTCTTTTATGGATAGGATATTCATGCATGGACTAAATAAAATTAATGAAAAAGCGATCACATCGCAATACTCAGTTATCATTTTAAGTATTCGAGCTATGCACAGGTTATCAGCACAATAATCATGTATCAATGTTCGAAATTTGGAGTGTTAAAAATGACGATGCATGCAATGGGAAAAAGCAATTTTAATTAAAAAAGAAAAGTGCTAGATTAAAATTGGTATGTGTGCGAAAAAAGACATATTTAGACTAAATTTCAGTAACAGTAAACAGTAATTAAATATTATGAAAAATATCGCAAGAAATCAAACCCGAAATGCGAAGCTGTTTAAAAAAGAAAGCAAATATGAATTCAACAGTTACTCTAATAAATAAAATATCGCTATCTCTAAACAGCTGTGTGGTCATACACATCACCTATCACTTGATATCAATTCGAATAACGCAATAGTGCTTTTATATTTATTACCTAGAATTGCTGCGCATAACTATACCCTTAGGCTCTTCAAGAGGAAAATTTATTTGTTAGATCAATGCTTTGATCAACTTATAATGCATGACAAATATGCAAAATGACGAGGTAATACTGTTGGTCATCTGAAAGAATGCTTCAAAAGTTGCAATTATGCAAATATGATCCGATTTATTTATGTAATAAACTCTGCACATTGTTGATTGGTTTGAAATAACCTATGCTTGCTACCTTTGAACAACTAGTTTCTGCTGCTTATTTATCATAAAACTTATAGAATAATACGTTGATATTCAACCCTCAAAAATCTTTCAGAAAAGATTCGTTTTTCTGTGATTTGACTATTACTTGCGTGGATATTACACGTTTAACGTTTGCTTTGATAACATTCCGTTATACCTTTGCCAATTACATCTTTTCCAACTACACCTTTATATTATCCTATGTTCCTTGTTCCATCAAATTCCACAACCTGTGATCGATTAATGCAAAATGAAAATCGAGCCGATGCAAAATGTATGCAAATTAACAGGTATCTTCAAATATCTGATGTCGATGCACCAACATAAAATATTTAATATCTGTTAATATGGTATATGATGTCAGTATACAGAGCACATTATATAGAATCTAGCTTTATTGATTCGTGTTCGGTAAATTGAAAGACTCACATACAAATAAATAAGTTAGATATGACGCTGTCATAGTTCATTTTTGAACGCAAATTAACAAAACGGCATGAAATCCCATATGTCAACGCAATTTTTTGGATGACAACGTACAAAAAGCAACAAATAAGAGTACCATTGAGTTGAGTAATAAGAGTAATAACCTAAAAGATAAAAAGTTAATTCGATTCGATTGTAAGTTTGGACTTCTAGCTCAATGCAGCTGATATAGGAAATAAATACTGAAATGATTGTGATATGTGGTACTCAGTTTTAGGATCATCATCATATTCGATCGATCATTCGTTAGACGCTTTACTGTGTTATTAAACTGAAATCATTGTAATGAAACACGTGGATGTCGTTGGTATAGTGACATATAACTAGATTGAAATTCTACGTGCAGATCCATCGATTTTTGTTGGGTACTCTCTGCGTGCCCAACGATTCGATCTCTTAAGTCTGCTGAAGATTTCAGTGCTTATCACTATTTTAAAAATCTTTCGTAGGGGACAAATCAATGGGGATCCATTTGATAGTTGAAACTCTGCTGAAGATGAACCCTCGACAGCTGATGTTGCTCTTCGAGGATACACAATAAATCGCCCACCAAATGAATGCAAAAAATTGTGCAAAAATAGTGCTCTTAATGAATATATTAGACTGCTCTTAATACAGGTAACTCATATCAAAGCTGTTAACAACAATTTTTGGTTTTATTAAGAGGGATGAAGTAGGAAAAACGTTGCTTTCCCCTGACGATAAGAATGCGGAAATTCCCACTCTAGAAAATTGAATTTTGCATTTGAAAAAATAAAAAAAAAACTTTGAAAACTAGCAGAAAAGGAAATTGTGCAAAAAAAATTTCTTAAGGGTGAATGCGTAAATGTGACTGTCACGAATCATTAACGCGAAGAATGTTCTTTACATTTACAAATATGTGAAAAATTTGGCAAGTAATATCAACGAAACTCTTTTTTCCTATCAAATTTCAATTCAATCAAATTTCAATCGATTAGAGTGAAATGAAACGTCGATTGTTGATGAATTCGAATTCACCAATGATGGAAACCTTAAAGCTTTCAGAGAAGGAAACTGTATTGAATGGAGCTTATCGAATACCACATAGAATGATGATTGCGTCTCATTCGCCTTCAATTTATGCAAAGCTAACCTTCTCTGCGATATCAACACAATGCACCATCTTCCACTTGTACAATATGCCTGAAGCAGCTTATTATGTTTAATCCTCCAATCCTTCATCTTTCACTAATTTTAATCTTTCAAATATTCCTCGTCTGTAAAATTGATGCTCCTTAGCATCTTTTTATGCAACAAATATATGTTGCAATAAAAAACGAGATTTCTGTGGTAATAAAGTGGGACGCAAACTGCCTCTGCATAGAAAAGAAGTCAAGCAAAACAATATACAAGTAATGAAGAGCAAAATATATCCGAGTGCTCCCTCTTACATAATCGAGGGAGTAAGCCACAGAAAGCGAAGGGTATATACAGCACGAAGCGAATGAAGGAGTAATCAACAGCAAAAATATGGTTGACCTCGAAAATTTGCATAATAAATATTTGTGACATAATTCAACGTTAATGAAACACGGCAATCTAGAAAAAAACTAGTGTTGACAATCTAGAAGTGCTTTTTCTGATAAATGGCTTCTTAACAGGGAAAATGAAGTTAAAGCATAGATAGGATTTCGAAAAATTGATTACTTTTCGAAAGATTTAAAACATCATGTCCCAATAGAATTTTAAACCTTACCGTTAGCATAGTTTCCATGAATTCTTAAAGAATGAAAAAACTCTTCAAATTTTAATGCAAAAAATTCCCAATTTAAATGACACCTCCATGGAGAAACAAATGTGAATAACCTTAAGCAAGCATCACAAGCAAAAACTTCGAGCTTCAAATTCATTACTTTTACTTAAGTGAGAGCAATTAAATGATTCCGCCTAGATTAAATATCTATGGCAGTGAATTTTGACTGAGCGGTGCATTTTGATTGTAGCATTTTTGAACTTGAAACATGCTCGCTAGTAAAAACTTGAAATTCCAAAATATATACAAACGAATGTGGGGACTACGAGAAAAGACTGACTAGGCGTGACCAATTTTCAAAAAAAAGAAAAAACAACGTTGCAGAACACATCTATGGTGGCGCAGATGATGCAGTTCCATTCCTCTGATGATTAGCAGGTTTGTCCTCGGTGATTTGTGCAGTAGGACATTTGCGCCAATATATGATTTGTGTTTCCAATAGGGAGTTCTGCATGTAATAATTTGAATGCAATTTCTGCGATAGAATGGATAAGAGACGAGTAGATAAAAATTATGCGGTTATTTTTGTTGTATTTTGAAGTGTGGATTTTATAGATATGTTATATTACGGCCGAATGTTGACTGTGGTTTGTGATCTCGCTAATTAGATCTAAAATTTCACAATGATTACACCTGCTGAATACAATAATTAATATTAAAATCACTTTATGAGGAATTAGCAAGTAAATTGATTGATAATTCCTATGAAAATAATAGATAAACAATGGAGGAATGCGCCATCTTAACGAGTGAGTGAGAAGGAGAATGCGCACAGGAAAGAGATAAAAAGAAGCAGTGGCCATTCATGTCAGCATTGGCAAAGTGACCACAGCACCCTTGACCCCTGCAAAGGGGAATGTCAAAAACAATATCTGGGCATGTGATGCCAATGACTGTCACACAGACTCTAATGGCCACCTCATCATTGATGTGTTCTTGCATCTTTGAATCATTTATAGCCTCCTGCTGGATCGTCGCACAGCCCTTACTCTTTTTTTCGCTCCCCACTTTTAATTAAGAAGCGCTAACTCGTAACGCCATTGAGGACAGCGCAGCTGAAGGATTGCAGTTGTTAAAGTGGTATATATGAAAGGCGCTGTATTTCAGGTTATATGTATATCCGCAAATAAGAAGGAGGATGAAAGGTGTCGAAACATCTTCACCTTTACATATATTCGTTCAAGCATTCCACAAACAAGCGCTTGTCGATGGATGGATGCTGATTGCCTGTAAAAATGCTTAAAACTATGAACAGCCGGACCCGCAAATTTGCAACTAAAAGAATACTTTGAAGCCATAACAAAAGTCAAGTAGAACGTGAATGTTACAAGGGAAACAAATGCCTTTCTTAGGTAGATGACTTCATTTCTCGCTTCAAAATATTTCTACCTGGAGAATGCATGCTTAGACCTTACTTGTTTTCTTTGAAATCCCGATATGAATACTTGTGCTTGCTCTCCTAAAAATTAATTTTCTGAAAAAATATGTGTCAACAGAATCTTGAGCTCAGTATTCGAATATAAATTCACCATTTGAACTCTCAAATATATGCGACACCTACTACTGGAATGAACAGCAATTAAAAATACAACTTCATTTGCATGAGGTTAGTATTCATTGATTGGCCTTTCATAGGTAGAGAGATTGCTTTACGTTTCAGTGAACAATTACCCGGATGGATTCAATTAAATAAATGCGGTAGGTAAGTGAGGATCGACTCGATGAACTATAATTAAATACTCAAAAGGAATGCATAAAAGTTAGCATTCAGCGGGTAATGACCAAATCGCATTCGCTTGACAGCCATACTTATTAAAGACTAAATGTTTTCGGGTCGCCGAAACTCTTCAGAATCTCCGAATTATGGAGTTTCTCTAATATTAAAAGCATCAAAAATTTCGAATCGACTCCACATTCATTCGGGGACCTTAGACCACTAGGAAAGCGCTGAATATATAAAACGGACCCGATGCCTTGCTTTCTATATTACAATGGCGTTGGACTTTTTTAGCAGCCATAAGGAATAACTTTCTTTCGCCCTTTCCCTTTATTTTTTCCTATTTCGAGTTTCCCCACCCCCAAAGGGGAGGAAAACGCGAAGCTTCAACTTTTTTCGTGGCTTGTGCCGGCTCCAAGCTTTATTTATGTGAACTTTTTTTTTTGAACTTATGTGCTTGTGAACTTGTGAACTTATGTGAACAATTATGTCAATTACAAGCTTTTAAACATAAGGCGTCGACAGTGGTCGAGAGCGACTCTTATTACATGTTTACGCATTTTGCAAAAATTTGATAATTTCGCTCGAGAATAATATTCGCTGATAGTTTGTCAACCCTGTCATGATGTTCAATGTGTAGTCCTCTTTCCTGACGCCTCCTTTCCTCCTGCTCCTAAACTAGAAATCAGAAGGCACAACCGAACTGGGCCCGCTATACATAAGTTAGCCGTGCTAACACAAATATTGGAGCTAAAATCGAGATTCTTTTTCTTTCGCAAGCCATGTTCGCAATTGATTTGTAGTTTTCTTCCAAAGTTTTTTTTGCGAGAAAAATTCGCTCAAAAAAAGTGAATGCCACATAACATTTGATGCATGCTATCTCGAGGCATTTTCTCATCGACTATAAATAAAGCCATTAAACGACTAGAACAGGCACAAAATATCTGAAATCAATTTAACGAACAACTCGTATATATAAATGCTAATTTTGTTGTTTTCACCGTCAAGAAAAATTTATTTGAGGATGTCACAAGGCATCCTAATATTTATTACTGGTGATAATGGATGAACTTCATTTTTGAATTTGGAAAATTGAAATTCCATAAAAAATTATTATACCCTAAACGAGAAGGGATACTCCTTTCAAGCGTAAAAGTCATTAGGAAGTATATTGGACTTGCACGCATAAAAGGATGCTGTCTAGACAAGAAATACAGTTCGTCGGCAGCCATTTTAAGAAAATTTGCGAAGCTCGGATCATAACAACTATTGACGTCTACTCTCACACGACGAAATCACTCTTAGAAGACTATGCTACAGCGTCGATTACACTAACTAATTTTAGCATTGATTACTTTTCGTTTGCGAGTCGAAATTATTATTGAACAGACAAACATAGACACATACATTCCAGCATACATAAGGCAACGATGATAATGCCATGAAATGTTTTTTGCAAAAACTTGCAAAACGTGTGAAACAAATGTGGAAGCACGCCGACGGAACTAGTACGATATGCACTTTTGTATTCCGCTCACCTGATCAACCTCTTTCATAAACTGCCAATAAATAACAAAATATATGGAATAACACCATAATATTTCAACTGATCGAAACATTTGCACAACTCTACAAAAGATGCGTTTTTTCCACAGCTCAATTGGTGTAAAAATTAGAATAGCATCGCCATCAAACGTGCGTAATTATTATAACAGCTTCAGATGCCTATAAATCCATAAGAGTTTAGTGGTCTAATGTGGAAAAATGATAAGGAAAATCAACAAATGGTATTAACTGTACCGATGAAATTGCATCACTTTAGCTCCATTGATCTCTGAGTGAAAATATCGAATATTATATATATATATATATATATATATATATATATATATATATATATATATATATATATGCACTTGACATAATGTTATCATAATGGTGTAATTGCAGGCTGCTTGCTTTGAGTAGTTTTGCAATGAAAGCGATGGAAATACAATTTTTGTTAAGTAATTTTGCAGTGAAAACACAAATTATACGTATGACGAGAACGGCAAATTGCAGATTAAATGCATCGGTAAATGAACAATGGTGCTAGCAAGGCTAGCTTTCTATGCTTTTTGAAATATTCTTTGTTCGTAAATATTCGTCAATATTTGCAAAAGCGTAAAAAAGTGACGTCATGTTGAGCATGTCTATGTGTGCGTGTGTGTGTGTGTGTGTATGTGTATGTTGGCATGTGTTTGTCCGTCTTTGTAGTAGTTTCACTCGCACACAAACCTAAACTGTCAAATAAGGAAATTACAGCCGATCTGCTATGCAATATAATTATTGAGGAAACATCCACAGGTGAAAATCGTCAAAGGCAAATTCATAGCCAAAGAGGAAACGGTTCAGACGACTGTCCCCATCTTCCCATATGGAATTTCAAGGCATGGTTTTTAATGTCGTAAATTACAACATCATTTGCAATCCACTCTCTAATATAGAAGCACCTGCCTCTCATTATACTCCACCGACAACCTCTGGATTCAACGTAGTATGATAAAAAACGAATAGTGAAGTTGAAGAGTGGAAGAAAAAACTCAAATAGGAATTAAATAGACTCTTGCATTCCTTACACTAAGGCAATACATCTACATTCTACAGCCACTTAAGACCAAAACGTGTTTTCGTTAACTCCTTTAATCCTCAACGAATCGTTATAAAGAAGCTGCAAGTACTTTGAATCGGCAAACGGCAGCAACTGTACTACAAAAAGAGACAATTCAATCCCGAGTGGATAAAATGCTTCTCAATTACTTCCCTAATAAACACATAAAATTAGACAGCATAGATGACATTTCTTCGGACAACATACGAACTAGCCATCTCCCATTAAAGCACAATTGTGTTCACCATGCTTGATTTGTAGGGGATATCGAACGGCTAATTTCTTGCACGTTTTTTGGAATAGAATTTCGAATTTTCAAAGCAAATCGAAAATTCGAAACAAGAGCCAATTTCACAGGTCGGCACCGAATCAAGCAGTCGTGCATTAATATTATTGTCGGTAATTGTTGCGTTCGCTTATTTTCACCGCCATTGTGTTTTTACGGAGACCGCAGGTCATCCAGTAGTAATTACCGAGCCGAAAGTTATTACCACAAGAAGCGATGAAGACCCCTATATGTCAGTTAGCATCGGCCTGTAACTACAGCATTCAGTGGTCGATTTTCCGACAAGCAACGTTTGTTGATATTTGCGAAGAGTGCATTTTGCAGCTTCAACGCAACGATATTATGGATTTGAGAACGTTGCAACGTCGGAGAGGGTTTTCTAAAGGAATGTTTCACTACAGTTTGTTCTTCCACATGTTTCACCATATTTTACGGTAATTATTGTGTCTGCGGTTGTCACTGAGGGATTTTCACATCGAAATTCAGATTGCTATCGCGAAAAAGGCACTAATGGTTCTTTTGCAGTAATCATCGCATTCATTGATCCATACCGCTGTGAAAACATCGCTAAATCTAAATGAAAGACTATTTTTATATTAAATAAGTGTTTGGTGTGTTCTTCAAAATTAAGAAATTAACACCTTAAATCATTAACTAATCACGAATCGTCATTTTAGTTCTGCTTTAGTTTTAGTGCATTTTAGTCAAATATATGCAACAAAGAATTTTATGGTGGTAATTATCCTCGGTTAACATTACCCCTCTCCTTCATTATGCAAATAACATACAATATCTATCTCTGTGGTACTTCTGCCTCGCACCAAGACCAATCACTGAAGTCATTCTTCGCAAAACAAGTTTTTCACGAACGATTGGCCCCAGCGGCGATGTACGTCTTGCAGGTATACGACTGCGTTAACAACGTTGCAATGAAAAATAGACTGAGGTGATGACAAACTAAGATCGAACTTTCTTTAGAAGCAGGATGGGAAGTGGAAAGCGAATTCCCTAAGGGCATCAAAATCATAAAAAATCCAGTGGTTGCGCTTAAAAGCAGGCAAATGCTAACGTCATTAGAAAAATGAGTAGCATTTCAGAACAGCTGCATGCTACACAGCTATAAAAAATTCAGTCGGCTGTCGCTAAGCATTCAACGGTGGAACCAAAAGCGCATTGCAGAGATATTCAAAAAATAGTGGTGAATGAACGCAGAAATGGAAGCGATTCTAGCATCAATAAGGAAAGAAGCTTGTGGGAGCAGTTGGCACGACAGGCGGCATCGATTTCATTTACCTCACCAATCTTTTTAATAGAATCTCAAAGAATATGCGAATAACACCTTCATATTCAGTGCAATTGATTCAACACAGACACTTCACTTTCAATTACGCAAGAAGTGTTCCATTAACATCACTTGGAACTCACTGCCCCACACTTTCATCAATGCCTGGAATCACCCTCTCCCCTAAACGGTACCCCAACCCAGCCGAACTTCTTCTAGGCGGAAGCTCAGCTGAGTTCTCCCCTCGGCCATTTCGTGCTGCTGACATATTATTCTCATAATATCAGACGTCTACTTCAAGGAAAGAGTCCCAAGCAGATTACTTGTGCACGGTAGCAAACATTTTGGCAGTGATCCAAGCGTCTAATGTGCAACGAGGAAACTGGCGTCATATCGAACAACGTTGTCTAATCCAGTTCTCGTGAAGAAAGAGGGGGTTGCCGTAGATTAAAGACGTTGTAGTTCCGTCAGTAGTGATATGTTATTGTTGAAGAGGGGCTGTATACTTATATTATAGCTCAAAGATTGCAGGTAAGGACAGGTTTATTAATGATTTTTCGTTATCTGTGCCAGCACGAGTATGTATTGCATATCATCTTTTGAAAGGTAACACACATAATTTGCGGATGTGTATGCAATACTTCCTGCTGATGGCATAGAGTGCCGAAACATTGGTGATAAACTTCATCTTGTCTGCTTTGTTGTGTATTTGGTGTTCATCGACAACAACATTCACATACCACTGTTGTGGTTCTCCAAAAAATTGTCACACCTGAATTTTCTCTAATTTATCGTTTATTCTGGAGCATATATAAGTCTATTTATTGTGGACTTGATGTGTATGAATTATATCGTAAGAATAGTAAAATGTCAGATTTTCTTTCAGCTGTGTGAAAAGAAACATGAGAAAATCATAGGCATAAGGCTTGGCCTATTAAGAACATTGGTTTGAAGCTTCATAAGAGCCTGTGAGTTTAACGAGAACCGCAGGAAAAAGAAGTGGCACGTGCAACTACATAACATCTAGGTGCTTTGTGAGTGCAGACGCTGAATGGCGCATGCAGTTGCGCATAATTTTGACCATGGAATGTGGCAGAATTGAGCAGCAGCGGTGTATTGTTGCTAGGTGGGCATGATAGGATAGCAGGTATTAAGCATTTTCAGGGATTTTAGCATATCAGGAGAAGGGGAGGGGGTATACGAGTTGGAGTTTGGCGTAGATGAAAGAAGGTGGTGAGGCATCCGAGAAAAAACAAGCTAGCGCCGTGCCCTCAACCCTAACTGAATGGAATGAGACTGCACGTGAAAGGGTATAATACAGGTGAAATGGGAATCTTGGAGTGAAGAAAGTTTCGATTCCTATATATGTTATAGACAATTAATGCTTCCCTCACACCTCGTTTCATATAATTGCGATCCACTGTTGCTGTTTCCACTTACAATATTCTAGCGTACAGTAATGCTTGCAGCCTATGTACCGTCTCCTTTTTTCTGCGAGCTTCTTTTTCTGATTTGATAAAACTGTCAAGGGAATTTCGGTGAAAAACGAAGTCCAAAGCCTGGGTTTCACTTTCAAGAAGATTCCTTTCAACCACATTGCTTATAAAAAAATATAGTAAATAGTGAAACGGGAAAAAAATTGCTGTAGTGTTTGTGAAAGGATGAAATAATTGAGTCAAAGTTTGGTTGAGCTTGGATTGGTCTTGATGTTGACAACTGTTTTTCTTGTATTCTTTACTATGTAATATTTTCTCTACTTCAGATTTGTTGATCATAACGGAATTTTCATAGTTAATACTATCTTATCTCTTATAGATAAATTTAATCTCTAAACAAAAAAAATATATAAATTTTAGGAAATATATGTGCAGCGACGATACCGAACAAGCGAATTGATTCACCGCAATTGTTTCACTTAAACTAAATTTGGAGTCTATAAGAGAAAGCGCTCTTTGTTTTCTACTAATTGATATTTCGTGAACGTTTTATCGACACTAAGAGAGTGGTAAGTCATTGTTTTTATCTGATGTGGATTGTGTGATGAACGATAGGGAATCTTTATAAATAGTATATGACATAACGGCTCGGAACTTTTGTTCACATGTAGAATCCAAACTTAAAGTCTGAGGTTTCCACCTGTTTGCTAAGTGAGTTTTTCTTAGAAGCTATCACCAAAGAAGTTCGGCGTTCTATTAAGCAGTTGGTCATGTGCATAGTGGAGCACTTCCCAAGTCTGATTGAATGATTAACGATTATTGACTGCACCAAGGGCATCTGATGCAGGCGGTTTTGGTTTGTAGTGATGATCATTTTAGCCTCGATGGCAGATCCAGATGTCGTTCACTCGAGGAGTTCTTCAGAGGAATCCGAGGAGAATGACACATCCCACGCGATCGTCGATTGTGCCACGGAATCAGAACAATGTAAGTACAATAATATGCTGTGAAGCACTGAATATATATCGTAGTAGCGCATTGAGTGGTGGAAGAGGAGGAAGGCTACTTTATCCGAGAGTCACAATTTTTGACAGGGTTCCTCCACCGATTTTTTTTGCTCGAGCTCGGTCGGATTCCTTCTAACACCTTCAAAACCGGAGTGGATGTCAACCTCCATTCACTACTCATCCTTGATGTGGTATCACCTGTTTCAAAAAAAGTTCTAATGGATGAAACGTCGCTGCTTAACCTAGGTTGAAAGCAGAAGGTGAGCTGAGATATTGAGCATTTCATGAAAAGTTGATGTATAAGTTAATAACATCAAACATCCGCACGCTTTGTGATTTTTTTTCAGTTTGTGCCGAGACTGAAGGTTTTCTTGATCTGTCGAGTTTTGTAGAAGAACGAAAAGAACATGAGCTAGATGCTATGTTTGCAAATCGTTTTACGATGGTGAGTCATAATCAGTGATTTGATAAAGATGATAGCTTGTGTCCGAAGCTGCGCATGTAATTCCGAAGCAGACTCGATCCTATGTGGGAAGCTTATCCGGTCCACCTTGAAGGAGGAAATTAGATTGCTGGATTGGGTTATGTGCATCGTCAAGTTGAAGCAAGGCTTACACATGACCTCAACAAGTCATGCAGCTTGCTCTTCGATTTGGCCTGTTCAGATTTTCGAGATTATATTTTGCCCGTAGCGTAATCCGGCGTGTGACGGATTTAGGAATGCGATCTTTCAATGTTTCTCACTTGAAGTATAAGTGTTTGACGGCACCTTATTCTCGAGATTATCTAGCTTAATTTTATCTGCTTAATGCTTAACGCCACATCACATGATGTGCTGCAAATGTCGAACTATATAGCTGATGTGAAGATCACTCCATCAGTACAATTTTTTTTTTTTTGAAAAGCACGTTGCATTTGATCGTGACAGCAGTTTGAAAAGCACAAGTCGAGGTCTTAATATCAGCGCAGAGCCTCGTATCAAAAACGACAGCATTCTCATTTAGTACATTGAACCGTTGAAACTTGTGCTGTCTGTGTGCACAGACAGTCACTTTATAGGTTACTTGTGAAATCTCACTGATTATTGAGGTGGGTGGTTAGATAATCCCGAAAGGCGGAGCAATGATCATATTATTAGAGAAATGTTCTTATCGTAGGATGACGATCTATACGCAGAGGTGTCGAATGGATTCCCCAAACCTATCGTTATTTACCCATGGGCAAGCCGACCGAAAAGGAAATACGATTATGTGTATGTTTAATTTTGTTGGCTTAGATATGCATTTCTTAATTATTATGGCACTTCAAAAGGTTGCTCTTTTGTTGATATTTGAGCAAAAAAACATAGATCGGTGACTGCAACTTGGTTTACCTGCTGCATTTTACCTGTTTAGGTTGAACTGCGATCGTTTTTATCTATGTGTTATTTTGATATGATTTACGCTATGTTTTTGTATTGAAACAAAAATACATTGGCATTGGTTTCCAACAGTACTGACAAGTTTTCTGCTAATCGGATCGATCTTCTCCCAATTTTCCTTTTTTATTTCGAACATTAAATCGGTTGTGTAGAATTTTATCAGCTACTGTTGAAAACTGCGTTTTGAACAAGAACGACATCGGAGGGCATCCCCAAGAAAATTGCGAGTAAGATTTAAGTGAATTAATTCAGCAACGATGTGAATTTAATGTAATGTAAAAACGGTTCGAATAAAGTAAGTTAGGCGTTGAATTTGAAAATATAAGAAGTTCCAATTTTTGTGTAATTCACAACCCGCTTCAATTAATCCTGTTGGTGTTGACATTCTTTTAATTCTGAATTGAAGTTGTTTGCAGTTTGTAGTGAGGTGTAAACATATTTGGGTCAAGAATCAGTCAGTTACGTCAGTTGCAAACGTTCGCTTATACTTACAGAAGTAGGTTTCAGTAGTTAATTGGTGGGCAGGAACTCACGAGGAGGTGAGAAAGGGGGTGAAGGCAATAAATGGCAGGGACGGAGGAATGATTTTGTCTATGGGTTCCGGAAGTGTAAAACGTTAACGCTATATTTCAGTCGATGGCGAGACGGTGCTCAAGAAGATGGGGAGTCGCCTAGCAAGAGATGGCGTGGAAGAGATGACTCGAGAAGATCTCGCAATAGTTGGCGAGGTGGAGGCGGCAGTGATTGGCGTGGCGGTGATGATCGAAGTTATCGTGGAAGAGGTGGCGATTGGCGCAGGGAGGGTAATCAAGATTGGCGTAGTAGAGGTAGAGGGCGAGGACACTCACGATGGCAAGGAAATAGGCAGGACGGAAGAAGTCCTTCAAATGAGGATAGGAGACGCCAGAATAGTCAGGTCCGTGCAGAGAACCGTGACCTCGTTTCTTATCCTGGAAGATATGAGTAATTTTCTATGTTTAGCGTACGGCCACTAAGTAAGGTGCTTGCGCTTTTTAAGTTTTCCGTTTTGTACAGCTTATTGATCTTTCCACATCCAATTTGCTTGATACTTGCATATCTCTGCGAATAATTTTGAAAAGCGTTTTTACGAAGCGACTATGTGGTTTTCTGGAATTTTGAATTTTGCATGTTGTCATTGCATTCTCTGAAATCCTTTGTTATATTATATTAGATACATTGCTTGCAAGTGCTGCAGTTTTGCATTGATTGCAAAAAGTGCAATGCAACAACAATTCATGTACCGCATAAAAGTTATGCCATACATTCCTCAAGGCTTGCTGAGAGCGCTTGTGGAAGAAATTGAGCATAAATGAAAGCTGTCAAGTCAGTTGATGGAATAGAATAAAGAATCGAAGGGTGGAATGGAATAGAGAAAAGTGATGAAAGGCACAGTCGAAGGGAACTAATGATTGAAGGCATAACCTACTGGTGAAATGCGTTGCAAAGCGGGATAAAGTTTTTGTCTAATTTTGTTTTTGTGGATGTTTCTAGTGCAGTTCCAAGAGCACTGTTACGAGGAAGGAGTGGGGGGGGGTCGAATATTAAAGAGCTTTGATGTATATTTATGAAAAAGTACTCACATGATAACAGAGATTGTTGCTGATTGTTGTTGAATCCGATTGAATAATGCTGATTTGTTGTATTTATTTGTTAATCCACTGTTTATATATTAATGTATGTATTGTTTATATATTAATTTGTTGGTGCTGGAATCTCTTTTTTTGCTGTTTTTTTTTTTTTTTTGCAATTTGTTAAGTTCGATTTTTGCAATGTGATAGTGGAAACGAGGAAGTTTTAAACGAACTAATAATTTTTTAGGGCTGTGAAGAGGAATTGAGGAGGGCGAGACCCAAAACAGCTTTGTCGTTGAAGCGTTTTATTTAAAACTTAATATACGAAATTTTCGCTTAAGAAAGCATCTCATCGCAGTACATTGATGCACGCTACAGGATAGAAAAAGATGAAAAAGGATGTTGCTTCGACAACAGCAAACAGAAGCTAAACTGGATTGAACTATGGAAAACATCGTCATAGCCATATATCGGTTTTTTGGTTTGCAATTCTATTCTTCTTGAAATTCGCGCTATGTTTCTTTGCAGTTAAAAGTATTTGATCGATGGTCAAAGATTTATCGATAATAAACAAATTTTCATTGTCATTTACATAGGTTTGACACTTTTCTGATAGTGTCAGTAACGGCAATGATGTTTATATATTAGTAAGTTGTGGGCGATTTATGTTGGTGACTAACAGAGACGGCGATATGAAGAGTCTACGTTTTGATGACTGTGCTAACATTTCTATTTATGAATTTCTTCGCATAGGAAAAGGTGGTTTTGTTTTACGAATTTTGTTTATTGTTCGTTTTTTCAGTGGACTAATTTTTTATTTTCAGCATTACTTGAAACTTTTATTTCAACGTTTGAATAAATAATTCCTATTCGTCATTCATTAACGGTGACAACGTGGCGTTTTCAATAGAAAATATGCAAGTTCTTTTAGAAAAATATTTTGCTGCATATTTTTTAATGTTGAGTGGTTTCGTGAATTAGTATTTATTTTATAAAAAATTGGCCGGGTGATGTTTTTCACCTCAATTTTTACTTTTCATTCGATAATTAATGACTTTTATTTTTGTTTTTATTTAATTCACTTCTGTAAATATTTATTTCATATGATGCCAATTGTTACTCTTAATTCATAGAGTGAGTTTTCACTTTGCTATATTTTTTGTTAATTTCTTCGCGTATGGTTCGAAAAAAAGATATTTTAGTGATGTATTTTTTGTGTCTCTTGTTATAAAGAATATTTGCACTAACAAGAGTCGATGATTTCTAACATGGCTTGCATAGGATTCGAACCCAGTCCATTCTGTTAATGTCCAGTGGTATTTCGTTTTTGTTAGAAATGTTTTATTCAATTGGATCGATGCGTTCTACTGGATATAAAAAATCTCACAGTAGGCTTTTACCTTATAACGAAGATTATTTGCAACGTGGTTGATGTATTCCAGGCCTAACGAGTTTTCCCCTGCTTTGCTGATGCAGAAGGTAGAGGGTAGCAGACGGATAAGAGGACGTGCAAGGGTGTGGATACGGTAGAGTTAAATGGCGGACAAATTTCTTTGATGGGGTAGGTACTATGAGTTTTCGCGGATTCATCGCATCAACTTCTTAGTGGTATCAGAAACAATAACAGCCATTGTTGGAAACCCCAATAGTTTTCGGCGCATAGCATCGATTTGGAGGCCCTTAACTCGGGATTTCTAACGATTCTTTTCGCAACGGGCGAATCGAGGGCTTCTGGCACTGTTGGGGGTTGTTAATGAGTTTCTAATTTAATGCAGTCGGAAGCCGCTGAATGGCAAAGTCAGTTGCTGGTGGTATAGGGGTTTTATCACTAATTAACAGTGGTAATAGTGCAGGTGGCAGAGCAATGCCTTCTCTAGTAATGATAGAAATGGTAATGTTGTCAATTAGTAGTGGTGCTGCATCAAGAACATTAATTGCTATTAACAGCAGTAGTAGCAGAAATAATAGAAAATATTTGATGGCAGTACAAATTGGAACAAGTTGCATTAGTCGTATTTAAGTATTACCTACTAAAACCAGTAATGATTATAGGTAATAATAGTACTGCTGATTGTCTTTGGTACTGTTATTATATGTGCTGCGAGATTCCTTTACTTTTGGTGGTGGTGGTTGTGAAAGTGGAGGATAATCTCACTGCCAGTATTGTACTAAGTGTGACAGTAATCAACACTGTTGTACGGAGCGCTTGACCTTCTGGTAACTAATATTGGAGTAGCTGTAATAAGATCTTTTGCTAATTCAAAAACTGCGATCAATAAAATCTCACACTTTGCGATTGTTGTTCTTATAAACGTCCAGCAGTCTTCGAAGAAATCCGATGAGAACGACGAGTGAAGAGATTTGTGAGTTTCCGTGTCCCCGATGTCAAGCGGAACTCCTTACGCCACTAAAGCGATTTCTTGGCATTTTTCATTCATATCCTTGTCCTCCACCCACACCAACCTAATCTCTTGCATTACGGAGGCAAAGGTGCCAAGCAAGCTAGGCAATTCAAATATTATCCGAATGAACGATTGTAAGCTATCGATTTTACATCCTTCACATATGTTCACCCAGTTTTCATTAATTAACATCTACAAGCAGAAGAATGCCTATCTGTGTGAATGTGTCAGTGATCCACATCATCTTAGAGCCACACACACCATATGAGTCCAACAATACTATCAGCGAGTTCCAGTAGCTTCCTTGTATAAGTCCTCAATCGGATATTCCAAACGACTGATTTTTGTGCTGGTTATTATCGGGACGAAGGCTGTGGAGTAATTTCCGACCCTCTTTCTGAGGAGAACAACGGCGAACCGACTCATCCGCATCGGATCGGTAGGAGACCAGCCTAAACCCTAAACTTCACTCTACATTGCAACTTCTCGCAAGCAAAGTAAAAGTGATATGAAGAGATATTTATTTGTAATGAGTGCTTTTTGATAAAGGTAAAGTGAACTGAGATAAAGACGTGAGTGTGAAATATTTCTAAATAAATAAAAGGTTTATTGCTCAATCTGCGATTTTGATCACTGCTTCTTTAGTGGCATTTCCATCGAATTTTTCGTTTGTCTTTTGAAAATTCCCATTTACTGCTTTCGGATATCCAATCTCCGTGGTGAAGAAATTTAGAGCATAATATATTCCCTCCATAATTAGTAACTCTATAGATCTAATCCCTTCGCCCCATGTCCAGCTGTCCGTTTATCGATCCTGCAACATCTAGTTCTTTGCTTCCTGTTCCACATCATCCACTTCTGGAGAAATTCGAAAATTTTGAAGAGAAATGGAATAGCTTCATTCATAACGGCCGAGAAGAACTAATTCTGTTATAACGCACCAACACCGGACATGTGGGAGGGACTATAAACGAACATTTCTTCTATTAAGGAGACTTTTGCCGCATATAGCAAATAAGGTCTGCAGGCGTATTAAACATCACTGGCAGCCGCTATGGTGGAGCATCGGAGGCAAAATCAGAAAATAATCGGCAGAATAGATGCCGGTGTTGATCCCAACCAAGGTCGGCTCTGATCTAATCCTGGTTGCAAAAAAGCTGGAGTCGAGAGATTGGCTCCTCTTTTTTCCCGGAGTCTGAATCAGCGGAAGCCGACGTTTCCGCGCTGTTGGACTCAGGCTTACTTCATTTTGCCGAGGTCGTTCCTTATTGGCTGAAGTTATATTCCTCGTCACAGTCAACCTTACTACACATATATCATGTCATATGTCATACCTACGCAATGATGTTATAAGAATTTTCGCCCTCTTTTTGCACATGTGTTGTAAATAGACAACCTTTATAGCCAACTTTTTTGTACACATTACTGAATATAAAAGTTTTCGCCGTAAGCGCATGCAACCCACACGTGCAGACGTATAGCACTTATATAGATACACAAAAACACGCACACGTGGACGCAAGGAGAAACAATTACACACATAGTGCAGGAGCCGCATTTCGGTTCGTAGGCATACGATTAGGAAAACGGAAAATAGTTAATTTGGCTAATATGATGCAAAATACGGTAATTCCCTAAAGGCTTAACGTCATAGCCATTAAAAACGGATTGCGAGGGAATCCCATCTTCGGAACTTAAGCGTTACGCAAGAAATGCTTTAAAGCGTTTCCCAAAATGCCATCTTTGAATTTGATGGAATTCTGCCAGTAGCTTAGCTTTCAACAGTCTCTTGCTTGACAGTGTAAAAAAAGAATTGTTAAGCCCTATGAAAGCAACCAATCAAGCTATAGCCGCACTGAAACTGAAATTTTTAATGCATAACGAATATTTCCCATACTGCGAGTATGCCTTCCAAGTTTGATATGTTAACGTTATCCCGTCTCTAATGGTCTCGCCCGATCACGTTTCGGTTGCATTTCACGTATGGTAAAGACCTCTTAAAATGGCTGTTTCCATGCATTCGAGCTGCCACTTTGTGTGCCGCGTCTCCGGTTATGGTTTAGGGCGTGCGGGAGCTGTGTCCACGGAGGACGTGGAGGAAGTAACGCTGAATATTAACAACCTATTTTGGAGCATGGGAAATAGTGCAAAGGCAACGTAAAGGTAGACAGTTGGGGCAAAAGTAGGCCCCAACTGTCTACCTTTACGTTGTCTTTGCACTATTGTCTGCGATAACTGTCTGCGACGAAAAAATTGTATTATAACATTTACGCAAACTGTGTAGAACATTGGAAATGCTGTTGTTCTGGTGCACAGTGTTTGCGGTTTCTCGCAGTATCCCTCTGCGTTTTGTTACTAGTTTTGCTTGGATTAACACTATCAAAAACACGACCTTGAAGAAACTGCGAGTCCACAAGTCAACCAGATAATACTTTCAATTATCTGATGCTGTGTACATGTTGCAGTTCCCTGCGGTTCTGTAGTGATGGTACTCGCATTTAGCAACTCTGCTGCAGTCTACGTAAATACCCACTTAGACCTCCGTGCTCCGAAGGCTTAGCCCGGTATTTATATTGACCTGTGAGACGATACAATGATGCCACAGAGACCGAGACCATAAGATCGTTGAATAACGCCCACCAGAATGCATTTGCAATCGGAGGTTCACGCTTGGATACCCTGGCGGTGGACCATTTTAGCCTTGGGAACGGGCGTCGTAATATACATTTACGCATCGAGTCTTCGATTTCGTATTGCATTAGTACCCCAATGTCCTACGAAAAAAAGACATGTCCTATCCTGGATAGGATTTCTACGTCGGTTCCCTTTCCTGCGGCCCAAATCCTAGAAAACTGTCACCATCCGAACTCTAGGTCCTTTCCCACCTCATTTATGACGAAACAGTAACTTCGAACCTATATCATCGCCGGAAATCGGCAAAACGAAAAAGCTGCACTGTACGCAAACATACAGGAAAACTGTTGTGTGAACTATAAACAATATATAATAATAACTTATCAACAAAACTCATAACACAGAAAAAAGTTGAAAAACAGGACAAAAAAATCGCTTACGAATGTATACAAACCATTAGAAAAAACAAAGCAACCTATGTATCCTTCAGTATAATATACGCTGTTTGCAATTGCAGACAATGAAGCAGCAGCTCGTTTCATTTGAAAAAGTTATATTTTTCATATAAACCACCATAGCGTTCGTTTATGTTCACCATTATCAAAAATATTCACCTGCGCTCAAAAGAATTCAATGCCGCCAACCCATCGCAATGCTCATTCATCCTCCTTTTAAAATAGTAACCTTAGGTAAGAAAGAAGAACCAGCCACAGCATCACTTACCAGTAGGAAATTATCAGAAAGCTCCGCATTACAAAAGACGAAAATATGTTGCATCTCAGGTTGACGAGTAGGGAAAGTGTGCATAAAAGAGGATATATATGCTAACACAGTTTTGTTTCGATTCACCGTAAATTCGACAATACCTTTGCCGCAAAGGAAAATACCAAGTTTTATTGCGAGACTTCCGTGAAATTACAGACAGGTTTAAAGAGAAAATACACGTCGGAAATTATTCATTCATCTGGCGACACCAGCACTTAAAATTTTAACTGCTCGACTACCTGAGTTACTACAACAGTTAATAATAAAGATAAGACGATGGTAAGAGATCAAAGAGTTGTCGAGTGGACAAAACTCCGTTTTGTGGATGCCAAAATTGACGACCCAGCTCCAGCAACAACTCGTTTCGATGCCATGACAGTTTGGAGCAAGTCGATCATTGGGTTCAAAGAAAAACAAATCGACAAAACAAGACCAATGGGTCGAAGAGAGCAACAAGAAGGGGCATGAAAAGAGAGATCAATCGGCGCATGTTGAGCGCCACCTCAAGCTGCGCCTCCAACTTCGAGCTAATTCAGAAATTAGTCAATTTGCACAGTGTCAGACGACAATAACGATAACATGGAAAGCACATAAACACCGGCATACTTTCGATCGGAACGAAAACACAGCCAGCCTGTCAGCGTGGCACTACGCACAACGCAATGTATGCAAACGCCGTGAGCAAAACAACAACAAAACGAACCTGGGCGTGAACACCTTGAACCTAAACGAAAACAGTATAGACACTCCGCATCCTCCACTGCTTCTCTCCCACTCCCGATATCGTTGTGTTCACCTCGGAATGATCAACGCAATTAAGTTCTCGTTTTTGTTAGCTCCAATGCCAAAAAATCATCATAGATAGTTAGGATAATGAAGTAAGGAAACGCTGAAAGTTAAGGAAAAACTGAACAATGTTTCTTTCGATAATTCATTTAATAAAATCTATCGCCCTCCTCAACTCCCCTTCCTCACCTCTTTATCTTTTAATAAACATCACGGGCATTGTGTCAGCTCAAACAGTAAAAGAAGCCAAGAAGAGGAAGTTGGGCGAGAATGTACAGAGTGCATGCCATTCTATAATGTAAAACAAAAATCAGACCACGATAGAAGCTAAGTTTGATTGGAAGAAAGCTTCTCGACCACAGCATTCAGTCGTCCTTTTGCGGGCGTCTTCTTGACCGTATTCGCCTTTGCGGCCGGCGACTGCACGCCGACGGATGCCAGTGGACTGGGCAACAAAGGGGCACCCGAGAGTGATGCTTGTGCGGCAAAGAGCAATGATGGGTCGAGTGCCAGCAGCGACTGCATTTGTTGCAGTTGCAGCGCGCTAGAGGGGTTCATCAATGAGGCTAGCATTGGATTCAGCACATCCTTCGATCCACCCGCCTGCAAATGTTCCTACTTTAGGCAGTTTTAAGGTTATGGTGTTTGAGAAAAAGCCTGCGAGAAAATCTTCCCCGACCATGGTGGGAAACTGCAACAACCTCTCGCATCTTCCTCGTGGAATAATCCGATCACTGGCACATTTCGAGGCATTCTAAACGTCCACTTTGCGATGCAGTAGAAAACTTCTTTTCCGAGCAATGTTCGTTCATCAGAAGACGAAGCCTCGCAACGTGGTTCTCCTAAGATCGGAGACGAGTGCATTCGAGGAACTTCTTCTTGTTTCACATAACTGAGAGCGTTTCTTCTCTAAATTTTTTAAAGAAGATTGAGAAATAGAGTCAAAAGTGGAGCTAATCTCTGTTTAAAAAATCACAATTTCGTTTCAGCAGTTTTGTTTCAAACGTGCTAACAATGATATCAGATACCAAATCTTGTGTTCAAAGATGAAAACAAACGCTCAACACACCTTGTTCGACGAGGAAGGTGCGGAGGAAGCTGCTGCGGCAAGCATAGCGTATGGACCAAGTGGGTTGTATGCCGATAAACCAAGAAGACTCTGGTTCATCAACGACTGTTGTAGCATCATTTGCATCTGCAATGCCTCGATGCTACTATTTGTCGCGTTCATTGACGTCGAAGAAGCTAGTGTCTCTCCACCCACTCTGTCCGCATAGCTCTTCGATAGTACTGTCTGAAAAAGAAACCGTCCAAAAAAATTTTTTTTAGCACTGTTTACTGTTTACTATTTTTAGTAGTGTACTGTTTACATATTGAAGCATTCTATATGTTTTATATGAAAATAGCCGTAGTAATTAAATAACACAATAAACACTGATCAACGCAATTCCATTTGTGCATCATGGAGTTCAATGCACTTTTTCAGCTTTAAATTTAGGATTTTTTTTTTCTGATCCGCTGGACCGCAACCATCCGCTACGAAATGCATCCTCAGCAGTATCCTCTTCTTCAAAATTAGTGACAGCAATCTTCATCACTCAGGAGTTCGCCGGTGACATGAAGAAGTGTTCAGATCACTGTCCCGCAACCTCGGCTAACTTCTCATATTCAGAATAAAGCATCACCATCAAAATGCGTTCTTGCAGCGAACACCTGGTAAAACTATCCCGTTCCGGAAGTTGGAAATTTTTTAGGCTGTCAAATTAAAAAGAACTGGCAAGAAAAGCGAAAGCATAACGAAGATATCGATCGCGGAAGAACGCACTGCTACTTCAGTCCACCCTGTATATGTTAGGATTTAAATTAAGTCCACAAACCAGCCGGCGCTCACTACGAAATCTCTAAATCAGCTCAATCGATAAACTAGCATTATTAAATGAATTTGGCTGTAAATCCAAAGCATTAAGTACCTCCAATAATTCACTCCATCGAACTCCAATTTTTCATATGCAGTATAGAATGAGCTAAAGACCAATGTCATAATGATATGCAGATACCTAGCAACCGATGTCTTTTAAGAATTGAAGCGAAAAGATGCACAAAGGCAACTGCAGTCAGTTCATTCAAAAGCATTACTAGGAGTCATAAGTTACCGTCTTTACTCATCTACCTGTAAGAAAACGAGACTCTGGGAGACATTTTGTAGCCAAAAATAAAATAAAATCTTATCAGAAAAGAAGAATTATAACAGCGCTAGCCCTTGGGAAAGATTTTTAAAAAGCCGCAAAATGTGCCAATTTGTAGAGATGCGCTTTCATATGCGTTATCAAAAAAGTGCATCTCATATTCTCCACTACTTCAACAGCATAGCAATTCTTTTCACGCCTAATATCAATTCTCTAACAATTAAGCACATGAAAGCATTTCTGTACATTCACGTAATTAATAACATACATAGTAAGTGCATCATCCTTCGTGCATATATCTCGCAGCTAAGAACGAACTGAAGAGAGAGATGAACGGCGATAGTTCAAACACATCTGTACACATAAGGATAGCACTTGACACACACACAACCAAACATTAGATTATTCGCACCTCAAGCAAAACCATAAAAATAGAAAGACATCTCCCAAACGATATTAAATACGAGCAGCTACTCTCCTCCTAATCTTTCCCCATATGAATGCTCGGAATGACGTTAACTTTTCAAACAGAGTGTTGTAAATCGACTCTCAGAACACCAAACATGTAGGTCACTTCATCTCAGCACTGAAATCGGAGGCCGAATTACTATAAATGCATGGACGGCCTGAATATTCTTGAAAGTAATATTACTAATACATATAAAACGTATGCATAAGACCTACGGCCGCAACGGGAGCTGATGAGGAGTGCACATTGCATTCGGGGTGCTTGTCAAGCCAAACAGGTAGATTGCGTGCGGATGGCCAGCGGTCGGCTGAAAGAGGCGTGCCCGTTGTCCTATCAAAGACAGCGACTGGCTGGTCTCCTAACGACCCTAGTGCCGATTTCGGGATCTCTCCTGGTTCCAGCGCTGTCGAAGGTGTTTTCGACGTGCTCGCCGCGGGACTCGTCGACGCTTCCTACACACACGTCTTCCATCATCCATTCAAAATTGGGTTCTCAGAGAAAAAAGAGGTACCCTCTATCTATATGCCATCATCCTCAACTCGGAAACAGGTACTCTCTTCGTAGCACGCAACCGCCTTATTTGTAGCTCTCGTTTTATCATGGAGAAAATTAGGCTTCCTAAGCAAATGGAAGAATGGTTAGACCGACTAGCACCTAACTAAAAAAGTGCTGAATGCGGTAAAACCATTTTTCCAATACCAATACCACCTTATCTTAAATAGCACTCCATTATGAGCACTTCAAGAAATTCATTATATCTGATTTTTACTTGCTGCCTCATCTATTCTCATAAAATAAATAAATTCAAGGCGCTAAAAAACATGCAAACAGGGCACTGCCAGATTTTGGAGGTTAAAGTTTTGACGTGGTTGATTACTGATTCCTGCAAGCACTTCCAAACATCCAAAGATCCTATGAGAGATATCAAGGCTCTTATATACACCAAGAAGATAAAAAACGCTCGGATATCAGAATAAGTGATTCCTTAACATTTTTTACAAACACATTAACTTTCTATTAAATTACGACGAATAATCGGGAATCAAGAGACGCGATCGCCTTCAAAAGCATATCAAATGCCCTATTCACACTCCAACAGATGCCCAAATTTAGCTTAATTATGCAAAATCATTGCAGTTCGGTGATGGTTCCACAAGGAGAAATCTTGCAAAAACCAATACGGTCCATTCAAATGTGATGTCGCCTTAATGATGTTTTCCAAAAAAGTCTTCAACACCTTCACTGGTGATTCTTTTACTTCTATCCCCATATAACATAAAAATAATGGCAAGGTACCTCAACTTTTCGGTAATCATGAATAAATATAATAAGCCACTAACCTTGGACGGATCGCCAGAAGCAGAGGGTGCCTGATGTGAGACAGGCGAATCCTCCTTTTTAACGACCGTCTTCTCGGGCGTAACAATCTGTTCCGTCGACGGGGGCGTCTTTTCTGGCGTTTCAGCAAGCTTCACTCCCGAGGTGGAAGGTGCTGGATTGGAAGCAGCGGTAATGCCTGCACTAGACGGGATATCAAGAACGAACTTTGGATGCGCCGAAAGCCACTGTCCGAGATTCTTCACCTTAGGTGCCTGATCACCGCTTAACCGCAAACCCGTGTCGATGTTCACGACGGGCACATGAGTTTCTGAAACGAATGAATCATAGACAAGGTGCTACCACTGGACTTCTTATAAGACTCTCCAGTTCATACAATAACATCCTCACGAAATCCTATTTCATCACTGCACCCTCCGACGAAGAAAAAATCGAGTTCGAAAGATACAATTGCCTTGTCGTCATTACATCAAATGCAACAACGTTGAATTGTGATCTCTACATAAAAACTATACAAGGAAGGAATGAAGCATAGAATGTTATTAAAACATTTCAATTACTAAACAATTATTTGTAAAATATTTCAACACTTGTAACACCTTGTTCAGTTATTTCAAGATCTCTTACGATGATAAGACCTATCGTTCTATTAAAATCAGCGATCACTAGAGGAAACCGCATTTGATGTCATCTATTCACCAATCATCAAGCAATAAAGGCCATGGGATTCGAATAGATTTCAGTCGTATACTCTACATTATTTGCTGATACTTCGTATTAGATATTCTCAGCGATTCGAAATAAAAACACAGTAACCTGATTGCGCCTAAATTCAAAATCGCAAATCGAGTGCCTTAAAAAGGATCAACCGAAAATAGTGAATACTTGGATATGGTGGCTACAACTTTTCTAAAAAAAAATCATAGTGTGCAGCGATGCAACTTAGCATCATTTGTTAGTGCTAATGGGTACAGTGGATACATCGCAGCCAATTCAGTGCATTCATAGGTGTTGAATACCACCATGCAAAACATATGAGAACGTGTCACTATATTTTTGAAGCTGCCACTACTCCACAAGCTGTCAGAGGTCATGTTTTATTTGAAAAATTGAAATCTGCGTTGCAAATTGCCAAAAATGATCCCGCTCAGTTGCCCTTGAATGACGCACATCAATTTGACTGAAAAAAAAGCAGAAAAATTTCGCGTTTCTTGAAAACTTTTGATGAAATTCCAAGAGTGATCCCACTCAATATCCTCCCCAGGCCACACTTGACTGCACGTTCACTTCTTCGAAATCCTTAAATCTGCAGCGAACCATCCCTCCTTTGTAATAGGGTAAGAGGAATGGAGAGGGGGATATGTATATAGAAAGGTTAAGTAACAAATCGCCTACCGGGTGGCAGATTGGCAAGCGCCAATAATTCCGAGAAGTTGAGTGTGTTGATGAGTGCCGAAGCGGGCTGTGAAGTGGATGCGGAAGCAGCACTCGACGTTACCGGTTGCAAACGTTCCAATGACGGTGTCGATACACTGCGTTTCGTACTCAAATTCAACGCATCCTCAGTTGCCGTTTCATTAGGATGCGACATTTTTGTAACCGATGTTGATGCATTTGAAGACGATGTGGAGGGCAAACAGCCAAACAATGAAGACAACATTGCGGCCTGCTGAGCCGATGACGAACCCGATGATAGTAGTTGCGGTAACAAGAACGCACCTTGAGCCATTGCAGCCGCAGCCGCTAATGGCAACTGCTCCAGCTGCAACTTAACGTAACCCATCAATTTATGAAATGGACGCCACAAAGCAAACAAATTTCAAAAACAGAGAACAAGAGAAGCTTAAGCTGATAGAAACTCTTATGTACTTTTTGGTGTTCCAAATTACGCAACACCTGTGACACATTAGCCCCAGCCTTTATAACTGTCAAAAACGGAAGAAGATTTGCAAAGTTGCAAAAACACGGCACAATTTCTTAACTGGCAGCACTCGATTCCTCTAACTTGGTACAGCTTTCTCAAGTTTGCGCAAACGACTCTTTTAACGAAATTATTTCGAGAGTGGCCAACTATAGGCCACCGGGTACCTCAATAAAGGGAAAGGGGAATCAGTGGAAATTGCCTTACCCTATTTCACCACAAATAAAGAAAAGTGTGCGACTTGGAAGTAGAATTCGGCCACAAATGGTAAATTTAGCCTTGAGGGACTAACCCTCTGAAGAAATGACTGATGAACGAGAGCACGCATTTTCTCTTTCTCCGCGTCAACGAGATCCCTCATTGCCGTCCCATTCGACAACGATCCCTTTTTGCGTCCTCTTTTAATGCGCGATTGCAGCGCCGCCGAGCCTTCCTCATCTGAACATCACCTCACTTGCTGTGAATTACATTCTAAGTCATTTCCACTCCTTCACACCTCCGTGTATCGCCGCAAAGGTAATGACCATTTAATAGATGAGGCAGTGGCGCAGTAATTGTGCTTTAACATGCCCGATCAAGCTACACGGATCTGGTCAAATCAAATCGCATATATCGAACAGCTATGTTGACGTATTTGCGAAAGCAGTGCAAAAGTCACAAATGGGAAGGCGTTTATCTACCTGGAAGGAGATGAAATAATTAAAATATGCCCAAATACAATCAAAAAAAGCAGCGATTTGATGCCCAAACATAATCACTGTTAGTGCTAATGTTGGCGTTCCAATAATGAACGTTAACGAAAATACTATTTCCTGTCATAGCTGTAGCGAAGATGTTATCACATTGAACAATCAGAAATAGAGCAAACTCCACCTAATGCCTCGGATTTACAATTCTTTCTATGATCAGCAACAGGAAGATTATAAAATACAAAAGTATTCCGAAATAACAACCATGCTCTTTGTTCTGTGAGCCTTTTGTTTGTTTTGAATTTCTCCCTCTCATTTTCGCTTTGTCTAGGTGTTCGTTTTCCGTTTTCTGCAATTTTTTAATGAACAAAAAAACGAGGTCGTCTTTGCCTCAACTTTTCAAAAGACAGTAAGCAGCAAAATCCAACTCAAATCAAAGGAATTTCCCAACTACTGCTTTTTCGCAACTACTATCGATAATGGTTGTTGAGCTAGTTAAAACTACAACCAAATTCGCCCTCATCTTGGCTTATCGCAGCACGTTTATTATAGTCTCGAATGAAGAGGTTAAATAAGTCAAGCAATTCAGTAAGTATACCATAAATTTAAATCCCATCTGTTAACTAAACAACCCCAAGCGTTATTAAGGGATGTTAACTAACCAGAGTCTTCCAGTAGTTCAACTGACGCAGCACCATTCCACTTCTTCGTTTGCAATGTTGTATAAATTTCGGCGATTCGTCGTAACAAAGTCTTCTCTTCAGGTCGAATGATCTTTAAATAGGTAAGTCTCATAGACATTAAAGAAAAACGGTTCTTGTAACAGATAGTGATCAATATTCGACATCCTTGAGAATAAGGACGCATTTTGAACGAAACTTTCTATTCCGCAATTTCATCGGACAAATGGTATACTTTCTTTTTAACACTATTTGCTGCCATACTCCATTAATTCGACTTATAAAACATCCTTAAATATTAACAGACGCATCGAATCCAAAACAAACAACACCATTCGCAAGCGTCCTCTACAATGTTGGTTTCAATTGTACAAATATCCCACACACGTGCTTCAATTATTAGCTCCATAGCCAACAGAAAATACATTCATACTACCTAGCTTTCTCATGCAAAAAACCGGGGCAAATCTGCGAATGAAGATTTGCTCTTGGCCCGGTGGCACTTTCTGGAGATACCCCTTCTCCGTCTCATCACGTTATTGAAGGTGCACTCTGGTTCATTCAGGCTTGTAGTTGCAGCCTATACAATATGACCTTCCCGAATCATCGACCTTTAAATGACAAACCTTCTGGAATGCCGGACGATGAGCTATATTCACCGAGATGTTATCAAGTCCATTTGAATCAACAACCGTAAAGAGGTCATCGTCCTGTTCGACACTCCAACCGTTTGGCATCGCTTCATTGGAGCACAGTTTGAGCAATGAGGCACGGTCCGGTAACGAATCGGCCCAGTCATGGATTTGACGCATCATATTCATTCGGTGCATTAATTTCTGTGCCTTACGTGCCGATATCGGTTCCACCTATAAAAAGAGATCAAACGACAGCATATTTTCTTAATTTTACGTTTTAACATTGTTGTGACAATCAACACGGTGACTCAAAACTAAGGCCAAACGCAAATGTAATAACATTTATCCATCCCGTTCATTCAGCCTTCCTGCAGAAATTTTTTGTTTGCTCCATTAATTACAACGGCGTAAGTTGCCTCATTTTATCGACCTTCCTTTGATAACGACGAATCAGATGTGCATTTTTACATGACAGCGTCCCACTTCCTTTTTCGAGCTTGCCCACGACCTACAACGCTTTTTTTAGGGTACTTTCAAGCAAAACTTCGCCGCGTTTTCAAGTATAAATCCATAGCCATCAACAAAGGACATCAAAGAATGCACGTTCATCCCAATCGCCCACAACAGATATGTTGTAGAATGATAGAATGTTTCCCCACATAAACGCTCAAACGCAAACGCATTCGCTTGAAATAAGATGCACAGCATATAAGTGCATGCTCAGTACACATCTTACGAGAATATCATTGCAAACCGCAACGGTTTGAAGGAAGTGACTATATAATGCTTGAAATAATGGTCATTCAATGGGGATTATTCAACCACATCGTTGCGTTCATTTGTTGGCATAATAGATTCACATCGGCACAGAGCCATAAACAAAGAAACATGTGTGATAAACATCAACAACCAAGTATGAATACACTGAATGAAGCTCTCGCTTTAGAGCCGACCGAACAAAAAAGCATTAATCACGATGTTAACGCATGCCAAATATGAACAAAGCCTCGAAGCGGTTTACAAAGACCCCTCAGCGAACATTTTGGTATTTGTATGTTATTTCTGCTAAGTTATTACAGGTTCTCTTCCACTGCACTTATTTTTTATTTTATGAAATATGTTATGCTAATCCATAGCACAATCACTCTGTTGAACGGAAAATATGCATTGCGTTGGCCATCTACCTATTCGTCAATAATCCAATACGTCTCAATATAAACTGCATTCTTGGAAGGACATAAATAATTTTCTTGTCCCCCCCCTCTCTTATTTCATCGAATTGCGATGGGACTAGACCGTTCATAGCCAATGCAGTTCTATCTAAGCCCTATTGTGCTCCTCCCCTCTATTTCCTCTTTACTGCTATTGATATAATCACAAATGGACTCGGAGCCACTTTTGAATGGTTTAAAGGAAATAGGAACCTTCATAGCCCTCTGTAGATCAACCGTCGACATTTGATTGCCAAGTTGTTTTGTGCACATTGACAGCACACAGTAGAGTTGCTCCATCAGTTCGCTGTCTGACTTCTTCTCAAGTAGCGGTGAAAGCTGTCTGAAGCGAGTCCACGAGATTATCGTTGATGGATCATCCTTCACTCCGTAACTACGCAATACGCGCATGAATTCCGCCTCCTCTCGCTTCGACCATCTAGAAAATGTGTCCTAATTAATATGTCCATGTACATTACGCAACTAGCAACAAATCCTTCGTTTCGCAAGATTTTCAAAATTTCAGATCAACCTACAATCTCCAGGTCTCATATTTGAAGTAGATGCCAAATACTCTACTTGATAAAAGTAATTTGACAACCACACCTTAACAATAAGAATTCAATGCCTTCATCAACACCGGAAATAGGGAACTATTAAGCAACTTTTACCTCATCTAAAGTCCTCGGCTAGGTAGTTGACTTCTAAGGAATTAATTCAAACTCAAGGGCATTCTCTTGCCTTGGATAGGGCACAAATCACGGAAATTATTAAATTCATAGTTAGTGAAAATTATGTTATTTTTGCAGGGTTCATCTTTAGACAAACTGAAGGACTGCCCATGGGAGGAAATGCCAGTCCTGATATAGCTAATCTCACCTTGCCCATTATGGAATATAAAAACGCCAAAATTTCACGTTTTTATGCTATTTGTTGGAGGTACGTTGATGGTCTTCTTATATTCAACACCGAACAATTTCACAACATTGCTAAATTAATTTATGGAGATTCACTACAGATTGAGATTACATATGAGAGCAACATAGCTAAATTTTATGGACTTAAACCTCCGTATTACCTCTAATTGTGTAATTTTAAGTGTCTATGATAAAACGAATCAATTTAGTTTTTCGGTTAATAAATACAGTCAGTTGGACAGTGACATTCCACTTTTTATACATGAAAACCTAACGATCTCTCAAGTTCTTAGATTTAGTAAACTTTGCTCATTTAAGACAGATTTCATTAACAAATGTAAAGGACTACTTAAAAACCACAAGGAGAAAGGTCTTAGCACTTTTCTAGTAGAAAAATATTTATATAGAAAAATATATCCATACATGGATTTGTTTCCCTTGGAACCTAATTCCAGTTTCTGCATTAGTATTACAATGTCATTTTAGAATTTTTATTAGTATTTCGTCTTAAGAACGTTTTAGTTATCTGTAAATGTCATTCATATTTCTATGATAGGTTTAACGTTAAACACAGATCAAATAAATATTTCACTATATGTTGCAACTATACGGTCAAGCCCGTTAACATCTACAATTAGGCTTATCGATTATCATATTATCACATATGGTTTTGGTGCACTCATGTCGACCATATGCTCCAACATACATTAACGTTTATACTTTTGTGCACTATTTTTCTAAGTTTATAGATAAGTCATATATGTAGCTTAATTTACATAGTGGTTCTTCTATTACATCATTCTTAATCTTTGATTTTCCTTTATTATTTCGAACTATGGTGACGAGGTTAGTGCTATCGTTTAAAGTTTTTATATTTACTGCAATTTTCTCATTTTACATTTTTCAGTTATTCTCATAAAGGTTACTTTTCTATTCCTTTCTAATTTTCTACTATTAGTTAAGCTGTCTATAAAGATTCTTATACTAACACGGTTATGCGTTTCGTTTTGACGATGGCCCGCGCATAACTCATGTGCACACGTCAACGGATAAGGGCCGAAACGTGGTCACCTTTTGTTCTCATAGGTCATCTATCCGCGTCTTACTTCGTGCAAATAAAACTGTTCTTTCTTTTCTTCTCTTTTCCTAACTTCGTTTTCTCGGAGGAACATATTCATCTGGGTCTATATTAACGTTGTACGCATAAAGGACTTTATGTCAGTACTATTTCAGTATAAAACTTTTGAAGTTTTTGATGTGTGCATCATATTTTCTTTATAAAAATTTCATAAATTCTAGAATATTGTTTGTTTAAAGGTGCACTCAATCAAACTCAATAAAAGAATGCTGTTGTCGAAATCAAATTCAAACGAGCGAACGTTGATCGCCCTCATCAGTTAATCACATCATTACAATTGTTACTGTGCATATGCTTTCAGATGAACCAAAAAGCATTTTCATATTTGATTATAACATTCGTTAGCTTAATCACATCAACATTAATAAATTTATACATCTGACTGCAATTCATTCAGTCGATAGCCAAAAATGCAATCCTCTTGCAAATATGCATTAATTCCTACCTAATGACTGCAAAAAGCAAATAAGCCAAATCAATCTCTGCCTCAAACTATGCAAACTGATTCATCAATATTCATTGCATTTCTGTGATAATGCAATTGTAACGAACATCCAGCTGGAATGTTCACTGATGGCAGACACCGTACGGTGAACGCACTGATATCTAAAACCTGATTGGCAATAATGCTTCAAATAGAAAGATAGCAATGGAGTGTGGCATAATCGTTTAGGATCCTCATCCAGAGGATAAAAAAGTGGAATTCAGACATTGTTTCTTTTTGAACACACCCTCTCTCACCTTTTGTGCACAACACCTAAGACAAGATCTGCATCTATAAGCGCATAACTTACGTCAACGCTGAAAGAGTGTCACTACGTTTCCGTTGGAAGTGCATCAGCAGTCTCCGGAATCTGGTAAGAAGTTCGACGCCAGATGGGAATGTCTCCATAGATTTCGTCGCGAAACACAATGCTTCATCCACACGCATCGCATCGTAGTTTTCAACACCTTCAACTTTCTTTGTTATAGAAATGAAATTCTAGCAATGTCACCACTGCCCTATACACTTATACTGTACGGTTCGATTCGACAGCTAACTGATCACAAATCAAACACGTCTTCAGTAACTTCACCACTGTTTGGGAGTCAGAACGTAAAGGAGACGTAAATAAAAAATGCAACACTATCATCCAAATAATGAAACCAAACTAGAGTAAAATCATAGTACCCCTGAAAAATCAACTTCACTGCTTTATTAGCTATTTTTTATCACTTCTGCTTGAGGGAACAATACTACTGCAACGAAGAAAAACTCCCCCCCCCACTTCCCCCTCGTACCTCTGTTCACCTATTGAATACATACTCCCAGCCAACCCGAAACCTCAAAGAATCTCTTCAATATTAGATCACCAAACATACCATGCTTGTGGGCTCCAATAAGGAAACTTTTGTCACATTCCGCATCCCAACCGGCAAAAAATGGTTCATTCATCTCAACGCTCAAATCGACGTCATCGGCCTTTGCACCACTCATTATCGCCTCACTCCTACTTCCGATTACCTGCAAAATCGAATGTTTCCATCACCTAAAACTATATACTTGTTAAACCCTTATATAGAAGTTTACCTCTAATTTTTATTGATCGCATAAATTTTATAATTATTTTTAGTGCAAAGTGAATTTCAACAGCGCAATGGACATTCAACAGTTCAACAAGGTCAGATGAACAAAGCGTGCTTCCCGTTTCACTTTCCTGTTCAAATAAGCATGAATAATGTGTAAAGTGAGTACAATCCTCCATATGTAATGTGTGTGCAGATCACAACCCCTCAAGCGCATTTGCCGCACAATTTAAAGTTCCCCTACAAGGATGTGTGTACCACATAAATATACCATCTCCAGAACTGGATCTTCCGTATAGATTTTTGCATAAGAGAACGGCGGAGAAGGAAATATCATTCCAGAGCACTTTGAAAACTCCGATAATTTATTCAGTAGTAACGGAAATTATTATACAGTAAGTGTGACAAATTTCCGAGAATACTGAGTGACGAGGTAGAAATCTATAAAACTCTCAAAAACTTTAAAAAAGGGATAACATGCCCTACTTAACATTGCAAAGTCATTGTTGCATACCTCAGTGTTGAGAATATGTAACTGATGCATTCGAACAAGCAGTTTGTTCGCATGACGATGAACATGCCTGCAAATTATTAACTTATTAGGCGGGATAAAAATATATGCAACATTTCTGTCATCCACCCTAATACTAGTGAGATCATTACCACCCACGTTTTGCCAGGGATTTGGCCTCACTTATGACTACTATTATTATTATAAAAATCAGATGAAATACGGGATAGGTTGTTTCACTGCGGGTGGGTTCTATAATGATAAAAACTCTTTTCGATGCTTATAACATTTCTTCAGAATAGAACATAATAATATTCTTAAATTAGTCCTCAAAACAACGAGCGAGTAGCAATAAAGCTGCCAACATATTCCATGTTGCTCTAAAAATAAGATCAAAACACCTCTGGAAAGATGAATCGACGGCAAAGGCGGGCGGGTTGAATTCGGGTAAAGCAGCCCAGCCTTCATGGAAAACACTCGTCAAGTTGTTTGTTGGCTTCTTCTTCGTGACCGTCTTGCCAGGCACTTGGCCTCCTTTTGGGATTATTAGTCGCCAAACAAACTCGCGTACCTTTTCATCACCACGATATTCACGAATACAATGGAGAAGAAGCGTCCTGAAATACTTGCTCTCATTGCAACAAGTCCTCTTCGCTGCCTTTCCACTCCACTCCGATCCCCGACAAGAACGAATTATAACATAATCCCTTGCCAAGCCCTCTCCTTCCCTCCATCAAGTCCACTCAAAAACCAATATGCTATAAAACAATATACAGCATAGAACTGCACAAAATACCTGGATATGTGTTCGATATCCGCTTCAGAGACGCTCTCTTTGAGATCACTTGCCTCTCGCATTGCCTTCCACCGACCCCATCCATACTGAGCCAACAACTTCTCCACCTGAATTTTCCTATTCGTAAACACTATCATCTTCATTTAAATCGTTAAGCACATTGATCAGATACTACAAAAACCTGAAAGTCTGTCCTCCTGTCTTCTGCTGTATTATGATCTTAAATTTCGCCTTTTCTTTTCCACAAGCAACGATCATTATATCCTGTCGTTTCTTGATTTGCAAAGGTCCATCCCCATCATTCACCTTTAAACCCTCAATCAACAAATGGTTAATCGACCCTTAACCACCGAGTAAGCGTATCATACTCCCGGGTTCATTCTATTCGCTTGATCAAGCACTTAACTCGATGGAATGGCTTGAAACAATCAATAGTTGTTTCCGCTCAAAAAATCAGTGCATGTTGCATTGATTACTTTTCCGGTTAACCATACCTACGCCTGAAGCTAATGGAAAGAAAGATTTACAACAGTGGTAGCACAACTTTACATCGTTCCCGCTTCAACTCTCCCTTCTTCTCACCTTTCCCCTCCCATTCCTCATCCATGTCTCTCCTTGTATACAGCTTGTTTACATTTCATAGTGTACAGATGGCCTAACAGAAAATTTCAACAACTATTACGAGGTTAAAGGCGCGTCGTTTGGGAAGGGCGTATCGAAAACGTTCTTATATGAAAATTTTCCGCAGTCTGAATATTGTTTAAAAATTCATACAGAAAGTTCTTCGATCAGAGCAACCGCTCAACGTAAACAGTTGAACCTTGAAATATTCGCTTTTGTTGAATGCCAACTCATCGGGTCGATATTCTTCATCCTCCCTGCGTCTTTTCCTATCTCCTTTCCTCTCACCTCTCTTGCGACCCTTCCCACTTTCGTCACTTTCTTCACCATCGCTGTCATCACCTCCTTCAGCTTTGTAAATATTCTCCTCAAACCTAAAGCAAAGCAAAGCTTATTTTCTTCGGCTAATTTGCACGCAATAATCGACGATCGTAATTCAAGTGCTGATTCAAATTAGAAATGGTGGAGGAAATGCGGTTCCCGTTTATCCATTTCGATCAATGTGAGTGCCTTTCACCATTTCATTATGCAAAGAAAATCAAAAACAATCTTGAACATTGTTGTGTGCAAATAGAAATCTTGAATGCGCAAATAGAAATGTTCAACGAATAAACACAAAACTCTTCGAAATATACTTTAATACAGCCGGATTCATTGTTTCCTCTATCCGCCAGAAAAATTGCATCCTCCCTAAAAATTGCCTAAGTTTACTCTCCCTCTCTCCCCTTCCTATCTACTAGAAGCGAGTGACTAATGCCTTTTCCTTTGAGGAAAGTTTGAGATGGACGCTCCCTCACTGAAATTTTCTAAAAATTTAAGACAAGGAAATAAGAACAAATAATTGACTTGAGTAACATCCCCTCTTCTTCTGTCATTCCTCCTCATGCAAGAGGGAATGTTTGCAAAGGACTAACCTCTTTTTGCGATTCCTCGGTTCAAGCAAAATGAGCTCCTTATCACTTTGGCTCATTTCGGTGTCGATATTCGCTTTCTTGGCCCATTTCGACCAGAAATTCGGATCATCGATATCTATATCTTCTCTATTTGTCGATGAATTGAACGACGCCTTCGCAAATGTCGATCCTTTTATTCCCGCCTTAATGAGGGAATTCTTCATTCATCGTGACTGGAATCTTTTAGACCTCTCTTGCCACATACACAAAAAAACCTCTTAAATGCTCTACTAAAATTGCGTGACTTCCTCAGACATCCATTACATTTGAGGAGGTTCCAAACGCATTAATGCATAGAGATATATTTGGTTTTTCGAGGGAAATAGCTAGATTTCCTATATCCAATGAAAGCATGCACTCTCGTCCATTGATTAAAAAGAAGAACCATAAACCGATCGCATTTTCTTGTTTCCTCGCGAAACAAATTCAACTGCATTTCAAAAAAAAAAATAAAAATTTTATTGTCTTGTGGCTTTCACGGGTGTATGTGTGTGTGTGCCTGTGTCTGTCCTATAATTTTAACTCACGGACCACGTAACCAATTTTAACTGACAAAAGTATTATCCCTATGCAAACATTAAAGTTAAGCCATCAGCACTGCAAAACAGTTGTCGATTCTTAAGAGAGAACAGTCCATTCAACTGAAATATGAATAAAGAAGAATCCCACCAACAACCTCAGCAGCCTATAATCTTCGGTTACCCAAATTTACATCTTCTATTTCAATGTCTATAATTAATAGAGAAATAAACGAAGTACTGTGGAAAAGTGATATGAGGAGAGAACAACAACCTCGAGCGTGATAGTTGTTGTACGTCTCTGCAGAATGGTGTCGATGTCCTCCTCGTTGAACTTGCTCTCTTCATTATTCTCCTCCATTATCGCTCCATATGCACCTTTCTTTAAGAGTTCTTCCACTTCTTTACGACTCAATTGCTGCTGCAAAATCATTATTTTATCCCATTTCATAGTACTGTTCAATTCAAAACACTCCCCATGAAGAAATGAAAATACTCCAAAAAGATCAATTTGAAGATTTTTTATCACCATAATGAATACTTAAAGCATTACAAAAATCGGATTCGCACAAATGCATCAAGCGGTTAACTAATCACGTGCTTGAATCCATTCCGGTTAATGACTTCATATTGTTTTATGAACCGCATGAGACAATTCACATATTTAATCGTCTCTTTTTAGTTTTTCTCCAATTGTACTTTATGCTGCAAAATTCGACGAGTATAAATGCCTTAATTGCCTTCTCCAGATAATTTCTCGACAGATAGGCTGCTAAGGTTCTCCCTTATATTTGGTCAATTCGCTATAATTGAATAGGTATAGCTGACTGCCCAAATGCAATGAAACAGTTCATCACTTTAGAAAGTATGAACACAGCAAAGGCAAAAATTCTTTTGAAAAGTGAAGTAAAAGTCATAAAAAGTGATCACAGCATGGGAAATTCCTTCTTCCCTTTCGTGAGCTGAAACCACTCCCCTCCCGATACCCAATTCTTTGCTACAAAAAACGAAAGCAAGAACCAACCGAGGTGTCTTTGAGAGCCGTAGTCGACTGCAGAACAGCCTTATCGAGACCAAGCTTCAGCGATGCCTTGTCAAACATCTCTCTTTCATAGGTATTGCACGTTATCAACCTGTACACTTTGACCATTTTCGTCTGTCCAATTCGATGGCAACGAGCTTGTGCCTATAAATATTGAACTTCCGCTAGTATTCGAAATAAATCTATGCCGCGATACAATTTCAGCCTCTATATGATAAAAGGAAATGGTTCGTCCTTCTCAAATCGTCTTCACATGAAAATACTGACCACAAATGGTCGGTCAATGCGACGATTTTGATAGAAATTCTCTAAGCAAGAGCAATCTTTCAAGAAAAGGAAATACGAATTTCGATTCAATAAATGATATTCATTCATCTAACCTTTGAGAAGATATTGTACTATTCACAGATATCATAAACATTATTAACAATAATTCATATTTTGCACTACTCAAACAAAAATCTACTTTAATTTCAATCACATAAAAAAAATGCAGAGATTATCTCTCATCCCGAAGGAACAATGGCACTGAAACAGCCAGCATTATCCATACAGAGTGACTAGACAACGCAAAAGAATATAGGCAAATAAATTAGAACAATCTGAGCCCAAAAGCCAACAATATGTATGACGCTTATTCTTAATACTGCTAAAGTTTGCCGCAATTTCAATCTTTGCTGGCTTACTAATAAATCAAGAAAGCAATTAAAAAAGCAAAAGAATTAATGGAAAAGGAACCTGCAAGTCATTTTGTGGATTCCAGTCAGAATCAAATATGATAACTGTATCCGCTGCAGTCAGATTTATTCCAAGACCACCAGCACGTGTACACAACAAAAATACGAAACGATCCGAGTCTAAATGGGCACACAACATTTCATTTATCATATTCAATTTTACGACAAATAAATTAGCACCTTTAAATGAGTTACATCGAATGGCAAATCATATCAACAGTGTACGTCTAAAAGAAGACGTTAACGGGGACGTCAACACGTGAATTTCTCTCAAATAAACAGAATTCGAGCTTCGAAAAAAAAATTTCAAACAGCCAATAACTGGGGGCTCTAAATTATATGGGCAAGAGATATGCTTTAAGCATATCAAAGCAAAATGCGTTAAACTTGGAACTTCGATCGTTTTATAAAAATGGGGGATGAGGATGGAATAGAAGGCAAGCATTCTCCTCAATAATCTTTTCCTCTCGCTCTTAACTCTCTCAGCTACAAGCTGAATCAGCTTCTCTTTCGATGAGATCTTCATAGGCGATCGTATTACAATCGTCTTTAGCCTTGCTTAACGTTTCTTGTTTTGTTTATTGCGGACTGTTTATCGAATGATTCACAGCATATCCATGATACGATAAACAAGTGATTTAAGAATAATGTGAAAAAAAAGAAGCTTAGAGCAGAACGATTTTTAAAAGAAGAACAATTTAGGAAGCATAAATAATCTCGAGGAAATAAATTGGTTGCCCATCGTACCTTTTTTACTGAAACGATCGATTGCCGTTTGTCGTAGATCGCCTCGTACATTCCCATCAATTCGTTCAAAAGTATAACTGTAAATAAGTCTCTGCATATGACGTCATCGATTTCAATGCCCTTAGGTGAATCCCAAAACGTGAAGTTTGAGGAATAAGCGGTTTTTGTATAATGGAAAAACTTGGTTCTCGAGCAAGTACGTAGATGAGCCGGAAAGCCCGTTGCAATGAAAAAAAGCAAATAAATTTGTGCAAAAAGGAATAGAAAACAATGTCATTAATCGAATAAGAAATTTTCCGAAGCAAGAAATGAAAGAAACATATGGCGATATCTTTTAGTTGACTTTGCCGTCATATATGTTTTCATGTGAAAAAATAAAGTGCAATAATGATTAAAGTTTAAAAAATTCAAAGTAATAAATCATTTAACCGCAACAATTAATGCAGCAACACCGGAAGCACAAATCTATTACTGAATCAAATCTGCAATTAGCCAACAATTTTCTAATAAATATCGACGAGACTAGCAAAACACATAAAAGAATCGAAATAAAGTGCAACCTACTTCTGCACAACCAAGAATTCTTCGATGATATCAAGAACTCGAACCATCTGCGAGAAAATAAGTACTTTATGTCCATCTGCCCTCAGTTTCGGCAGCAATTTCGCTATGAGAACGAGTTTGCCTGATGACTGCACAAGTGCATGTTGATACAATTCCTCTTCATTCCAATCCGGATGTACTGTTTTCATTTCGGATATTATCTGCTCCTCCGCACCTATAATCATTCGCACATTTAGCATTATCCATCAAAATATTACTTGATTATGTTTCTTGAAATGTTCAACTTACAGTTCCCAATCTTCAAAATATCCTTCAAAATATCAAAAGTTTTTTAGTTACTTTTTGATGAAATAAGTGAAGTTCCCAATCTCACATAAGAATATAATTTAACTAATTAATTAAAGTTCCAAATCTCGCACAAAAATGCAATTATTCAAAGTTTCTTCGAAATGAAGAAAGTAAAATTCACCGTTTTTCATAAATCCAAAGTATTTCGGTATTCATTCAAACAACTCGATTACCTTACTACTCGATTACATGCATCATTTGGAAAAGTTTGCGGTCATAGTGCATAGTATCCTCAACAGTACATATCGCACGCCATAAATGCACAGAAAAATGGACCAAAACCCTTTTACATATCGTAGATTAATTTCTATTGCATTAATAATATATCTCATCTCTAATGAAGATGAAATAAACATTATCGTACTCTCAAAAATAAAACACAATTCTGATTAGAAGACAATCATGCCGAGATTAACCTTCTACTCAACAATTAGCGGCATTGTCAGCTAAAGATGCGCAGAAGTTCATTACAATGAAAATAGCCTATCCTCAGTGACAAAAAAACAACACAAGCAGTAAATCAACGATATATGCACATATTCTCGTTTTAAAAAAAAACCCTGAAGAAATTGTAAGCAGCAAGAAACAATATTGCATTGAACTGAGAGATGAAACGAAAAGGTATTGAAATAATAAAGCAGTTATTTGCAACGCAGAAGACAAAAACAAAAATAAAGAACGCACTATTCATCGACAAGATGAAACTCATTAAGAACGCATGCTAACATACGATCGAAATGATATGATTCATTAGCCTCATTTCATTACTCACTTCTATATCCATTTATATTAGCCCAATTCATTATTGTTTACAACTTCTTCAATATGTTTTTGAAAAGAATCTCTGTACTCATCTATAAATGAGTTCTTGTTATCCTGCTAGAGTTGTCTTTACATGGCTAATATGTCTAACTCTGTCAAACTGTTATATCAATGCACTGCATCGTTCATCTAATATTTCACTGCGCCACCTTGTTAACATATGTGAACAATTCATGCACACATCATCCATGATCACCAAATCAGATATAAAGAATACCGTTGATGAGGAATGGATGATTGCAACATTTCCTCAACTCCATCATCGTATTCATAAGTGAAGGCACCGATGTGCCCTTACATAAATGTGAGAAATTGCGTTCCAAAATTGCTCTATAATACTTCTTTTGCGTATTCGATAGCTGAATCTGAAAACGAAACACCTCATTTAACAGTTGCTATACGCATGAATTATTACATCAACTTTCAGCCTCTGGGACTTCTATCCCCTTCAGTTTCCGAACAACGTTTGGGAACCGGTTTTATTTCTGTCATTTCGTTTCTTACTGAAATTGGTTTCTAAAAACAAATTAAGTGTGCAGTTAGGTACTAAACAAAAGGAGCTGATATTGTATGCTGTGGTGCCAGATTCCATCGATATTTCAAGTGAAAAAAATTTCCGATTACAAACACTCCCAGGACGAGATTAATACTAGATGGGAAACAACCCTGAGGCTCTCAAAAGAAGAGAAGGAGGAGATGGGAGAAGAAGACAGCGAAGGTCGCAGGTTCATGAGCGCCATTTAGTGCTTGAGGTGCATTTAGTAAAACTACAACCATTTCTATTGCCATTAACAGATATCTCGAAATAGTCTACTTCGAAATAGTTTAAAAAGAAGAAAAAATGAGACCTCAATCCCATTAACAAGACTTGTAGAAAGAGAAATCAGCAAATAAAAACAGAATAAACTAGGAGTACTTTAGATTGTTAAACAAAATCTGTCAGCTCACCTCGATGATAGTCTCCTCTTTGGGTTGCAAGGTCTTTTCGACGTCCTCTTTCAAGCGACGTAACATCATTGGTTTGAGTATTTCTTGCAATTTCTGTACCTGATCTTCTGTCTGACACTGCCCGAATTGTTCCAGAAATGCCGATGAGCTATGAAACTGTTCTGGTTCAAGAAAATTGAGCAGCGAGTATAGTTCCTCAATGTTATTCTGAAGAGGTGTTCCCGTCAACAACAAACGATGCTCCACTGTGAACGATAACAGACCTGAATGCAACTTTTAAAATTCACCATTACAATTGAAGAGAAGAAATTCATATCATCAGCAAATAGATGGAAATCGAATTGTGAATTGCCTTTACTGAACTCCAAACAAACAAATGGCAGCATTTTTATGAGTACAGATTGCATTTACTGAAGCATAGAAAATGACACCTATGCATTACAAGCAAATCTTTCCTTTACCTAGTGATTTACCGTATCATTATTTCCGAAAAGTTTTTCTTGCAGTTATGTCTAATGCGCATTCCCGACCATTACCGTTTCTGCAGAATGAAGTGTCGCCAAATATACTGAAAGAACCAACCCAACTGGCAATAATCCTTGTGGAATTGTCACACCTCACAACACACGAAAAAAGAAATATAAAAGAAGCATACAGGCATGGTTGGGTAGATAGAGGGAGGGGGTGAGTGAATGGACGGAAGATATGTTGCGAGCGCAAATTTTTGCATTTAAATCCGTATTCACATACCGCCTGTGAGAAGTTTGCAATTCCGATTTTTGAGTCGATGTGCTTCATCGATTACACAAACGTGATAATTAATTCTGCGGAGAATATCACAGTCACAAACGACCATTTCGAATGTCGTTATTAATGCATCAAATTTCACAACATTCTTCTTGCTTATCTGAAAATGAATCGCATGAGGGAACTGCTTATACGCTAATTAAATCACAACAGAAAATCGACTGCAACATTTACCTTTAGAGATGACATACTCATAGAAAGGTTGATGCAAGGTGCTAATAGCGGCAGACAGAAGCATTGCTCCCCCCCGGATAACATCAGCAGATCCATTCTCACACACATCGTAACTCATAAACGAATGCGCAACATTAGGCACTCAAAAATATCAAACACAACTTCACGCCCAAAAAAGGAGAGAGAGAGGTACGCGATGTGTCATGAATTTACATGGACATTCAACCTAAACAATCAGACAATAAAAGTTGAAGGATCTAATAATTCAGCGTTTTATAGCTATTGAATATAACTATGGCCATTTACATGCTTCATGTGTACGAAAAAGATTTCAGACGAAAAGTTCGAAAAACCTTTTTCCACAGTCCAATGATGAGCTCGAAGCATGAGGTCACATAGTAAAACAACTCACCTTCTGATCATCGGGACGGTAATAGAATTCACTCTGTTGGATGAGTTGCCTACTTGCCGCGCTCCCATGATAAATGATGGCATTCATATCAGTCCATATCTCGAACTCTCGTTGCCAGTTGTGAATAGTGGAAAGCGGGACAACGATAAGAAAAGGTCCGTGAATACCATAATCGTAAACTCGTTGCAGGAAACAAATTGTTTGCACCGTCTTTCCTAATCCCATTTCATCGGCGAGAATGCAATTTTGCCTGCAAAAAACTTTCACGTTCCTCCTGATTTTTAAAAATACCTGTCTAAACGCCAATTTCACAAAAAAGTGTATCAGTAAGTAGCACAAACAACTGCTGAACTATCATGTACTCTCCTTTCAGCAATGATCATAGGATGATAGGCATCGGATCCAACAAACTCAAAATAAACAGTGAACTTTCCTTGCTGAAATCGCTTTAAGCAAGTGAAACTTAAAGCTGATAAAAGCAATCAACAATCACAAAAAATGAAAGCAAGAAGTTAACGGACCTGTTGTAATAACAGTACAACAACCAGTTGACACCTTCAAATTGATACTCCCTAAGAGTGTTATCATCTTTGAAAGTCGTCTCCTCAGGGATCTTCCTCCACTCCGAAGCAGAAGGTCGTGGCCTCGGTTTCTGAAAAAAATACAACAAATGATACGCATTTATATTTATATCAGCAAATCCAACATTTATATGAACTTATTTGCTCAGAATAATCGAAAAAATAAACGAAAGGGCGCTCAAAACCATGTCGGATCTCTTTTCTTATAACTACATAAAAGCACTAATCCCTCAAACATTAATAAAAAGAATCTGCCACGTTCACGTTTAAGCCATTCCAGTCAATACTTTCATTTCCTGTCCTTATAAACCACTCTGATATTAACACTTCCATTGATCTAAAAAAAGATTTCTACAGCCTAATTAAGAAAATCATAACAAATTTTCTAGCAATAAAATATTCATCGGATGCATTGCATCAAAGTGACATTTACATTGCTGCAAATATGAACATTAAGGTATGGAAACACAATAGGAAGCAAATTTACATCTACAGTGAATTCGAAAATAACGATCGAAATGAATGCTTTTATATAAACATTAAATAAAACTGAAATAATTCACTATGCAATAGACGAATGGAACCAACCATCTTCAGCGAATCGACAATATTTCGTGCTTTTAACGCATCGATCTTCTCTGATGGTACGATGTCGATTTTCTCCCATGTTGAATCCTCATAAGGAAGTGACCGCCACTTGACCAACGCATATTTATCGTCACCGTCATCGCTAACGTCGAGGACACGTTCCACGATAACGAAATCGCTATTGAACTGTTCGTCATCGTCCTTCAAAATACAAGCAATAAGAGTGCAAATATTTGCATGTCACCTAGTTAGTCATTTCACAGCTATCGAGACGCTTCTATCACAATCATGAACACTTCACAAGGCAACTAAACAATTAGATATAATTGCCTCATAGCTAGCAATGTCCCATATTTCGGTTCAAAATTTTTCTTGGCTCGGGAATTTGCACCCAAATAACCAAGAATCTATTCAACATTTTATGTCCCCGCATGTGGAAAATCAGCCCCACCTTGCATCACAACCCTCCATACGTAAGACTTACATTATATGCCATCCTTCTATAATACTATCTGTAATATATGCACTTAATAAACGAATTTATACTTCCCAATAAATGTCTACAAAGATATGAAGCGAAAGGGAAACTACTAGTGGCTCCTATCGCAAGACAAAAGCGCCACTAGCATACGTGCTTTTTCAACGTCACTGAGCAACAATCTCGATGTTTTTTGTTCATATTACGGATTTTTCCTTTTTATTCCATCAGACATCCCTTGAACTTAAGCGAGAGAGATTTCTAAACCCCTTTGGGAACTTGAAATTCGATACTTTCAAAAAAAATTTTTGAAACGAACTAGACTTTCGCAAATCGAAAGAAAAAATACCTGATCGGAGCTGTGTGCTCGCTTCTGAAGAAAACGCTTCAATTTGGCTGCAGCACGCTTATCACCAGTCTCTAGCTCTTCCTGCGTTTTCCATTCACAGTGAATATATGCCCTATAAAAATCACTTTCGAATAGAACCATTTAACAAATACATAAAATTACTGAAAAATGGCCGAGAAATTTATAGAACTCTAAAACCTACAGATTTCGTAACGAAATGATAACGTAACTTGATGAAAAATCACTTTATTTCAGAAAAAAATCAAAACTATTTTTTGATCCTTTCAAATCGACGGTTGCAATTCATCCACAATTCAGTACAGGGATCTTTGTTTTTTAACAATGAAGAGTACAGGACCATTAGGTTTCTGCCTTCAGCCAAACCGTTTCCCATCGATGTTGGTTCCTTGGCCCAAAAAAATCGTCTTCCCGTACTATGCGGTTCGAGAGCGCAAAAGTGTACTGTAATTTTAAAAAGTGCTATATAACGAATTTTTATGCCACCTGCACCTTTTTCCAAGCAGTTGCCACTCATCAGCAAAGCGACCATCCAATGCTCGGCATTTAAATCAATCATAAATGAGGCTGAAGTAAACAAGTTCTGATGAATCAAGGCACTGTGGATACAACTGCCCTCAACACACGGAAAGGAGAGAGGAAGCGGTGTGGAGGGGACGGGGAGAGAGGAGCAACGGGAAAGAGACAACATCACATTCGAACTCTAGTTCCCATAGAAACTGCCACATTTCAGGCGAGTGTAATGACAGAAGTGTAGAGGGGGAAGGGGGGAGGTGAGGAAGGAACTGAAGACAAGTTTCATTTGTGTCTACAAGAAATCCCTGATTCACGACACTTTACAGTAGTTCAGATGTGGTGCAAATTGTAGTCTCCAATATGTCCACTTAAACACAGCACTCATTCGATCTATGAATAATATTCGTACATTGATCCACTATTGCATATTTGAGTTCTCGAACGAAGAAACGAAACTTCATTTGGATCGGAAAGCAAACCGTAAAAAACATCGAAAATATTTGATGGAGAAATTATGTGATTGTCACAACTGAGCTGATCCATTTCGGGATCGTACCACATGGGTTACAGCCATAAAATTTTGAGGCTCATTGCTGGTAGTGATTCCGCATATTTTCGCGGTCTTTCCAATTCACTCTAATCTTCCTATATAGTGCCCTAAACTTTCTCGAGGTGGATATCATTCCTCCATTCCTCATCCCTTACACATTTCTGACTACCTCTTGACGGCAAATGAACAGCATAATTTTGCAACAATCAACGGAAGCTCCGATTTTCGATAGCTGCAACCCTTAATACCACTAAATAATGAAGACACTCACTTGTTTTTATACTTGATAAAATAAGTGTCGAGTCCTTTATCGTTCTTTTTCATGCTCATCACCTTCTCAATTATATACTCACTCGGTTCTTCCTGCAACAATAATCATTATAAAAAAATCATTGAGGTCCTTTACATCACTTCAAAGAAATTTACATATTTATTGGCCTGAATAAATGAATTTCATATTCGCCGAAATATTTCAAACGAATTTCATAATAATCAACGGATAATACTGACCGAGCACAGAAATACCAAAAGATAGCTCAGACAGCATGGAAAACAAAATAAAAAACAAACAAAAACAAATCCAATACTGGGGACGTTCCTCTTCCTAGTATGAAGCACATCAAGCCTGGCTTTAGCTATTGCTCAATTCTCTAAGCGTAAGGTTAATTTTGCAAATAACCAATAAATACATCAGCTTTAATATTTTCGGAAGATGATCCGATAATGGCCTAAAGCGAACGTGCGTTTTAGGGTAATTACAGTAAGCTGTTGAAAAATGAGCCCCAACAAGGGCTGATAACGGATTTTATCAACGGCCAGCCTATGATATTTAATATATAAACACTCTTCTGGCTCTGCTGAACGGTTTCGTACCAGAAGTTAGTTTAAATCGAAGCCGAAGAAGTGATCAAACAAGTATGAGCACATAATTTGTAAGTGCACGTCTTCATATCAACCTCATTTAACTTATACCGACCTTCCATTTAAACCACATATCGATCCTTATTTAACTCATAAACCTATCCACATTCACCTTATACACCTCCACTGAAACCATATAACCTCTTCCACTTTACCTATATAACGACTAGCATATCACTAATATATTTTCCTTCCGTTTAATTCACACGTCGATATGCGTTTAACAGAAAAAACTAAGCCTGCGAGCCTTTACGCGTTACGAAAAGATAACCTTCATTCGTTGCCCTCTCCACTGAGAAGCAGACTCTATAAACCTTTAACGGGTGCAAAAATAATAAAAGCGAATAAAGGTAACGGTACGCTTGCAATTCAGTTTAAAAAACACAAAAACAAGAGCAGAAGAACCTTTTTGATCTCCCTCGACGGAGTGTCGTTATCGTCCTCGACGAGCTCCTCTTCCATTTCATCCCACTTCGCTTGCAGGTCATAATTTTTCTTCTCCGCACCCAAAGTGCGTCCCGATCGTCGTTTCTGCAAATAATAAACCATCACCTTCTAATTAATCGCTAATGTGCTCTACTTAGCTAACCAACCACCAGCTCTATTTAATTAAATAATAGCACCGTCCATATAACAATAAAGTTCTTCATAAACAAAAATCACTCGTTATGATGACAAAGATGTGCGATCAAACTGAATAGCAATGCAGTCCAATCAAATCCTTAACCGACGAAAGCCACATTTTGGTATCATACTTTTCGTCATCTATCACAAAGTATCACTATTACAAACAAGCAAAAGCAAAATGACAACGAAGTTGCAATTGCTATTTTATTATAACACACAGTCTCGCAGACAAATCTTACCCTATATCAGTCTACATCCTCCCCCTTCCTTGAAAAAAATACGCATCACAGTTACAGAAAATCTTGCAAAAAAAAAAACTTTTCCGGCCGTCCGCTTCTTAATAACTCTTTGAATATTTACATACCTCAACATATTCGATCGGCACATCCGAGAATGAATCGTTATCTTTTTCTCTTCGCTTTGTGCGCACTTTCTTTCGAGTCCTGAAATCAGGTAACCATTTATCGGATTATAAAAAATATCGCAACTTTAGATGACTTTACTCTCGTTATGCATCCACAACTTCACGGCCATTGTTCCAATCCCATTCCCTCGCCGTCGATCAGAGAGTGGAGTGGGCAAATTTTAAACTGCTTGTTCTATAACTCAAATTAAAAACACGTCCTTTTCTTATACATTAACAGTGTTGCGCATTTCGCTTCCGCGTTTACGACGACGCATTGTTCCATCTGATTTTATAAGAGCACTACCGTTTCCTTTTCCATTTTTCCATCTATGTTTTCATTTTCTCATGCACTTTGTCACCGCCTCCTCCATTTCTTTTCTTTGATTTTTCGTTTTTGGCGACTGGGTGATGCCTTGTGTCATCTCCCTTCCCTTTCCCATAAGTAGGAAGACGGATCAATGGGAAACTCCCTACTATCGTAACCCTCCATTCCTCTACAATAGACCATTTTTGGGAATAGCACATTGACCGAAATACCGCCTAAAAGTTACGCGACCACTATGTTCAAACACTTTTCACTCTCAAAGGGTTGAATGCAGAATCTTTTCTCCTCCCCTTTCCCCAACAGTCAAGCCTATATTTAATCAAAGATCCGCACAATAGTGTGTAGTCATTTGCAGCATTGCACGAAATTCTCTTCACCAACATTAGTGAACATATTTGCAAGGAACGAACAAAACTTTCGAAAACCAACACTACTACATACCGGAACTTTCAGCAGCCAATATGGAGTTGTTTTGTTTAACTCCTTTATGACTGAATTCATTCGCTGCCAAACAAAGGGGAAAATAAATACAATTAAATGAGATACGACCAAATAAAATAAAAAAGAAGCAAAACAGGCGGCAAAAAAGAGTTTATATCACTTGTGTGCTGTGTGTGCACATACGAAACGATATAAAAATACCATTCAATTGGACTAACGTTGAAATATCATTGAGAAGAAACGTTGGAAAACTAGCTGCAATGAAATTAACTAGCGAAAAAATTCTATCAACAAATTTATGGGAAACATCTCTACTTCTTCAAATTTTAGCATCACTTAAGAAATGTAATCAAATAAAGCAATGAATGTATTATTTTTCTAATGTTAAAATTTTCTGGTGAAAATAATTTACGATAAAAATTTAAGTTGGACTAACACATTTATCTCGATTTTTTCATCCCATAGACGGAAAAGAGCAAACGATGCGTAACAATATGTACCAGCGTATGGCACACGAAATCGGACGATAATCCGCCCAAGAAATTCATATGTCATAAGAGAACTCATCGTTTACCTTTTAGCAGGTTCCGGGATGAAGTCGTCGTCTGCAGGTTCATCGGAAACCTCTTCTTCATCACGTCTTCGTTTCTTGGGAAGTGCCCTTCTGGGAAGTCTAGCTCTCTTCTTTGATGTCGTCTCAGCATGACTGCTACGTGATTCCTCCAAAGGAAGTGTGCTCTCACGTGAAGGAGTCGCCTCAGTGCCCACTTCCGCTGAGCTCTTTGTCTCATCCTCCTCCTCCTCTTCCTCATCTTCCTCTTCAACGTTTTCGATCACTGACGAAGTGGCGGTATCCTTGCCATCGCGAGTTGTTTCTCCACTACTGCTTTCGACTGCAGTTTCCGGTAAATCATCGGTGCGCTCGAGTTCAAGCTCTACACCTCCAGCCTCTTCCGTTTTTAGCGATTCTTCATAGGCCTTAATGTAATAAAATTCTTAACTCTCATTCAATTAGCATTAAAATTCTCGCTAAACGGGAATGGCGTAGTAAAAAAAATTTTGATTTAGGAAGGGGGGAGTGGGGGAGGGGTGAAAAGCCCAAGTAATGAGATTTCGGGTATCATATACAGCAGAGTTATGTTTTTAGGGTAATCAGCGCAAAATAAATCAAAACAGTTCACAACCGAACAAAAAGTTCAGGTAAACGCCTCATTCAAAAATCTGCACAACTATTTCAATGCATGCCATGGAAGAAGGAAGGGGAGACAAATGGGGAATTTCCTCCATTTTTTCCAAAATTCACAACAAAGTAATTGAAAGGAAAAGATGGGTTGAAAATTTCTTTAACCAACATGGGAATATCTAGATGTATTAATGCAACATGTTCCTATTTGAAGAACTTCCACAAAAGCTTAAACGAATTTCCATACGAGTTGCCAAAGGGTTGCCACATGCACTCGTGAACAAGTGCAATCGACTTCCATTGAAAAATAACAGTAAGTAATATGATTACATCTGCAGGGTGTATAACTCATAACTCAAATACATGAGATTCTAGACCCAGCCGGTCGACCGTGTAAACTTGACCTCGATTTCCAGTTTTTTGATATGCGCATACTGCATAGGGTACACTAAGTCTCCCCTCCGAAGAATCCTCCTCTAAACTTTCAAAAGCAAAAATATTCCCTTACAATTCATTAAAAAATTGTTTCATATTTGAAATGCGATATACTCTCCTCTTTTACCTCACATTCTAGGAATCCAACTATTCTTTGAAATTCCACCAAATTCACAAGATTTCCAGGGAATGAGTCAAACTGCATGGATGAAACGGTTCTCGAGGGCCCTTCGACGAGCGAAAATCCGTCGATGCCGTGGATTTTTTAGAAGGAGCTAATGTATACTTCTCAATTACAATAGTATGTAACTCATAGCAACATGTATCTTACTCTATAACACTTTCATAAAGCAACTCTCAATTGAATAACCACTTCTAATCACTTTCATCTACATCAATAACGAGCATAACTGAAAATATTCGCTTTCAAAGTTTAGTATTTATTTAGAAACTAACCTCATGTTCCATTAACTGCTCAGGACTCCTTGAAAGTGTGGGTGAGGCTCCGGTTTCAGCTCTAGCAGAAAGTTGCGTAGGCATATCATCAGCAACAGTCTCTTCATCCTCTATGGCTGACCTGTCTACCTCGCCAGTATGAGATTCAGATGGCTCGGAAGGCACGGCTTCCGCCTCTTTCGAGTTATCTGCTTCACTAGCACTATCTTCGCTCCTTTTCCTCTCATCGAACCTTTCGCATTTTTGATCTGTATCCACTGCTTCATCGTCCTGCTTCTCGTGTTGCTCGATGCTATCTTCTTCCTTAGGTATCTCTATCTGAAAATTGACTTTTAAAACAACTGTGAAGTGGTCTTAAAAACTTGCGATCAAATTCGCCAAACCTCAACAATTATTTCTCATCCCTTCCAAAAAGAAATCAACTCGATCCGTTCAATACGAACACGACCAATAATTATTTGGGCAGGTAATATATGACATCGCATGCTACCTTTACCTTTCCCCTCTAAGCGAAGAAAGGGCACAAAGTTTGAAGAACAAATAATAATGACCAATGGCAATATTTCATAAAAACTCATCGCAATTTTGCATTACTTTTTAAATATAAACAATACTAGTCAAGGAACATGAAACCAGTTGCATAATATACCACTGATGAATTGTTATAAGTGCAAATAATATCGTAGATGATCAATGCGTGGCTCTTGCATGGAATAAAACATTTAACGAAGAGATCTGAAAGGGATGGGGGATGAGCGGAAAAGGACAGCGGTAGACAAGGAATATAATCTCGATATAAATTAAAACCATATACGCATAGGGTTGCACATTGTAACCGACCCGACCTACTATGTGCCGCAGGCCACCATTCAATCTAAAAGAGACAAACGATTATCTCTCTTACCTCATACACTTCCAATTTCATCAAAGAGTCCGTTAGAATGATGAGAAAATTTTCAACTCACCTCTTCAGGCGAGTTTATATCAGGCGATGCTATTGCGGACGAATGTTCATATTTAGGCGAAGGTGCTGAGAAAGGTTTCTGCTCGTCTGCTTCGCGCTCCTGCTGCAAACATGCATGTGCTTCTGAAGGTGATGTTGTTGCTCGCTCGTTGCTTTCTCGATCCAAGTGCACTTCTTGGGTGGCGCCTGATTCACTCTTCTTTGGAGATGGTGCATGTAAATGAATGACTGGCATCAGCGAAGACGTTTCACTGCTTGTTAGACAAGTCGGCACTGCAGGTGGTACATCGTTCTGTAGACATGCTTGTTGATGTTGTGAGGATGTTTGCTCATATATATTCATTTGGTGCATACTCATTCCCATCGTCGCATCACCATTTTCTGCAATCATCGCACCACTAGCTCCATAAGAATGCATACCACCCGCTGTGTTCATCATTCCTGCAAAAAGAACTGTTTTTATATAAAAAATAAAGCCTCCCTCCCCGTAAGCACCAATGCTCAATAAATTTCCGAGGATAGCACTGGATCAAATTATCTCTCTCTCTCTCTCTCAAAAAAAAAAAAAAACGATCGGAAAACGTATTTTTTTCGAAAAAAAAATTAAGTAAAGAATAGTAAAATTAAGAGTCCACAAAAAATTCCCAACTGAAAATCACCCCGTCCAAGAATACAGAAACAACAATTACAGGCTCAACTCTAGTAAAATATATTTTACTTATTGAACACAGCCCGTTAAGAGACGACTCTAACTTAGCTTTTTTTTTAAGGTCTGCTCATCTGCACTTCCTGCTTAGATCCTTCCAGGTTTCATATGGATGCGTCTCAAAAAGGGAAGGCAGGTAATGAGACGGAAGTGATGTATGACTAGACAACCTACACGCTGCGTCACGAGTCAACAACCACTTAATCGCAGGAAAATATCACCTCCCCTTGTTATCATATTAAAGATAAATGTTGCAATCAAATAAACCTACAAATAGATAAAAAGATACAAATAGATAAAAAGAATAGAAATATAAAACAGTAAAATCATATGGGGATATCGCCGAAATCTGAGAACTGCTGAATTTGATAAAGCTCATCGTATATAGCGCAGATAAATTTATGGCAAATAAACTTTTTAAAATAATTTTTTGGATTTTCCTATAATTCATCTCGCAATCAATAATAACTTGCACTCTCACTCGCACACTCTTCGTCATTCCACTCAAAAACAGATTTATAGAAACTTGGAAATTTACATCACTGCATCACTGGGGTGCCTTACTTGTATAACACTTCAAAATATGAGTAAAATGAAGGTCAAGTTCTCCAAAGTCCATCAACTGCTGTTATGGAGAGAAATGGGACATTGCCAAAGACGAAAATGAGAAATGATGAAGACATATTTCGATGGTAGCAGAATTTATTCAAAAAAAAAGATTCATACCGGCAACACACCTGTTTCAAAACAGCAACTGAAATCAGGTGAGAAGTTGAAAACCAAGAAGATGCTTTCACAATTTCGACAACACCGGAAGTGAGGAAGAGGCACACTATGATATCTAATCTCTAAGCAAGCCCGCAACTAAAGAAGGAATGTGCAGGAATCTCCTCAACAAATGGTCAAATTAATGGATCACTATGCGAGAAGTAAATTTCATTCTTTATCTTCTCCTCATTTTCGGCATGTATAAAAAGCTGCGTACGCAAATCCTGGAAGATAAAAAATGCATATGGATTGTTTCGAATGTAAACACAATTCCCTATTAAAATAACTGCCCCATAATATCGTGGTAAACGCCTATTCCCCAGAAATCGAAGAATTCAACGAAATCAACACA